>JAEAOA010002340.1:502500-1185000 GCA_016746295.1 Potamilus streckersoni | reverse complement strand
ATATATATATATATATATATATATATATATATATATATATATATATGCTACATGTACATATTCAAAATAGTCAATGAATGACGACAGTTAAACTGTAATCGAGCGGTGGGACAACAGATGTTGAGTCTAGAAGCTGTGAATTGTACCTGGAATTAACCTATACACTCAATTAAAATATCAGACGCATGCTTCTTAAATCATCTTTAATAGATTACACGTATATTCGGTTGCAATTTTAAGTAATCTGCAACGTATGACGAAAAATCACCAATAACACAGTCCTAAAGGAAATGCTAATATGGCGGCTAAGCCAGACAATCGTAAGCTGTTGGATATCTTCAGAAGAGTAAACGTTGTGATTGAGGCTCAAATGATAAAGGATTTAGAGTTTAAAAATAAAAGCAATTACCCGCAATGTCAATATGATAGTGTGTTCCCATTGAGCTAGTGACCTAATATTTACAGCGCAAATTACTACGTTACCGTCAAAGCTGTAAGCCTAGTAGATGATATTCCCAGCGTTATATCAAGTTACGTGATACGTACTGCATACATGTTTTGCTCTAAGGCGGTGGAAAGAACGAGCTTGATACGGTAGTGTTACGTCGAGGCTGTTGGGCTGAGACGTATTCGTACGCCATATCAAACAAAAGGATTTCTTTACCGAGCGATTTCAACCCTGGCGTGAATCCCGCTAGAAGTCACATGTTTCCCTTAAAATCTTCAAAGGACTCCTATACAACTACTGTTGCAAACTGAAAATTCCAATGCATCTATATTAAAAACAATTTTATTTAAATTAAAAAGTGACCACAAATCTCAATTAAAACATAACCACAAATCTCACAAGTTCTCATTTAACCTCAAAACTGCATGGTTTCTCCTCATTACATAGACGTAATGTAGCACCAGTATTGCACGCAATGAAAATATACAACTCAACTACCTAATATATGGAACTATTTTTACTGCGCCACCTTAGGCCAGTCAAATTATGGTTTGAAGCCTCGTTTCGTCTGTAATTCTACACCATATTTAAAATCATAACAACAATATACTGCGCCTCCTGATGACGGAACAGTTTCTCTCGTTTATTCCATTGTGCATTATACCAGTCCCCAATCATAAATACTGCATATGGAGTCACACAATCAATCCCCACAATTACATTTTAATATGTACTATAGAACTCAGACACTCATGCATCTCTGACCTGAATTCACTACAACTAAGGTTCGACATCCTGAAATTTCACCAGTGCTTCACTCCGTGAAGCTTGCTTCTAGTAATTGCATAGTGATTTGGTCTGAGGACTATATCCAAGTCACCGTCTTCCAATAATCAAACAAGTAATCACAAAACTCGAAACAAATCCTTAAAATGGAGAGTTATAAACAACTGTGCATACTCCAAATTTATTCCATTATTATTGTAAAATGCTGGCCAATCTTTTCTTTTGTTGTCCATATGCATGAATTAAAAAGAAGAATCTTTCACCAATTTCAGTATCAAATGAAATCCGATTACCAGCATGCAAAAATATTACCATCATTAATTTATGTAAGCAACATACAATTAGATGACCATCGTGCAACGTGATAACAATCGGACAATCGCATTACCATCATGTAATCAAATTATCATCATGCGATCTGATTACCATTATGCAATCATATTACCATCATTCATTCAGGTAAGCAACATACAATTAGATGACCATCGTGCAACGTGATAACAATCGGACAATCGCATTACCATCATGTAATCAAATTATCATCATGCGATCCGATTACCATTATGCAATGAGATAACCATCGGGCAATCGTACGACCATCATGCAATCAAATACCATAATGTAATCCAATTATCATTACTGAAATCTCATTACCATCGGGCAATCGAATCATTATACGCATTTAGATTACCATCATTCGATCGTATTACCAGCATAAATTCAGATACCATCATGTAATCCGATTACCATATAAGCAGATAATCATCGTGCAATTAGTTTATTATAATGCAATTAAATTACTATCCACAGTTTTTTGTCAAAGGAATTACATGTTTAAAGAAATATATGTTACATGAAAATGTTAAATAAAACTTCAGTCTTCAAGATGATCTGGCCAGATTAAAACATTTTGACATTCTTTACCTCTTTACGTCCTATAGTTCTGACTCATATCGCTACCATGTGTGGTAGTTTATAGGGATTCCTAGCACTGGGGCATCATGACGCAGACATATAGCATGATGTCCAACCCAGTCACATTATCCTGACACCTGGCCGACAAGTCCTAACAGCAACCTCTTAATGCTGAACGCCAAGCGAGGCAGCTGTTAGTACCATTTTTATAAGTCTTTATAGTATGATTTGTCCGAGGTTCGAACCACGACTATAGTATCCGAGGCGGACGCTCTAAACACAAGATCACTGGAACTGTCCGTGGGCTAAGTGTGAAAATGCAGCATTATATGTTCATAATATTTGCCAATCTAGTATCAAACTTATATCAAAACAAAACGAACTCGTTCCTTTGCAGCTAGGTCTAGACTTTATAACAAATATGAAATTAATGCCTACGTAATTTATACCTGACGCATGCCAAATGTTAAGCGATGTTGAACGTTACGTGTAAAAAGTACACCCAGTTTTATCCTCAAAGTGCTAACTTGCACAGGGACGAGTGCGTATTATAGTTACACTTGAGCCAAAAATTCTTACCCGATCATGACGAGATAACGAGTGGCTTTCCTGTTTTCTGATGACAAGATTTATTTACGTTTAAAACAAAACCACTTGTTAACGCACTATATGAAGTATTTTATTTGGTTAAATTACAGTCAAAACTAACCTTTTCAATTACTAACGAAAAAATAGAATAAAGTAGCCAAATGTTTGTAAGTACTACAACGCTGAATGTCGATCGGGTCATATATGCACTTCATAATTAGTCTGTTTACAGCTTCGGTCAAGTCTTAAATACTGAAAACACAGCGTCAGTCGAGTCTTAAATATAGCAAAGATCGTGTGTTAAACACAACGACGGTCAAATTTTAAATATATCAAAGGTCGTGGTAAACACAGCGTCGGTCGAGTCTTGAACAACATTATTCGAGTCTTAAATATGGCATCAGTCGAGTTTTAAATGCAGCGTTTATCACTAATGTCTACAATTCAAGTCCTCCCGAAATCACAATTGTTATGTACCTCATTGTTTAATGCTAGTGTATATAGTGCGTGAAATGCGTTCCATAAGCAACGAAAGATTTCAAAGAGGTGTTTAGTCATATTCCTATTATATTTCCGTTTCCTTAATAGGAATTCGTTTCAATCTATCGCGCTACATCTTATTCTTTTTTTCATCACTGATTACACGTGCAGTTAGATGCAAAACTGACTAAGAAGCGTCTTGTATTATTCAATTTTGCAACCTGCACGTGCAAAATTTTGTGGGAGTTGATTTCTCAGTGACATATTATTTTGGCTTTCATACAATACCGACATTTTGGACACTGCGTACAGTACACAAGTAATATACGTGGATACCTATTTCCAGATTATGATAGTATCCATATTTAACTTATACATTATCGCCATTCTTATTATCTACATTTTTTGTTCTTGTTGAATCTAAAGATACAGTATAGTTACTTGGTGCTATTTGGAAAGCTTTTCAGCCACTTTCCTGATTCGGGATTTGTCCTACGAAAATAGGGATGGGAATACATGGTACATATAGTGTGTAATTTATGAAACACAAGGAAAATGAACTCTCCAGGTGTAACACTCTTTCATATATATTAGATTCATTTCATCGGCATTAGATAGGTGCACCTGCGATGCAATTTTACACTTACTTTGTTGAATTTTTATTTACAAGTGGTTTCTTTAATCATGACTACAGGTAAATATCAGTTTACATTCTTGTTTAAATTATCATGTCCTCAGTGACTGTATAATTTGCCTTTCCTCTCCTAGATAACTTATAATCAAACAGCCACAGATCAAAAATATACTTTTGTGTGATTTTATTTTAATGTTTGAGTGTGAGTCAAATGCAACAATGTATTTTAAAAGTTACCCTACTGTAAATAACGTCTGTTCTCTTCGGTTTTACCACAAGGTACTATCCCTAAAATTATTTTGATTGCCTTACTACTGTATATGGGATAATTCACTTCACCTTTTATCTTCAAGCAGTTGAATATTAAGGGTAAATAGCGCCATGGGCGATGACAAAGGCCCAAAAGTTTTGGTGCCCCCAAACCTCTTGCACCCGTGGTTTTGGCGCTAGCGTTCGGGGCAACGTGTTCTGGCACCCCAAGACCTCTGACGCCAAGGGCAATGACCCCGTTTACCTCCCTCTCCCCCGTTTGCACCCGTGGTTTTGGCGCTAGCGTTCGGGGCAACGATGATGGCCCAAAGGTGTTCTGGCGCCACAAGACCTCTGACGCCAAGGGCAATGAACCCGTCTACCTCCCTTTCCCCCGTTAATAGGATACAGTATACTTGAAGGCATCTTTACAACGGATATGGTAGCTTTCTTAACATGAGCAATGAGAAATGTATGATACAGTCATTAGTGCCATTAGGCGTTCTTATATTAACGGTATCATACGATTGAGATTGATCATATATAACAAAATTATTTTTCCCGGTTTGTTGGGCACTTGCTCGTGTGTTCCTTCTGTATACAGGACTTGTAACATCTTTTTCCCATTTATTTTTGGTACTGTTTCTGGTTCCTGTGAACCCCCTATCACGTAGTTTCCGTTTCTTACCGTGTTTAACCCTCCATCTATCGCCTTTTCCTCTGCGTACCGTTTCATATCATAGCGTATCGTACTATTTCGTACCGTTGAAGTTAGTTTGTCAGCGTCTCGACAGTTGTAGTTACTGAAATTCGGTTAAATAGCGACAACCCGAAAGCAGAGACGATACCAAACATCTGAGCTCAGAGTCGATACGATTCAGTTTTCACAAAGGTAATCTACTAATCGCAACTTCTATTAAGACAAATATCTACTCTAAATATTGAAAACACCTGTTTAAATATTTTTGTACGATACTTAATCATTGTCTGCATAATATGTGTGTAATTTAAATTTTTAACGCAGCTTTAAAACATTTTCATTCATATTGCTACGATGTCTGCACTATGACAGCTTATTGTGATGTCTAGCACTGGGTCTTCGTCCCTCAGATATGTAGCATGATGTCCCACCCAGTCACATTATCTTGACACCAGGCCAACCAGTCCCAACATTAACAACTTGATGCCGAGCATCTAACAATGCAGCTGTTAGTACTATTATTATAAGTCTTTGGTATGAGGCGACCGGGGTTCGAACGCGCAACCTCCGGCATCAGAGGCGGACGCCCTAACCACAAGGCCACTGGAAAGGTCCCGTCTGCATACTAGTATAGTTTTATCTTCGTACCATTTCCAGCCGCTTCATTACCGCTCATAATGTTTGCATACCTGCTGTCTTCGTACGTTTCCATTGTTGCCGAGGGGTCTTAAGCGCTTTCCGTTACGGATCACTGCCATCTCACCTCTTTCTGCGTGGGTTCGAATCTAAGATTCGCGAATGTGGATATGTGAGAAAGCTTGCCAGTAGCTTCTCGTGGGTCGGTGGTTCTGCCTCCACCAATAATACTGGCTGCCATGTATAGCCTATCGTGTGCTGAAAAATGGCGTTAAGCCCCAAGACAACAACAACAAAGCAAAAACATTAAAACACTGAATGTGATGAACCTCAATTACCTTCAGAATATTGGCAAAATTATTAATGCGGTTGTTTTGGGTGGTGGTTGTGGTGGTAGTGGTGGTGGTGGTAAGACGTTTGAGCATCGCATACAAAAAAGTTTATAAAAAATGTTTACAATCATTTTGATACAAACAATCAATGTTACAAGTTCCAACTGGGTTATCTTCAAGGTCAAGGTCATTCGTTTTCCAGTTTGGGAAATGTAATAATGATTGTCACACATTAAAAGACATAATACATTATCTGTAACGTTTCAAAAGCTTTCGAGAGAGCCTCTAATTCAGAATTCATTTTTGGATGACGTCCATGATACAGGTGATGATTGATTTTAATATAAGCCTCTGTTTTGTTATAAAACGGACAATATGACACTTGTAGTGTGGTCTATTTTGAAAACAATTTTTACAAATTAAATCTTAATTACAAGTTTAATTATAGAGAAATTTAATTTTTAATGTTCGATGTTTAGCCATAAAAGTTGGACATATTGTGTGATGGTTTATTGTTTGGACATATAGAATGTGAATAAGCACAAATTCCTCACAGCACAAAAATATACGTCTGATGTTAACTGTATCAGACGGACATTCGTTTAAGTTGTAATCAGGGATGTACGGTCTGTCTAAAAACAGAGGTACGTTTGAAATACGTGATAATATTTTGTTATCGTTATTTTTATTATCCATCATCTAGTGGTTCCGTTGTTTTTTATTATCTTTGTTTTTCCCATTAATCTTGTCGAATATAGTAATGCCAGCATAGAGTCGTGATAAATTATGACAATTTTAATCGCACATATCTTCAATAGAACTGGTCCTTCACTGAAGTTAGGTATATAATAACACAACGACACGTAAAGAATTTATATTTATAGAACTCAGCAACAAAAAAAAACAAGTAAATGTATTCAAGGTGTATTTATCATTCGTTCATTTACTTATTTAATACACGTTTTTGCTGCATGAAACTTTTACACATGAGATGCAATTTTACACTCATGTATTTCATGGAATGTTAATTTAATTCTGCCAGATGAAGAAAATCAAATTTCTTTATTTTGAATCATAAATGTCATCACCGATGACATATTTTCTTATTTCATTTTTATTGTCCTTTAATGTCCACATTAAAATTATATGAGACTGTACACGAATTTCTATACTCATCTCAATCGCTGCTGAAAGCAGAGGTAATCCTTTCAAGATGACTGCATTACCAAAGCTTTTGAAAGCAAAGGTAATTATCTAAAGATGTCTGCATTGCCAAAGATACTGAAAGCAGAGGTAATTCTATTAAGATGACTGCATTGCCAAAGCTTCTGAAAACAAAGGTAATTCTCTCAAGATGACTGCATTACCAAAGATTCCGAAAGCAAAGGTTATTATCTTAAGATGACTGCATTGCCAAAGCTTCTGAAAGCAAAGGTAATTCTCTCAAGATGACTGCATTGCCAAAGCTTCTGAAAACAAATATAATTCTCTCAAGATGACTGCATTGCCAAAGTTTCTGAAAGCAAAGGTAATTCTCTCAAGATGACTGCATTGCCAAAGCTTCCAAAAACAAAGGTAATTCTCTCAAGATGTCTGCATTGCCAAAGCTTCTGAAAGCAAAGGTAATTCTCTCAAGATGACTGCATTGCCAAAGCTTATAAAAGCAAAGGTAATTCTCTCAAGATGACTGCATTGCCAAAGCTTATAAAAGCAGCAGTAATTCTCTCAAGATGACTGCATTGCCAAAGCTTCTGAAAGCAAAGGTAATTCTCTCCAGATGACTGCATTGCCAGAACTTCTGAAAGCAAACGTAGTTCTCTCAATATATCTGCATTACCAAAGATTCTGAAAGCAAAGGTAATTCGCTCAAGAATACTGCATTACCAAAGCTTCTGAAAGCAAAGGTAATTATCTCAAGATGACTGCATTGCCAAAGATTCTGAAAGCAAAGGTAATTCTCTCAAGATGACTGCATTGCCAAAGCTTCTGAAAGCAGGGGTAATCCTCTCAAGATGACTGTATTGCCAAAGCTTCTTAATGCAGAGGTAATAATTTGAAGATGACTGCATTGTCAAAGCTTCTGAAAGCGGAGGTAATCCTCACAAGATAATTGTTTTTAATTTAAGCTTCTGAAAGCATAGGTAATCCTTTCAAAGTCACTGCATTGCCAAAGCTTCTGAAAGCAGAAGTAATCCGTTAAAGATAACGGCATTGCTAACACTTCTGAAAGCAGAGGTAATCCTCACAAGATGACTGCATTGCCAAAGCTTCTGAAAGCAGAGGGAATCCTTTCAAGGTTACTTCATTGCCAAAGCTTCTTAAAGCAGAGGTAATTCTCTCAAGATGACTGCTTTGCCAAAGCTTCTGAATGCAGAGGTAATCCTTTCAAGATCACTTAATTAGAACTTTTACTACATGCCTATTTAATATTATATGACTGATCTCTCGATCTATACAGTTGTTCAGTCTGGAATTTCGCATTTAACACCTAAAATTTCGGTATCTTACTCCCAGATTGGAACTACTTTTACAACTAGTCCACTCGTAAAATATCCGAAATGATTTATTACTATCCATTTAAAATAATGTAAAAAAACCCAGCACACTGTTGTAATTTTAAGAAATGCAGTCATATTTGGTGCCAATGTCCGCTTTGCTGCTGAAGATATTGCGAGAGTACCGTAAGTGACGACGGGCAGTTTTGATATGTATTTCACCGTATCTAGGCCGAGAAATTTTAATTATTTGAGGTGGACAACAATATCTTCGTACAGAATGTTTGACAATGGGTTCTCAGATGACGATGGCGTGCGAATAGACACTAAACATATATGAGAGAGAGAGAGAGAGAGAGAGAGAGAGAGAGAGAGAGAGAGAGAGAGAGAGAGAGAGAGAGAGAGAGAGAGAGAGAGAGAGAGAGAGAGAGAGAGCAGGGGAATGGATGGATGAACCATGGATGTTTGTAACTTGTTTTGAGCAGAAATATACATGACACTATAAATCTTCACAAATGACTCCACGACAGGCAATTTCACGCAAATAACTCTGAGATATGTTTATTCTCAGCAAGGTTCCTGAATCGGATCAATTATCATAACCATATAGATACACGATGATACTATTAAAATTTCTAAGGAATGTGGATTTGGCAATAAATCATAATTTGCCTTTGTAGACTTTTCACTTCAAACAGAGAGAGAGAGAGAGAGAGAGAGAGAGAGAGAGAGAGAGAGAGAGAGAGAGAGAGAGAGAGAGAGAGAGAGAGAGAGAGAGAGAGCTGGCATCTTGTATTGAAATTACTAAAAATTCAGACAAAGTAAGAAAGACTTAGAGTGATCTTCAGATTCAAGGCATGGTTAGAAAAGAGCCACGTTTGCAACACTTGTACCCACGTTTAATTCTCAAGGTGACGTTCCACAAGGCAAATCATCTAAATTAACAAATCATTTTTAGTTTACAAAATAATGGTCTGCAGAATTCTGTTTTTAAAAGAAGCAGGGTTGAAGAGGGGAGGGCGTAAAATTGGTTCATTATTATGACATAGGACTTGAATCTGTTTGGTAAATATGAGGAAAAAAACTGCCAACATTTGCAACATAAATATGGACGTATCACAGAGCTGCAGCTGTTTTGATCATGATGTAAATTTACAAGAATTACATCTTGTAAGAATGTGTTGAGACTTTATTTAAAAGGTCACACACAGCGAACTACATATTTACATTATAAGGTTTTGTTTTAAGGAGGAAATAAAGACAAGAAAACAAAATAATCTTGCAGTATTGTTTAGAATTTACTTATCAATTATATCCAAAGAAGATTAAAACTCTAGCTTGCGTGTTAGAATGAGACTGATTTCGTTCAAACGTATGCTTAAAATATGACTTTAAATTCAATGCATCTGCAATTTCTTTTATTACATAAAAATACAAAATAAAAAGTTTGAATGTTCGATGAATGCATGAGCGTTTTGTATAATCTTGAATGTACATAATTACTGTTAGACTGTAAAATATGCCCTGAAATTTGCATGGAAATAAAGTGTCTATTTACTAAGTAGATTGTAAGGAAAAGGTCCCTTACTGGTCAAGACCATGTTCTATTTGCGAAATAAGAAAGAAATTGACCCATACAGCATTTGTAAATATTCAAAGCTAATCCGTATTTCTACAATGCATGCAACTCGATGACGTCATATTTAGTTCCAAGCCCAGATACGTACTTGCTGATGCTTGTACAATATCTTTCATAAAACGCCAAATACTTAATACAGTTTTTTAAATGTAAACTTTTAAAAAATGTAAAAGAGTGTGTGAATAAAAACGGTGATAAATACAAAACCATACAAAATGTCTTGTTCTCAGTCGGGGAAAGATTTTGATACGTGCATCGACATTCCTACATCGTTTTAAACTAGTTTCTTTCCGCACGCTTGGAACAAAGCATGTATGTAGTTTTGTCTATATATTACTGTATATGATGAAATTTCACATTAGAAAAAAAGTATAAAATTGTTTCGTGTATGCAAATAAATTCTATATTTTTTAAATAGTTCGTTATTTTTAGAATCAGAAGATAAATAAATATTTTACATAAAAATGCACTGAAAATAAAAATCTTAACTGCCACAGGCATACGAATAAGTAAGGTCAGAATCATTACATTAGGTCTAAAGACGAGAGTTACAGGACATCCTTTATATAAATGTGTACAAAATATTACCTGTAAATCAGTAATTGAGTAATTGCAGGAAATCAATTACATTTAAAATAATTTTCTTATGGAACTTTGTTTCTCCAGCATAATGTAATTATGCAGTTCCTATAATAATCAACAAAATGTGAAACTATGATAATAAAAGTCTTGTTAACCATACGAATCAACATGTGAATACATGTCAGACAATTTTATACAAAAAAGTTTAAATTTCCTGATTTGTTTTTAAAATTCATCTCAATTTTACAAACCCTACTAAATGTTAGAAGATTCAACATGTTATGCAAACTGTCAACCAAGAGATTCCATTTTGAAATAAAAGCTATAAAGTAAATAACATTCGGAAAATATATTTAAAATATTAAAGTTTTGTCAATAGTTATTAATATTAAAATCATCATTCAATCTTGCTCTACACAATGTTTTACTTTTCTACGTTCAATTAATAATTCTAGAATTGACTACGAACGTTTACAGTTACTACACGTACTCTTAAATAATAATATTTGTATTATTTTTAAAAACAATTGCGCAAACATCTTTGGCGATATTTTCTAATGAACTTTTCTCATTTTCACATCACTAATGTGAATAAGCAGAACTTTTTTTTATCTGAACTCTTTTTTTTTTTGGTTTAGACATATTTTAAGTTTTCATTTTATCATCAAAATTGCTGTAATCGTTCATTTCATCAACGTATCGACATCACAAAATACAGATTTTTGTCGCTTATCAAACTAGTCAAACTGCAGTCAACACAGATTCTGATCTGCCGTTGCACATTGCGCCTGCAGAAAAGAATCTATTTTGTTTGTTCTGCTGACTACTCAAAACAAACTGATCCAACTCTGTCGGCTCATTATGATCTGGCAAATATGAGTCTATGCAATTTGCAATTTGACTTGTCTAATAAGCATGCATATACATTATAAGAAAAGGTTTTCTAAAATTGCCACTTTTCAATTTCCAAATAAGTCTTTGATGAATTTTCCTCATCACTCATATAATTTTGAAGGTTTCCTCATTATATAAATTAATGAGCGTACATAATAATATATTTTAATACATCATAACACATTGAATGCACATCATTATGTATTTACAACATATCATAAACACAATCAATCTTTTTCATGATACATTTTATTACATCATAACAACAAATGGAACCAGCATCTTAATCTTATATATATATATATATATATATATATATATATATATATATATATATATATATATATATATATATATATATATATATATATATATATATATATATATATATATATATATATAAAGAATACAAATCATATGGCGAATAACAACCCTTTCAAGCGTACTGGATCCACCAAGGGATCACGTGTGTTAGGGATTAATTAAAATAGATGCAATAAACTGACGACGAACGGTACGAAACTAGTAACTAACTAGCCTAAGCGCTTTCGACTCTTACTGAGTCTTTTTCAAAGGCAAATACAAAACATTTGTTTATTTGTTATTTGTTTGTCGTATATATGTTTTGCATTTGCCTTTGAAAAAGACTCATTAAGAGTCGAAAGCGCTTAGGCTAGTTAGTTACTAGTTTCGTACTGTTCGTCGTCAGTTTATTGCATCTATATATATATATATATATATATATATATATATATATATATATATATATATATATATATATATATATATATATATATATATATATATATATATCAGCAATTAAGACGCCTTTGACATGCCAATCTTGAATGCAATATTTTCGTGCCTCTAACATTTCGGAATCATGCCAATGCATCACTTTTTAATTTCTTTGTACAATCAAAGTTCATTTTGACAAATATATGGCTAAGTGATGAATATATCATGCTTACTGTACGAAAAGATATCCATTTATTTGCGTTCTATGACTTTTCTCAACTATGGAAACCATCCACGTGATAATGAAATCTTAAATTGTCGCCATTTTGAGATCTCCATGATGATGGCCAGGAGAAGTCACGTGTCATTTAACAATATATAGTCCCAAATTTATAAATAGCCTTCTGGTTAGAGCGTCTGTCTCAGGTGCGGGAGGTCGTGGGTTCAATCCCCAGCTGAGTTACATCAAAGACTTATAATAATGGTACTAACAGCTGTCTCGCTTGGCGCTCAGCATTAAGAGGTTAGTGTTAGGACTACTAGGCCTGGTGTCCAAATAATGTGACTGGGTGGGACATCATGCTACATGTCTGCGGCAAAATGACCCAGTGTTAGACATCACTATTAGCTGTCACAATGCAGACATTGTAGCGATATGACTGAGCAATTGTTAAAGCTACGTTAAAAATCCAAATCACACACACAAAAAGTAAAACGAAAATAACAATATAAAGTTTTTCATTCAGACAATGTTGTGGTTCATTCAGACACTGCTGTAGAGCTTTCAGACATTGTTGACGTTCATTCAGAAATTGTTGTGGCTCATTCGGATATTGTTATAGTTCCTTCATACATTCTTGTGGTTCTAACCGACATTGATGTGGTTATATTATTACATAGTTACGGTTCATTGAGACATTTTAAGGTTCCTTCAGACATTGTTGAGGTTCCTTTAGACATTGTTAAGGTTCTTTGAGACATTACTGACGTCCATTCAGACAACGTCGTTTCTCTTTCAGACATTCTTAAGTTTTTTTTAAGACATTGTTTTGGCTCAATCAGATATTATTGAGGTTCATTCAGACATTGTTGAGATTTATTTGGACATTAAAAAAGTTCTTTCAGACATTGTTGTGGTTCCTTCAGATATTGTTGTGGTTCCTTCAGACATTGTTGTGGTTCCATCAGACATTGTTGTGGTTCCATCAGACATTGTTGTGGTTCTTTCAGACATTGTGTGGTTCCTTCAGACATTGTTGTGTTTCTTTCAGACATTGTTGTGTTTCTTTCAGACATTATTGTGGTTCTTTCAGACATTTTTGTGGTTCCTTCACACATTGTTGCGGTTTCTTCAGAAATTGTTGTGGTTATATTGTTGTGGCTCTTTCAAATATTATTTTGGCTCACGCAAAGACTGAAATAGATTTATGAATATGTCTAAATTCAGCTAATGATTTGATATGGTAATTCGTGTTCATGCGGTATTTTTTTCCTTTTCCTCCTATTGAGATAGTAAGATTTGATTATATCTTCTTCATTATCATGAGTGAATTAAAATCTTAAAGATCTTATCCTAAATTTAAACAAATTTAATTCTTAAAATTTTCAAATGTCATTGATCCAATCAAAATAAAAATCATGACGCTATGTTATATCCCTAGATCCAGATAGTCTTTGTCTTTTCTACATTAATTTTAATCTTGACATGTTTGAGGTGGAAACATTATAAACAAATGACGTCATACTGTTGTGAAAAGAAAAGTCCTAACGACCGAAGCATTGGAATGTATTTCAAAGTCATTTTTGTTACGTATTCTACGGTGTGGTCAAATCAACTCAAGTGATGAGTAGAATCTTCGATCTGTGCTAATTTCAAATGAAATTTGTGAAACTCATCGAATAATCAGAAGCGTTTGCTCAACAATGCTAACAGAATATGGGTACTATTTGATTAATTTAATAACTTTCATTTTATATGAGTACTCAGTTGAAAACTTTTTTTAATTTCTTATAACATGCCCAAGAACTACAAGACGCAAAAATCGAATACGTATCCAGCTTTCCATATATGTTAATTAGGTGGCGCTCTACAATTTCTTATTTTGCATATTTTTTCAAGAATTTTAAAGAAAAATAATTTCACCGCGTATCCTCGCTGGTTATACAGGCTATTAAAAAAATACTTGATATATTAGGTCTTGTTCGAAGAACCTTTAAATCCCCCTTTTATCTTTTTTATTTTTTTGGTGTACGATTAATGGTTGTAATATGTGTTATAGAGTATAAAGTAGTACGTATTTGGCGAGTTCTGGCCCAAAGACCCCTTAAAAGCCCCAAACAAGTATGATCGACCACCTTGTCTCACCCCCATCATCATCTTGTGGATGACCAAAACCTATAACCATCATCAGCAACATCATCCTTCTTTGTGAACTATCTCATATGACAATATATTCGATGATTGCACCTGTTTGGGGATTGTCAGGAATCTCTGATCCATAACTCTCCATTTCACACTACTGTGACTGTCAAATTTTCAAACCTCGTCCCCGATGATATATTACCAGCGTACCAATTGTACACGAGATAAACGTGATAATACTCTTGCTCGTTTGCGTATGCCATCATACTATAATGATTTTATATCTCTAATTGTTATTCACCGCGCGCGCCAGTTGAACATTAATTTAAAAAAATGATGTTATAATAGCAATGATTCGATTACGTGATATAGCCAAAAAAGACTCATGGGAGGACCAGAAAAAATAGCGAGGGATTCGATAACAGTTACCGGTTTGATAAACAAATCATACTAATAAATTTTACTGCAGAAAATCTCTATCATTTGCTAGAGCCAACGGTAAAACGCGAACTTGACAAACACAAGAGACTAAGACTATTAGTACAATATTACCTTATATTTTCTAAGCTGCTTGTGAAGGAAAAATCGGCCGACAAGGAAATCGCAGACCCCTATATTAATGCAAAAACAAGGCATGTTTTGCCTGGAGTCGATCTTCCATCGTTAGCCGAAATTTGGAAAAAGATAGAAAATACATCGAACCTGGTTTGGGTTGGAGGTTCGAAATGGTTATGGAAATTTTATTTCACACCATAAAATATAACGTATTAAGCAGTAGTCCGTATATTGACCTGCCACCAAATATAATAAATAAGTTTGATAACCTACGAGACTGTTTTGGATATAAACATAATCTACTGACCAAAATGGAGTATTTTCGTATGAGTATCTCGTCGATTGGAGTAAATTTGACGAAACCTTTCTTCCTGACAAGGACAAATTTTATTCGCATTAAAAAAATGAATATATTAAAGATGACGAGTAGAAATATGCACAATATATTTGGAATATATGTAACTGCGGAACGTTTGGTGCAGAACGATTTGTATCTAAAAACTGACCTGTTTTGCTAGAGGACGTATTCGAAAGTTTTGGAAAAGTTATTGTTGAGTTTAACGCCATTTTTCAGCACGGAATAGGCTATACATGACGGCCAGTATTAATGGTGGAGGAAGAACATTGGAAAACCCATGGAAGAGAACCAGCGACTCAAGAGAAGCTACTGGCAGGCTTTCTCACTTACCCACGTTAGCCGAGTCTGGATGATGAAATGTATCTGCTATCCACAGTGGACACATTGATCAACGTGGACGAGGTCTGAAAATTTTACAGTCGTAGTAGTATAAGAAAATGCGAGTTATGGATCAGAGACTCCTAGAAAGCTCCAATCGAGTACGATCGCCGAATACATTGTCATATGAGATAGTTCACAAAGAATGATGCTGTTGCTGATGATGGATCATAGGTTTTGATCATCCACAAGATGGTGATGTTTGGTGTTGACAAGATGGTCGGTCGTACTTGTTTGGGGGTTTAGAGGGGTCTCTGGGCCGGAACCCGCCATTTCCCTTTCTACTTATAAAGTTTGGCACCTTCCAAGAAAATGTTAGTTCCCCTTGGATATTTTCACTTCTTGGATTTCAGAGATTAATTATAAAAAAAAGGCCGATACATTTTTTTTTAAAATACATTTTATATATTTGGTAATTCATCCACTGCACTTTCAGAAGGTGGTATTGTCTAGTTGGGCAAAATTAATTTCCTTTATTTTGATAGCTGCTAAAGATAGTGTACTTTAGACTGATTTATGCTGATTTTGTTAGCATAAGGGAGCAGTCATTTTAGTTAGCAGTATGCTTAGATCATGTACAGTATCCGTAAGTACAATATCCAAAGAAAAGTCTGTCACTTTACATTAAAGAAGCATAGAGCTATGCCTACATGCTCTCTATTGTGCATGTTTCAGGTGCAAACAATTTCACCTTACATACGTCACCTTCTCAAAAATACATAATTGGTGAGCTCATTATAAAATATGTATATGAATTAGTTCCCGTATAAAATATATATGGATTAGATCCCTTTTAAAATGTTTTATCCATTTTAGCATTGACTTTCCAATGTTAGAGTATTATTATTTTAAGCCTATATTTTCAAGGTAAATTATTATTATTATTATTAATTACTTTTTAATTAGTATTAAATGCATTCTCAAAATCTTTGGAAAAATTGCACCAGGAATATCTTGTCTTCCTGTTGTAAATTAAATTTCATATATAATTCTCTTTTCTTTAATAAATATTCCAGAAACGTGTACATGTTTTCTTCATATAGTCAGTCATTCAAATCTTTTGCATTCTTTTTTCAAATACAAACTGAAACAGTTTCATAAATTACATTATTAATAGCATGGTTATTCTATCAGACATTTTCCAACGCGGTGGATTAAAAATTGTACAAAGGTGCAAAGCACGAGCTTTCACACATTGAAGATAACCAAACATTGCAGAAAAAAAAATTCCACATACATCAGATATCCAGATAATGCCTTTCAAAAATCTCAAGATCATTTGTTTAGCTAACTTTGACACTGGGTAATTTGTTGGGTGATAATTTATTTCATTCGTTATTATGATTATCGATAGGAACATTATTAACTATAATTGGATGCCATCATAGAGCCAGTTATGTGTATAGACACTATTAATGAACAAAGCGGAATGTTTTCACCTTAAAGAACATGTCAAAACGTAGGAGTTACTAAGTTAACAGTTAATAATTAACTAACTACAGGTCCTTCCGCACAATGAAGACAGTCAAAGGTTAATTCCTTGCCTGATTCCATTTGTGATGTTGAAAAGATGATTTTGTCACGTCTACTTTTAGATATGCTTCATCTAGACATAAATAGATCCGATTCCAGAGACTTTGATAACGTCTGTTTATCTTACACAAGGTTTTAGAAACTGCGAACAATATACACAATTAGTATCCACAATGTGGACTTTCTCCACGTTTGCTTGAAAGCAACTATCCTCATTGACATGATCTGATCTATGCAGGGGGTTAAAAGTATTTAGGAATCGTTCAAAGAAAAATGAGTTAAGCAATATCTTTCGTAGTGTTTGTTATTTCTGGTTAGCAGTAGATAATACTATTATAGAAAGGGCGTATACGCAAAAGGTCTATCATTATTGCAAGAACGATTATATTTTTTTTAACTGGTACGAGTTAGGATATGATGATTAAGGTCTTATTGTTGTAACCTTATATAGGATAGCATCACTGCTGAAAATAGATCTCAAGGCATAAGGAACCGACATTTTCGCTTAAAAAATAACTGATGTTATAATATAGAGGGCTTGATAATACAGGCAGTTACACATCATCTACAGAATACAGCCTTCTTAATACCAGGCTCGCTAAAAAATGTTTTTCTTGTAAAAAAAAATCCAAAGGTTTAAATATTAGTGTTTAATGAACGCCTTTGTATGTAAATATATATTTATTATAGTTGGCTTAAGTAATTTAGCCATTTAGTGTAAATTATCCTCCTCCATTTGTGGTTACGAAAGCATTTCGTTAATATCGACTTATTGCACCTCTACGAAAGTCTCTACATTTAAGACATTTCATATGCTTTTAAAACTCTTGAAAACAATATTCCTATATTAAATGGTCCACTTATTTGTTCGTTTATGACTTGCTGATTAATGGGCCCAAAAACTGTTATAAGTCTACTGGTAGGGTTTTAGTGATATTAAATTTCGTTATTAATAAGAGTGATGACTCTTGGAAAATGACGAACCCAAGTTATAAAAAAGGAATCATTAATACAAAAAAATAGGTTAAAGTTGCGTTCTTTTAGAATGCGATATGTTGACAAGAAGAAATTTTAGCTGATTTTTTTCATACTTATTGAATCGAACAAATATATAATCGAACAAGATTGATCGGAAATCCAGTACAGATATTCGATCTTTATTTCCCTATTATACACACTGATCGGAACTGTTTGGGTATTTTCACTGACATATGTGCATCGATATCCGTAGATACACCGAATAAAATTCTAAAAATCCTTATTTTTAAATAGTTTCATTTTCAAAGTGAGGCTCGAAATTTTCGGAATACGTAAACTAGTTATATATTAAATCCCAAATTTTTTTCGTGTTTTGTTCATGACTGAATAGAAAAAAAAACTGAATGCAACACAACAAAGAGAGAGAGAGAGAGAGAGAGAGAGAGAGAGAGAGAGAGAGAGAGAGAGAGAGAGAGAGAGAGAGAGAGAGAGAGAGAGAGAGAGAGAGAGAGAGAGGATCGATGGATGGATCGATGGATGGATGAACCATGGTTATGTGTAACTTGTCTTGAGCAGAAATATACATGACTCTATAAATCTTCACAAATGACTCCATGACAGGCAATTTCACGTAAATAACTCCGAGATATATTTATTCTCAGCAAGGTTCCTGAATCGGAACAATTATCATAACCATATAGAAACACGATGACACTATTAGAATTTCTAAGGAATGTGGGTTTGGCAATAAATCTTAATTTGCCTTTGTAGACTTTTCACTTCAAACAGATTGTGAGATATATAATAATTTTCGAAATCTGTAAAGACGCATAATAATCCTGCACCATTTTAGCAATGCGACAGAAGTAACCCTTTCTTTTGAATGTCAAATTATAATTTCGTCACACAATTACAACTGCAGGAGGTTTTCACGAACAAAACGGTGTTGTACTCTCCAGTATATCATGAAATTATATTTCTTAAAAATGTGGGGCCCCAGTTGACAGACCGGTTATAGGAGCTTACCTTGACAGATTATTGACATCTGCTATCCGCATGTTTGAGTACTAGGCTTGGCCAGCCTGGGTAGATGAGAAAGCTTGCCAATAGATTACAATGAGTCCGTGTTTCTTCCCAGAGGTTTCCTGGCCACCATTTATAGTCTATCGTGTGCACATACGCAAACATTGTGTTTAACCCTCTCCCGTCACCACCATCACCAACTTAAAAAATACTCACTTTCTTTTCCCTCCTTCAGGTTTCCTTTTTGCTTGCTAAAATAAAAGACATATAGTAAGTGATTCCAATAGTTATGCTATTATTGTTTTCATATCCATCTCAACGAAACTTAGCAACCATCAAATTGAACATCTACATAAAGTCATAGAAACAACTATCAATTAGAAAGTGAAACATATTTAAGAAATAATGTTGACATTAAAATCCAAGTAGCTAGTAATGTGAAGCCATTTGTTTATCAAATTAAATGTGTCATATTATTATCTTTGCTGAATACAGTAAATAAGGTTTAAGACTTCGATATCAAACAATGAATGGTTTATTAAAGGGATGTATTAATGTGTCTTAAGCCTTTTGTCCACAAACAAAAAATGTTAGCACCAACTCCCTTACGTAATGCTCAAGCTGTTTCGCAGTTTTACTCTAATCCATCTCAAGCATAACATAAAAAGCTGTGGGAAATCACTGATTTGACGCGTTTTAACGTCAAAAATATCGTCACGTGATTAGGCTGATCCAAGTACCAGCTAGCAGAACAGGTTATTATCTCAACTCTAACTGCATAATCGTACTTATGAAAGGACTGCATAGTCCTATGGCAGAACCACATAGTCGTAACTATGACACAACAGCATTATCGTAACTATGACAGAACCGCATAGTCGTATCTACGAAAGAAACTCATTATCGTAACTATGACCGAACTGTATAGTCCTAACTATGAATGCTGATACTTGTTAAAAAGACCAAAGTACTAATTTTCTGAGTTCACATTTGACACTATCAAAATGTGACTTGTGTTTGGAAAATAATAGTATTGTTATGTATATCTATATTATGTGTGTCGATTTTTTCTTAATTATAAATTGTAAGGGTCTTTTAGTAAAAAACAATAAACAGTAACTTTCTTTTTTGCTGCGGGTTTGTACTTTAAGATAAAGTCATTTGCTAAACAAATTAAATAGCTTCAATATGGTGGGATTGTACTTTAGAATTAGGTCATTTCGTTCGAGGAAACATGTTATTGCGGCCTTTTAATCTTGGAACTGTAAAAGAAATCTTGATGACTAATTTGATGGGATTCCCACTTAGAAAACCAGATGAACTAATTACTGATTGGCTAGCTTATAAAGTACATGATATTGTTGACAACGTTAGAATGCTTTCAACGTAATTATTTGAAACTGGCTCTGGTGCTGAAATGGCATTCTTAGTTTTTCATATTAAAAATGTTGCCTGGGAATTACTTAGAATTACTTGTGCCTAACATTGAATATCAGTGTTAGAGGAGACAAAATATTGTGTTCGATTCATTTGAGAGGGTTTAATTTATTTATTTTAAGTATGTTTTGGAATTACAAAGTGCTATGACTTTAGAATTTTGCAGCTCTTGTTTGAATTGTTGTGAATTCATTTGAGACATTTTGGGTTATATCGTTGTAATACATAAAGACTATTGACAAATCAGCAGAATAGATTGAACTTTATTCGGAATACTACTGGAACACATTTGAAATACTTTATACAAACGGACTTGTGATTTAGGAGTTCATTCACCATACTGTATATTTTTTAAATTGTTCACTTTGTATTTTAGAGAAAAAAATAATTATTCAATTTTACAAACCTTGCTGTTTTTCACTCTTTTCTGTTACTTTAGTTTAAGACCATAGAGTCGTAACAGCATGCAACAATTCCTAGAATGCTCAGAGATTCTGAAAGCAAACTGGTTTTTGGCGTGTTGGTTCTTAGTAGAAATGTACTGAAGGAACTACTTTTGAAGTGTGTTATCTACAAAAAAAAAGTCACGACCACCTAATTTATAAATACTTTCGCTGTAAAATGGAAAATATTAAAAACATGCACAAGAGACCTAATTAAACAACAATCATCGTCAATATTAGCAAAGAGAGGATAATCATGAAGAATTTTATCATTGGAAATCAACAATTATGGATAAAAAAAAGCCTTACATCTGGATGCAATACATGCCTATTGGCACAACACAGCCTAAATAAATGTACAAATCGTTTGCACACACATCTACTCATAACAATTAATTGAATTTCTGAGTGATTAATCTCTAAAATGGAAAAGGGGTTATAAATGTATTTTATATCCCCAATGCTGTGATTTTAAAAGATTGCATATGCCGTCAACATTTTAAAAAAAAACAGGAACGAAATCAGACCACCGTATATGAATTCGGACTTCTGTACATAAACTCAGACATATGCTCAATAGTTTAGACCTATTTGCACGAATTCCTACCTATGTACACTAATCTCCAATGCTGAGGCTTCAGTTATGACATGTGAGTTTGAAATATTATATATGCTGTGAACATTTTCAAACCGATTTAAAGCACAGATTTAGACCTATTTACACGAATTCAGAACTATTTACACGAATTTGGACCTATTTACACGAATTTTTGCTGGCCAAGCATGCTTGCTTACCAACGTCGAAGCCGTAACTTCCTTCAAGCAATAAACATGTGCTTTCCAACATACATTCGCACTTACCTAAATCGATAGATATACGTTGTGTGTGTATAATCTAGATTTTCAACGCTTCTTTTTAAATAATTTTCCAGTCATACCGCTACGATGCAGTAGTGTGACAGTCTATAGTGATGTCTAGCACTGAGACATCATGATGCAGACATGTAACACAATGTCCTTCCCAGTCACATTATCCTGACACCAGGTCGATCAATCCGAATACATGTACTAACATCTTAATGCTGATCGCCAATCTACGCAGCTGAAAGTACTTTTTTTAAAAACAAGTCTTTGGTATGATTCGGCCGGGGTCAAACCCGCAACCTCCGGCATCCGAGGCGAACACTCTAATTACTTAGACCTTTGAAACTGTCCGATAAATATACACAAAGTTGTTTTTTTTTAAACTTTCCAATACTAAAATAAGGGTTTGCGCGAATTGCTGGATAAAGTAACGAAAGTGTCCTCGTGAACAAAAACATGTTGAGCAAAGTTTCTTAGGAAAAAAATAATTTATTTTGATAAAGTGGCCATAATGTTGAAATTTTCCAAACTGTGAAGATAATAACATCTGTCCGCTAATCTCACTTTACAGGCGAATTGACACAGCTCTCAAACATTTTGAACTGAATTTTGTTTCGGGTGTGTTCATTTTTTAAAATTCAAGGCAACACTTAAGGCTACGATTCAGACTTATACAATCCATTAAAGATAGACCAGGTGTCACTAATCTGTACTTCTCGTTTAGTCAATGGACGCTTTCGGCACCAGTGTTTCGTTATTTTAGATTATTGACTGTATTTATACTCCAAGATGTCTTAAATTAAAGCGAAGCAAACAAAATTGAGAAATTCTTCACTCTGAAGTTATATAGATTTTTTTGCGCTAACCACGAAAAATCTAAAATTAATAGCATGCGTGGAAAAAAAATTAAGAATAAAATAATTTAAGCACCATAACTATGACAAAAAAGATAATTATTATATGTAAATTATATTGCAATTTCGTATGATTTATCAGGACACCTTTCTAAGCCGCTGCTCTGTATTTTATGAACCAAACACCTAATAAACAGAATTATCCTAAATGTAAAATTACTAATGACTTCAAGGTGAGAATATCCCGAGATTGTTTCACATTGAGACATTAGGGATTGTTAATTTCCAAAATTATTAATTTACAAAATTAATCCACTGTACAAAAAGTTTCGTGTTACTCGGTTTTCAAAAATATCTTCCCAACACACACCAATATAATGAAACAAAAGACGGCACTAAGAATTCAATTATGTCATTCAAAATACAAATAAAATACATGGATAGATTTAGGAAAAAAAAGCTAAATTTCTTTAAAATCTTTTACAGTATATACCACCTTTCACCACATTCATAGTATTCAGCCACTAAATTCATTTAATTGATATACAGTTTAAATTAATTTTGTTTCATACTGCACGATCTTTGTAAGATACCGGCTTGAAATCATAGACAAATTAGCATGGTTCGAAACACAAAAAAACACAAGGTCATTTATGGCATTTGCAACTTCAAGGTCAATCCGACGTACCTTGAATACATGTTGATTGCTGCCATTCGAAACTACTAATCAAGCGAAAAATAAAAATGTCATCTCAGTAACAGAAATCTTTCTCTTCTTATAGAAATTTCGGTATTTTAATTTGTCAGTTTCTTCTTCAACACAAAAATGCACCGTATTTCAAGCTTGCATTTATTATCAAATTGTGTCTTCGTATGTCTTGTAAACACTAACAATACTGTCGTAATAAAATGACTAGTGTAACGTTTAGTAACAAGGTGCATTAAACTATAATCTCACTGAGTTGCAAAGTAAAAGTGAGGCAAGTTTACACCACTTAGAGATATCACAACTCTGTCTTTGAGCTGTGAAAAGAAAACAACAGTAGTGCGTAAGAAAATCGGGATTATTTTTATCTGATTTTTTTTCCTCCGCAGATAAGTTAACAAGTGAAGATATTCATTATATTTAATAGACAGCAGTATTCAAACTCAAACATAAAAAGGATGTATTAAATTAAGCTCTGTGTATGTTTGCATTTTTGTTTGTTTTTTGGGGGGGGGTGGAGGGTTGTGATAACAAAACAAGCATGATTGATTTGGCCTGTACCGGAAGGGTCATTTGCGCCCAGTGTAGGATTACCAAATAGGCAGTGTAAGCACCGGCCTATGGGTCACATACATTTTATGGTTGGTAAAATTAAAAATGTATTAGGAGATAATTTGCAAGGAGGCCCCTGAGATTTCGAATGCCCAGGGGCCTCCACATGGCTTAATCCGGCACTGTTGCACCAAAACGTCCACTAAACTGAATAAAATGCAACCTTTTCCGCAAGGTGCAGCATTATTTATGCCGAATACATACATACATACATACATACATACATACATACATACATACATACATACATACATACATACATACATACATACATACATACATACATACATACATACATACATGCATGCATGCATGCATGCATGCATGCATACATACATGCATGCATGCATACATACATACGTTTAAATTATGGAATGACACATAACATTACCAGAATTCTCATGTTCTCAGATATTCTCACTGCCAATCTGATTAAAATCTGATTTCCGCTGTTCACGTTTAGATCTGACGACCACCGCCTAAGGGTATTGGTCGGTTGACTTTTGAATTTGCCAATGGAAATGCAGTTTTCAGAAATCTGAAATTGAATCAAATTGTTCGGTACATATTCATGTTCTTTATCCGCACTACTCCGTCACCACAAGCGAAATTATAAGACTTTTTCTGATTAGTTGATAACATTAGCGATTATGGTAACAACATTGTTCCTAAAACATGACCCGTAAGTGGCCGTTGTCAGCTCTTCATGTATAACAGTGGAGATCTGATTTTAATCAGATTGTTATCACTGCTTCTCTTCTGTTTGTTATTTCCAAATTGCCAGAATTTTATCAAATTATAAAGGCACACATCCGGCAGACTTTTCTTGCTCTAACATTCTTCTCAAACATATAAAATACGCGATGCTATAATGCCGCAGTCACAATTAGTGGGTTGCATTCTTGAATCGTATCCAGACCTATCCTATTGGCTGCAGGGTTGTCTCCCTTGAAAGACACTTTGCTCCCGTTGCCTTGGCAGCAACTAGTATGTGTTCATGTGTTGCTAAGCATCAAAATTTTTAATACATTTATCAAAAACTCATAAATAATATCAAGGACCTAGATGATATTATATTACTACGTCTTTGGATGGAAAAAATATGCAATTGTGAAGGGCAGTGATGAATTCAGGCAAACAAATATTTTTTTAAACAAACTGCCCAAATTTTTTCATCTTTTTAAATCATGATGTTAAATAAGACTGCTTTGGCATTATTTTATTCCGTTTAATTCTTTTGATAAATGTAAGCAAAATTATCTTTTGCGCACATTGTGCGTTATGTAAACCTGCCAACCAGGGTCAGTTCGAATAGTCAAGTGACCGTGTTATATATATATATATATATATATATATATATATATATATATATATATATATATATATATATATATATATATATATATATATATATATATATATATATATATATATATATATATATATATATATATATATATATATATATATATATATATATATTCTGAAGAAGTTACTATTTTACAATAATGTCATCTGCTGGAACATATTCTCTCCGCCAGTGTCCTTGTGAGTAGGGTTTTCTTTAATTCATTTTTTTTTTACACGAATCTAGACTGTATCTCTAATAAATTATATAATACTACTATCATTATAGCCATTAGAAAAAGCTTGGCAACATTATGGCTTTGTACCTGATCGGTATAGCGTCCAGACAAACGACATGTACACGTCTGCTACTTATATCAACCATATACAAGACTATTCTGCCTGTTAGGTTATTTCTTGGCTAATCGCTTAAATCTCTCTTTTTTTTATAGTATTGTCAGCAATATTTTTCCACAGCGGCAGCTTGTTGTCAGCCACAAGAAAGACAACGTAAAATTACTTTGGAATTGACCATCGTTGTTGTATTAACTTCTAGATCCACATCTATTTGTTATCGTGAAATGCGTGGTTCTTAATTGTAAAATAGCACCTATCCTAAATGCAACATAGACAACAAGGACACTACTATTAGTGCTACTACTTCTTCTTTGCAATAATAATAGCAATAATAATAATAATAATAATAATAATAATAATAATAATAATAATAATAATAATAATAATGATGATGATGATGATGATGATGATGATGATGATGATGATAATAATAATAATAATAATTATTATTATTATTATTATTATTATTATTATTATTATTATTATTATTATTATTATTATTATTATAAAAATTTCAATAACTTAATTATTATGACATGTCCTTTTGTTGTTGATTCTCATCTTTATCTTCATGGCGTTGATATCGTTACTCTTGTATACCTCGTTGTTCTGCCCTTTGTTCTGGTGGTTCAGTTGGTAGAGCGTTGGACTTGTGATCCAAGAGTCCCAGGCCAAATCTTGTCGGATGCCTCGCTGTGTCCCTGGAAATGCACTGAGCCAGTAATGTGTTAAACGTGCCGTTAAAACCCATCACGCAGACTTTTGTTTTATTGGTCGTTTCATAATGTCTTTACTGTTCACTTTGTCTTTATTCACATGCTTGAAAGATCCATTGCTTATAATAAAAAAAAATTGTCAGACATAGCGATCTGTTAAGTATCAATCTATTAGTAAAATCTATCAACCTTATAAATCAGTGAAATATAAATCATCTTTAAAATCTATCAGCCTTATCGAACAGTGAATGATCAAACAGTCTGTACAATTTATAAGCCTAATCAATATGTGAAGTATCCATCCGTTTTATAAAATCTATCAACCTAATCGATATGAGAAATATGTCCCTTTTGTAAAATCTATCATCCTTATCGACTAGTAAAAGAATCAATCCATTTAAAATCTGTCGGCCATTTGAATCAGTGGAGTATCAAATCGTGTTCAACATCTATTATCCTCATCGATCAGTGAAATATCAAACCATATGTAACACCATCTTTCAACCTTACGAATAACTGACGTATCAACCCATCTTCAAAATCAGCCAGCCTTATCGATGTGTGCAGCATCAGTCCACTTTTAAATTCCATAAGCGTTATCAATCTACGAAGTATCAAATCATCTATAAAATCTGTCAGCCTAATCGATCTGTGAATATCAAAACATCTGTAAAATCAATCAGTCTAATCGATCTATGAATATCAAACCATCTGTAAAATCAATCAGCCTAATCGATCTTTGAAGTAAAACCATCTGTAAAATCAACCAGCGAAGTATCAAGCAATCTGTGAAATCAGTCAACCTAATCGATCTGTGAATTACGAAACCATCTGTAACATCAATTAGCCTAATCGATCAGTGAAGTATCAATCCATCTGTAAAGTCACAGCTAAGTATGAACTGTGACCAAATTAGGATATTTGAAGCGTCAGTCATTTTCCTCATCTCAGTCCTTTATGCACCCATAATAAGTAGCCATGTAAACTGCATTGTAGTCTGTCTGTCTGTCTGTCTGTTTCTGTAATATTTCTCACCACTATACTTTTCGCGACTATCTTAAGTAACCACGAATTAATTGTATTCTGTCTGTCTGTCTGTATGTGTGTCAATTTTTCGCACCACAGTACTGCATAGTAAGTAACCATTTAAAACGATATTGTTGTATTGTGTATTTATGTGTATAGCATTTAACGGCACATCAACACAATGATAGCTATATAATTGAGATTAAAAGTTAAGTTCTGAAAATGTAAACAGATAGCGAACTATCCAAAAAAATTAGGAAGGTATTTCTTTCAAAAAAGACATGTAAACGTGTAGTCCTGTGATTAAAAAAAAGAGGACAAAATGTGAAAATGTGAAAATTCCCTAAAAGTATAAAGGTATTTCCCAAAAGAAAGATAAACGTTCAAAGGGCAATATCCATGGAATATAGGGTCACAGTTGAAATTTTGGATTGAAACCATAATAATGTTATAATCATAATATTGATGGAAATGGCGGGGGTGGGGTGGATGGGTGTGGCTTGGGATGTGTGACTGGTTGCATAGTTTTAAAGCTATATATCATTAATTGCAATATTTTATATTGTAGATTTTTAAAAAACAAATCCGTAATGGAAAGAAAGCTACAACTTTGTCAATAAATTTATTTTTTAAAAATAATTAAAATCTAAATGTCACAATAAGGAGTCAATTTTTAAATAGCGTCCATGTTCACACGCCTCTTTTTGTTGTTTACATTTTTCATGAAGAGTACCATATCTCTCATACAAAGAGATGGAGGATACCAGTCTGGGATTGGAGGGAAAGACGAGGCACCAGTCTAGGATTAGTGCGATAATGTCTAAAGATGCCAAACACTGACATGTTAAAGGCAGTAAATTGTTGGGTATTCGTCAGTGTTCAATTACAAAACTGTCATCTGGTAACGTTAGAAACGATAGTCAAAGAAAGTGACATAGGCTTCATACATTGATGCATTACTAGTGATAATTGATTTGATGACCTACTGAGATAGTATATACAATTTGTTCACTTGATCTTCCACCTGGCTTTTTTTTTTGTGTGGTGTACCTTCAGTTCAGTTAATCACGCCACAAATTTGCAAGTCACGTCATTCGAGATACTAATTAACCGGGTTGGCCTTCGGCCGATGGCAAAGCTTTGGCCCAATCGGGCACCGTGCTCACGAGGGCGTGAGTAATTTTTAAAATATGTCAATAGAGAGAAAGTAATTTTAAATCGATGGAAGACAATTTTAAGTTCAATATCATATAAAACTTATTCAAAATATTATTTCCAAATGACATGCTCACAGAGGCCAGGCGCGTAAATCCTGGGAGCCGCGCCTAAATGATCAAAATCGGGGTCCGCGTTTGTTAAGGTCGGTGCTAAAGACCGAGATGCTATGCTTGTAACACACAAGGACACGACTTTCAAAGCCGCGTTGGGAGTGCATATGAACAAGTAAAAGTTTAATTGAGCGACGTTGTAATTTTAAAACATGAGCGATAACTATATTTGCAGATCTTAAAGTATATACTCGCTTAAAAGTTGACTCGGTTCAACTGTAAACAACATAGACAGATCTGCCGGTATGTCAGGCTCTATAGTGTATGTTACTAACTCTACTGATTAATCCAAATAAATAAATACCTTGTTTTTCTCAATAACTCAATTCCTTTGTGAACTGTTTAAGATGTATAAAGAGCCTTTCTAGAGTATCTGCTTTTATTTGTATTTCTACACACTCAACGATTAACTATGCTGTTGTTGCCAACATTTAAGTGTCAACAGTGTGTAATAATTTAGATGTTCTTTTAGAGTTCAAGAACACTACCTACGTATCGTATTATCTATCTGCATTAATCTTTGTCTTAATCAATAAGGCATTACTTGTTAAGAGCGGGAAAATTACCGCTTTTGTGTCAATATAAGAACCACTGCGCGGGAAAAGTCATTAAAATCACACACACACACACACACACACACACACATACACACACACACACACACACACACACACATATATATATATATATATATATATATATATATATATATATATATATGCAGACTCTAATTTGTATGCCACTATTAGTTATTCGTATTTAAAATAATATTATTTATTCATATTTACAAATTATCTTAATGTTATCAAGTATCCTCTTTCCTATCTGTTTAATGTGTCTGTGTAAGTACATACACGTGTACCTACTTACCCCATATATATATATATATATATATATATATATATATATATATATATATATATATATAGAGAGAGAGAGAGAGAGAGAGAGAGAGAGAGAGAGAGAGAGAGAGAGAGAGAGAGAGAGAGAGAGAGAGAGAGAGAGAGAGAGAGAGAGAGAGTACAAATTACAGCTCGAGTACACAACAGACGATAGAACTATAGTAAGAACCTATACTGGTTTAGAAGAAAATGGATTATACGAACGTTAAACTGAGTAAAATATGTTACATGCCAAATGAAAAATTATCAGAAGGAAGAATAAGGAAAGAAAAGATTATAAAGCACGATATGATAGATTTTACAAAAAATATACCCAGTCAAAGAGTTTGTGGTCTTGATAAGGCCATCGACTGCTAAAGTTTCCTTAATATTCGAATTTATTTACAACCATTAAAATTCAAATAATTTCTTGTTTTGATACCATCAGTCTGTTTTTTTTTTTACTCGGCACTACATTTCATGTAATAATATAACCATATTATTTTTCACTGCCTTACACAAATGAGAGGAAGTGAAGTACTGTGATGTCTGTGTAGGACTGTGATGTTTGCATAGTAATGCGATGTCTGTGTAGGACTGTGAAGTTTGCATAGTTCTGTGATGTCTGTGTGCTTCTGCGATTAGTGTGTTTAGTACTGTAATGTCTGTGTAATAATGTGATGTGTGTGTATTACTGTGCTGTGTGTGTAGTAATGTGATGACTGTGTGCTACCGTGATGAGTGTCTTTAGTACTTTTATATGTGTGCTATCATGAGTGTTTAGTACTGTGATGTGTGTGTGTAGTACTGTGATGTCTGTGTACTACCGTGGTGTTTAGTACTGTTGTCTGTGTAGTACTGTGATGTGTGTGTATTACTGTGATACATGTGTACTATTGTGATGTGCGTGTAGTACTGTGAAGTGTGTGTACTATTGATTTGTGTCTAGTAGTGTGATGTCTGTTTGCTATCATGAGTGTTTTTAGTACTGTTATGTTTGTAGTACTGTGATGTGTGCACTAAAGTGATGTGTGTGTAGTAGTGATGTCTGTGTGCTACTATCATGAGTGTTTAGTACTGTTGACTGTGTAGTACTATGTTGACTGTGTACTACTGTGATGTGTGTGTGTGTGTGTGTAGTACTGTGATGTCTGTGTACTATTGAGAAGTGTGTGTAGTACTGCTTAGATGACTGTTCATCGCATATGACAAAGGTTTGCTTTATAAATTTAAAATATACGGAGTAGTCTCACTGATTAATTGACTTAGAAATTATCCTCTGGCCATCTTCAAGAAGTATTTATTAATACTTCAGCATCATATCATTTCGGGAGTTTCTCAAGAATCCATTTCAGGTCCATTGTTATTCCTTGTCTATATAAATGATATTGAGGATAATTTTACAAGTGTCAAATGACGTTTTGCTGATGATAGTCAGCTGGTTTACTCCTCATCTAGTACAAGTTACACCGAATATCTATCACCAATATAGACCACATCAGGTAGTAAGTTATAACCTTGTCAAGACCCAAGTTATTTCCACACAACAAGACCCAGTTCTACTCGACATTCGGTTTCAAAATGAATTTTTACATGAAAAACACACTGTGTTAACATTCTCCTACTGTGTTATCAAAGCTCAACATTCTGATAATATCTGTTAAGGGGCACTGAGTGGTCTAAAGTGCTGACCGTCACGAATCACTGCCATCTCTTCTCTGTCAGCGTGGGTTCGAGTCGAGTCTCGGGCTCGGCCAATGGGAGAAACGTGAGAAAGCTTGTCAGTAGCTTCTCTTAGGTTGGAGGTTCTTTCTGGGGTTTTCCCCGGAGTTCTTCATCCACTATTTATCCTGGCCGCCGTATATAGCCTATTTTGTGCTGAAAAATGGCGTTACACCCAACACAACCACCACCAAAACCATATGTTAACATGTATACAAACCGCTGAATATTTTGAAGTCTATTAAATACAATTTATAGAAAAAATCATTAGAGAGAATGTATTTCTTATAGAAACCGTATATCATCGCTTATAAAACGAGTTTAACTGCAAACTGCACAAATCCAGATTTGCCCTATCATAATGCGTCCGCACTTGCGGGTATAGGTAGGTTCTTCCGAGTAATCAATAGAAAAAGCAACAAAGACACTAATCTGCAAGTGCATTATGTTACGGCAGATCAAATAGTTGGTGTTTGTAGTATACTGGACGTATATGCTAATATAGTCGGTACGATCTTTCTGGGTTCATTCTGATATAATGATGATCGTCTTGCTTCCGACATGTTAAATTCTAAATACTCCAACCTGAAGCGAAAAGAATTGCAACTGGGTTTATCCGTTGCTATTCTGCTAACAGAATTTACAAACTGGCTCTAAATTTCGTAAAGACGAAAATTTCAAAATTTTTGTACTTTTCACGAAATTATGTATTGTTTATCTTTCTCTTAACTCCAAGATTTTGTACCTCTGTTCACTGAAGGTTGTCCGAATTGTTATTGACATTAAGTGAAAGTTATTTGGCTCGAAAATATTTAAAAATAGGTTCATTGTTTCGAACATTTGGACCAATAACCTTTCTTTCATTCCATTTGAACCTTCAGGCTAATGCACTTTCGTAGTACCGAACTCTTCTTTCGGAATAAATAATCCTTCGGACTTGTAACTTACCCTCGGACCACTGAGCCTTTAAAACATTAAACCATCTGACTAACGTACTTTCGGACCACTGATCTCTATCGGGCTATTGAACCCCTTTTCAGACTGATGCACCGTCGAAAAAAAATGAACCTTAGCGTAAAAGACCCTTCGGATCACTGAACCATAAGATGATCGAAATATGATACTTTGGATATCCTAAATTTCGCATCTTTGAAACTTTTATTGAAGAAACTAAAAGTTTCATATAATCGTCTAAGACAAATTATGTCATGGCATCATGATCTACCCGTTCACGTTATCGATAATCCGTTGAATTACACTTATTTGATGTTAACTTGTCTTTTTCTTCTTTTTACAATTCGCTTTATTCTATACTCTAAGTTGTTAATTCGAAATACACGATGCCGGCGCAAATGTGCATATTTCCTATTTGTGATAATAACTCGTGCATTTTAAAAATTTTGTTCTCATAATATAGTGATTTCTACAATAAGTTTGCAACGGGTTTTGAAATGGCGTAAAATCAGACACTATGTGGTATATTGTTTCTAACCCATCTCTTTATTTCTAATACTTGCATACACACTTTAGCAAGTGAAAACATTTTGTCCTTGAGGTCAATGGTTTTTGTATTTTTACTAAGACATCTTATTTGTTATTTTAAATTAATCAACACAAAATTACACAAGCGACTGAATGTTTGATGCATTTATGCTACATATATCATCGCGCCACCTGTTAACTCACAACTACGAATCTACATGTAATATGTTAACCATATGTTAACGATTAATTTGGTGATTGGGATTGGGGGGGGGAGTGATTTTCACGAGGACCACCCATGTAGATTGAAATATTTAGTCTTTTTTGCATCTAGTCTTAGCACGCAGTCAAATATGTCAACATGTTATTTTACCTGCTATTCAGCAGAAGAAACAAATGTCTATCGAGAGAGAAAATAGTTGTGTTATACCATTATACTAACCGATACAATCAGGGGAGGGTGTGGGAGGAGTCGCTATTTGTTCCGCTCAACAAAATTTTGAAGAAAAAATGCCACTTGACTCTATAGTGAATCTCTCTACAGGTATTATCCTTTCATAATTATCCTATTCGACACAATACTGATGTGTGCTGCTTAGAAAAAGGATATGTTAAAATAGTTACACATCTTTTGATGATTGGATTTGACAACTGTACAATACGGCAGTCCTTGGAATTTATCCTGGAATGGCAATTAATACAAGTAACTGTTATATTCTGGCATTTACAAAGGTATGGTCCATTTCAGGACCAGTACTTTATTCATAAAATCTATCAAGCGCTTTGATAGTATTCATGTAAGAAAAAATGTGGGGTTAGAAAGTGCACATTGGCTGAATTCTTCGCGTGACATTAAATTAACATATTTGCCACCCGCCCACCCACCCCGCTGTTGACATCTTCCATCACTTGATAAATACACCAATTTCACGCTGTGTTTAAAAGATATAATTTTGTTTAAAATATCAAACATGCCTTTAGGAAAGGTGAACAATACACCTGAAAGGTTTCAAACAATATGGTTCTTGTTGTTTCTGGTTTGAAATAAAATATTCCTATTTATCGCGCGTTCCTTGGACAAAACTACAATGCTGGAAAACGATTCATGGTACTGATGGAATGGTACCCCCAGCAGAGTACCATGAAAGGCGCATTAAACGCGACAACCACGTTTAATAGACATCTATCTAGCCACTAGCAGGATATCTTAGTTCTCACCTTAACCGATGGACGAAGTATGTGGTCTGGAACTAAATTTTTTGTGCAGAACGAAGTTTTTATCATCAAACTTTGAACAACTGATAGTGCCCTTTTGTTGCATTAAGTACAATCCATCCAAAATGTTTGATCAAAGAAACTTATTCTTTAGCAAAAGTAACCGTGTTAATTCCATTTTTCTTTGAGCCACAATGAACTTGAAATCGATTAGTTATATACCATACCTCAATTATTCATATTCTTTTTAGTCCGTGACACTGGCTTTTTGACCAGAAATCATTTTATGTTGACTTCTATAAATCAACAGCTCTAGGTATGTGATGCAGTCTAATGTAATTATGTGTAGGAAAACCCCCAACCCAAACCATTTTCTTTTCTGTCAGTGACCTTGACCTTTGACGTCCAGAAGCATAGGCTTCTGCCTTACTCAAAGTAAAAGCCATATTTTGAAGACACGACAATTATTCTTATCCGAGTCTGTGACCTTAACAAAAACCTTTGAAACTCCCCAAAACCCATAGGGTTCTGCCTTACCTCAAATACAAGCTAATTACAAAATATGGTAATGGTAGATGGTGGAGACCTGGAGTTATTGTACAGATATTAGAGAACAGACACATGGATGTACATCTTGACAGACATCTTGTAATATGCTGTGCCACATGAAAGGCATATAGAAATGTAGATGTATGCTAATTCGATTTTTAACGTAGCATTAAAAGTTTTAGTTCTATCGCTACGATGTTCGCGATCTGGCATCTTATAGTGATGTCTAACACTGGGGCATCATGCCGCAGACATGTAGCATGATGTCCCACCCTGTCACATTATCCTGACACCAAGCAGACCATACCTAACACTAACCTTCTAATGCTGAGCGCCAAGCGAGGCATCTGTTAGTACCATTTTTACAAGTGTTTGGTATGACTCGGCCGGGGATTGAAGCCACCACCTGCTGCATCCGAGGCGGACACTCTAACCACAAGACCACCGGAGCGGTCATTTCATCACGTGTAAATTACAGAATGGGTTATTAAAGTCTATATCAAAAGTGTGTCTTGATTTGTTTCTCGTGAGAAAGAAAGATATTTGTTGTATCTGTGTAAATTATCATACTTCGTTTTGGATTGCACTTGTGATGGCATAAAAAGATTCTCGACGTGAAGCAGATCTGAGTTACATACAAACCCGCAAAAAAATGAATGGGTGACAACTACATGTAAACCTCTTTCCATATAATTCATATTAGTCGTAATGAGGAAACAGATGTGGTTTATGAACTTGGTTTTTACAAAATTGCTAAAATATGCCATTTTTTTCCCTGCAAATTAGCATTTAAATTAATAATTTATTAATTGTTTACATGCACTGGTATGTTACATAATCTCAAAAGTATCACACATTGGAAAATACAGGGTGTGTATTGCTTATTTGCTTGTACAAATGAATTTGTAGTGAAAATTCTGTTCTGATTGTCAAGTGCATACATTGCATGACACTTGTTTAATAGAACAATGATAAAAACCTGTGTATGTTTCTAAAACTTCTTAATGTATATTTTACAGATTTTAAAAGAGTAAAAAAAATCATTCTATACTTTTTAACAAATTTACTTCCTCGTGGAAAACATAAATATATGTATAAAGGCCATTACAAAAAACAGTTTATTTCAGTCTGGGGTCAGTGCTGATTCTATGTTTACACCAGAAACAACAAGTATAAAACAACAGAATGGAATGTACAATTCAACAATATCACATCAAATTCATCCAGTAATGAACAGCCATGGGAATGTGTGAGAATATTCAGTGCCAAAATTATGTTCCCTTCCCCATGGCTAAAGTTGAAGTCCAGTTAGATTGGGCTTTGATAGCCTTTCGATTTGCTACAAACTATACCATGTGAAATTACAATAATAACTGACCATCACATATATTTTGGTATATAACTGTGGGTCAGACTGACACAATTGTATAATTTCAAAGATTATTCCTCCACTTTCAGGCTGTAATGTAAAAAAAAAGTACCAGTCCAACCCACTATGGCAAGGAATGTCATTCAGTATATACAGAATTTCACAGAAAGGTTTTACTGTTATTTGATATAAAATTTCCAAGAAAACTGCAAAAGTAATCTAAAAACGTTGCATTAACATCATGTTTTGGATTGTATACCATGTTTTTGAAATATGGAAGGCGGATCCAACTTGACCAAACAACATCTAAATATAGATGCTGGCAAATTTGATCTTTATATGAACTGAGAGCACTTACTAAATCATAAAATCAGACCTCTTCTGTGTTCAAACTTATCGATTATCAAAATTACTGGACTCAGACCTATTATTCATCAAAATTATTGATCTCAGTCTGGTCATTTATAAAAATCAAAAACTTTCATTTATCAAAATTACTGATCTCAGACATTCATTTATCAAAATTACTGATCTCAGACATTCATTTATCAAAATTACTGATCTCAGACATTCATTTATCAAAATTACTTATCTCAAACTTAACATTTATCGAAATTACTTATCATTTGTTGAAAATGATGATCTCAGATGTTCATTTATCAAAATTACTGATCTCTGGCTTACCATTTATTAAAATTAATAAAACTGATATCATACAAGAGTTTTATCTCATGGCACTGGTAAGCTTTGAGACAAGGTCATATTTATTTCATGGTACATGGTACAATGTTGTTTTTTCTTTTAGATACCTTTTTCTTCTTCCTATTTCAATTCTTGAAAAAAGAATCTGTCACCATCAAAAGAAATTCATGTAAAAATATTTTTTGAGCAAAACAAAGATTTGTTTAAATTTTTTTACTGTGGGAATTAAGATTACTAACTCTCTTGAAAAATAAAAATCACATTTTCACCGGAAAACAATGCAAAAATATTCTTTTATGTAAGGCAAGTAACCATGTATAAAAACACATGAAGGACGGATATGGTGAGAGAACGCAGACACTGTAGACATACTACAAACATCTGAATACTGTAAACCAAAATGAAAGATTTCAAATACATTCAAAACAATATGTGGCATGTCTACTACAGACCAGGATTTCAGTCGCATTATATTTACATACAATCAGACACATGATAATAACTATAAAATACAAAGACAAATCCAATAAAGCTACACAACACGGAACCTAACCTTTCACTATATTACAACTATGCATTCTGTATGCCCTAATATGAAAAGAAAAATCAGAAACACAAGTTTCTCTAACATTTTTACTGCTTACTCTAACAGAAAAGATATAATTAACTAAAATGAAGTCCAACATAATTAAAATTAAAATGAAGTCCAACATAAAATGCAAACACTGAGACTTAATGACAGAGCTGGCATAATTAATTAATAGTGCATAGAAAGATTTGTATAATTACATGCATTAGTTTAGTTTTTGAAATTAAAGAGTGTTAAAATAAGCAAACAACAACCCTGTTTTGGTTTCTACAAGTGTGGAACAGATTACTTACAAATACTGACATATTCAAAATTTTGAACTCCAGTGTAAATCATTCCATATATACATGTAATAAACTCAAGAAAATAACTTTTTGCAATTGTAGATAACCCATAAAATTAAATTAATCAACCATCAAAGTATAGAAAATATTGACAGACTGTAAAATTTAAGTAATAAACCATCAAAGCTTAGAAAATCATGACAGACTGTCAAATTCAATTAATCAACCATCAAAGTATAGAAAATATTGACAGACTGTAAAATTTAAGTAATAAACCATCAAAGCTTAGAAAATCATGACAGACTGTCAAATTCAATTAATCAACCATCAAAGCATAGAAAATCTTGACAGTCAATAGAAGTCAATTAATCAACCATTAAAGAAAAGTAAATCTTGACAGTAAAATTAAATTAATCAACCATCAAAGAATAGTAAATCTTGACAGACAGTAGAATTCAATTAATCAACCATCAAAAAATAGTAAATCTTGACAGACAGTAGAATTCAATTAATCAACCATCAGAGCGAAGTAAATCTTGACAGACAGTAGAATTCAATAAGTTAACCATCAACGCATATTAAATCTTGACAGAGAGTAGAATTCAATTAATCAACCGTCAAAGTAAAATCCTCATAGACAGTAGAATTCAATTAATCAGCTATTAAATTATCATAAATCTTCACAGACAGTAGAATTCAATTAATCAGACATTAAAGCATATTAAATCTTCCGATCTTTCAAAATAACCATGCATTTTAAATAAAAAAAATAACAAAAATATCTGATAAAAACCTCATAACGTCAATATTTACAATCGAATATGAACCTGTTTTGTCTCCTACAATGGGCAAAATAACAGGTATGTATCATGCACAATGCCAAACTCTCTTGGGGAATTTCATATCATGAATATGAATATCATTTAAATATTAGGATACAGTGCAATATCATTAGCTCTCATGCCATAGAATTAGGTCAACAAATGGTGTCACAAGGAGGAATTCTTTTAATTTACCATTTTACAAATGATAAAATGACTTGAGAAAAGGTATAAATTTCTAAAGATCTACACCTATTATTAGTGTTGCAATTCTGCAATTAATTCATTATGCTACCATATTCAGGAAAATATTTTAAACTGTGAAACTGAAAATGGACATTTGTTTATGGAAACAGATACCTATTTTCAAGTCATTCTTTCTTAATCCAAAGCTCTGATTTCACACTGGTCATATTCATTTGAATGGTTACAATATACTGCACAAAAAAGTGTGGTCAGTTAAGTTCTAGTCACACCAATTAAATATCCCAAGTACCAGTCCAAGATTTCATTTAGCTTAATAATTATCCTTTTGTTCTGACTATGCACAGGCTGTGAACAATTTCTAATTACATGTACATCTTTCATTATATGCAAAAATATGACACTATAATCACAAAAAAGACACTACATAAAAACCTTTTCAATTTTTTTTGTCATCTAGTTTAGCTGACATTTTCATACAGTCTAAATGAAGTGTGGATCACATGCTCATCTTTCTATTTTTCTTTCTTATATTGTGCATGCTCTTGTGATGCTTCATCAGAGAGGGTGAAAGTGGGTGGGGGTGGGGAAATTGCAATCATGCAGCAGGTGATGACAGCCGTTGCAGGATTATTTTTAGCTCAAATTTTCATAGTATTTCACCTCATCTTTAACAGGAACAATTCTTGACAAAACACATTTAGTGTGGGTGGGTGGATGATGGTTGGCAATCTTGACAAAACATTTATTGGGTGGGTGAATGAAGGTTGGCAACTGTTTTCTGTGGCAAAGTAGGACAGCCACTAAAGAACATTGCCCCAGGCTCAATGGAATCCATAAAGTTAGAAAACATTGCTTTTGGGTGCCTCAAATTTTTACAATGCCTTTACACTTCATGGAAGACTGTGCCAAAGTATATACAAAATTGGCTGAAAACTTATCAGGTGCCCAATTTACATAGTAATTACATCACCAATGCTTATTCATGTGCAAATAAAACAATAATCATACCTGTAGTGCAAGCATTCAAAACGGAACATGGAATTATAAAAGTGTTCAACTCTATAATCTGAATTGAAAATAGATGATTTAAACATTTACATTGCACAAGCTACAGTAATGTTAACATAAGAAATGATCGCTGCTGCTTCAAGATATTGTTTTATTTTAATTGGTTGAAAAACCTTTACATTAAGGTGCCAATGAATATTTTAACACATGCCATGCATATAATGTGAGAAGATGAAATCATGAAGCAAACATATGTGATGCTATACACTTCCGTTAGTGACATATAAATCTAATTAACATTCTGTTTGGATCGGTTAACACACATTAAATCAGGGAATTGCTTCCTAAATTCTGCAAAACCTGCATATAACGACCACTCAAAAGACAAGTTAAAATGGTCTTTACACTTTTAATAAAAATGGTTTTCAATCACCTTCCTAGGATGATTTGGTTTCATGTTTTATGGCACAGCAACACAATTAGGTTATTCAGTGCCGATTTTATTGGAGTAAATTGGTCTTCCCAAGTATTCACCATAGTAGCATGTGTGCTAAATTGAAGTATCGACAGACTGATGATTAGACTGACCTGCAGTAAGGTAGTTTGGTTAAAGTTATGTCTTTATCGAAGATACACTAGACCCGTCCACTAAACCAAACCAACAAAAAAAACTTGATGATTCCAGCTGCTAAACACATTATGCAATTTTTTGATTCAGAGTTTGTAAGTACATCAACCCAAGTAGGTTATATATTATTTGATTAATTGGAGTCAAATACATTGCTGATGGATATGCTGCAAAATCTGACCTAGTCTGGTTTAAATTATGGCAGTATGTCATGAAACAAAGGACAAAAATATGTCTATTGGCCAGGTGGTCATAATGAACATGCAAAATATACAATAGGTGGGAACACATTTATTTAAGTACTAATTTCTGGCATGATTCACCTTTTCATTATCATCCTGAGATGATTGTTTTTTAAAGTATATGACCTGCGATGCTGTACCACAAAACATCAAAAGCAAACTTTTTTCTCAAGTGAACTGGTAGCCAAAGCAATTCTGTATTCAACATGACAAACTCATAAGTGAGTTGTGAATCCTGCACAAACAAGCTAAGTTCAGTTGCCTTAGTATTTCACTAGGCTAGGCACCTTACTCCAGATTGCTTCAGTACTAAACAGTCTTTCATGTGCTGATGTGTTTACCAATACAATTAATAAAGGGAACTAAGCCCTTGTGACAGTTCAAATGGACAGGTTAGGGGTAAAGACAGTGATTGTTTTGGATTTTTAACATAGCTTTAACAATTTTTCAGTAAGATCGCTACAATGTCTTTGGTGTGGTAGTTTATAGTGATGTCTAGCACTGGGGCATTATGCCATAGACATGTAGTATGATGTCCCATACAGTCACATTATCCTGACACCAGGTCGACCAGTCCTAACACTAACCTCCTAATGCAGAGTACCAAGTGAGGCAGCTGCTAGTACCATTTTTATAAGACTTTGGTATGATTCGGCTGAGTGTTGAACCCATGACTTCTTGCATCTCAGGTAGATGCTCTAACAACTAGGCTACAAGAGGAATTTATGTGGAAAAAAATCTAGTATTCAAAATGCATGAATTATGAATAAATATTAATTATTTCTTTATGAAACTAATGGCATGTATACACCTAATTACTATTTAAGCCCACTACAATGACACTCATTCAATCTTATGCATAATCACCGATATATAGGACAATGTCGAACAAGAAATAAAATATTCATGTGAATATACATCTCTCCTAAAAATGCAGTAGTTTTTGTCAATAAGAAATACTTATTCACATTTTAATACAATTTAACTATGAATCACAACTGAATCGCACATAAGAAAAAAAATATATCCTTTTATACATGTGACAAACATTTAAGAATTTAAGTGCTACAATAAAAAAAAATCTGTAATAATTAATTTTCTCCACACTGTATTGCCATTAACGGTTATGTCTATTTGTGCTATTACAATGACATGCCTAGATAGTAAAATATATATGAATATTTAATTATTGCAATATATATAAACATGATTGTGTTATAATCATTAGGTCTTGTGAGTCGAGCAATCTTTTCTCCAGATATTTGCTGATCCCTCTTTATATATAACTAAAATATGCAACAATACACATGTATATTAACTTTGCACTTTTTCAAATTGTTGACTTTTTATCCAAAGACAACTCAATTCCTGAACATATTGTACGCTGCTGCCAGAGCAAGTGCCTCAGTACAGTACTCTATCATTATAATGCTTTTCATATATAGAAATGACTCACATTACATGTAAGACAATCTTATAATGAGGTATTTTCTAAAAAGATGGTGTCATAGCTGTGGAAACATAAAATTTAAGAATTTAATAATGTAATGTCACATTGTAATTAGTTCTAATTAGCCAAGCACTCAAATCAAATACAATAAATTAAGCAGCAAAAACATAAAACAAAATTTAGTTAACAGGATTCATAACAATGTCCACACTATACAAAGGATGCAATACCATACACAACCTCATAAAACCTGGGTGTAACTACAGATCCAGATCTGCCATCTCATCGTATCCTGACAGATCCCAGGATATGTAGTTTGCTATTAATTTAAAGTAGAACAAATCAACATAGATCCTTATCTGCTATTACATGATGTACCAGCAGATCGTGTTCTATGTTGTTTGAAAATGCATTCAACTTATAACATGAGTGTATACAGTATAAGGAAGGGGTAAATATTGGGGACCAGTGTACCCAAATTTTAAAAAAATCCATAATTAGGCTAAATTTAACACAACGATGTTAAAAATCAGACCTCACTAACTTGAATCAAACACAAAATTGATATGTTGAATTTGTTCTAATTTTGGTATCATTAAAAAATGGGAACATAAAGCAGATTGCTGTACAAAGATTTGGTTGAATGCATGCAACCAGTGAAAATAAAACTCAGGTAATGACTATATGTGAAATACATAGTTTTTTCCAATTCTTCCAATATTTCTGACATTAGTGAAATGAAAGAAAAGGGGTTGAATATATATATATATATATATATATATATATATATATATATATATATATATATATATATATATATATAATGCACACACACACACATGAAAAAATGTACAAATATGGTCAGAAAGGAAGAATGAATATTGGTATTACAGTATGCTTCACCACTGTATATGCATATCTATATAAATATGTTTGAATCAAAACAAAGATCACATATTTTTAACACAAGTTTAAATTATGACAAGAAGCATTAATACATTTACAAAATCTGTGCATACAATATACATTGGGACCCAAAATCTGTGCATACACTATACACTGGGATCCAAAATCTGTGCATACACTATACACTGGGATCCAAAATTTGTGCATACACTATACACTGGGATCCAAAATCTGTGCATACACCTTACATTGGGATCTAAAGTCTGTGCATACACTTTACATTTTGATCTAAAATCTGTGCATACACTTCACATTGGGTTATAAAATAAGTGAAGGTACTTTAACATTGGGATCAATATACAGTAACTATCCCTGTATTTATACAGTATTGTATCATTTATCTGCAGAGAGGACAGCTGAATGGAAGAATATGAACAGAACGTACACACTTTAACTTTTGATCCCGAGGAATGAGTTGCTCCAGTGATTGGTCTTCTAATAACATGAAGCTGTGAAACCATGAAAACAATGGATCCCATTACATGCCAATATTTGAAACAGTTCTTTTCCATTCAGTTCCTTTTTTCTTCTGCAAAAAAATAAAGTAAAAGATAATGATTGATTTTTTAATATTTAAAGCATTATAATTTAATCTTTACAACAATGTATGCCAAAAAAATAAAAGAAAAAAACCCCAAGACAAATGTATGTGAAATATGAATGCCCCACCACAGGAACCTACATGATGTACGGAGAAATACCACATGTATTTTTTGGATGCGTGTAGATACACAACCTGCAGGATGTATGAAGGTACATTGCTAGTAATTACAAGATATATGTGGGTACATTAGTGGTAAGTACATGATGTATGGAGGTACATTACTGGTAATTACAAGATATATGGAGGTACAATACTTATAGGTTACTGCATTTGTATGGGAAAACATGAACAAGTTTTTCAGATGGATATACTGCATGACCTTGGGAGTGCAGTATATCCTTCCGACAAAACGAGTTCATATTTTCCCATACAAATACAGTAGCCTTTTTATTTTATGCTGATTTCTTATTCTTCCCAAGGCTTAAATATATAAATAAAAATACACTGAAAGAAACAAAGTAACTAACTGTACGCCGTATTCCGAACTAAATATATAAGCGTTGATGGATCATTACACAACATTATTAATGAGCGCATAACTCCGCCCAGATAAATATGAAGTTGGTCGCGCGCTAGACGTAAGTTTCGAAAGAAAATGGCTCTTGCTCTACTTAAAATTGAAATTTGGTGTAATATTGTTGATGAATACGCATTGCAACAACTTTTCCATTTGATCTGGAATGAATACCTTTTGGTATATTTGTGGATTCAACGCAATCTTTTGATTATGGTCTGGATTTATCTACAAGAAGTGACTTGCAGCGGTTTCCAGCCGTGTCTGCCAATTTAATGTTTTGAATTGTGTTGACATCGGCATGCGTGTTTCTTTTCTGTCAATGAATGATTCAGATCACAATGTGGGAAAATTATGAAGCCTTTCCATTGTAATTATCGAAAACACGCTGTGGAATTTAATGTTTATTTCATTTTGAGTGCAGTAAGGGGGATGTAGCTACACTTGGAATACACTCGAAATTACAGTACAAATTTCAAAATGTGTAATCAATCTTGAGAACCCATGACATGGCTCATCTAATTCAGATTTACATATCTACGAAAATATATTTTTTGAGCAAATTCAGGATGTAAAATTGTAAGTATTTTTTTGGCCATTTTTATTAACAGCTAAAGAAGACTGTTTATGTGTATAACTTGCATTTTATTGTGAGGAACCTGTATAGCATCAATATATAGTTAAATTTGAAACAATGTATCAAAAAAGTAAACGCGGAATGTGCCAAAGCAGTTTGTATGTGTCAGTCTATGATACATTTGCTGGTATGTGGCCGGCTATGAAATATATGCTTTAGTTCATTCATAAATAATTGTTTACGTTAGAAAATAGTTCCTTTGCACGTGGGATAAAGTATGAAGGTGTTCAATATCGGTGAATATTGCATGATTCTGACAATGTAAAGTTAACAGAGAAAAAAAAGATGAGCATATAATAATGGTGATTACAAGATATATGGAGGTACATTACTTAATTACAGGATATATGTGGGTACATTACTGGTAATTACAAGATATATTTGGGTACATGAGTGGTAATTACAAGATATATGGAGGTACATTACTGGTAATTATAAGATCTATGGAGGTACATTCCTTAATTACAATATATATGTGGGTACATTGTTGGTAATTACAAAATATATGGAGGTAAACTACAGTCAAACAGGATGCATGGATGCACACTAAATGGACCTACAGGAAGTATGGAGGTGCAAATGAATTAACAAGAGTAAAACTACATGTTTGTTCCATATTCCACAGGTTATCTGAAACCTTCATGTAAACTAAATAGATCACACATGAAGATCTGACACTAAAACAATAATAAGCCAATTAATCTAGTGATTACCAAAAACATTTTATAAGTTCTTCATTTTCACCCAAATGAACATAAGTTTCTTTAAATCTAAGTTTTTAAAGTTTCTTTAAATCTAAGTTTTTAATCATTGCATTAAGTTATGAATGATAAATCTCTGTAAATATTGAAACAGAACCCATTTTAAAATTATTCTAAATTTACATAAAATAGGCCCTGTTGATATTACATGGAAGAAATTCCTGCCAGGATGGTTTCTTTGAAGCCTCTTTTTGCAAAGAACTTATTTAAAAAATCTTTTTCCTGTAACTGCAGCCATATTTTGATAGCAGAATGGCATCCAAGACCTTCATACTAGCATGCCTTCACTCAAATTTGGTTTATGAAAAGAAATTTTAAGGCCAGATTTAAAATTTGCATTTTAATCATCCACACAGAATGTTTAAAAGAAATATGTTTCCCCTCCCCATGTGAATGAACATTTTCTGTGCCAAATGAACCAAACACTTGTAAAGAACTTGAAATTCTAACAGAGATAAAATGTTTACAGTCAATTGCTGACATTCTTTGCATATGTAATGATCCTTTATAGATCACAATGGTCCTTGCAGTGTTTTTCATATCCCCAGGGGAGTCCGATTATGTTTCTTCATTAAATAAGGTATCAAGTTTTCTCTGTAGTACAACCAAGGGTTTATGAGGCTTTGTGTTATTTCATTCTGTGATGTCATGATTTACCAAAAATAAAAGAAACAATCTTGCTCTCATAGGGAATGGGGAGATCATTATTCTATTTTCAGCTGAACAATTGAGAAAAATTACCAGTTATCCCATTACAGTACATGGACAGTATGTCACGGTCCTTGTGTGTTAGGATTCCTTCATGACAATTTACACATTTTTGTATCTCTTGACTCCAGACTGTCCAGATAAATCACTTAGCTGTACAATTATTGTGGCCATTAGCAAATGTTTGGGCTTCTTGGTCTTTGTGACTATTTGATCTCTGTCTAGACAAACAACATGTACATGACTTCTCATCATGTCAAACATGCTTTTATTCCATAAAGTCTTTGTACTAGGTTCTTTCCAAGCCTATACCACAAAAACATAAATATGAATAAATCTTTTAAAAAGAACATAAATTACTTTCATTTCTACATCACAAAAAGGTATAGAATTTTTCCTAAAATGGAGTAAACAGTGACAATGAAGGTGGTTAGATTTTATTTTGCTATGTCACTGTCTGTAAAATTGTAAAATTGTACAATTGTTCCATGTAATCTAATATTTCATTTGTGAACTACATTTAGACATTACATGATATTCAAAAACTTGGATTGTAAGGAGAGGACCCAAGATATTGTAATTATACAAGAAGTATGTCTCTTTATGAATCTGAGATGTTGTTGTTGTTGTTGTTGTTGTTGTTGTTGTTGTTGTAGGATTTAATGCCATTTTTCAGCACAAGACAGGCTATACATGGTGGCCAGTATAAATGGTGGAGGAAGAACCCAGCAAAACCCCGGAAAGAACCACTGACCCATGAGAAGCTACTGGCAAACTTTCTCACATATTCACATTGGCTGAACCAGAGACTACAATCATAGATTATACTCCCTTATACACAAGGCCATCTTATAAAGTTGTTCCTAGAGTATTAGGGTATACCCCCTTATAGTGAGACCGTCTTATAAAGCTGTTCTTAGAATCATAAAAAAAAAGAGTAACCCCTTTAAGGTGAGACCGACTTATAATGCCGTTCTTAGAATCATAGAAAAAAAATCTTTTCAGTGAAACCATCTTATAAAGCTGTTCTTAATGACTTAGAGTAACTCCTTTAAGGTGAGATCATCTTATAATGCTGTTCTTAGAATTAGAAGAAAAAAAAATCTTTTCGGTGAAACCATCTTATAAAGCTGTTCTTAATGTCTTTGAGTAACCCCTTTTCGGTGAGACCATCTTATAAAGTTGTTCCTAGAGTCCCAGATTATAGAACCCTATAGCAAGACCATCTTATAAAGCTGTTCTTAGAATCATAAAAAAAAAGAGTAACCCTTTTAAGGTGAGATCGTCTTATAATGCTGTTCTTAGAATTAGAAGGAAAAAAATCTTTTCGGTGAAACCATCTTATAAAGCTGTTCTTAATGTCTTAGAGTAACCCCTTTTCGGTGAGACCATCTTATAAAGTTGTTCCTAGAGTCCCAGATTATAGAACCCTATAGCAAGACCATCTTATAAAGCTGTTCCCAGGGTCTTAGAGTATACCACTTATAGTGAGAACATCCTATAAAGCTGTTCATGGATTCATGGAGTATACATCATTATTGAAAGACTGTTTTATAAAGCTAGTATTAGTGTGTACTCCCCTTACTGCAAGGCCATCATACAAAGCTGTTCCTATAATCATGGACTATACCCTTTACACATCTTATAGTGAAATATGCCATACATAATGAAACGAAATCTATGACAATGCCCACCTTATAACAGGAATGGCTATCATAAAGGGCCTTATGGTGAAGGTGCAATAATGGAGTGAGGGAGCACCATATAGGACTTTCAAAAACTTCCACATTGTTGATGATGATAATGGAGGGTGTCAATAGTCTTCAAGAGTCTGGCTATGGAACCGAATATATCATGTCGGTAGTCGGAAAAATTTGATTTTTTTTTTAAAACTGCACTCCATATGCCTTTAGCATAGAGACTGAGACTGTGATTTAATTACAGGTATGTCACTTCCTTACGTAGAGCACTTTAGTTCACTTGGCCACTCAAGGCCTTTTTTTTGAACAATAGCACAGCTGTGTTATTTCATTCTGTCAATTCATGGTTACACAATTTTCTAAATAAAATATAAACCCACTGCAGAGCTGTTTTTAGAAGTTTGGGGGTCCTAGGCACAAACTATAACCTTGAAAATAACCAGAATTGTGCCTCAATTTCCCAGTCTCAGATATAAAGTATTGCATTGCATTTCCATGAGTATGTGTGTCATTTTGTTAAATTTATTAATATAGTACTTAACTGCTAATACAACTGACATCGTAAGTTTGTTTTTTGGGCTGCCACAGGGACCCCTGCTGTGCGGAGCCTTAGGTACGTGTCTCACATGCCTATGCCTTAAAATGACACAATTTTTATTTCATTTGAATGACATGCAGTGTGTAGTCCTTCCAATTCAGTGTTGACATTAGTTACTTTGTATGTGACTCTATATATAAATGTATGTAGTAGTTCTTCATAAAATTTACACAGAAATGAATGCAATTGGGTCTTATCACATATGTTCTGACCAAAGGAAATCTTCCCTTCATTTATCAACTGATGGAACTGCAATTATACAATAATAAAGTCACAGTACAAACTAGACTCTAGTTTGTTGACATGTATCTGCTTGGTATATTTGCTGCAAAAAACATAACTTTAATTTGATGTGAAATTAACTGGACATATAATCATAGGTAATCATTATTCCAATAACAAATAAAGGGGCCCCAAGTGGCCAGTGGTCTAAAGCGCTGTCCATTACGGATCACTGCCATCTCACCTCTATCTGCGTTTGAGTCTAAGATTCGGCGAATGTGGATATGTGAGAGAGCTTGCCAGTAGCTTCTCGTGGGTCGGTGGTTCTTTCCGGTGATTTCCGGTTTCTTCCTCCACCATTAATACTGGCCGCCATGTATAGCCTTTCCTGTGCTGAAAAATGGCGTTAAACCCCACAACAACAACAACAACAACAACAACCAATAACAAATAACAGATATACACATCATACAACCTACATTTATATTATGTTAGATTAAAAATAAATGCATTTGTTTCACATTATTTAATATTATTCATGTTATAGTTGTGCTAAGGTCACAAGAACTTCAATAACTTATTTTGGTATACCAGACTGTTAAATTTTTTTCCAAAATACTTTAAAAACTGCAAAAGTCCCTGAAAATTTATTGTTTTAACCATCCCTGAAGAATTACTATAGGTCTGAGCATAAAATTCACTGCAAACTTGAGTTGGGGAAACAACGGAAACCGCACACCAATAATGCCTAACACTGTTTCCAGTGTGAACCATCAAAAAATAAACAAAGATTTATTGCTATCAATTTCTGTCAATATTACATATCAAATTTTGAACACTGGAAGAAAAGCTTCAATATTTGTATTTTACACTCACTATAATCATGCACTACTTTTGTATTAACATATTGTGATGTTAGTTTGGTCTTCATAACTTGTACATATAGAAAAAAAAATATGCAAATGATACCAATATAGTGTTGAAAAGGAGGTAACAAGTTTACTGTCCCAACCCAATCACCTGAGCACTTGGATTGACTATACAAATGTTTAGGGCAATCATCTGAATAATCTATTCAGCAAATGTATCACAAATGAATGAAGAGTTCTGCCTCTTCCAAAAATTCCTGTAAGAACTCAATAAATTTAACTCCAGTTTTGTTCAGTAATGACTCAAATATGTATTTGCTTTCTGAGCAAGTGGTGGCTGAAAATTCACTATTTTTTTCCCCAACTTTGATTAATATTTGCATAATTCAAGAGCTTCTCCTGATCAGAAACAAACTCATTATTTCTCTCGACTTTTTTCTGTACCCTTGAACCCTCTAAAGGTAAAAATAAAAATTAATGTGGTCCATTTTATCTGGTGCCTTTAAGCCTTTGCTAAGCAAGAGAAAGCAATAACTTGTTAATGCCTAATTAACATTCATGATCTTCTACCACACTATAATGAGGGAATATTTCAATAATTTTCAGCTGTTCAACAGTCTATATGTTTGCAACTGCATCTACTGAACCAATGGGAGGAGAATCATCAAATGTGGTACATAGGATGGATATGTAGAGACCATTTGTGAGAGGGTTTACAATCTTTTGGCCCATTCCATGGGTCTCTTGAAGGAATTAGATGTTAAATATAAAACACAAAGTTTAAATTAAGTAACTCAAAACTGTGACATTTTTTAAACATTTTTTTGACCAAACTTTGTACTTTCATTTCCAGGAAGTGGAATTGTATCAGATTTTGGGTTCTGACCCATTGGTAATGGTCCGATTTGCAAATTCTGTGGGATAAAAAAAATAATGAGTATTTGCCATGGTCAGGAAGCCACAGTAGCAAAGTTGATTGAGCACTAAAATTGTAATACAAAGGGTTGCAAGTTTGATACCTTCCCAATTCAGTTGCCTTGGTAAGTCCTTCAGAAATGCACTTAGCTCTGATTTCCTCTTCATGATATAGCCAATAATGTGATTAAAACGTGAAATGAAATACCCACACCAGTACTTAGTCAAATACCCATACTAATATTTATAGTCAAATACCCAAACTAACACTTGGTCAAATACCACACTAATACTTGGTCAAATAACAACATTAATGCTCAAACACCCACACTAATACATAGTCAAATAGCTACTTTAATACCTAGTCAAATAGCCACACTAATACTTAGTCAAATACATACAAATACTGAGTCAAATATCCATATTAATACTTCTAATACTTAGTCAAAAATCCACACTAATAATTAGTCAAATAGCCACATTAATACTTAGTCTAAATGCCACACCAATACTTAGTCAAAAAGCCACACTAATTCTTAGTCAAATATCCTTATTAATACTTAGTCAAATACCCACACTACTAATTAGTCAAATAGCCACAATATACTTAGTCAAAAAGCCACACTAATACTTAAGTCAAATAGTGACATTAATACTTAGTCAAATATCCACATTAATACTTAGTCAAATAGCCACACTATTGCTTAGTCAAAAAGCTACACTATTACTTAGTCAAATAGCAACACTAATGCTTAGTCAAATAGCAACACTAATGCTAATTATGCTTAGTCAAATAGCAACACTAATGCTTAGTCAAATAGCAACACTAATGCTTAATCAAATACCCATATTAATACTTACAATCCAATACCCACTCTAATACTTTGTCAAATAGCCAGACTAATACTTAATCAAATAGCCATGTAAATAGTCCAATTCCCACACTAATACTTAGTCAAATACCCACATTAATACTTAGTCAAATAGCCACACTAATACTTAGTCAAATACCCATACTAATACTTTGTCAAATACCCACATGAATACAATCCAATACCCACAATAATACTTAATCAAATAGCCACATGATTACTTAGTCAAGTTTCCATACTAATAGTTAAGAGTCCAACAATTACACTAATACTTAGTCCAAGTCAAATACCCCTGTTAATACTAGTCAAATTCCACACCAATACTTTCAGTGTGTCATGCACTGTCTAAAGCATTTTTGATACCCTACTTCACCATCCCAATCTCAGGGAGGTGTGTGTGTGTGTGTGTGTGTGTATGTGTGTGTGTGCACGTGGATGTCTGTACAAGAAAATTACCAGAAAGCTCTATCGTGGCTACATGAGCATGTTAAATTCTCTGCTTCATCAATAGAATTATCTTTATGTACAATGTACTTGACTGTATCTGATGTTGTTTTGGAGTTTAATGCCATTTTTCAGCACCAGATAGACTATACATGGCAACCAGTATAAATTGGGGAGAAAGAACCAGGGAAAACCTCGGAAAGAACCACTGACCCAAAAGAAGCTACTGACAAGCTTTCTCATGTACCTAAATTGGCCGACCCCTGAAACCCAAACCCACACAGACAGAGGTGAGATGGCAGTGATCTGTAACTGTGAATGCTTTAGACCAATCACCTACTCAGGGCCCTGACTTTATTTAAATTTCATTTCACAGCCCATCATGTTTAAAAGAAAGAAAAGGATGAAACTTCATTTTCACCTACCAGTACTTGCTAAACTAACATGTATCAAGGTCCAACTCCAAAGTTGTACTTTTATTACAAAATAATTCAAATATACATGTTTTCAACAAAGCTATCATGACTATTAATTTATATTTATCTACCTAACTGGTAATAACAATTTTAAAAATGAAAAACAAATTGAACAATTTTTCAGTCATATCACTATGATGGTCTACAGTGTGACAGTTTATAGTGAAGTCTAGCACTCGGGTATCATGATGCAGACATATGGCATGATGTTCCACCCAATCACATTATCCTGACACCAGGCTGATAAGTCCTAACACTAACCTCTTAATGCTGAATGCTAAGCGAGGCAGCTTTTAGCACCCCTTTGGTATGTCTTTGGTATGACTAGGCCATGGTTCGAACCTGTGATCTCCCGCATCTGAGGCGGACAATCTAACCACTAGGCCACCAGATAAACTAAACAGTATATGTCAGGTTAATGAGTCAGTGTGATTATCTCTGTCCAGGCAATTTGCCAATTCATTTGGCCTGTTGGCTGACCATTTCAATTTTTATCACCCTTCATTTCCCTATTCATTCTCTCATTTCATTTAAAATTAATGGATATATGACAATTTTAACTGAAGAACAAAAAGACATATTTCCTGAAAGTTTCAAGCAAACAATCTACATTACACAGCACAGATTATGGTATATACTTGATTATAAATTGAGTCAATCTACAAACGTTGTTGTTGTAGGGTTTAACGCCATTTTTCAGCACAATAAAGGCTATACATGGCGGCCAGTATTAATGGTGGAGGAAGAACCCTGGAATACCCAGGGAAGAATCACCGACCCACGAGAAGCTATTGGCAGGCTTTCTCACTGACCCACGTTAGCCTAGTCTGGACTGGAACTCACGAAGACATAGGTGAGATGGCAGTGATCCGTAAGGTCAGCGCTTTAGACCTTTAGACCACTCAGTCACTTGGGCCCCCAATCTACAAACAACAAAGATCCTAATCTGCTGTAGCATACTATTCCTGCAGATCAGGGTCTATACTGTTCTACTGATTACTCTAAACAAACTGCACAGGCCAGATTTGCTGATGCATCAGACAATGGCAGATCTGGGTCTATGCAGTTTGCAGCAGGACTTGTCTTATAAGTGAGTATATAGATGGTAACTTAAAACAGGGTATAAAGGACAGTATGTTTAACATCTGGAAACACTGATAAAACTTATCAATGGAAATGTCACATTCTTGTCACCATGATAGATATCAATGAAAATTGATTTGATGACCAGTCTAGATAAGCCTAGGCAGAGTCATTTGATCTTCATCGGATTTCCTATCTGTCATGTGTTTTTACCCTTCTAATCACCCTACTGCCTTCACAAGCTGCCACTTATTTGGTACAACAACAATTGAGAACAACAAGGTGAACAAAATACTTTGTAAGAAAGCATGACTGGAATTTAAAACCAGTTCAAAATAGCACTGAGTTATAAAAAGACACACTGAAGATAAATATAAAAAAAATACCCTTAGGAATGTCAGCTTAAATTCAGTAGCCGAGTCGAGGCACTTTAATATGAAATCTAGTCTTCAGACTTCCATTTATTCTTTATCATAACTTATTAATAGTTATTCTCCTTGTGAAATATAGCTTTGCTTTGAAAATAAAATACACGTACAATGGTGGGTTCTGACAATATGATACATTATACACAGTAATGTGACAAATATAAATGACAAGACATTATACTATTTATGTTTGACAATTATAAACAAATGATACATTATCTGAAGTACTACAAAGAAGCTGTCAAACTACATAAATCAAGATAACTATGCAGTCTAATCATTTCCTGTAAGGATTAAAATTAAAATTATGCCTCTTTACACAGTGCATTTGAGTTTTTCAAGATCTTAAAGGTCAATAGAGTTAAAGACAGACATTGTGATTATTATTAGAAACAAAAAATATTTTCATGACAGAATGAAATGGTTGCATGTCATTGGCTTTTGAGGATTGCATGCCATGGGTATACATTTGAGGCCTACATGCTAAGGGCAAACTTTTGAGAGTTAAATGCCATGGGCATACTTTTGAGGGCTGCATGCCATGGACATACTTTTGAGGGCTGCATGCCTTGGGCATACTTTTGAGGGCTGCATGCCATGGGCATACTTTTGAGGGCTGCATGCCTTGGGCATACTTTTGAGGACTGCATGCCTTGGGCATACTTTTAAGAGTTGCATGCCATGGGCATGCTTTTGAGGGCTCCATGCCATGGGCATACTTTTGTAGACTGCATACTATGGGCATACTTTTGAGGGCTGCATGCCATGGGCATACTGTTGAGGGCTGCATGCCATGGGCATACTTTTGAGAGTTGCATGCCATGGGCATACTTTTGAGGACTGCATGCCTTGGGCATACTTTTGAGAGTTGCATGCCATGGGCATACTTTTGAGGACTGCATGCCATGAGCATACTTTTGAGAGTTGCATGCCACGGCCATGCTTTTGAGACTTAAATAGCAAGAAGCCAGTGCTAAATGTGCAAACTGTTTGAATGTAAATTACAATGTTCAATGCCAAACAATGTTTTTATTTTAACTTTAAATCTCTCTCTTTACTAAATCTGAAATGATGTTGCATGCTAATGACATAAATGACAAAACATATACTTATATCCATGTATTTTTACTGAGTTATTTTACTTCTTTTCATAAATATAATTTAAATTATTTTTTTCTAAAAATAATCAGTTCTATCTAACAGGAGATTAATGTTAGTTACCACATGTACAAATTAACTGAAAACTATTATGTACATGACCATACATGAGATAAGCAAAATAATTCTTTTTTGAAGAACTGGATATTGTAAAGAAAATAAATCTGAGTACAAAGAAAGAAAATGTAATCTGTATCACCAGTAATTCAAAGCAAGAAAAAATGTAATTGCATGACTCATGCATGTTGCTGTTATTATATTTTGGTGTTGGTCTTGTTGTTTCCAGCTATAACTTACTGTATACTTCAACAGCTATAATAGCTTCCTTTTCTGGATAAACCAGGCAATATTCAACTGTTACGTGGCTAAGTACTGTAAATGATAGTCCAATCAAAGCTGATGGAATATGAGTTTCATCTTTCTATCGGACTGCTAATTTCAGGGACATATGACCAAAGTACCTGACCTCACTTCAGCCATTCAAGTCTGTTGTTTGTGAAAAAAATAAGACATTTCTTGATTGTGCACCAGTCTGACAGAGATCTATCTAATGCACAAAAAATTGGTCAATTAATCTGGTTTAGCATGATCCTTTCGGACTTTTAAAGGTTTGAATATTTTTGGTAACCAGATGCCTAATTTGATGGATGTCTGGCATCATTTGTCCAAACGTTGAAGGCATTATGACAAGCCAAAATGCTTTTCTTCAAATTTGGTCAACAGAAACTGACTTAATTTTAATAAAGAAACTGTCTAAAGGTTAATCTATTTTTAGTAACAACCACCATATTTAATAGTGGCTCATTATCATTTGTATAAGACTGAATGGCCTTCATATCTGGGTGCTTTCTGTCAAATTCTATCATGCAGTTTATGAGATTAGGTCATTTAATACTGTTGCTGTTGTTCTGGGCTTAATGCTATTTCTTAGCACATGGCGGCCAGTATATGTGCTGGAGGAAGAACCCAGGAAAACATGAGGAAGAACCACAAGCCCTATGGGAGGCTACTGGCAACCTTTCCTATATATGCCCACACTGGCCTTGTCTGAGACATGAACCTATGTGGACAGAGGTGAGACACAAGTGATCTGTAATGGAGAAAGACTTAGTCCACTCAGCCACTCGGGGTCCTCATTTTTTTGGCCACTCAGGCAATTGGGGTCCCCATTTTTAGTCCACTCATCCACTTATGGTCCCCGTTTTTAGTTCACTCAACCATGTGGGGACCCCATTCTTATAGCATTTTTCTTTTTGGCATTGCAACCAAATCTGATGGCAGTTCATCATTATTTTGTATAAGCAGGTCTCCATGCCAGAATGCCTTCTGCTAAATTAGGTAAAATTTGTTGGGTAATTTTTGAGAAGAAGTTATTTAAAGATCTTTATACTTATTTGCATAAGCAGGTCTCCATGCCAGAATGCCTTCTATTGAATTTGGTCAAATTTATTGGATCATGCTTGAGAAGAGGTTATTTGAAGATTTTTCTATTTTTAGCAACTGGTAGCCAACTTTGATGAACATGCAGAATTATTTGTTCAAACGTAAAAGGCCTTCGTGGTGCATTGCTTTGTGTCAGATTTGGTCTAGTTCCGTGTTAAAAGCAGTTATTAAAAGCCAAAAGGTTTATAGTGATGGCATCCATATACATAGGAATGAATGGAATTTAATGGCAATATTAGCTATATAGTGCTAAAAGTTAAGCTAATTCTAAAGACAAAAAATGCATAAAATTCTCCAAGAAGACAAACTTTCCCCGCCTTCTCTCCAAATTATTGCCAAAACACAGTACTACAAGATAAAACAGACATGAAAATGCCTTAAAAGTTATATGAAATGATAGAAAGTAGCAAATAAAGTATTTTAAATATAGGGTAATTATTTTTATAATACAAACTGTATTGTGCTGAAAATAAACAAGACCTGCCCCTCCCATGTGATTCATCAGTACATAGATTCCCAACAGTGTTTACATCAAAACATTCCTGTCCTGTCCTACAGAGCAATAGCTTATAGGCAAACTTTAAAAATCTCTTCGTCAGAATCTAGTTCCTCACATCAATTTATTCTGAAAAAATATTATTTTTTTTTCAAAATTCATTTAAAGGTTCTTCTTTTCATTTTTAAGGACACACATATCTGATATCTGACTGGCAACATATGTATGAACTTAAAAGGACTGAATGGATGGTTATGAGCAAGACAATAGTCCCTTTCCATGCCACAGGTCTAAGGACTGAATGGATGGTCATGAGCAAGACAATAGTCCCTTTCCATGCCATAGGTCTAAGGACTGAATGAATGGTCATGGGCAAGACAATAGTCCCTTTCCATGCCACAGGTCTAAGGACTGAATGGATGGTCATGAGCAAGACAATAGTCCCTTTCCATGCCACAGGTCTAAGGACTGAATGAATGGTCATGGGCAAGACAATAGTCCCTTTCCATGCCACAGGTCTAAGGACTGAATGAATGGTCAAGGGCAAGACAATAGTCCCTTTCCATGCCACAGGTCTAAGGACTGAATGGATGGTCATGAGCAAGACAATAGTCCCTTTCCATGCCACAGGTCTAAGGACTGAATGAATGGTCATAGGCAAGACAATAGTCCCTTTCCATGCCACAGGTCTAAGGACTGAATGAATGGTCATGGGCAAGACAATAGTCCCTTTCCATGCCACAGGTCTAAAGACTGAATGGATGGTCATGAGCAAGACAATAGTCCCTTTCCATGCCATAGGTATAAGAACTGAATGAATGGTCATGGGCAAGACAATAGTCCCTTTCCATGCCAAAGGTCTAGTAGGGGTTGAAAAAAGATTGACACCATCTAAGATAACTTTTAAAACAAAAAGCTATGTTAAATAAGTCAAATGGTTGTTCTGAAAGGATGCTTCCATCTAAAGCTGAAGATCAGTGCAGATACAAGGGTAGATAAAAGTAACTTCTGAATTGATAACAACTGCTACATTTTTACTTACAGTTTCACAACGATGATATCTCATCTATTTCTGCAACTCCTTCATCTTCATCAAAGTTCGGTAAATTAGGTCCATCAGGGTGATACATGTCATCCAGATCTGGAACCAAAGACTCAATCTTCTTCTGCTTTACACCTGACAAAGAAACATAAACTTCAAGTTCACTAACTGTACTAAAATCATAAATTATCCAGATATTCACAGATACATGTACACATGGTAAATATACACAATATGTACACATGTTAAGTGTCCATATATACATGTATACTCATGGTAAATATACACAGTATGCATGGTAAATCTGCACATATACATATGTATGCATGATAAATATGCACATATACAAATGGTAAATATGTACACATGGTAAAAAAGCACATATGCATATGTATAAATGGTAAATCTGCACATGTACATGTACAGATGGCATATATGCATGTGCAGGTGGTTAATATATTCCTAATAAATTGTAAGGAACAATATATATATATATATATATATATATATATATATATATATATATATATATATATATATATATATATACAGAGAGAGAGAGAGAGAGAGAGAGAGAGAGAGATTAACTAACTGACCATTCTCTATCAGTCACAACTAAAGCATTTCAGCATGTTATACCAAATTCCTGCATACAGCAGTGAACAATTTAATTGTCTTGCATTTGTGTGGCATACACTTATAAATTAAAAAGTAAATAGTTACTGCCCGACACTGTACCATGATCGTATTGCCATGAATTTTCAAATAGTTTTGTACTGTGACTGATGACTATCCATGATTATTTTGTGTAATAGATAGTCAGTTTTAGTATGTTTGTTACATTTTTTTACATTGATTTTAAAATAAGTTATTAAAAAGTAAAAATAAGTTATGCTTTCTTACTTTGCAAGTCACACAATGTGATTCCCATCTAGAAGGGCCACCCCTCTTATAAAGCCAATTTCTTAATGCAGAACGAGTTGCCTTATAAGACTGTATACCATGATTAATATTCTGAACAGTACAATGAACCAGTTTTTATTATCTTTTTAACTGTGTTATGAATAAATAAAGTGTATGTGTGTCTGTGTGTTATTCTATACTGTTCAAACTTTAATTAACAACCATGGTTTAAGAAGGCATATATTTGTTAGAACTGATGCTATGGTCAAAAATAACTAAGATATTTCAATAAATGCAGGCCAACAAATGTGGTTTATTAAATTTACTTTCTCAATTCATCACTGGAAATGAGACACTAAAACAAATGCTACCTACAAAAAGCCCAAACTCTTCTTGATTTCTATACAAATAAATAATTTCCTATGGTTAGACTTGAGTTTTGCACAAGGTAAATACTGTGATTTCTTCTACTTTCAAAAGTATTCATTTTCACAGATTTGCCAAAAATGACATTTCCATTAGTAGATAACTGCAGAGTAGGTCCTACTGTTTTCACAGAAGGATTGTTCTTTGGAGTCTTAAAATATGTGGTTTGTGTCAGCCACAAAGTCTATACATATCTATACCATGCAGGATGTGGTGAGATTCCAGTACAAGGTACACTAAAATTTTATCATGAGATCATTGTTTATTTACTCATTTACATGGAATTACTAACTGGGATGAAACTGAAGAAAAAAAAAAAGTAATCTTAATGTAAGGGAGGTAACTCAAAATTGTAACAGTCACTTAAGAAACAGAGTTGTCTTTCATAATAAGGTATCTGGTACACATTTCTGAAAAAGGTCGTGATAAAATAGCATACTCTGCATGCCTTGTATAAATTGTGTTTCTGATGGAGAGAAACCAATGATAAAGAACAGAGACTCAAAAAGAAGGAATGGCTTAAGATCATAACTTCATCTAATGTCTCAATAAAGTATATTAAAATGATCACACACACACCCCCCAAACATTTCATAGTTTATACCAATAAGTACATTTATGCTTGGGATGGCTTTTATCAAAGGTTGCAGATCCGCCTACAACTTATTTACTGCAATATATATTGTATCACACCTGTGTTAATGTACTGGATGTTGCATTTAAGCCATATGACAGTACTGGATATACCATCTATATTTATTTATAAGTCGAGCCAAACAGCAAACAACAAAGATCCAGATCTGCCGTATCATAATGCACCTGCATATCAGGGTCAATCTGTCTGTTCTACTGATTACTCCTTACACACCACACGTACTAAGATCTGCCAGTGCATTATACACCAGTAAATCAGGGTCTGAACAGTCAGCAGCTGAGCTCATCTTATAAGCGAGTATAAATGGATTCTGTACATATGGCCTGCAAGTCATTCAGTGCCAACAGACCAAAGCCTATTACTAGAAAATATTCTTTGACAAAAAAATTTGGATTAAATTTTTGGGACAACTGGGCAATTTAGTGTATAGGTTTTAGTTAAGGTGATATTAGCACAAAAAAAAGCAAGAGATGTTTCAGAGTGTACATTTCAAACGTTTTTCACTCCTGTATATCTGTCTCGGGTGGTATAGGAAAGAAGTCCAGTTTTGTGGGTACATGTGGTATACTTGATCAGAATAAAATTACTTATTTTTTAACTGAAATTTATGGGTTATACATAACTTAAAACTACAAGTAATTGCTTCTGAAAGGAAAAAACATGTCTCTTCCACTCTCCATGACATTATCATTCTGTCTCACTATTACTTGATGACAGGAATGAAAAAAAACCATCTCTTTACCTTCCTTCAGAATAATATCATTATGTTTCACTTGCAGTTGACAGAAGGAATCCAGCAAGAGAATGAAATAAAACTGTATTAAGAGTTGAAATAGAAAGTTCTTGATTTTTCAGGCCTGTACATTTGTCCTCCCCATTATTAGACCAAAACAAATTGGTCAAATTAAGCAGTATATGCAAAATTTCAGAACTGTAACTTTTTAGAGTAGATTTGATGTCTAAATAAGTGGCTCCAAGCAAAAATCCCTGCGGAAAAATATATTTTTTATAAATGAATGCAGATGAAATAAGTCTAGGTTAAAAAAAAATTAGAGAAAATCTGCTTTAATACCAGAGAAATCTTGACAGGTCATTTAGAGATGCATTATAAATATGCTTACCAAAACTTATTAGTCTATCTTAACTAGTTTAATCATGAAAAGTTTTGTTTAAAAAAAGCTTTAAAATCTGCATACACACACACACTGAACATTTGTTTGAAATCTATTGAGGCCATCTTATATTTTAATTAAAAAAAATTCATTTTTCAATATTAGGTAAAGTTTGTCTACATGTGCCTGCAAGCATTTTTGGTCACAAAAAGCTAAAGCCAAAATATTTTATTAAAAAAACTTGTATACAAAATTTGAAAAAAATTACTATAATGGCCATAAAATCTAATCCAATAGTCTATATCTTATGATAAATAAGCATTACATATTTTATTTGTCCGCCTTAAGTATTGTTTGCTTAAACATGCATGCGAGGTTTTCATCCCAAAAGGTCTATGTGACAAAGATTAAGGTATATAAGAATGGAAAAATAAGATTACATTCAACCAAATTCTGACAACACATCAGACCAAGTATCTAAATATCAAATGTTTTCTTGTTTGGTTCAATAGTTTTCATACCAAGGTATCTAAATATCAAATGTTTTCTTGTTTGGTTCAATAGTTTTCATGCCAAGGTATCTAAATATCAAATATTTTCTTGTTTGGTTCAATAGTTTTCATACCAAGGAATCTAAATATCAAATGTTTTCTTGTTTGGTTCAATAGTTTTTGTACCAAGGTATCTAAATATCAAATGTTGTCTTGTTTGGTTCAATAGTTTTCATACCAAAGTATCTAACTATCAAATGTTGTCTTGTTGGGTTCAATAGTTTTCATACCAAGGTATCTAAATAACAAATGTTTTCTTGTTTGGTTCAAAAGTTTTTGTACCAAGGTATCTAAATATCAAATGTTGTCTTGTTTGGTTCAATAGTTTTCATGCCAAGGTATCTAAATATCAAATGTTGTTTTGTTTGGTTCAATAGTTTTCATACCAAGGTATCTAAATATCAAATGTCTTGTTTGGTTCAATAGTTTTCATGCCAAGGTATCTAAACAGGGTCCCTGCAGACTTAACAAAAACAAATTCCATGACTTTTCCAAAACTTTTCCAGGGCCATTTCATAAAACTCAAGGACCACACTATCTTGCATTGTCAAGTAAATGAACATAATGATATCTTTCAATCCAAAATAACAAATAAGTTAAAAACAAATATTTTTAATATGTACGTTTTAAATTTACATGGGCTATCACACTTTGACTTTATGTAGTAATTCATGTCATAATCCAATGTTTAATGTAATTTGTATTCAAAAGAAAAAAGGAAACAATCCTATGTAGTCTTTGTACGTGTTACTATTTGCAATATTAACAAAACACATTACTTTTCAGTTGCTTTCTTTTATTTAGTGAACTACACTGGAAATCATGTGATACTTCCATTATGGGAACTTACTCTTGTTATATGAATTGAAACATTTATTAATTGTAATTTTATCATTTTATTTAATCAGTTCTCGGTGCTCTATGAAATTTGAAGAAATCAATTTCTTTAACTCCATTGTCACAAATTCCATGACTTTTCCAAAACTTTGCAAGGTTTTGACATATTCCATAACTTTTCAAGGCCCTTGAAATTTATTTTTTTATTTCCAAAACTTTTCCAGTCTCCCATAACCTGCAGGAACCCTGTCTAAATATCAAATTTTGTCTTGTTTGGTTCAATAGTTTTCATGCCAAGGGATCTAAATATCAAATGTTGTCCTGTTTGTTTCAATAGTTTTCATACCAAGGTATCTAATTATCAACCAAGGTATCTAAATATCAAATGTTTTCTTGTTTGGTTCAATAGTTCTCATACCAAGGTATCTAAATATTAAATGTTTTCTTGTTTGGTTCAATAGTTTTCAGCTATCTTGTTTACATGAAAGAGATAGGTGGCTGGGTGGAATGACTTTGCTAAATCAATGTCTCCCTAACTTAGTAGTGGGGAACCAATACTCTGGCATACAGCATAAGGATGTGATTTGAATTGGTTATAAAAGTTGGGTCAAATGTAACAAACATATTGACCAATTATTTCTATATTACAATTAAAATTTCAGAAAGAACTAAAATTGAGGAGTGGGTTATTAAGCCGTTCAGCTGCTTCACTGAAACTAGTGTATTGCATTGACACCCACAATGCACCCTTTTTAATTATCTACTAAATAAAGTCCATTAAATAGTGTGTAAATTGTATAATTTTAAAAAGTTTGATTTCTGGATATCTGCAAAAACATTGTGGTTAATGGCTGTAAAATGCTGTTACCATTAACTTTTTAATGAAATTTGTGTACATTTAATAATATTGGAAATCTCAAGAAAATAAATTGCTTTCTAAAACTATCACATACAGCAAATGACCAAACACTGTATTATCTTTATTTCTATCTTCAACTTTTTCTTTCCTTCTCCCATATTCATCAAAATTGACAGATGATGTAATTGGCCTATTGGATTGTGCTGTAAGCAAACCATGAAAAAACCTTCATTATTAATACCGACTATCAGTTACTTTGATGACACCTACCTTCTGGTATATTCTGAGCTGGTTCTCCAAGAGAAGGTAATTTGGTTGGTCCATTCATTGAAAAAATGTCATTTTTATCTTTTCGACTCTTGGCAAACTGGGAACCAATTAACGTTTCCGTATCATCATTATCATGGTGTTCCATGCCTCCGTTTTCTATCACAGTTTTACGAGTTGAGGAAATCTTAGTTTTTCTTTCTGTCTTCTTCTCTGAGCTGGGCATTTGCACTGAATTAAGGAAAAAACATTATCCACTGCAATAATGAAAATAGAACAAAGGTGTTAAAAGATTTTAACGAAAAATTGACGAAAGATGCCACTGTAAGAACATGATTAATGTTAAATATTTTTTTAATGCAAAAAAGTGCTTTTTATGAAGCAGTCTCTGTCCCCTTCTTCATCCATAATTTATGAATTAAGTGCAAACCATTTCAAACAACTCATGTATTATTGTAAAATGCTGTTTAATGATCACTCTGAAAAATAAATATTTTCACTAGTTTAAATGCATTTTAAAAAGATTTAAAAGAAATATGAATTTATTGTGAATTATTAAAAATACATAAATGAATCTAACTTTTGTATTGTGTTGTGATAAGCTGTGATTATTACACATGATATTCAGAGGTGTTATTACACGTGTGATATTCTGAGGTGTTATTATGTGCATGATATTCTGAGGTGTTATTATGTGCATGATATTCTGAGGTGTTATTATGTGCATGATAGTCAGAGGTGTTATTATGTGCATGATATTCTGAGGTGTTATTATGTGCATGATATTCTGAGGTGTTATTACACGTGTGATATTCTTAAGTCTTATTACATGTGATATTCTTAAGTATTGAAGTGTTACTACATGTGTGATATTCTGAGGTATTACATGATAGAAGGTATTACATGATAGAAGGTGTTAGTAAACATGTGATATTTTTTGGTGAAATTACTAGTGATATTTTGAGGTGTTTTTACATGTGCAAAATGCTGAAGTGTTCTTACATGTGTGATATTATGAGGTGTTATCACATTCATGTGATATTTGAGGCACTACTACATGTGTGATATTCTGAAGCATTATTATGTTATGAGGGATTATTTGAAATTGGAAATAATTAATATATGAAAGTTATAGAAAATCTTTAACTTCTGATATCATCTGAGAGACCCGTAAGAATTTACTACTTTTGGTAGAATACTAACTTTTGTGGATTTTGAGCTTGATACAAAATACAACCCAACAAAGGGTATTCTCCTATCAACAAAAACGCCAAAAGCAGGAAAATAAATATTAATGAAAATAAATGAATTCGCACAGGCATTTTGATTTAGTATACCTGAAGAATTGGTTGGCAATCCATCCACAAGCCTGACCCCTTTACTAAGTTTATCACAGAGCAGAGCAATGTGCTTCTTGACTTTAGTGGTGTCCTCAGGGATCTTTAACGGTTGGGGATTAAGGGTCTGATCCTTGACAGACTTGGCAAGAGTTGTCCTCAGGAGATGAGTCACTGCTACGTCCACTGATTCTTCCCATCCCTGAGTTGGAAAAGCATTTTTAATTGCGTCACTAAAGATAATAATAGATTTTATTAAAAGTTTTGAATAAACACTGGAAGACTGACACAGACACTATATCCATGATATGAAAATATATGTTCTATTTCCCTTCAATCTTCCCTCAAAAATACTCACTCAATTCTGTAAATGACACCACAATTGATTACCTATTTGTTTCTTCATTTCAGTTAACTTTATTAGCAGTTAGTCGATGTTAATACAGATTAAAAGACTATTCACATATGAAGGACCAACACATTTTCCATTTTCCAGGGTCTAAAAGATGGGTTTTTTTCTTTCATGAGGCAAACAGGGTTTTTTTCCATTCCATGCATAAAAAAATTTATTTGTGCAATGGATGTCAATGACTCCGTCTTTATTATTATTATTATTACCAGGGTTCTATCTCCAACAAGGTCAGCTTGTCAACACTGATGGTCTTTTAAAAGCAGAATCATGGTGCTGGTATTAATAATAATAATAATAATAATAATAATAATAATAATAATAATAATAATAATAATAATAATAATAATAATAATAATTATAATAATAAAAATAAAAATAATAATAACTACAACAACAATAATAACAATGATATTATTATTTATAAACAATACAGTAAAATTTACTGACTATTCATCAATTCAAGCATTAACTTAGCATGCAGTTACATTTTGTATAATGCATTTTGTATGTCAACTCTAGGGCAGAAAGCTATATGCAAATCAAAAGGGATAAAGAAACCTATGACTTCCTACCCAGTCATTGTCAAATTATATACCTGCTCCACATTGTCTGAAACCACTGGGGATATAACTCTCTGCAGCACCTCATATTCTGCATCAGACATGTTTGACCACAATTTTATTAACAGGTCAAACAGTGAAGTCCCCGCACTCAGATTATGAGATGCTAAAAGCAGTGCTCCGTTATTTTCCTCCATTGTGTCTGCTAAGTGCAATAATTGACGATATGTCCCTTCAAGCAAGGTGTCCAAATTGGCAAGAGGAGCAGGTGTTTTGTCCTTAAATCGGGTTAGTAATCTCCTTTGGATTGATCGGAACTGTGACGCCCTCTGTGCCAACATTTCCTTGCAGTTCTCTGCATTCATCCGAAGCTAGAAAATGAAAAGTAATGACTTTATTCTTTAACAAATTCCACAGGAACAAAGCAAAGAACTGCATTAAAAAAAATCACTTGTATATTGAACCTTTTCTGTAAATCAGCATACGTGTGAGGCAACAATTTTTGGACTAAGCCATTTCTTTGACAATACTTATCCAATCATATTACACATGGAAAACATCATTACAAGCTAAAAATGACATTAACCACAGCTTCTGGCTTGATTTTGAAAATCAGAACCTAAAAATATCATCTGCTTACGTTTAAGTCAGTAGTCAGACAAGAGTGGCCTCCCTTTGCAAAGAGATAAGGGAGTTAAAATTCTGTCAAACAGTAGCTATTACTGGAGAAGATGTGCACACTCTTCCAGGGGTTTAAGTGAAGTGAGGGCTTTGGATGGAGTGCCTGTATATTGATCAGGTAGTAATCATAAAAAAAAAAAAACATTTTTACTCCAAAATCTGGCATTTTCTAATGTTTTTGGATCATAAGACTAACAAGAGGTGATGTAAGTTATAGTCCCTGATGATGGTGCTCAACATTCAGCTCTTGTCTCTTAATGTGTGATGCAGCATAAGGAGTTCAGACACAGTCAGGGTTTAGTTTGGATTGATGAATGGATGTGATCTTGAATGAATGGATGTGATCTTGAAAAAAAAAAGTTCGCTTTTGCATATTCATTCAAAGTAGAATTACCCGCTTCCTTACAAAGCTGCTGAGAAATCTGGGAAATCAAGTTGTGAATTATTAAATTAAAATAAATCCCTCTGGGACAAAATACTTTGAATCAAGTCAAAATTGGCCAGACAGGTTTTTCTTATCTGGTCTATAAGTTCCCTTCCATGATTACAAAATATGTCTTATCATGCAACGGTAGCCCTTGATTGTAACCATAACTAACATTCTTGAAAAATTAAATGAAATTAGCTGTTTGTGTAGGTTTTCAAAAAAGAGTTGAATCTCTGCTCACAGAATTTATTAGGTAATTAGGAAATTTTGATGGCTAATCTGTGATGATTTACAAAAGTTTTTTAAATGATCCAAAAACAAAGTACTGCTCACTAATGAGAAACCTGTTATCGCTATTCATACACTTCCATTCCCTGCATAACCAAATGGGGCCATTACTGGTAAATGATTTAGTGTGCAGTCAGTCGAGTTAGCATCATTATCATCTTCAAGGCTCTGTTCACAATGTCTGTTCTGTCACTGGAATTCGCATTTTTGGAGTGTTAAATGTAATGGTAACTTTTCAAATTAAATGACAAACATGTCGAACATAAGTACTTTTATGATCTTTCAAAAAACATAATAGTTTCATCACATCTGTATCCATGCCTCATGTCATCAAAATATTGTGGAATATTTTATTTATCTGAATATATATATATATATATATATATATATATATATATATATATATATATATATATATATATATATATATATATATATATAGATGGAAACTATACTTTAAGTACAATTTATTTTAAATGTGTCATATTTTGTCATGTCATCATAAGCATGATATTCTGAAATTACAAATTCTTTGATCTCATATAAAAAAGTTTGAAAAGCAAAGCTGATTGGTCATTTTTTTCTGAAAATACATGTTTTGAAGTTTGAAAAGACTGACCTGCTCTTACTGTTTTTGTCATACAACATCTACAACATGCACTTTAAGGCTCTTGCTTAATATACAGTGCCATTTTGTTTAAAAGTATAAACTAGACCACTACTAAACAGCTTATCAATATCAAGAATCTATGAGGCAAACTTTAAATTTTAAGACACCCATTTGTTTTCTTGGAAATGGGTCATATATAGTTGCTATAAATAGCAAATAAGTACAGTATTCTTATACTATTCTTATGCTTCAGTCACCTTTTTAAGAATATTCTGAAATTCATATCAGTGGAATTAAAGAGATGATAATAAAAACAATAAAAAGAACTATTTATTGCTTTATTTTTATTTTATTATTTTTTTTTTATTGCACCTGAAAAGTGTACACCATACACAGGCAAGCCTAAAATGTAATTTGATAAAATATAGCATAATGGTTGGTATGTATGTAAGCTATGGCCTGTTGATTAGACAACTGCTTCCAAACAACTTCTACATACAGTTACAATGTATTCATGACCATACAACTAAATTTTATTTTGAAAACAACTGGGTATATATGACATTTAAATAATAATGGTTTGTTACAGTCAGCAAAGCTACACAGTATTGTCCCTGGATGGTTAAACGTTCTTGTGACTGACCTAAAAATATAAATAATTCTTGTGACAGACCTCAAAATGAGCAAAATGTAAACAATTTTTGTGACCAACCTCAAAATGAGCAAATTTTGTGACTTACCTCAAAATGTAAATAATTGTGACTGACTACAATGAGCAAAATGTAAACTTGTGTCTGACCTCAAAATAAGCAAAATTTAAACAATTCTTGTGACTGACCTCAAAATGAGCAAAAATGTAAATTCTGTGACTGACTTCAAAATGGGCAATATGTAAACAATTCTTGTGTCTGACTGACTGACCTCAAAATGAGCTAAATGTAAAATAATTCTTGTGACTTGCTGATCTCAAATTGAGCAAAATGTAGAATTCTTGTGAGTGATTGACCACAAAAGGTCCATAATGTAAAATATCTGACTGACTGACTTCAAAATGATCTAAATGTAAAAAATTCTTGTGACTGACAACAAAAGAAGTGAGATGTAATTCTTGTGACTGACTGACCACAAAAGGAACTCAAATAAAAAATTGTTGTGACTGCTCAACCACAGAAGGCAAGAAATATAAAAAATTCTTGTGACTGACTGACCTCAAAATGAGCATCTACAAGTTCAAAGTATTCCTGCAGAGGAAGTTGACCTGTGTAGTAGATGGAGAATTCCCTTGATTTGCTACGATTATACTGGCTGTTTAGTCGGCTAACCATTTCACGAGTCACCAGCCACATGCCTTCCCACTGGTCACACTGGAGTCGATACCTCTCTGTTTAAAGAATCAAGATTCCCTTAACAGTTATCATAATATTGTGACATTAACTGCTTTTAAAAACATTTTTGTTGTTGCCAGTTTTTAAATTTTTTGCATTTTTGGATCATGACATTTAAATGGAACCATATAGCAATTATTGCACTAACATGCAGTTATATCCATCAACTAATATTACTTTACCAAGTGAATTTAGTAAAATACTTATGATCAATTATAGTAATTGTATAGTGCAAAAAATGTCACTAAGTAAACATCTGACATTAGTAGCTGTTCTGGAAATTAATCTTTCTATTGATCAGTTTAAGTTTATAGCAAGTTTCGTTTATGATTGAAACATAAATTTTCACAGTACTCAGTTTCAAACAGGTAACATTTTGATGTTATCTGTACAATTAAATGTCCTGATGAAAACAACACAAACCATAACAATTATGGCATGCAGGTGTCTGAAGAAGAGGGCCTATTGTGCAAGATAAACACCTATTTCTCCATGCTTTGTATTGGAAGGTAAAAACCTGCTCAAGCTAGAATAAAGTTGTCAGATTAAACAATGGCAACTTAGTAGACTGAATGGTTATTACTAAACCGTGTCAGGAAAGGATGCCAAAGTGCAGATGTTGCAAATGAACCTGGTTTGTGTTGCAGTCTGGTACACAAGCAACTGGACTAATAGGTTAGGATCATAATACATGAACAAGCAAAATACGTAGTAAATATATTTTTAAATGGAAAACTCATTACAAGTTTACCTATATCCTTGCTTCTCTTTGCTGCAAGCAGTAGGATTGTGCAGGAAAACCTGCCATCTATCTCAGGAATAACAATGGCCATTAAATCAAATAAAAATACTTATTGACAGGATATTAGGTTTCCATTTATAATTTTCTTCTTCCAATTCTTTCTCTTTTATATGGGTATGCAAATGAACAGTTCAAAATCATATTGTACTCTAAGAAATAGCAATTAAATTAGCTATACCATGTTTTATAAATAACTCTCTTGCAAAATAGAAACAGGCTTTTAATATTATCATTAAGTTTAATTAAAATTTTAAAATCTATAAATAATTTGGTGGAATGACTCTATCTCTCTCACTCTCTTTTCTACCCATGAGTGAAATTATCTTACGTGAAGTTTTTGAAGCTAATACTGTCACAACTGGTCCCCCATAATACTGGAATCCAAGTGCTAAGCCTTGTTCACCTTCATTTTCACCTAACAGATCTGAAATCAAAAATAATAATCATGCAACAATGTGTTTACAGACAATTATCCCTTCATCAGCAGGAAAACATTTGTAGAAGCCATATAGTTCTGATATGAAGGAAAAATACAAGAGTCATTCACACCTGTGAGTCATTCTCACAATTAGGTCACAGTCAGGCTGAGACTCTCTTTAGATGCTTTCACTGTTTCTCACAAGTGGAGGTGAAACAGAATCAAGCTATTCAGAATGTAATAAATGGACACTTGAAAACATAAAAGTCTTGTATGAAGATAGGTCACACTGACCTGGTTCTGAGATGCATGTGGATCATAATTTTCACACATCTGTGAAATGAATGGGGAAAGTCAATCAGGCATGAATACATTTGGTACAGTGAAGTTACTTTTACTATTATTCTTCAGAGTAGATGAAATAGGGTCTAAGGTGTTGACAGCATAACAATAAGTGGCTGAAAATTTACAATCACTCAAAACTAAAAATCTTCCTTTAGTATGGTTGTGATACTTTCAAGGAGATGTATCCACACATTAATTTTCAGAAGTGTATATGAAGTATGGTGCAAGATATTGTGCGTAAAACAAATAAATGCACAGCTGAGAAAAAAAAAATGCTTCAAGAATGCAACCTGAGTCACAATGACCTAATTTTGTATGGCTGAATTACATTTATCAAGATCAACAGAGTGGCAATTAGGCAAATTACTAGAAATCAAATAATATATGATTATTACAGATTTAAAGACTTTTGTGTATGGATAATGTCAGTCTGAGACACAGAGTGGCAGTTAGGTAAATTACTAGAAATCAAATAATATATAATTATTACAGATTTACAAAATATCTTGTTTACCTACCATATAATCCATAATTGATGCCTCTACTCTAATTAATGCCCCCCTCATACCTTCCAACCCCTGGCAAGGAAAAAAGTGTAATCTAAGTGGACAAAAAGAGTAATCTGAGCAGAAATGAGCAATCCACATATAGCATGATAAAACTCAATAAGTGTATGTCCAAAATCATTCGTTTACCTCTTCAGTCCTTTAACATCAATAACTGCTTCAAGTTTTCATATGTAGCACTTTTAGCTTTAAAAAGCAACAGACTCTGATACCACATTACAAAATACTTTGTACAAGCTGAGACTATGAATGTGTTGAACACAAAATAGATCACTAAGCGCTGGGTTACTGAGCCTGGATCTGAATTCAGTTTTATTTTTGTTAGCAATACTGAATAATCTCTCACAGCATTAAAATGGTAAAGAACCAATATTCCTTTCATAACCTGATAAAGAAAAGAAAATTTATATCTTCCAGTTATTGTGTCTTTTAGCTGGGTAATAAGGTGCCATTACAAATCAACTCTGTCGACAGGAAGTACATTGTCAAATAGAATGCTAACTTGATACTTCATAAGTTCTCCTTCTAATTTATCGTCAGCCTTTCCTGCAGCAAGGTGCATCAAATGAGAGGGACAACTTGATATGTACACAGATGGAGACACAAATTCTAGTCATCACTGATGCTTTATCATCTGAAAACAAAGTTCTGCCAACTATTGTTTATTCAAAGCAAATCGAAAAGTTTTCTCCAGTGGAATCTACTGTTAATTCTGGTCATGAGAGAAGATCACTCTGAATTTACCATTTTCATTGTCGATCTCTTAAACAAACTGATTAAAACTTTTTGTCATCAAAATCACTATTCCTGTCTAAGACATTATGAAACAGACCAATTTTCAAGGCCTCTGCAATTTTAAGTGATTCAGAATCTTCTTCCAAATACTCAACAATATTAGATGCATTTCTTCTTGCACACACATACTGTTGGCAATTTTGGAATCGGGAAAAATTTGTTTGAACAAAGGACAAACGTTGTCTTCTACTGCTAGGGGTAGTACATGTTCTATTAAGAACTCTGTAAATAACGCCTCTGCACTTAAAAAAAATTTATGTCCACAATTAAGCTCTGCTGTAAAAAATAGACTGGTTATGTACCAGATATGAAATAAAACAGAATATACAAGCAAAGATTACAAATTAGAAAATCAGTCTATTCTCTCCTAACTAAGCCAGATTGATGCTATAAATAGAAACCTAGGTCAAACATTCTTGGAAATAGGGCAGCTGCTAAAAATAGAACATAAAACTGTTAGGAAAGTGCCTGCCAGTCTATGGATAAGTGTATCCTTATCTCGTAGTTAGGTATAAGCCATCTTTTCCTGAATACAGTCTGGGGGATTATTTGGATGTTAACAAAAATGAGAAACAAATAATTTAATTTTTCTGAGTGGGATGTACCGAAAACACATTATCTGGATATGTTTAAGCTTAAGGTGTAATTTAGTGAAAAAAAGCATAATGATTACGCCAAACATGTAATGGTAGGCATGTATGCCCCCTACCCTATTGCATGAGCAGAACATTTAAAAGATGCAGTATAAGACCTGTGCTTGTGGTGATCAAGTGAACATTTTAACTATACTTATATTTACAATAACTAAACTGAAAGGCAGAAAGATGTACATGGATGGATGGCTGGATGGATGGACAGACGTACATATGTATGTTTGTATGTATGTAGTTAAATGATTTACCCTCTTTAAGTAAAGACATAATCATTATTATTATTGGGACCAAGGATGGCGCCCAGTATTCTAGGTTGATTGCCTTTAGAGAAAACAATTTACCTTCTTTAAATAAAGAAATAATAATAATAATAATAATAATAATAATAATAATAATAATAATAATAATAATAATAATAATAATAATAACAATAATAATAATAATAGTAATAATAATAATTAAATTAATATAAAAAATATTGTTATTGTTGTTATTATAAGTATTATTATTACTATTATTATTACTGGAACACGAGATGGTCTAGTGGTCAAAGGTAATTGCCTTTAGAGAAACTGATTTACCCTCTTTAAATAATGACATTATTATTATTATTATTATTATTATTATTATTATTATTATTATTGTTTATTTTGGATTGGCAGGCGTGAATTTTCTTTTTCAGCATCTTTTCAATTGTCTTATTATTATCACAATCTTAATACCATTATTATCGTCATTATTATTATTATTATTATTATTATTATTATTATTATTATTATTATTATTATTATTATCATCATTATTACTATACTACTACTATACTACTATAATGATGACATATAGGTTACAATGAGGATATTTTTTGTAAAATTATGGTAGTAACAGCAATGCATTATTGTCATCATCAATTTAGTGATTACAGCATGAATGCCTGAAAAATTAACTTCAAAACTTAATAGTTGTGGCATAAACAGTGCTTGAAACTTAAACCAGGGCAGTGAAACATGAGATATGGGTCACAGTCACCTTATTTTGTGATAAGGGTGCATGATGTGATGAGGGTGCAGTATTTTACCAAGATACATCCCTCAACAAAATTCATGAATCTTGGTATAAAATAAGTATTCTGGGTTCTAAAAAAAATCCATTTGTTAAACCTAAGCTGGTAGAATGTCATGTAGGCCAAAGTAATATTCTTAGGTGGTAAGGGTGTTGAACTATCAGACACGCATACTTAATCATGACATAAGTGTTGTTATACATAAGATACATCAACTGAGATGAACAGTTGTGTTCACAAAAACTTACCTGAAAATACATTGTTTAGGTTGGCAGGTGGTTTATTGGACTCCAATGTTAACTTGAATTTAGCTGACTTGACTGGTAAAACTGGTTTTACAACTAGCTTTAGTGGAAGTTTCACTTTAGCTGTTGCAATTCTAACAGCACCTGTGAGAATAAAATGAAGAGTTAAAAGTTTTATAACACTAAAATTCCCTTGTGCATTCCGAGTCTCACCACTTCTAGTAGGTGCCCACAGCTCAAATCTCTATTTCTGACTCAAACATTCTTAAACACAGAAGTACTGTTGATGAACATGCAAAATTAGCATATATGATTCTTAAGGTTTTGTTATCAAAAACAGTATTAAATTTACTGTACATTGGTGAATCCTTTCTCCTTGCATAGTTTTACTTGCTGTGGCACTTGATTCTGAATTCTGAATGTACTTGACATAATGATTTTAAATAAAGTCACAAACAGTGGTGTGGGGTGCAAATTTTTTAAAATTTATATCACAAAGACAGTATACACAGGACTTGTGACTAAACAAAATGATGAAGAATGAGAAGAAACATATTTCCAGTAAGCCAAACATAAGAATTTATTAATTACATGTAAATAAAACTCCACAAATGACAATGTAGTGAATGTGGTAGTAACAAAATCTAAACTGTTCAGTCTGCAAAAAGTAACTTAGAATTATATTTCAAAGCTAAAGAACATGGTCACATTCCAAAACAAAATCAAATATTTGGGGACTTGATCTTATAGGAACATAAGTCTGTACATATGATGGTAACAAGTTTGCACTGGACAAAAAAGCACCCTGGCGAGTGTCACCTCTTTCGACTAGAATAAAATCCATCACATTACACAAAATGGAACAATCATGGCAATGTCTACTGCCAGAGGTAAATGTTGACCACTGTCACTAAAACTGGTTACACACTGTATAGAGACAGATCTGAGCATGTGATGGTAAAGGTGGGTTCTGTACAGTCTTTAGTTAGACTTTTTATGCATACTTACATGTCTCATTGCAAAAACACAGATCTTGTCCTACCATTGCTCAATGTGCTGTCAGATCAGGGTCTATGTCATTAGTTTCAATGATTACTCCTAACACACTGTATAGAGCCAGATCTGAGCATGTGATGGTAAATGTGGGTTCTATACAGTCTGCAGTTAGAGTCGACTTTTATAAGCGAGTATATACAGTATTGGTGTTTTGGTCATGACATGCTTTATTCATACCCTGTACAGACATTCAGTTTGTGTCATTTGCTTGGATGTTTTCTATTCTTACATCTCCATGGAAGAGTACCATGTGTCATCTCCATGGAAGAGTACTGTGTGTCATCTTCATGCAAGAGTACAGTGTCATCTCTATGCAAGAATACCATGTGTTGTCTCCACAGAAGTGTATCATGTACTGTCTCCATGGGAGAGTTTTGTGTGTCATTTCCATAGATGAGTACCATGTTTTGTCTTCATGGAAGAGTACCATGTGTTGTCTCTATGGAAGAGTATCATGGGCCATCTCCTTGGAAGAGGATTGTGTGTAATCTCCATAGATCAGTACCATGCTTTGTCTTCATGGAAGTGTACCATGTGTCATCTCCATGCAAGAGTACCGTACATCATCTCCATGAAAGAGTACTGTGTTTGTGTCTCAATGGAAAATAGTGCAGTGTGTCATCTCCATAGAAGAGTAATGTGTTTTGTCTCCATGGAAGAGTACCATATTTGTCTCCATGAAAGACTATCATGTATTGTCTCCTTGGGAGAGGACTGTGTGTAATCTACATAGATGAGTACCATGTTTTGTCTCATGGAAGTATACTATATATCAGCTCCATGCAATAATACTGTGTTTTATCTCCATGGAAGAGTACAGTGTATCATCCCCATATAAGAGTACTGTGTTTTGACTCCATGGGAGAGTACCATGCATTGTCCCCATAGAAGAGCACTGATTTTTGTCTCCAGGGAAGAGTAACATGTGTCCTCTCCATGGAAGAATACTATGTATCAGCTCCATGCAAGAGTACTGTTTTATCACCTTGGATGAGTACAGTGTGTCATCCCTATTAAAAAGTACTGTGTTTTTGTCTCCATGGATGAGTACAGTGTGTCATCCCCATAGAAGAGTACTGTGTTTTGTCTCCATGGAAGAGTACTATGTGTTGTCCCTATGTGTTGTCTCCATGAAAGAGGACTGAGTTTCATCTCCATGGACAAATACCAAGTGTTGATGCCTTGGAAAGGTACTGAGATACAACAACCCTGTGTTGACTAGGAATTTGTAGGGCATAGTAGCCACTGGAGATGGCTGACCAATGGATCACAAAAACACTGACCCTTTGGTCAAGGTATGCAGTCTGAAACTAGCATAACTTTGCAGAAATCTTCTAATCCAGACCTGCAATTGTAACAAGACCTTCTCAGTAAGGCCCTTTGTTTTTTTTTTCACAAGTCAAACAAATTTCAGAAAGGTTTAACAAAATTGATTGATTTTGGATATATTGAGACACTACATACAGAAGCATCATATACTGTGTCACTGTATACCAAGCTATTTTATACTGAATCAATGCATATAAATGTCATCATATACTGAGTTACAACATACCAAGCCCTCTTATGAGTCACTGCACACTGAGTCATCATATACTGATTCACTGAATACCATTTTATCATATACTGAGTCAATGCATACCGAGTCATCATACACTGAGTCACCACATACTGAGTTATCACATACTGAGTTAGTTGTTGTTGTGTTGGGCTTAAAGGGGTTGAGGGGGTGGGGTTAAACATGACAATCAGTTCAATATGCTACTCTATACCGATATAATTCCCGTCAGATGATTAGTTGCTTAGTCTTTAAAGTACCTGAGGCACTGGAATATTTGGCTGATACTTCTGCACTAAGGTCTGCTGGCATGCATTTGCCTCTCATGAAGAAAGCCACAAATAATTCCGATGGCTGACTGGTTTCTGAAACAAAATATTAAGTACTATACAAATTGCTTAAAAGGTACAAAATGCATATTAAAATGTCTGCTGTAAATATAATACATGTATAAGCCAAATAATTTAGGAAAAAATAAAAGCCTGAAAGAAAAGGGGGTGTGTGGGATGGCTAATCTTTGGGCCATGGTCCAAACTTTAAAATTTTTCAAGTTTTTTTTTTGTTGCCTAAATAATGTCTGTAAATCTTGGGACACAAAATAACTGTTTTCTTTCCCCTAAGACTAACATCCATGCAAAAAACGATTTTCAATGTCCCAAATCATGTAGACAATAAAAATGTAAAGACAAAATTGAAGATTGACACGTTACACAGCATGAAAAACTCTTTCAATAACCATGTCAATAAACTGTTATAAGTCACTATGATTTTTGTTGTTATTATGTTGCATGTGCATATTTGCCCATTTCTCCAACATGACATTAAACAAAGACTTTATAATTTACAGGTCAGTTTGAATTTACCCAGGAGACCAGGCTACACAAAACTTAAATTGTGCAAATTGTGCTTAGAGTCACATAAATCCTTATTATTAGATGCTAATTGTTTACTTTAATCACTGTTCTTCCAGATCACATTTCAGCTAGACATACACAGCTGTTTCATTTATGTTAATCCACATGCTCATAAATTACTCTTTTTCAATAATATAAGCACTCTTAATCTCGATGAAAAGGTGTACTCGTTTAATTGTACAAGGCACATAACCAGCTACTAATATAACTGCTACATGTTTATGAAAGAATGATAATAATAAAGGCTAAAATTCTGAATATAGATCAACAAAGATCATCATCAATCTATCCTAGTTTTGTTTTTGGATGAGCAAAATCATAATTTTCCCCACATCGAAAAGCTTTTTGTTTCTGCCTCTCCTCTGTTTATAATTGGCTGATTTGTCTTTTGTTTTCTATTACAGCAATCCAGGCCTCTTAATTGTTGAAATCCTGAAACTGGCTTGGATTAAATAGTGAATTTTGTCTGGCAGCTATACCAATGCTTTGATATGTAATTGCATTTTACTCTATAATATTATCCAAGCTATGCAAACAGGTTTAAAGTCGCTTACATCAATACAAACTACAACTCAGTTTTCATGGTATTGCAATAACTTTTAAAGCATTATTTCTGAAACTTCATCATTCTATTTTGGAGATATTAATTTTAATGCATTGGTGTCAATGATTTGAATCCAAGGGATGTAATTCATTCAGCACAAAATCAAACCTTCAATGTGTGTAAGGTGGCAACATTATGCAAATATCCTCACTAATGTTGTCTTACTGGGATCACATGTTAATGAGTTAGGTATTTACACTTCATGGCCCAATAGAAACACAATTACTGGTGCAACGATACAAAATTCTAAGAAATAATAATTAACTAGAGTCAAAAAGGAGAAGTACTGATAAAGCAACTTGTGAATGCTCAATTTTTGTCTTCATTTAAATCAAATTATACACAAATCTGAACTAGGCAGAAACAAAAAGAAAACAGAAAATTAAATAAATGTATTGTCCTTTCAAACAAATTATATTAACTTTAACTTTTCTATGCAATAATGCATGCCATCTATGAGAGAGGTAAACACATAATTTTCCTAGGATAAGTTTGCCTAAATAAATGTATTTAGAACTTACCATGTGCATCTTGTGATCTCATCTCGGACTGGAAGTTTGAATTATGAGTGGGTCATGCACTTTTTAATGTTTCTGCCTATTCAGTGTGGGTAAACTAATATGCAAGTATATACAATATATATTTCATATATATATTTCATTGTTTGGTTTAGGATATAAACATATTGTTTTTGAACATTTTATTTGCACTGCCGACTAAGGGGTTTATTTACTTATATCAGCTTTCTTTATTCATTTTGCATATATTCTTTTTTTTTGTGCCAATTTTTATTTCCCTGGTATGTGACATGAGGGAAACAGTTATAGCTATGTCTCTATGTTTGTCCGTAATCTTTTATTTGCTTTCAAAACATAATCTCAAACCATCCAATGTATTTTAAGCAAACTCAGTACACCTGTCAAGCAAGTTGCATATAAATTTAAAGTGCTGGACCAAAGGGTACTTGAACAAGTAGTATAAAAATTTAAAATGACAGATCAAAGGGCAAAAAAATTAAGCAGAAGAAAAATTGAAGGTGCTGGACCAAAGGGTACTAGAACAAGTGGTATGAAAAGGCTGGTTGGTGGTACTTACCAACAGCAGGTACGTCAAATGTCTTCATGTTGGCATCTAGTGGCCACACTGGGTGTACAAAGAGCTTGACATTCTCCAATAATAACCTGGACTTTAGCTGGATCTATTGGTGGAAAAAGAACCAAGGACAATGTTGTAAAAGAAACCTTTGCTGATGTGCTACAGAACAAAAAGCAGGCAAATAACCATTCTTCTTTAGTTCTTTTTATTCCTCTGCAAGCCTGCGCAAAAGCATTTAAATACAAAATTATGATATTTCAAAAAGGTATTCAAAAATTAAGGCCACTGGAAATATCTGCATTTCTCTTTGGCTTTGGATCCCATTCCAAACCACTTGAGATATTAATCATCAGATGAAACAGGATCAGCCTCTTCACCAGCTTAGCTTCTGATATTTTAACACTATCTACACCTTGGTAGATCAAGCTGATGCATCTGTGCTTTGTGACTCTGAATTTCATTGGATGTGGTAGCCACCGCATCCAATAAAAATTCAATTGTTTAAATATGAACACTGTTCCCATATGATCAAAACAATGGAAAGCCACGACTTGAATGGACTTATAAATTAGCAATTTTCCACTGAAGGTCCATGTTTGTACAAATGCCATACACTCAAGAACTCCTGTAATGGCTTCTCACTGGTTCACAGTCATACTTTTGATGTTAAACTTACAAAGTGATTTTTTGAAGTCAAATGTCTCCAGCACTTTTGGCTGATGTACAATGAACCACTGTTACATGTGCGACTCGTTAGTTGGCATTACATACAAAGAAAGAAAATGATGAAATCTAATTGATGTCGCTAGGATAAAGCATTAAAATATGTGCTTGATCTGCCAAGGTGTAGACAGGGTTAAAATATTGGAACTTAAAGTAGTGAAGATGCTGATCATCTTTCATCTGATGTTTCATGTCTCAAGGTGAGGAGGATGGGATCCAAATCCAAAATGCACAAAATGAACAGAGTTCAGGTTTCATCAAAAACTGAAAGACAGATGAACAAATGACACTGAAGCACATAAAATTGACCAATCAAAATATATTTGCAAAAATGATGATAAAATTTAACATTATATCTGATACACACTGAACAAAAAATTTTATATTAAAATCTGAAATGTAATTATAAATGTTTCTTTTAAATGTATGCAAAAATTATCAAGGCACAGGAGTTTCATAACTTACATGCACTGTTATTGAGGGAACTTGCTCACCATCAATGTCAACACCAGAAGCCATCTATTAAGAGAGTGGAAAAAATACTTAAATGATTTTGATAAAACATTTGGCTTAGAAATGAATGACAACAAATCTGCTTATTTGTAATCATTAATATAAACTTGATCACTGTAACTATCTGAATTTTCACAAGTGTTACACTTTTGTATAAAAAAATTCATTTTTTTTTTATAGCTTTCACATAATATCTTATCTTTAGTTTATTCAATAATTTGTGGACTTGTTAAAAACTAGAACAACTTGATGCCAATATTCAGAGAAAGTATTCAAATTTGAAGTTTCTTGAGGCAGACTATAAAGTAAAACATTGGTGCTAAACACAAATTCGTGCAAAAAGGTGTGCACAAAATACAAGAAACAAAATTACATGTAAAACTAGATTTGTCAATAAGTACTTATGGAATACCTCTGCAAGAATACAAGTGTAACTATAATTTTCCTAAAATGGGGAGATAACTATAAATCTGGCAAAGTCTAATCTTATCTGGGACAATCTTTTATCATCAAACATATACATATCATGTTTCATGAACCCCTCTCACACATTGACCGTACAAGAATGTTACTGACTGAAGGAAAAACAAATGTAATACAAATAAGGATCAATCTTAAAATGCTAATTGAATCCATTTTTACATCACTCAACATCTAGTCATGATACAAAGGATTGCAAATTTCAAGATGTCTCAAGGGGTACAGAATATATTATTTAACAAAAGCATGATGGATGGATGAACAAAGTATATAGACCTGTTCCAACTTCATTTGTAAAGGATATAATAACAATGTTTCCATGGCTATATTGTATTATATTAAGAAATTTAATTGCGTTTCTTGGTTTCTTATTTTAATGTACAGGTATCTACTGACTTACATGATTGCAACTAATGCAATTTTCACATGAATTTTTAAAAATGTAATTTAAGTTAGGACTAAAAGGTAATGAAATTTTTTGTTGAAAACCAAAAAAGGATTCATCAACAGCTTAAATGGATGAAATTAAGGTTAACTGAATTATGTATTTTCAATGAAAATTAAAGGCTGTGAAAAAACAAAAATTTCTGAGTGGCATGAATTCAATTTACATAATTACTCTTGGGAATGCAACAATTGCATAAGCCAGTGTGGTGTGCGGGATAGCTCTATTGATGCAATTGTATACGAAGTTGAGCACTCATGATCTCACTCTGTGTGACTTTTCTTTACACTACTTAATATCCAACTGTAATACCCATCTCCAAGCTGTACCAACCAATTGTCATCATGCACATATAGATGATAAACACATAATATGTGCACCAATCATCTTGATAATTTAGTAGGGTTTTTTTTATGAATCAGTTGTCCTACTTATGTATGCTCTCTTTGAAATGACAATATGTGTAAACATTACCTTTCTATTCCATTTTCTTTTTCTTAGCTTTTTTCCATTTTTCTCAGAGTGTATGTATGTATGTATGTATGTATGTATGTATGTATGTATGTATGTATGTATGTATGTATGTATGTATGCATGCATGCATGCATGCATGTATGTATGTATGTATGTATGTAAGTATATATGTACATACCTACGTATGTATGTATGTATCTTCTACCCATATATCATTAAAACCTTTAAAATGAATATTAAAATAAACATTCATAAACACAAAATCCTGATTGTTATACCTTTTGATTATATGATATTGTAAATATATTATTCATATCATTTATGTTTTTTCCCCCACTGGAGACAGATTTACATAAATGCTATGTGCATATTATCTGATAATTTCTTGAAATATTTCCGGATTCAGCAAAACATACACTACCAGTACTTACTGAGACATCATCTAAGTTTGGATTGACATGGACACTTATTGTGAGGTCCTCTTCACTTCTCTGACTAGGCATAATGACTGAAATTTAGAGACATCAACATGCATTTAATTATGACCTACAAGCTGGTCCAAAGATCCCAACTCAGAAATCACCATGTATCATCCGTTTGTCAAGTTTGTGAAAAATTATATATTTCTTTATCCTTAATTTTATAGATCATGAAAGAAATCCTGTTGTTTCCACAAAAGAATTACTTTTCATTGCATCACTAAATCTGTTTAGCAAACCCTAAATATACAAAACAATGAAAAGTAGTTAATTAACATCAAATGTTAACAGTGTTCATTCTATTTTATCTATTTTGTGTTCTCAGTATGCATGTAAAGAAGATGGCAAAGAGTACTGCAATTGGCATAACATAGATTCATAATCCAATAGTTTTAGGTTCAATACCAGTCAGCACTTAGCTCCCATATATTTGGAATGATATAGCCAGTGTTGTGTTGATGTGCTATCAAAAATGAACCAACTATGAACATGACTGAATTCTGCATAGATTTATGTTGTACTTTAAATGTACATTTTACAAATGCTTTGTTTACTTAAAGCTATAATGAGTAGAAAGTAGCTACGTCAAATTTTCTCAATCCATTCACATTACAAATAGTAAATGTGGTATATATTTAAATGATGTTGCTCTAAGAAACAACACTGTAGATATGTGCCATGAGTGTACTGTTGGGAATTATGTTTGTCTGATTTTCACATTTTTTATTTTTTTAAAGGACTAAAGTAAAATTTCAAAAATAACCTTACAATTATATGTAATGCATATCTGGATTGCATGGAGTTTTCTGTGTATCTTAAGTCTCAACATTTGGTCTATGTGTTTGACACCAACATTTGATCTATGTGTTTGACATTAGAGTTGCTCAGACAAGTACACCCACTGAGATAAATAGCCGCTACTTCATAGTGTTTGATGTGTGTGCTTTGTGTGTTTTGGATTTTTGATGTACCTTAAATAATTTTTCAGTCCTATTACTACGATGTCTGCAGTGTGACTGTTTATAGTGATGTCTAGCACTTGGACACCATGCCGCAGACATGTAACATCATGTCCCCACCCAGTCATATTATTCTGACACCAGGCTGACTAGTAGTAATAATCTTAACCTCTAAATGCTAAGCACCAAGCAAGGTAGTAGCTAGTACTTTTTTATAAGTCTTTGGTATAACTTGGTCAGGGTTTGAACCTGCAACCCCCCAGATCTAAGACAGATGCTCTAACCGCTAGACCACCAGAGTGGTCAGTCTTTGATGCATTATTTTCACAAAACGTTTCTGAGTGTTTTTCAATAGTGTTTTCCACTTGATTTTCAAACAGGATTCTGTGAACTATCGTCTTTTGCAAGTTCAGGGTCCAAAGTAAGTTCTGAGCAACAAAACGGGGCAAATGCCAACAAATTCAAGCTTAAGAGCACACTCATCACATATCATCCAAACTTTAACATTGTCATATTTCAATCACAAATAAAAAGTAAGTACTTACGTAAGAAATCAGCAAACCCTTTGGGTGACTCGCTCATATTCAGAATCAACTTATATAATGTCAATTGATTCTGACTAGTCAGTTTTTGATTAAATTGTAGTGAGAAGTAATGTGTCTGCTCGGTTTGTGCCGTTATTTAAAGTTTTTGAGATCTGTTGGAACTAGACCATGATTGGAATCTAATAGTGAACATATATGATACAGATTATTGAATTCTATCCATATTAATATGATTGAATCAGTCAATATTAACACATTTGGCTAAGAAAATGCTTAATTTCCAGGTACCATAAATTCAAGATTTAAGACATCAAGATCAGGGACAAACTAAACAACATACAAAATCCTATAGCCAATTAAATCGAGTTGGGCAACCTTGTTTTAGGGGACAGCATCTGAAAAAACACTGTCAATAGGGGACAGCATCTAGTAAAACACTGTCAATAGGGGACAGCATCTGGGAAAACACTATCAATAGGGGACAGCATCTGGGAAAACACTGTCAATAGGGGACAGCATCTGGGAAAACACTATCAATAGGGGACAGCATCTGGTAAAACAGTCAATAGGGGACAGCATCTGGTAAAACACTGTTAAATGGGGACAGCATCTGGGAAAACACTATCAATAGGGGACAGCATCTGGGAAAACACTGTCAATAGGGGACAGCATCTGGTAAAACACTGTCAATAGGGGACAGCATCTGGGAAAACACTATCAATAGGGGACAGCATCTAGTAAAACACTGTCAATAGGGGACAGCATCTGGTAAAACACTATCAATAGGGGACAGTATTAGGTAAAACACTGTCAATAGGGGACAGTATTAGGTAAAACACTGTCAAATGGGAACAGCATCTGGGAAAACACTATCAACACAGCAGCATCTGCTGCAAAGGAATCTTTTGGTCCATAATTTCAATATGAGTAATTTTGGGGTAACAAGAATGTAACACATTAAAGACATTCTTGAAGCAGCTTGTTCCTTTTCTCATCTCAGCAGCATTGATTTCACAGCAAATGAGTGACACATAAAGCCACTGCCAAAACATCCTGAATGCATTCTGCATGCCTGGAAAGTAGGATGATGAGATTGAAGAACACATGCATATCAACAACAAATACAATACTAAGAATGGAACAGAATGATAAAAAATATGCACCAGAAGAATGGGTGATCATCAGACTGTCCAGACTGCATTCCTTAAAAATTTCTAACTTTTCATTTTGTGGTACATCATCATAAAGTTTCTTAGCTGCATTCACCATAAAAAGATATTCTGTCTCACAAGATGGAAATCAATACATTAAACAAGAATGTGTTCCACTATAGGTGGACACTGACAGGGTACAAACTCTGGTCAAGGTATGTATGTCTCTTATGCATGTGACTGGCACAATACCATCTCACCTCTATCATTTGTTCTAAATGTGGGAAGCCACCCTCCAACAATAGGTTTTGTGTCACAAAGCTTTTATGTGGAGTTTTCATTTCTTGTATTTTGCAAAGTATATACAACATGCTGATTTATATCATATTTAAAATGTGGAAATGGCTGACTGCAGGGCTAGCTAGCTACTGCTTATGCCTTTTCATTACTGTCGAGAATGAAATGGGAGGTGACTCTGCCGACGTGCTGATTACCTGAAACTCAACATATCGAGCAAGACTATAAATGTTACAATCACTTCTTGGTCTTCGAATAAATTGGGATCTGCCGCTGTGCAAGGATAGTTTATTTGATGATGAAAGTTTATTTATGATGATGAACATTTTGACAAAGAAAATGTGACTACTGATGCAGTGACCTTGACCTTGGTCTTAGCAGCACAAAATTGATAGGCTTCTGCCTCTCTTCATGTTCAATAGGTGATGAAAAAACTCCACAGCGATCTAAAGTAAGGTTGGGCATCTCTATCACCATATACCCCAGAATTTTTGGTTTGGGAAAAAGAATATAATGCATCCAAAATAACAAAAATATATCTACATACCTGATTTGCCAGATTTTTCTTTTATTTTCTTCTGTAGTATCATCATTTCTCTATCCATTTCCGCATAGTTAAGCTCCCTTGACTCTGTAGGGGGCGGGATAAACAGATCAGGGTCTGTCCCCAGATAAGAACACTGCAGTATCCCGGAGTCACTCAAACTAACTATTACACCTTTCAAATCCCTAAAGAAAAGCAAACAAGTCAAATATCCAGTCAATCAAAAAGAATGACAAATAAACAAATCACAAGAAAATTTTGAACCATATATATATATATATATATATATATATATATATATATATATATATATATATATATATATATAAAATTTATAAAATAAACAACAACACGTAGAATATATATATATATATATATATATATATATATATATATATATATATATATATATATACAGAGAGAGAGAGAGATGTATGTATGTATGTATGTATGTATGTATGTATGTATGTATGTATGTATGTATGTATGTATGTATGTATGTATGTATGTATGTATGTATGTATGTATGTATGTATGTATGTATGTATGTATGTATGTATGTATGTATGTATGTATGTATGTATGTAATTTTTACAGTGTTAATTAACAAAAGCATTTATTAATTTCTTCACATTCTGCTATTTTCTTAGCAAAAAAGTATAGAATTGTGTGCACATCAAGGTAACTGATGTGCACTGCATTTAACTGCCTGGCCTGCAGCCTAATCCCATGAGGCTGTTAGAATTCTCAAATACCCAATTTAAACGTCAAATATCAGGCAGAAAATAAATTCGGACTAAAGCGAGTTTGACACTGTGTTGTCTCCTGTAACGTAAGATTGATAGACTAATTGTATTTTTATGGCAAATCAGCACACTATTCAGCGCCATACAAAAGATTAGATGTAGGATCATTTAAAAGTGATAAAAGGTTTCTTATCGACCAGGAGAAATAAAATTAAACAGTTTAAAGCAAAACAGGACGTAACATAAGATAATAAATAGATAATGTTGTAGAAATTAGCTAGAATGTTAGAATAGACTTTGCTGTTTGCAAAAGAATGTCTTGTTCTTTATGAAATATTAATACTCTCTCCCCAGATATGAACACTGGAGTATCCCTTAGTCACTCAAGGTAACTATGACTACCTTTCATGATATACCAAAAATTGTATGTGAGAATATCTTACAGAACTGAAAATTATGGGGAAATTCTTTGAAAAAAAGGAAATATGGGATTTAAGGATGTAACATATGGCTTGCATAAGGTTAAGCATCATCATTAATTACACAGGTAACTTCTACAAAGTTTTTATTAGTTTCAAGTACACATTATATATATTAAGTATCATGCAATAAATAAATTCAGACTAAAGTTGCTGTTGTAGGGTTTAATGCCATTTTTCAGCACAAGATAGGATATACATGGTGGAAAGTATAAATGATGGAGGAAGAACCTGGAAAAACACCCAAAAGAACCATTGACTCACGAGAAGCTATTGGCAAGCTTTCTCACATACTCGCATTGGTCGAACCCGAGACTTGAACCCATGCAGACAGAAGTAAGATGGCAGTGATCCCTAATGGTGAACGCTTTAGACCACTCAGCTACTTGAGGCCCCAAGACCAAAGTGAGTTTGAAAATGTGTTGGCTTGTAACAAACCATAAATTATATGAGATAATATAAGGACAATCTTTAAGAAATTAGAATGAATGTTAGAATATACTTTGCAATTTGCAACACAAAGTCCTGTTTATTTATGAAATATTAATGGATATTTTTTTCTGAAAAATAACATACCCCAAATTATAAGTCAATCTCATTTGAAAGCATCACTTAATTAAATAAATTATGTAACTTTTTCCCAATCATTTATAAAACAAAAACTCACTTAAAGGCTCCAACTCTGATTTGTACTGGAACATGCTCCAGCTTTGCAGCCCACTTCAAACAATTATCCTGGAATATCATCAGGGATTCTGTGTATGTTGCCACCATGTAGTTGATTGCCCCCTCTGTCACTGTAAATAATGCAAACAATGTATTGAGGACCCATCTGAAAACACCATCCAGTTGATGCTTCGTAAGACTGACTTGACCATCATTCTTGCCACTACTAAAGCGGTCCTATAGTTCAGCAAATGATAAAGAGTCCTGCTGATCTCGTTATCAAGGGAATAAGTACACTCGACACATAGCACATTTTTATTATAAATAATTTTTTTTTAAATGATGGAACTAACCATCAGCAGAATCAAAATTTCTTTTTCTTTAGATACATATTTATATGTATTTTCTTTTATTATAGTTTCAGAATTACCCAAGGTCAAGGCTTCCTGTCAAAATTTAATTATGCATTTTAATGATTCTGGATGAGGAAGAATGCATATCTATTTTTGCATTTATTTTATAAAGAAAAGCATGCAACCTTAAACATGGAGTAAAACAATTAACTACTGTATTATAGATCTAAAACACTCCAAGGTAAATCTTTTCAAGAACAGTGGGAAAGCATTAGAACAGTAACAGATATTAAAACAATGTATAAACTTACCAGAAGAAAACAGATATTAAAACAATGTATAAACTTACCAGGGGAATACAGATATTAAAACAATGTATAAACTTACCAGGGGAATATGGACAGAAACAAGCTACATCATACTCAAATTTCTTCATGAATCGCAATCTCCCTGTTTCAGTGACACAGAATAGATTTCTTTCTCCTAAAACAAACAGAAAGCTTTTAAATCCCTTTATTATAGTGAAATCTATAAATTAGATGAATGTGAAATTGTCATAACCTGCATCGGAGATTTTAAAAAAGCTAATAAAAAGAGTCCCTGGCTGGCCACATGACAGCATATTGGATACCAGATTAGTCTCCTTTTAATTTAGTACCAAATTAACACCATAATTAGTTTTCTCATAAAAAACAAGTCTACATAACTTTCCATTCTAAAGGGTTCATGATAACAAGATTTTCAATTTAGTTGTAGTTCTTGTAGGGTTTAATGCCATTTTTCAGAACAAGATACGCTATACATGGCGGCCAGTATTAATGGTGGAGGAAGAACCCTAGAAAACCCAGGAAAGAACCACCGACCCACGTGAAGCTACTGGCAGGCTTTCTCACCTACCCACGTGAACAACGAGTCTGGACTCCAACTCGCAGACAGAGGTGAGATGGCAGTGATCTGTAGCGGTCAGCGCTTCAGACCACTCAGCCACTCGCCCCCCCCCCAAGATTTTCAAGATGGTTGCCATGGTCACCATATTGGGCATTAGAATGGCACCCCTTTTCACTGACTATGCATCACAAAAAGTTATCTGGTGAAACCCCTATCACAAAAAAAATTTGCAGTCATAAGGAGCACTGATAAAAAAGTTTTCATGATGGCTGTTATGGTGGCCATACTGGATATCAGATACAAAACCATTTTCATTTAGAACCAACTAGCCATTATAAAAAGTCTTTTAGTGAAAACACCATGTTGATATTATCATTTATTATAACTGGACTTTCAAGATGACCACTGTGGTGGCCATACTGCATATCCAAATAGCGCCATTTTCATTTATAACCAATAAGACATCATGAGAAGTGAAAATCCTGTGACAAAATGACTTTCTGCTCAGTAGGAGCAGTAATAACAAAAATGTCAAGCCTGCCACTGTGGCAGCCATACTGTATGTCTAAATGGCTCCATTTTCTTTCAGGACCAACAAAAGATCAGCATAAGATGCCTATAAATATGTCAGTATACCTCTGACTGCAGGATGAGCAGTGACAAGATTTTCAAGATGGCAAACATGGTGGCCATATTGGAAGTTTACTTTGGACCAAGTAGACCATGGAATGATCATATATAAAATTTAATGATAATTTAGTTGTAGTTTAAGAGGAGCCAGCAATAATAAAATTATGTTGACTGATGACAAATAGACCATCTCATTAAGATGTATGTATGTATGTATGTATGTATGTATGTATGTATGTATGTATGTCTGTCTGTCTGTCTGTCTGTCTGTCTGTCTGTCTGTATGTATATATATATATATATATATATATATATATATATATATATATATATATATATATATATATATATATATATATATATATATATATATGGCTAGTAAAGCCAAAGATTGCATGCAATATTTAAGATACTCTTTATATATCATTGCAATTACTACCTTTCATTTCATTATCAAATTGCAACCCATACATCCTGATCATGTGATGAAAATGAAAATAATTTTTACCTAAAATCATAATAAATGGTGTGGCTTGTTGATAGGTTATCACAGCTATGTCAAGGGCCTGTTCCCCAATGCTGAATACCCAGTCCGGCTGAAAAAAAAAAGAAGAGATGTAGTGACATCTATGAAAACATGCTACACCTCTTTAAATCTTGGGACTGAAAACATGGTGTTCTCAAAGCAAAAAAGACAAAACTATCCTGTTTTGTCTCAAATTTTACTGGCACATGATACATATAAATACAGAATACTGCAGAATTATTTGGCAGAAAATGGAATAATGTAGTCAAAGATCAAAAGGATTATTGAACTGGAGGTTCTGAATACTTCTTTGAACAGAACACATCCACACAGGTCACAACATCAATGTGTTGTACAGTACATACAAATCGGGATTGACCTCTCATGATGGTGAAAAGATCTTTAGTGTAGGAAAGTGATGTTGGTGTAATTCATTTAACAGGTGCTTGACATTACAGACTCAAACTATCTGGCCATTTAGTGAATTACCTTGGCTATGCCTTCAAAGAACAACCTGCTGATGATAACCCACTCTGATGTAAATCAATCACAGGTTAAACAATATAACCATACCACAGACCTGAATTCACATGCATATTACACTGTGTAAAGTCTTTATGCCACAATGCTTTCTGTAAAATTTGGTCAAATTAATTCAAATCACTTGTTTATTATTTAGCAAACATGGCCATGTGTAATGGCACATCATCATTGCTTGAACAAACCTGAAAGTCATCTACAATTGATGTTTGCAGAAAATTTGATTTGTTTTCAATGCATTTAAATTCTGGATGATATATCTTTTTTGCTCAACTAATGGTATGTTTAAATATACATTTTAAGAGAACCCAGTCCACCTGTTATCAAACTTTACTCGACTCTAAACATTATTTTAAAATACTCTACTTAATTAATAAAGGTATAATTGCACATTTCATGTAATCTTTCCAATTCTGGAGTAACTTTTATATTAACTCAAAACACTGAGTACAATTTTATTACAGAGAGGCCTGGTGTCTTATTTTCAAGTAAAATCCTCAATATGCTGGCCAGTAATTAAACAGCAACAAAGTTCATTTCAATCAATTTACCAAGAAATAGTTACAATTATTATATAACTAAAACAAATTAAAACCCTTGAGTCATTTGTCATGAAAAAATTAATTGTTGTCTTTTCTTCATGACTGCCATTTATTGCAGGGCACCATATGACAGTACCACATCTAAAAGGCCATGCATGGGATCAAATATGTATTGCAGGGCTCAGGAAAATATTTTCCAAGCACATATCAGTGGGATGAGTAAGTTGCAAAAGTTGCTTGTTCCTGTCCTCATTGCATGCAACACAGTACACTTCTCTACTAGCATGCTTACACTTTTACAGATGAATCATGAGTACCTGTTGTAAGCTTGAAACTACAATGGGTCAAAATTACATGTACCTGATGTAAGCTTGAAACTACAATGGGTCTAAATGACATGCACCTGATGTAAGCTTGAAACTACAATGGGTCAAAATGACATGTACCTGTTGTAAGCTTGAAACTACAATGGGTCAAAATGACATGTACCTGTTATAAGCTTGAAACTACAATTGGTCAAAATGACATGTACCTGTTGTAAGCTTGAAACTACAATGGGTCAAAAATACATGCACCTGTTGTAAGCTTGAAACTACAATGGGTCAAAATTATATGCACCTGATGTAAGCTTGAAACTACAATGGGTCAAAATGACATGTACCTGTTGTAAGCTTGAAACTACAATGGGTCAAAATGACATGTACCTGTTGCAAGCTTGAAACTACAATGGGTCAAAATGACATGTACCTGTTGTAAGCTTGAAACTACAATGGGTCAAAATGACATGTACCTGTTGCAAGCTTGAAACTACAATGGGTCAAAATGACATGTACCTGTTGTAAGCTTGAAACTACAATGGGTCAAAATGACATGTACCTGTTGTAAGCTTGAAACTACAATGGGTCAAAATGACATGTACCTGTTGTAAGCTTGAAACTACAATGGGTCAAAATGACATGTACCTGTTGTAAGCTTGAAACTACAACAGGTCAAAAATGACATGTACCTGTTGTAAGCTTGAAACTATAATGGGTCAAAATTACATGCACCTGATGTAAGCTTGAAACTACAATGGGTCAAAATGACATGCACCTGTTGTAAGCTTGAAACTACAATGGGTCAAAATCACATGTACCTGTTGTAAGCTTGAAACTACAATGGGTCAAAATGACATGTACCTGTTGTAAGCTTGAAACTACAATGGGTCAAAAATACATGCACCTGTTGTAAGCTTGAAACTACAATGGGTCAAAATTATATGCACCTGATGTAAGCTTGAAACTACAATGGGTCAAAATGACATGTACCTGTTGTAAGCTTGAAACTACAATGGGTCAAAATGACATGTACCTGTTGCAAGCTTGAAACTACAATGGGTCAAAATGACATGTACCTGTTGTAAGCTTGAAACTACAATGGGTCAAAATGACATGTACCTGTTGCAAGCTTGAAACTACAATGGGTCAAAATGACATGTACCTGTTGTAAGCTTGAAACTACAATGGGTCAAAATGACATGTACCTGTTGTAAGCTTGAAACTACAATGGGTCAAAATGACATGTACCTGTTGTAAGCTTGAAACTACAATGGGTCAAAATGACATGTACCTGTTGTAAGCTTGAAACTACAATGGGTCAAAATGACATGTACCTGTTGTAAGCTTGAAACTACAATGGGTCAAAATTACATGCACCTGATGTAAGCTTGAAACTACAATGGGTCAAAATGACATGCACCTGTTGTAAGCTTGAAACTACAATGGGTCAAAATTACATGTACCTGTTGTAAGCTTGAAACTACAATGGGTCAAAATGACATGTACCTGTTGTAAGCTTGAAACTACAATGGGTCAAAATGACATGTACCTGTTGTAAGCTTGAAACTACAATGGGTCAAAATGACATGTACCTGTTGTAAGCTTGAAACTACAATGGGTCAAAATTACATGCACCTGATGTAAGCTTGAAACTACAATGGGTCAAAATGACATGCACCTGTTGTAAGCTTGAAACTACAATGGGTCAAAATTACATGTACCTGTTGTAAGCTTGAAACTACAATGGGTCAAAATGACAAGTACCTGTTGTAAGCTTGAAACTACAATGGGTCAAAATTACATGCACCTGATGTAAGCTTGAAACTACAATGGGTCAAAATGACATGTACCTGTTGTAAGCTTGAAACTACAATGGGTCAAAATGACATGTACCTGTTGTAAGCTTGAAACTACAATGGGTCAAAATGACATGTACCTGTTGTAAGCTTGAAACTACAATGGGTCAAAATGACATGTACCTGTTGTAAGCTTGAAACTACAATGGGTCAAAATGACGTACCTGTTGTAAGCTTGAAACTACAATAGGTCAAAATGACATGTACCTGTTGTAAGCTTGAAACTACAATGGGTCAAAATGACATGTACCTGATGTAAGCTTGATGCTAAAATAAAATCGTTGATTCCAAAACAGGTCAAAATGATGCAAGCTTGATGTTAATATGGGTCAAAATCACATATATCTGATGCAAGCTTGGTACTAAAATATGTCAAATTCATGAAAATATGTAATTCCATAAGAGACAAGATGTGGAACTTGAGAGATTGCAGCTGCACACATAGCCTTTAATTTCTAGGTGTTTTGTCATGTTTATAGTGACATCTTTCAATAATTTGGTGTCACCTACATGTAATGGCCAAGAAATTTTCCTTTTCAACAAGATATTACACATGTTGAAATGTTTACTATGGGAGAAGCTAAGAGACAGATTATGTCCAGAATTCATTTATTTTTTCATTTGGTCAGATTCTCATTTTCCCAGACAAAGGCATTTTTTTTAAGATCAAAACAATGTTTTATTAATCCAGTGTCAGACCAAAGAAAAGACAACATCATATATTTATATATGTAATTACTTTTAGCAACAAAAATGTCAGTAACATGCATATGAAAGAAGAACATGAATTTTCTAAGTTAACACCAACTTTTTGTACATAATGATCCATTTTATCAAACCTACATCATTGAGTGCTATTCAAGGATGTTGTAAAAGGGAGGATTTCTGATTGGCCAAAAGATCTTGAACATTTTTAGGTCAAGACCCCAATTTAATTTAATATGGTTGTTATCTTGACATTATGTGCTTTGTAAATAAATTACAATAGCAAGCATCATTTTAAAGTTTGTGGAAAACGACTGACACATTTAAAATACTTATTCTTAACTGTGTAAGTAACATTCTTCTATTAGTGATCAGATAAACATGATTTTCACTGAGGACCAACATGACATATTAAGACGAAGCCATGAGTGGCTGAGAGGTCTAAAGCGCTCGCCAGTACAGATCAAGGCCAACTTAAAATCTGTCTGCATGGCATCAAGTCTTGGGCTTGTACAATATGAGTATGTGAGAAAGCTTGCCAGTAGCTTCTCCTATGCCAGTGGTTCTTTTCGGGGTTATCCCTGGTTCTTCCTCCAGCATTTATACTGGCTGACATGTGTACCATTTCTTGTGCAGAAAAATGGCGTTAAACCTCATTACAACAACAACATATTAAGAAGTCTTCTGGTACAAATCCCAAGTAGTTTCGACTATTTCAAAAGCGGTGACAAAAAGAACATTTTCCAGATGGCTGCCATGCTGGATATCTGATCTGCATTGTCTCCATTTGACACCAAGAGAAAAAAGATAAAAAGATAATATGATTTTCCAGATGCTCATTGTTGCAGTCCGATTGATAACATTATGATGTGCAGCCAAATAGAAATCATCAGAAGTCTTTCAGAAAAATCTTGCTTATATTGTTTTTTATGGTCGTGATGGGGGCTTCAAAAAGCCCTCAGTGCGCAATAGGAGTGGAAACAGTGAGTTGATGGGCAGTTACCTTGTAATAATGAATACGAGTTTTCCCTTTTGTTTACATGATATATAAATAAGAACGACAATTTTCTTGGATCCACTTCATTGTAAGTGGTTTCCGATGTTAACCAGGCATGGATCAATGAGGGAGTATTATAAAAATCTGTTAGTTAAAGTTCATTATAATCCCTGAAGCTGAATAGGGGCAAAGCTTCTAGAATGAACAAACTTACAGTTATTCGTTTTCCACTCTTTATATTTTGAGATTCTTCTTTAGTTTTGGCATCTGTAGCAACAGCTAATACTTGATATCTGGAAAACAAAATACAAAAATTAAAATCTGAGAAAGCAATCAAAAGTTTATTAAATTTAAATCTATCTGGGAGTGTGGCAAAACAAGTCTACTCTTTTCTTCCATATGGATGGTGTCTGAGCTAAATTATTGTCTGTATAATTGGTCAATACCATATAAAGGTACAATTTCTCCTACTATATGAAGATTTAAATGGAATGGCCTCTCAAAGTCCCTATCTTTTAATCTACCACAGATACAAGATGTCATTCTTAACTTATTTATATACTAAATTACTTATTATTAAATACTAATGTTACAGTTAATTGTTCTCATTACACAAAATGTCCAGCTTAACTGCAATTTGACGATAATTGTTTCTTCAAGTTGCAATGTGCAAGACAAGTGCTTTTTAACCAGGAAATGTTTAGTAACTATATTATATACTAAACTTCTTGAAATAAAACAACTAAGCACTCTAAAAAACTACATCTATACATGCTAACAAGGATATATTTAATCAACATGACCACTTACTTGTAGCATTCAAGCTGCCAAGATGATGACACAGTTACAAAACTATCAATCTTGGCTACATAAACAATAGGTCCTGGCAGAACGAACCCTGGGAGGAAGCGGCAAAAAGAAAAACTCTCCTGCTCAAACACTGAAACTGTTCCATCCATGGATTGTACACAGATAAAATCCTTGCCTATAATGAGAGAGAAGCAAACTTTATTCATAAAGAATTGTACACCATAAATTTCTAGAGTTACGTATATTACTTGCCTGGCAACTCATAATGACCTCCACCCACCCATCTGGAGTTGTAATCCAAAATCTGTTACATGTGTAGTCCAAAACTATTCAATATAGTGCAAGTTAGGTATATATGACATTTCAGCCCCTAATAGGGGTCTCATGAAGGGGTCTAATAGGGGTCTCAGGTCTAAAATTCACACTCCTCTTGCTTATAGTCATCATATGGGCTTCATTGTAACTCAAACTGGTCAATTTCCATCCATCAGTTAATAAGAATATGTAGTTACACACAAACAGATGAAGAGTATCACAATATCTTTTTGCTAAAAACAGGATACAAAATGAAATAATCCTCAACCATGAATACCGACAGATGGTAAATGACCACTGAAGACAAAATAGCCAAACCCAAACCAAAATGATTATGTAATTTCTGCATTGTTTCAAATTCTTCTATTCTCCCAGTACTACCCATTACTTTTGATTTTTGTAGATGTTATAGGTAAATCTATGTCCTGAATAAGCAAATACCCAATGCTCCTAATCTGTAAATATGACTGATCTAGTATATGCCAGTCTATCTTTTCATTTTGGGAATCATTTTTTTAATTTAGTTTAAGTAAGTTTCAATTTTCAATGAAGGTTTTTAAAGACAATCCTATGAATTTGAGCCATTATCAAATAGTTTAAGATTCGCCATCAAAAAGAGATCATTCTTCCAAGTCTCTACTAAATGTCCAAATAAAATTTGTCACTTATCAATATTAGGAATTAGGGTTTGTGGGTTTAATGCCAATTTTTCAGCACTTGATAGATTATACATGGTGGTCATGGAGGAAGAACCTGGGAAAACACAGGAAGAACCACTGACCTGTTGGAAGCTACTGGCAAGCTTTCTCACATACCTCTGTTGGCAAAGCCAAGACTCAAACCCATGCTGACAGAGGTAAAAATCAGTGCCTTATACCACTTGGCAACCCAGAGCTCCTCAGCTTGAGGTTACAAATGTGTGCTATTATTACTTGCATACTGGAATTTAATTTGAAAGACTCTCTAAATAATAAGGACGACTGTCCAATAATTCAAAAAGGGAAGACGGTTTAAATAATTTAATATGAAAGACTCTCTAAATAATTCAATAAGGAAGACTGTCTAAATAATTCAGTTAATTTTATAAAGCATACTGCATATAACTGCAAACAAGACAGACCCTGATAGTATGTCAGTAAATCAGGGTCTATATTGCTCGCTATACTAATTACTTCTACCAAACTGCACAGATCCAGAGTTACAGTGCATTATGCAGCACCAGATCTGGGTCTGTGCAGTTGGACTCATCACATAACGAGTATTATGGTATAAATTATCTTGGTTCTGTGCAACTTGCAGTTGGACTTGACTTTTAAGCTAGCTAGTACATATGGTGCTTTAACTCAAAATATTACAGTTGGAACATAGGCAACACCTAATTTGTGATTTTATAAATATGCAATCTTTATGATTTATTTTGCAATGGTTGCTATACACAGCTGTTGATTCATTTTGATTAATCCAATATAGAGCATGGAAAATTCTGGTCCTTATTTAACTCTACAAATCTCTCTTTTTCTCATGTATAAATATCACAAACACAACAACTGCACAAATACCTTCTTTTTCCTTCATTTAAAATGTCTAGTGGACAAAATAATTCCATAAAATGAATATAATCAATAATTTCTGCAGTGATAATCATTAAACTTTCTATCAATCTCAGCCCTATAGTAAAATTTGGCTGGCATTTATGATAAGAGGCAGAATTTATTACCTTTTATTCCTCCAAAAGGACCACAGCATATGCTGTGAGATGTTCTTTGAAGATTGTGTTCATAGGCCAATGTCAGCTGGTATTGTGTACCATGTTCCACTGCTCCTGATTGGGCTGTTATGGATAAAGTAAAATATGTACTAGTGCTAGTAAAATTTAACAAAACCCTCAAAAAAGTTAGTTTTATTAAGAGAAACATTTATAAAAACTTTAAATATGTACATATATACAATTAACATTTTAAAATAACTGTACAAATTGGTTGACTGATTGATTGATTTAATTTTAACGGCGCACCAGCACTTTTAGGCTATTTAGCGCCATACAGTAGGTCATATATGTAAAAAGAAAGGTTCAATATCGACCAGCGATATAGTAAAAAAAAAAACATAGTAGTTAAATATAAAATGATAAATGTTGTCAACAGTTAAAAATGTCGGTTCCCGATCAACTGGAAATGTAAATGATGTATCTTGATGAAAAGTTGTAAATAATAGTTGGTATTTGCATTAGTTAAAAATTAGTTTGGGTAAGGTCATAACAAGTTACAGTTTAAAATAAAGATTTACTTCCTTTAGGAAATCTAAAATACTAGTGATTTGAATAGTATCAAAAAGTTCCTGCATGTCGTGTACATTATAGTATTTATCACGCGTAGGTTGCAGGTCGGAACACGTGGTCATAAAGTGTTTAACTGTACAAATTGGTATTATTAGAGTAACAATTTGAAATAACTGTAGTATTAATACAACATTTTATAAGAACTGTAAAGATAGGTATTAATAGCAGTAACATTTTAAAGGTATTAACACTTGTAACATTTTATAAGTCTTGATTTGATGTGATGGGATTATGTGATGTGATTATGATTTTCAAAGTAGCTTTAACAAATTTTCAGTCATATCGCTACAATGTCTGCAGTGTGGCAGTTTATAGTGAAGTTTAGCACTGGGGCATCATGCCGCAGACATGTAGCATGATGTCTCACCCAGTCACATTATCCTGACACCAGGCCAATCTGTCCTAACACTAACCTCTTAAAGCTCAGCGCCATGCAAGGAAGCTGTTAGTACCATTTTTGTAAGTCTTTGGTATGACTCGACCAGAGATCAAACCCACAACCTCCTGCATCCGAGGCAGACGCTTTAACCACTTGGCTACCAGAATGGTAAAGTCTTGATCTGAGTCAAGCATGTTAGTTCTCTGGGTACAAATAGATGATTGTTTGCATTGGCAGGAAAAGGGAAAATTTCCCTGTGAAACTTTGCTGCCAATTCACCATTTTTCACACTTCAGCTGATCAATGAGTTAAGCATGTTGGTTCTCTGTGTACAAATAGAAGATAATTGTTTGCCTTGGCAGGAAAAGTGAAAATTTCCCTGTGGAACTCTGCTGCCCGATCACCAATTCACCATTTTTCACACTTCAGCTGAGCAAACAGGATTAATAAACATTCTGATTCTCTAACTTTCTACGAGACTCAGGCAACTGAGGAGAAGCAGAACAATTTATGCTTCAAAACTGATCCAGTATACTGTAAACTGTTCAAGTTTCTGATCTGGAACTGGAGACATGAATGTCGAAAGCGCTGCATTTAACATCACAAAAAGTTTATGAGAGGACAACTCTAATGGGTGAAATGTGAATGAAGCTGGAGTACAGTTAATTATTTATAGACAATTATCTCATGCGCCACAAAGTCAATGAGGTCTTTCTGTCTGAATGTGATGTGGCAGACATTGTGGATTTGTCAGTGATGACACCACCTCAGAAATCCCAAACTAGGTGGCAGAGGTCTGTGTGCTTGTTTCCTCCTTGCCTTCTTATGTAATTGAAAACAGCTGTTATGCTGTATAGAATGCATATGCTGTTTTCAGCTCCATCTTTATCTGCCTTTTAAACCACCTAAGACCTCATACCAATTCTGCATCATCTATCAGTTAGTCAAGTAAGATTAACCAGTATTCTAGCAGCATCTGTTTTCTTTACTGTCACTTTCACCTGCTCAGGCAGACAACTTAAAACACTTCTTTTGCTTTAAAATAAAAAAGCTTGGGAGGGCTAATTTTATGAGCTAATGGTTTTGTCCCTAATGTATTATTAGGCAAATTGAAATGTCCTTGAAGAAAGCCCATGATAAAACTATCATCTGAAAAGGATGAATGGTGATAACATTTTCAAGATGAATGTTTAGGGGCATGTCCAGATGTTACCATTATCAAGTAGGTTTCATGATTTGGTCTTTACAGTACAGCAACACAAGTAGGTTATTTAGTCGCATGATGGAGTAAAATGCCTTGCCCAATGATACACCACAATATTTGACCCAGGCTGATCCGATGGTAGGATTTAAACCAGCATCCTTTTAGTCACAAGTCCAGCATGTTAACCACACAGCCACTGCAGCTCTATTATGTTAGAGATGTCAGATCATCACCATTTTCATTTAGAACCAACTTAAAATCATAAAAGGTCTTTGTTCAGATCCCCATCTACATGACCATCCAAGAGAAGTGACAGATACATGACTTTTAAGACGGCCATCAGGGCAGCCATACTGAATGGCAGATCAGCATCATTTGCAATTAATACTAACATAGCATCATTAGAAGTATTGCAATGAAATTCCATTGTCAATATGGTCAAACCTTCAGGAATAGAAGTGATAACAAGATCGCCACCATAGTAGCCATACCAGATGACCAATGGGCACTATTTCACTTAGGAAGTGCTCTACACTTTGTATTTTGCACTGGATGAGATTTTTAAAGATTGTTTGCTGGATTTCCTCACTGGTTATACAGGGTACTTAAAACAAAGACCTTGTATACCTTAGGCATTGTGCAAAAAACTTTTAATTAACTTTAGTTTGGCATATGACTGAAGGTGTAGTTTATAGAGTAAACAGCTTGGCTTTACTTCAGAAGTGCACCTTTAAAAACAAACTGCTAACTCCACTTGATCATTTTCACTTCCTGGACTTTAGAGAAAAATTGTAAGGAAATGAAAAAATTGATAACGTTTTTAATACTTTTTATATTTGGTATTGTCTAGTTGGCAAAATTCATTTTCCCTATTTTAATAACTGTTAAAAAAAATAGTGTACATCAGAATAATTCAGGCTAATTTTTTTTAGGATCATGAAGCAGTCAGTTTAGTTAGTTTTGTACTTAGATCATATACAAATTCCACAATTGTATTATCCAAAGAATTTTCAGCCAGTGTGACAGTACAAGAAAGTAACATAGAGGTATACCAACATTCTTTCCATTGTGCATCCTGCAGATGTGAACAACTTCACATTACACACACCACTCTCAGAAGTTCCTAATAACTGTAGTGTCCAACTAGATATTATACAAAGAAGCTGCCTGAATGGATGTAGAGGCATTCCCTCCCATCTGCAAGGTGATAGTCAGGTCCATACTACAGTCAATTATTATGTTCTAAAGAAGTGGAATTTGAGAAACATGCTTCCATTCTTGTGCAATTTTTATGAGAAAAAGGCTACCCATGTCAAATTCTGGTTGACGCTTTATTTCTTTCTGATCCAATGAATACTATTCAAAAGAAACACAATTCTCATAGTGTGATACCAACTGTCTTAACATATGTCAAAGGCAACCACATTTTTCATTGTGCAATCTAGTTCCACTGGCCCATTGCACAGACACATATTGCAATTGACCAATTAGTGCACATAGAATGGATCGAAAATAAACACTCAGATTTTATGCAAAAATTATTTGCAAATATAGTAAAGGATTGTAAATTATTTGCAAATATAGTAAAGGATTGTAATCATGCCATATAATTTGCATTTAAATGGATAAACTGTATAATTTGCATTTAAATGGATAAACTGTATAATTTGCATTTAAATGGATAAATTCAAAATCTTTGAAAGCACCAAGTTAAGCTATCATTGTACATCATGTAACATTATTTACTCACTTGTCACTTGCAGCAAACAATACATAGGTGAGACCCAAAGTGCATTTCACCATAAGAAATCTTTAAATAGAAACTCCATGTCAATATGACCATCTGTTCAGGAGAAATAGCAATAAGATTCCCAAGATCATCCTCAACAAATCCATCTATGCCTCAAACACACAGTAGGTACATGTATTTTAAAACTCATTTCTGTCTCTGGTCTTTAAATAATTAGCAGCTAACCAAATAATGGTGTCTGATGAAAGTATCAATTTACCTGCAACACTATATACAGACAATCGTCGAGGATGAAGAACTGCTAAATGTAGTAATTCTGAACCTCTGTAAAGAGAAGAAAGTGGAGTGTGAATTACACGGAAATTTTTCAATCTACATTTATTCCTAGATGTGAACCCCTGAGCATGCCTAGGATGAATCCTATTAATTCTGTGGAATTCTAGGCATCTAATCTTCAACTGTAACAAACCTATGCAAACCTATTACATCTTCCAAAAGAACCTGTATATAACTCTATTAAATCAGAAACAATTTTGGTAGAATCAAAATAAATGGTCTATTCATTCCACAACAACAATGTGGAATTTCTTAACCAATTTTGTTCATAATAATAACAATGAACATTAGTCCTCACAAATTATCTGCATCAATCAATTTCACCCAATAATAGCTTTAACTTGTGGTCAGCTGAGTAACACAATTTTCACAACAAATGAAATTATAATTCACACATTATTTTGGTAGGCCATGGTTTTCTTTGCTTTTGGTAAATAAATTTTGAAGTGTTTAGCAGAAAAGTATATTGGAGTATTTTTTAATGAAAATAAAAAGAACAAATTCCAAACAATTTGAGTAACAGCGCCAAATATATAAAATGAGATATAATAATACTAAATATAAATGACAAATGTTTTAGGCACTGTACCATGTCATTACAAGCAAATATCAATCTCTATTTCACCATTCTTACTTCCAAATTTTTAAGAATGTTAAATGTGTAAGTTTTAGTAATAATTCTCTGAAAATAAATTTATAAGTTTATATATATAGTTATTACAAGAAACATGTTCTTATTGGAGCACAACCTATAGTAGAAGAAAATATAATTACGACCCTAAATTACAACATTGCTCATAGTTTATGTTTGCCTGCAATTGTACATTTTCTCTAACAATGTTTCTGTTTTATATCTAATTTTCAGTTATAAATTACAAATTTTTGTCTTAAATCAACAAGGTGTAATATTAAGCTAATTTTTGAAAATATGACTGAAAAGTTCAAGTTACAGTCTTAAACAGAGAAAATTTTTACTACTCTACACTCATCTATCCTAATGTCATACCATTTTTACCCTTTTCTATCAGGGGAGAGAACTCACTTTACCACTCAAAATATTGAGACCAGTGTCAATCCTGCTAAATCAAAGGGTCATGCCTTCGATACTCACCAAGACCAACAAGGTTTGGCCATCTTAATTTAATTCCTCTGCACATTGTGTTACCCCTACATTGCCTTTTATGGTGGAGGTGAAGGCTGAGAGATAATCACTAGACATGGAAACTGCAAGATTTATTGAATGTACTGGTGCTATCATAGTGATTAGCTAAAAATATGACAGAAGTAGACTGTTTATTACATATCAGACATCCTTTTTTAAAGAGCCAATAATTAAATAAATACGCTAAAACAATAGCATCTGCAATTAGAATGTGAATATACCATAGTCAATTAGTCAATCTCTCTCTATGTTTGTATGTGTGTATATATATATATATATATATATATACACACACACTCACACACATACATACACACCTGCTTTGTAAATGTTTTACCAGCATTTCCATTCACTTTCATAAAATACTGTATAAGAATGCATCAGCAAGAACAGTGGTTTGAAACCCATATTTGGTTTTCAATAGATTGCATTCCCATGTCTCCCCACAAAAAAATCTCAAGTTATTTTTTAAATATACAAGTTGATTATTAATCAATTAATTCAACAAAACTGGGAATTCTGCAAAATGTTTAAATAAATTACTCATTCAAAAAGTAGCTCATTAATGATCCACATGAACATCTGAACAATACACAGCTAATTAGTGAAACATCTTTTCCAGCTAATGTTTTAACTTTGCAACCACATTGAATTCCCACAAAATATACTTACGAAACAAACTTTCCTGCTTCCAGCTGAAGAATTGGATTCTGAAGTGAAGATTCCAAAACGACATCACTTGGTTTGTACCCACTTGACCCAGATTCTTCCTTGGTTGGTTGAGGATTAAATATTCGTAATATACCATGGTAACTTCCAATGATAATTTTATCTATAAATCAATGAGAACATGTATTAAAAACTAAAATTATCGATTAAACATTATGGACCAAAGTATATAAAAACTAGTTCATGTAAAATTTTATGGATGCATTTATTTTAGGATTATCTAGCTTGAAATGATCATATGGATTATTTTGACAATGTGAATCTGACACTTTATTTTAGCCAAAGAAACTAGATGGTTTAATTGTGTGTGTGTGTGTGTGTGTGTGTGTGTGTGTGTGTGTGTGTGTGTGTGTGTTTGTTTGTATTATTAATGTAGCTTTAACAATTTTTGTCATATTGCTATGATGTCTGCAGTGTGGCAGTTTATAGTGATGTATAGCACTGCAGCATCATGCTGCAGACATGTCACATTATCCAGACACCAGGATGATCAGTCCTAACACTAACCTCTAAATGCTGAGCACTAAGTGAGGCAGCTATTAGAAAATTTTTTAAGTCTTAAGTATGGCTCTACCAGGGTTCAAACCAGTGACCTCCCACATCTGAGACATATGCTCTAACCACTAGGCCACAGGATTGGTAAAGATGGTTTTGATATATCAATCATAATGAAAAGGAAAGCCATAAATAGCAAAGAATTTATAATCATGTTTTTTTATCACAAGCAAATACCTATATTTCTCTAAATACATTATATATATATATATATATATATATATATATATATATATATATATATATATATATATATATATACATATATATATATATATATATATATATATATATACTGAAATGATTCTGCATCAAGTACTACACTACAAACTGTATCAAGAGAGGTAACAACATCAATTAAATTCTTATTTGGACTAGAATGGTGTCCCTTTATCCAGATTAACTGGCTTTTCTAGGCCAAAAGAACCAAATATAGTAAGTGCCTCTTGATTAGAAAATTAAACTACCCTTTGTAACGTAAGAGCAGACAGCATGCTATAGTCACTGTAGCCAGAAACTTTTATTATTAAGTGAATTAAATATGTTCAACAAGGTTTATAAGATATACTTTCACAGTCACTAATTATATGGCAACAAATTAAAAGTAGAGTTCGAGATTACTAACTTGCTGGTTTTCTTGGAAAAAAAAAACATAGTTGTGGCTGTATGAGAGGCATGGTTTTGTTTACCAATGCAAAGAAATATATTCAATTTAATCAATAGTCCCTCATAGGGACTGATGATCTACTAAATGAAAATAATTTACTGGAATCCATGAAAAAAAAATCATTACTTCTTTTAAACTATTGAATGTTTAAGACATCTGACTTTTTTCAGCAATATTAAGATTTGGAATAGTAGTGGCAACAAAATTTTCAAAATAGTTACAATGGCTGCCATATCAGATATTATAATGGCATGAATTGGATTTAGGACAAACATAGCACTATATGAAACCTTATGTTTAAATTCATATGCATCACAAAAGTTAGCACTAATCAGATTTACAAGATGGCAACCATATCTGAGGAATGATCAAAAATATTGTAATTTAAAACGAACTAAAATTCATAAGAAATCTTTTAGTAAAAACCACACTGCCATATTGGATTTAAGATTGGCACCACTCTTTCACTTAGGAACAGTCAGACAACACAAAAAAGTCTTTGGGTTACAATGCCATGTTAATATGGCCATCCTTCAAAGAGTACAGATAACAAGATTTTCATTATGGCCATCATTACATCTATATTTGAAACCAAATCAGCACTATTTACATTTAGGACCAACTGAACTTAACAAGTCATCTGGTGAAAATTCCATGACAATATTTGTTTACATTTAAGGGTAGATTTTTCGGAATGGTTGCAATCCCTATTTTCACTGAGGCCGAACCAGACTTCTTAAAAAGTCTTCTATATAAAAACCCATGTTAATATGACTATCCATCAAACTGAGGTAGCAATAATAAGATTTTCAACATAGCCACCATTCCATTGAGGACCATTAATATTTCATTAGAAGTCTTCCAGTTAAATCTCAATCTTCACACCACCTTCTGTTTAGGGAAAGCTGTAATAACATTTTCACAATGGATGCAACAGTTGCCATATTGGATGTCAGGGTATGACCAACCAGACAACATATGAAGTCTTTTGTTTAAAGTCCTTTTTTGGTCTGACCATCCATCAAACAGGAGAAGCATTAACAAGAGTTTAAAGATGGAGAACACGGAAGTCATATTCGAGGTTAAATCAGTATCATTTTCTTGTAGGACCAAATGGACATAAAAAAAAAAAAAAAATCTTCTGACAAAACCCCATGTCAAGAAGAAGGAGTAGTGATAACAAGAATTTCAAGATTGTGCCATGGCCACAATATATATTTTACTTTGATTATATACTTTATGTCTAGCACATTTACTTGTGCTAATATTGTTCCCTGTGTAATTTTTCATATAAACAACATTATTTAGTTTTTTACATCAGAAAATATGCAAGCAGAGCATTTAAATGATCCTATAAATTGTCACATAAACCCAGGAAGGCCATCATTTCAATGAACAATCATGGCAAAGAAGATGCCCAAGATCATCTTCATTTCAAGGAGGGGCTTAAAACTGTGTATCATGATCTATAAGCATTTATATTAAAAATACTACCTATCTCTTCAGTACTGTTATCTATGTTGGCAACACAGAGGCATCCTTGGTCAAATTCTTCCTCCTCCCCCACAGTTGTCGACCACCAGTCCCGTGCCTTGAACAGGGACATCTTTTTTTACAGTTACCTGAAAAACCCAGAAAAATCACAAAATATATCAATATAAAATGCATAAATACTTTTTTTTTTTAAAAAAACATGTCAATTATACAAATAAATAACCATGAGTCCATTGAATCTACTTACCAAGAAGAATTTCCAGGAAAGCAGGAAAATACCATTTTTTCCTTTTGGCTGCTCTGTGTTAATATTCTTCAGCAATTAAAATAAAGTTTAAATTAGCTGTTGTATGACTGTTGTCAGCACTATTTTAATTTAGAACCAATAAGACATCATACAACATCTTCTGATGGACACCTAATGTTGATATGACTTTCCATTTTCAAGAAATAACAGCAAGATGTTCAAGATGGATGCCATGTTGACCATAATGGACACAAGACTATCACCACTGTCTTTTGGAGAAACACAATGTCAATATAATCAACCATCTACAAGAAGTAGCCAAAACAAGATTTTCAAGAAGGCCATTTTGATGGCCATATTGGAAGTCAGACTAGTTACATTATCATTTACCCAATTCTGATAGGGCCATTCATATAATAGCAGTGAAACCAAGATTTCAAGATGTGGTTACCATGCTAAATGTCTGAGCACCCAAAACTTCATTTAATCCAACCAGACATCATAGGAAATCTTTTAGTAAAAAAACCCATTTCTTATATGACCTTTTATTAACAAAAATTAATGATAACCAAATTTTGAAGATGGCCACTGTATGATCATATTGGATGTACAAGTGACAACTTTAGGACCAAGTCTTCTGATGAAACAGTCAATGTTGATTTGACCATCTATTCAGGAACAACAACAAAATTTTCAAAATGGCTGCTGTGGCATTTACATTTGATCAGTACCATTTTCATTTTATGACCAACTAGGCGTCATAAAAAATAATATGGTGAAAATCTAATGTCATATGATTTTACATTCAGATAGAGCAGCAATAACAAGATTTTCAAGACCTCCAATGGGGGTCCCGAGTAGCCAAGCAATCTAAAGCACTGTCCATTATGGATCACTGCCATTTCACCTCTGTCTGCGTGGGTTCGAGTCTAGGATTTGGCAAATGTGGATATGTGAGAAAGCTTGCCAGTAGCTTCTCGTGGGTTGCTGATTTTTTTCTGATTTCCCGGTTTCTTTCTCCACCATTAATACTGGCTGCCATGTAAAGCCTATCGTGTGCTGAAAATGGGGTTAAGCCCCAGAGCAACAACAAGGCCGCCACTGTGGCAGCCAAATTGGTGCCAATTTCATTTGGACCAACAAGACAACATACAAAGTCTTTCAGTAAAATAAATCATGTTGACATGACCACCCATTCAGAAGGTGAAGCAACATGTTCAAGACTGCCACTGTTATGGTCATACTGATGACCAATAAGGACTAATTAGACATCATAAGAAGTCTTTCAGTGTAAACCTCATGTTGAGATGATCATCCATTTGAGAGTAGCAACAACATCATGGTTACTCTGGTGGGGATATCCAAAAGGCACCATCTTCATTTAGGATCAAACAGACCATAGGATGAATGTGTGTGCAAAGTTTCATGGTAACTGTCCAAGCAGTTTAGGATTAGTATCAATAAAAACCTTTTGCCAAGGGCAGACAGATGATAGACAATTTTTTAAAATAGGTTGTGTTGGTTAAACACCATTTTTCACCATTTGATATGCTACTTACGTCAGGCGATGTATCTGGTGGAGGAAAAACCCAGCAATGAGTCACCAATGCACAGGAAGCAATTGGCAAGCTTTATCACACACTGAGCCAAGATGTCAATGATGTGTAAAAGTATGTAACTTAGACCACTTTGAGCCTCTCAACAGACCATCTATAAACTATTCTGGTCTGTGACTGGTAGAGCTAAACACTGAATTCTCCCCCAACAACAACATAAAGAAAATTACTACATAAATTTAAAATATAAACAGGCCAAACTTAAATTTTATGAGTTGAGTTGAGGAACCCAAACCAAGAAAATTTTGAGAGTCACATATCGATGACGAGGAAAATTCCAAATAATTCAGATTACCACGAGCTGTCATTTAGCTATAAAATGTTTTATTGGAATAAAACTAAACAATGTTAAGATCCATTGTCAGCATTCTTATTTACTCCACTTAATGAATCAACTTTAACTACACACATTTTCACCAATTTGGATGCACTTTTATAAGTATCCTTTGTTTGACTATGGTCAAAGTACCCATCACAGGGCTCGAATTTAACACAAATTTCTTTGTAGCCAGAAGGACTAGTATGCTGAGAAATTTACTAGTCCTGTCCAAAAAACATTTTCACACACTTGTATTGAGATTAAGAACAATATTATTCATAAATAGCATTATCATGAAATGCAGAAATAAATCAAATCCTGCTTCAAATCATCAAACAGTCATTTCACATTTCTTGTTTCTCAAGATAATTTGGATCCAATTCCAGAAAAAGATCCAGGTGTCCTTTCTCTAGGTCCAAATGGGGATTGTTCAGGTCTCATTACCTGTCTCCCTGAAACATTCCATAAAGGTATTGCTGGTGATGGATCATTTGTTGGAATATCATTTGTATGGAACATTATAAAGAGTAGGTCGGAGAGAACTCAAAGTCGCAAACATTATCTCCAGTTACTCTTCACCATTTTCATCTCTGAGAAACTTCTCTCAGCATCAGAAGTGGGCTGGGATTGTCAGAATGAGATCAATCAATGCCAGAATATTCTTGCAGTCAGCAGCACATCATTTTACAACTGTGGACCAAGTCAAAGCATAGATGTCTTTGTAATTGCAAGATAGCAGAATACATTAAGAAAATATTAATCTGAATAAATTTATATCAAGAAAAAGGTAATGTCAATACTTAAATGTTTATATTAAATTTTTTAAAAGCTTTCTTTAAATTGTTACCTTTTGCAATCAAGATACTATGCTAAGTAAAGAATTTTTAACAATTCTAGCATCATAGATGTTTCTTGTATTTATTTTTAAATATTTGAATGTACACCTACTTGCTGTAGACTAAACTTTTTAATATGACCCATTCCAATTCCACTACGTCAGCAACCACACCAACAAGCACTGGCTGAAAATGCTCCACCAAAACAAATGTCTGTCTTTCCCTTCCAGTGATGTAGTGAGTAAATTTAACAACCTGTTTATTAATCCTTTAAGTCTCTCCAACATCAAATCCTTTCATTTTCTCCAGCTAATACATCTTATACAAAATCAGTGATGGGTCTTCGATTCTTTACCATAGCTCTTTTCACCGGTTGTCACCTGAGCACAACGTTGTCCGCTAGGCAAATTCGCACGTTTCTGAAGCTGTAACTTCCATTTGGTGCATCACAGAAAAGTCAATTATGGTTTGATGAATATAAAAATATCTCAGGAGTAAAACATGCCATCGAATATGGTTATATGCCTTTAAAGACAGAAATAGCAGAAGGAAAACTCGAGTCATGGGTAGAACAAAGTATTTGGAAGTCACTGACCTTGTCTCTTATATAATATGATAGAGTACTATTTCAGAATGGGTCAACGGGAGGGGGTAATCTGAGATATTTATGTCACTCTGTATGATTGTTTTCCTTCAGATTATTGGGGTGGGGGTGTCTCAGCATCAAGCTGGCGTAGAGCACATTTGGTCAAACACATTCCGTTAAAACTTTCCAATATCTTACCAGTGATCAATTCTTCAAGTGGCATTTGCATAGCTTTTTTCTGCTCTTTTGTGTTGCTCAAGCTTTCATGCACGTTTACTGATTCAATTTTAAAGTTCAAACAACCCGCAACAAAACGATGTTTTCACTGTTTGCTTTTGCGAATTCCATACACCAGTTATACAGCATAACTTTTTTTCTTCATCATAATTCAGCCATTCCCTGTCTTTTGTCCATGTCTTCCAAAACGTTCAATTACACTTTTCCCTATCATCAGAATTATTCCTCTCATTTATGTCATTTTAATTTAACTTTTGCTTTTTCCGGTGGCTGAAAACGTTCTATAAAATGCCACATTTTGCCTGTCTTATAGGGAGTGAATTGTGTCCCATTTGAAAATACGAGATGTAACAGCATAGCTAACATGAATTATTTAAAGAAAGAAAAGGAATGTCAGTGTCCTTTATCTAAGAAAGTCAGAGCAAGAAACGCCATTTCAAAACACGTGCTTTCCCCCCCTTAGTTGGCCTCTCTCTGATAAAGACCAGCAGTTGTTCTGCAGAATCAAAGCAGTGGCTATTGTAAACACTGTTACAAAATATTAACATCAGAAGATAATGTTAGTTTTAGCTTAGAAAAGGTGCACTCCCATCAAATGAACCCATCTGACTGCGCGAGCTATGTAACAACTCCAATCACGGTCTCATTATTAATAGCGAAAGTTTGGTAATTGTTCCTAAAAAATCGGACCACAGTGCATTGTTGAAATTAATATGGCGAAACATTTTCAAATCTTAGATGCCCATGCCCAGAGATTTTAATTCCCAACAAATGTACATTTTGCTTGATGCCTTGACGTGTATTCAATTGTTTGTCTTTTAAGGGAAAAAATATAAAATCTCTTCTTATCATCATAAAAAAGTAGTTGCATGGAAAGGATGTGTCAATAATGTTATCATAATGAATTATAAATTAATCTAATTTTTATAATTATTTTGATGCAGTTGTAAAATATGTAATTTACCTTTTGTGACTTTGAATGTTGGAGTGCTTTGCTAGCGAGCACCCCCCTCCTTAATCAAACAAACATGCAAACTTTTTTTTCTTCGAATAGCTTTTTTGGTGTTATTATGTGTGGTATACTGTTTTGTAGTTTAGGTCGAGTGAATAAAGTGTGATACGTCATTTTTTGTTTAATTTGTTATTATATTAATTAGGATCAATTACCAAACTTCCATCATTAATAATGGTACCATAATTGGCGCTGTAAGAGAAATGCACAAATAGGATGGCTTCTTGTTATAGAAACGCATCTTTCCGAGGAAAATATTGACTTCATCTTCTAATGCTAAAATTTTATGACTGTTGACAATGTTTACTACTTTGATTCTACAGGACAGCTAAGTCTTTATTAGGGAATGGCATAAACAAACGATGACTCTTGATAACCAAAACTTACTAGCCCATCGGACTATTAACATTATGAAAGTTACTAGACAGGAAATCTAGCCTTGGGCTATCGACTACCGTTAATTTTAAGCCCTGCATCATTAAACAGGCCATTTGTTGGCATACAATGCTTTATTATTGATGTAGCTTTTTACAATCAATCAATGACAGCTTGCAATTGTGCCATGACATACACTGTCAGAAGTGTATCAAAAAATGTTGCAGTTGATTGATTGGATTGAATGTCCCTAACCATCTAACACTGCATTACATGTGTATTTATCAATAAACCACAAATCTCTTGACTCGTATATGTACAAGATTCTTTGAGGGTTGATGAACACTGCTGACTTTATCCCCAGCAGGAAGTACATTGCTAGAGATCGTAAGTCGACTGGAAGTGATTCATATTTTTAAAAAAATAACTTTTATGTGTTAATATATAATGCTAACACATTTTAAGAAAACAGACAATGTAAAAATGCTCATATATTTGTCTGTGAAACAACACACTAAAACATTCTGAAAACATAGTCTGTAAAGATCTCAATGGGTAGCTGACCGTTGACAATAACATGAGTAATACGAAAGGCAACTGGGTACCAGATAAAAATTAAAAAACAAACCTCCAAAACATGTTTTCAAGTTCAGATCAAAGACATCAGTAAAGTAAAGAGTGAGACACATAATAACAATTACAGTTCAGGTCTCATATCATGGGATTATTGGCTACTGCTCATTAATTCATTCTCAGACCTCCTTCTAATTTTCTATATGTATTTACAGTAAATGTACATAAAATAGTACCAAGAAAACTAATGGGTTTCTTGAATGTCAAACCATGTGTCAAAGATTCATTATATTTTGATACACACTTATATAACAGACTAGTCTAAATTATAAAAAAAAATGGCGCTAGATATTGAGAGAAAATGGCTTTATCAATGTGACTCATGCATTTTGTTTGAATGAAAAATATCAGAGGATAGGGTTTTCTTAAACTGAAAAATATGCTGCCTTTGGAAAAGGACAAACCAACAACACTTTGCAAAATTTGAAAAAAGAAATTGACAATGATGTGATACAGCATTCATCATTGGTGGACTTCATGACCATTTGAGAGAGTTAGACATGTAGGCTAGACAAAATGAGTTTTATGCATAAATAATTTATAAATTTGTTTTGTTTCTATACTCTCATACTAACAACTAATCTACACAGATTTACTTGCTTTGTGACAAGAATTTTGACTGTAGATCCAAATAAGTAGCAAACATAAATTTTTCATATTCAGTTTTATGTAATTATGGCATGTAATATACAGATTGCTCTTTCATGTTCAAATTATGCTTTTTTTGCCACTTTTATTATATATTAATAATTTCCCTTTGATCAGGTACCTGCGTAACTGATCATTAAGATTGACTGGTACTCTGTAGATATTTCCTAAAACTGACCTCTCTAATGGTGTGATTGACAATTTTGCAGACATTCTGTGAAAAGTTATTTGTTACTACCATAAACTCTACATAGAACTACAAGTTCTTTTTTTAAAATAGCTCTTATTAGTACTCCCACCCCCAGTACCCGATAATTGCTCAGTAGTTTGCTTTAACTACAACATTAACTCTTGTTACCTTCTAATACTGCTTTTTAATTGATGTTTTCACTCAGTGTCTACGGCAACCAAATTTTAATGACTTGACAAAACAAAAATTTGAAATGGCTTTTACATTTTCAAGCAGGTAACTACTGAAGTTTGATAAGCACTTGGCTTTTTGTTGAGGAAAAGTTTTGTGCTGATTGGGTGGTCTTGATCTTTGATCTTTAATTTAGTACAGTATCTCTAGATGTTTCTTTAATACTGGACTGTCTTGATATTTAATATTCCTCAATTAAGCATAATCCAGAAGTAATTAAAGGTAGTACCTAAACAAAGTGATGTCATATATCTATATCACCAAAGACAACCCAATATCTGATTTAGACTGAATAAACAGGTCACTTGGACCTTAGAAATAGTGAAAAAGGCAAAACAGATACAATGTGTTCATAACTTCTTGTTGTTTTCAAAGAAAAATGTCTATGTCAAAGTCAGAGTCCAAAACCTGTATTAGTTACCAAATCATGATAAATTTGAGAATGGCATCATATACCAAACTGTTGAAAGGCAAGAATGATCCGATCAAATAAAAAAAAAAATTGAGTTTTGAAAAAGAATTAAAGCACTATACATTTTGTTTTCTTTCAACCCATATTGTTATACAATTGGCATATTTTGGGCTTTGGTGTCTTTCATGCTATGATATTGTATTTATAATAAAGTTTTGAAAAAGTAAAACTTCACTGTCCTGTCTCAGATCATAACTTTCATTTACTGTAGTCAACACTTATTTATACAAACACAAAAGAAAATATCATTGAAATAATTTTTTTGGAATAAAAATTCCTATCATTAACTGTTGTAAACTGAAAAGCTGTTTAGAATGGCATACTGCATTATGGAGTTTAAAGTTGGGCTGTCCTCAACTGGCACCTGGTCAATGATGTTCAGAGGTGGCACTTTGCTTTTAGAATTTGTGCCACATATTTACAAGAAAAACATACATCATTTACCATATATATATATATATATATATATATATATATATATATATATATATATATATATATATATCAAAATCTCCAACCTATCTTCTTAGTCTTGTTTGCAAATAAGCAATTTTACTTTAACAGTATTTCTTTCATATCCTTAAAAGTGAATCTTTATATTTAACTAATTTTTCTATATTCAATTTTACGAATTCGTCAATGCTGTCAAAAATGTTAACTGAAAAAAATTGATAAACAACTTTTCTCTCTGTAACTTCATGTCTCGTGACTCTCATTATTGTTTACTTTGAGAGAAATGATTTATGAAGAATGCAAGGCAGTTTTCAAAGTCCAAATTTTTTATTCAAGAAACTGATATATCCAAGTTATCAATTCACTCTTAAAAATGATTCAAAAGCTAAATATAAAAGTAACATATTTTCTAATATCACTATCATGATTTTACACCATCTGATTCTTTTTGCTTAAAAGAAAAAAAAATCTCTGAAAACAAAATATATAATAAAAACTTCAGGAATTTTAAATTAAACTTTATGCAATTTTTCAAACAAAATTTAGTTTTCTAAGTGCTATTGATGATGTCTGACATATTTACATTGCAGATCAGTGAGTCAAAACATGTAACAATACACAAATTTCTTTAAACATATTGAAGAATAGCAAGCTTGCCAAGAACTATGTGAAATAACATGTCACTCATATCAGATTTGTAAAATGGATCAAATAAAATGCATAGGTGTGAAAAGTCATAACGTGCGTCAAATCTGATGACTTCAGGCTACTACAATTTTAAAGAATGTTTGAAACTGGTGTAGTCAAGAACTGTTACATAATTATCATGCAAGAACAACAGAAGCCAGTGATGAAATAAGCTCAAAGATAATACAAAATATGGCTGGTACAAAAGGCTACCAATAGTCGTCTGCCAAAAAAGAATTTGTTGAGTAAGCTATGATTGTTTACATGGGATCCATGGACATCTTTCTGACAGTCGATTGGCCTCAAAGGCATTTCATGCAATTTTTACAGCACAAATCAATAACATGGCTATCTGAACCAGAATAATATGAAGAACAAACATATATACTTATGAACTTACTCTGCAATTTCAAACATGGCCAAGACTATGAGAATAAACTCTTAATATATAGTGAAATAATATCGTTACAGTAATTTCCCAGGCCAATTATGTCGTCGAACAGAGCATGCGTGTGAAAAACGGAAGTATTTCGACTGGCTCTAAAATATTATATGAGCATTACCAATGTGTAATTATTAAAATTATGTAAACCAGTTGAGATATTTTTTTTCTCCACCTTTTTATATTTTTAAAACTAATGCGCAATTTTTTCAGTAGAGGACTTTTTTTTAAAGTGTATATTAAAATTACATACATTCTTTTTAAATTGGTTTATTTCTTTCAACTGACCATAAAACGTATTACACGTTACAGATCGGCCATCGGTGTTATGGTTTGCAACTGCAGGTGTTATTTGAGCCCGTCATTTTACAGATTACACGCATTTATGGTGTAATATATTGCAGAATGAATCACAAACACATTTTTAATCAAATGTTCAGCAAATCATCGTACTGGACTTATTCATTGGTAAGACATGTGTATTGTTTACACTGTTTCATCTGAACATACCGGTCGTATCGTACTACTACCACCAGGATGTTCCTTATCAACCTCGATGGTAACTGTTCATATTTATTATAATCTGTAAGGTACTTAACATCTCATTGACTGTGACATTTCCCAAAAGTGAGTTTTTGTTTATATTTTTTAAATTTGAAAACATTTTGAGACTTTTTTCGTCTGAGTATTTTCAGGTGATCTGTCTCTGCTTCATATTAATAGTTTGTTCGTTAAAATTAGATTTAAGTACTTAGTGTGAAATGAACTAGTTACTTTTAGCTACATTTAATGTTACTGATCCTTAAATTTACCGAGTTACAGTTTGTGATGCTTGTGCCATGAACTACTTACTGTACATTAATTTTTTTTTATCAGTGTAACTTCTGCCAACAGATGTCCACATTGATGATATTTCAATAATTAAAAGATATACTATTTTCTTTGCCGATAAATCAGTCAGATTTCAATTTGTATACCAAACTTTGATATTAACCAACACTCAACCATAACAATTTAAAGACTACTGCTTGTTCTAATATACCATTCATGTAAAAAAAATTCTTAGAAAAAGTTGTATCCCAACTTGTAACTCATCTAAATTCAAACCGTATGCATCTCGCCCTCACCATGGTACTGAAATTACTCATCTGAAAGTAGCTAATGACCTTCTCTCTGCTCTGGATAGTGGAAATATTACAGTCCTAACTCTCCTTGACTTGTCTGCAGCATTTGACACAATAGCAATATTACTTCACTCTCTCCAGCATGTATCTGGCATTCACAATAACCACCTAACTATGGTTCAAGTCCAACCTGGTCGACAGGACACAAATTGTGTCTACAAATGAAAAACTCTCCAGCCCAGTTGACCTATGTTGTGGTCTTCCACTAGAGTCTGTTCTTGGACCGGTTCTCCATTCTATACACTTAGCCAATCTCAAGCGTCATGGATCATCATCCAGTGTTATCATGCAATTTATGCTGATGACTAGGGCTGTCAAAAATCATGAAAAAACCAAACCGGGTACCCGTTGCAAATTTTATTGGGTACCCGTTAGCACATGAACAACATGTACAATCGGAGACCAACTAATTGGTATCTCCATTTTTTTAATATTATTTTATGGCAATAGAGGCTAACCATGTACTACTCGGTCTGATTCGTCCACACCGACATAGCTGCGAATTGTCTGACCGCACGCTGTTAATTCATAAATTTATTTAGAATGACCTTTGTACACAGATGGTAGGTATAATCCAATTTTTAATGATTACTGTGATCAGCTGCATTAAAAGCTTTAGAACACTTGCATTTTTAAAGTATAAGTCTTTGTTAGAACAGACCATGTTTATTCATCTGCTTTTGACCTCATATTTGAATTACCCACACATGCGTGCACCAGTTATACCACGTGAATATGCAGTCGCATAAGTGTTACTATTTTGAAATTATAATTCTTAAAATAGTTATGGTAAAATCAAAGTATGAGAAATAGAAATATCAGTATATGTATGCTAACTTTCGAAATTCGCAGAGCTAGTCGATGTTTGTTTGGAAATCAAAGGTATCCATCTGGATTTCATTAAATAAGCACGCAATGTACCGATCATTTAGCACCGACATTCAATAGTTATTGTCTACAAAGAGGTTTATTATCGGTAGAACAAATGTTTTAACCTTGGTATATAATGCCTAGGGGATAATGGTTTGTCTGGTTGCACAACGCCAATGAATTTTATTAATCCAAACAGACTATCTGACATATTGTTTATTTATATTAAGCAGAGATCTGGTTTATAATTATAGCCATAGCTGTCACACCTGTTTGAAGTGGTTGGGAAGTGTGGCGATTTGTTTTTTTATTACGGGTACCCGCATTTACGTTTCAATACCTGGGTTTTTCTATACGGTCGGGTACCTGGGTAACCAGGTACCCGATGACAGCCCTACTGATGACACCTAAATATATAAATCTAGACACCCAATTGAAGTTGAAGCTACCATCCAAGGTATAGAGATGTGCATTTCCAATGTGAAATCATGGATGACATGTAATAAGCTGTAGATGAATGATGATAAAACTGAAGCCATTCTGATTACAACACAAAGACTTTCTCCTTCACATTCTTTACCTCAGACAATAAATATCAGCAACACCAACATTGAATTCACAGTCAGTACAAGACCTAGGTGTTACTCTCAACAGTACTCTCTCATTGCACCAACATGTCATGAACATATGCAAGGTTGCATATCTTGAGCTAAGATGCATCAGCTCCATTCACAAATCTTTCAGGACTAGACTCTTGAAACTCAGTTCTGTCTGGTTCATCTCAATATCTACTCCAAAATCTTCAAAAAGTTCAAAACAGCTTCTCAGATCATCCTTAGAGTACCATGATCAGAACATGCCACCCCCTGCTCTGTACCCTACACTGACTATCCATTTGATCCATAATTAAACATAAGATTTGTTCTCTGTGCTATATTTCACTGACAGGCTCCAGTCTAACATACCTATCTGACCTCACCCATGTGTACACACCAGCAAGATACTTATGGTCCTCTTGTAACACTATTATTCTCATTATTCCCAATATGAAAATGAAATCATATGGACAACATTCTTTTGCATACCAGAACCCAACAATGTGGAGTAAATTGTCTACTGAACTTGTACACAAAAAAACATGGTGATCTTATTCAAGAGAGCGCTTATAACTCACCTATTTCAACAGCAAGAAGAGACTTAAAGACCTAACAATATTTCCTTACCTTAACTATTTATAACATGTTTTCTGTTTTCTAGTTTTGTGGTGTTTGTTTCTATTTTTGTAATCATATCATTATATATTTTTTATTGTGTTGTAAAGCACTTAGAGCTTTAAATGATTAGGCGCTATACAAAGTCCTCATTATTTTTATTATTATTATTATTACACCACTCCCTCAATAACTCGCACCTGGATAACTCGCGAACCCGCTTATAACGCGGTGTCCAGCTTGGCTCCTGATTTTTTTCAAAGAAAATATATTTTAAAATGTGTTGAACGTGAAAAAAGTTGTGATAAGAAATGGTAAATTGGTCAATTAAACCTTGATATATAGCTCGTTTTTATCATCAAAAATGGTGATTATTGCCCATAAAGATAGAATCCATATTGTGAAATTTTCGATTTCTAATAAGATATCACATATTATGTTAGTTTTTTTTAAAATAGAAAAATAGTTGTCCATACACTGTAAATAAACAGTGCTCAACGAAAAATTTTGGTAAATGCTAACATGTGGCAACAGAGAATGAAATAAATACCAATTAAATGTCTTGCTAGGTGAAATTCACATTATAATCCTTTAATTTCGTCTCAACACTATAATCCAAACATACATATTCTTTTATATGAAAACATGAAAAGAATCAGTCGACCGTCATATCGAAACTCAACCGGAAACCTTTGAGTACTTCTGTGAGAACATAAGTACATGCCAGCTTTGTTTCGATCAATAGCTTAGGGAAGTGTTTGTTGCAATAAAAGAATCAATTAAAAAAGATCTGTGTTGTTTTATCACTTTGAATATGTCTTTTGTATCAAATCAAACAAGGTCAGTACAATAAAATAAAGTTCAAAGGCATGCCAATAGGAGCAAACGTTCTTGTATTCATTACCATTATCAAATTTCATTTTACTTGACAAATCGAATATATTTTCACATTTTATGTATTAACATCATTAAAGTATATAATATCAGTAATGTATCATAATCATTTGTAAATGTGACCATGGAGAGCAAAGGAATTAAGCGAAAGGCGTACTTAGTGACAGAAAAGCTGTTCATCATAGATGGTGTTCATAATGACGAAGCGATATAAAAAATTTGCAATGAAATAAAAATTGCTGAATCGACATTTAGAGTTTGGCATAAGGATGAGCCGAAATTTCGAAATTACTCACATGGTGTTGATTCAGATGAAAGGATGAAATGAAAATGAGCACGGAATGCAAGCAATAACGATTTAGATGATGCTGTATATGCATGGTTCACACAACAACGTGTCACAAACCACAAGTGTTATTGTGTTCTAATTTAGGTCGTTTTAAATTTTTAGACCCAATTATTTCATGTTGGTAATGGTTAACCTTTGTGAATTTATTTTTTTTCTTCCATTTTACGTCTACAGCTATAAATATCTACACATTGTTCGATCGACATTGTTTTTTCGAAATGTGTCGATCTTTCGTATTTAAAAAAAGTCTATTTGGATCAAACAATAAAACTAGAATGTATACCATTCACAGCAAAAATTAGTGATGTAATACACAACGTGAAGTTGTACATGTGCTAAGCGAATGGAAACCACGTGGAATAATGTTTTGATGATCAATATACTGCAAGTTATCCTGAAATTAATGTTACTCTGAGGAAAAAAATAATATATACCGATATGAAGAGATATTTATTCACTGTTAATCTTAGCACGATTATTGAGTATTCAACACTGTAATATGCCAAGCCACCCCACCCACCTTTTGCCTATACGTCGATCCCTTTGTTAATTTTGTTATTTGTTATAGGACCCTCGATAACTCGTGCCCTCGCTTATATCACGGTCGATGTTTTTGGACACTGATGTCCGCGAGTTATCGAGGGAGTGATGTATTATTATTATTATCTGTGCCATTAAGCCAATCACATTTCAATCGCAATATTTTAGTTCTTGTTCATTGTGATGCTTTGTATGTAAGTGTATGCATATTACCAGTGCTGAGAACCAAGATGTAATATTTTCTTTTAGTTGGGGAGACAGTGCTAATAAGCTTATGCTTTCTGTGGAATCCTCCAAATCATATGTTTATAATTGTACTTGACAAAGTTTCTTCAAATAAATATGGCTTAAGCTAAGTTAGTCAGATTTTAACATACATAACAATTAGTAATAATGGGAACAAATTTTTGAAAACATGAAATTTGCTGTGACCATATGGAAGTAGAATATAGTACAGTGTAACCCAGCTATAACTCTAGTTGGGAGCCATATAACCCATTTGTGTTATAGACTAAACCGTGTTATAAGCAACCAGGTCAGTTAGCATAACTAAAGGGATGCATATACCTGTAAAAAATGTGCACGGGTTTGGTGGGGGTGTAGGTAACAAATGCAGTCATATAAAATGTCTTTCTTTGGCACAGTTATCATCTTAAGTCGATGCATATTAAATTAGAAATACACCTGTAGTAAAAACAGAGAAGACTTATATAATACATTGTTTATATATGTCTAATGCATAGCAATGAAAAAAGTATCAACACCATGTACTCACCTGTGAATCACATCACATATATTGAATCCACAATACAAGTAATTCTATTGAAAATATGCACACACACATTTAAAATATTCACTAATTTTGTCACGACAATACAAGTAATTCTATTGAAAATATGCACACACACATTTAAAATATTCACTAATTTTGTCACGAGTCATATAGGTCTGAATTCAATGGGGAAAAAATAGCACAATTACGTAATGAATGATGGATCACATTTACTTTTCAGTACGTCCAAAGTCTGTAAAAGTTTGCATTTTAAACACCATCTATAGCGTTTGTAAGCATAACTTTTTCCTGTAAAAGGAAACTTTCATGGCACAGTAAAAATTTTCCAGTCACATTGGAAAATTCAAACAATCCATCATATTTCATTGTTTATAATTAAGTTCAGTACCGACTTCCTTTGAAGAATGGTTCTTTGTTTTTGTAATTGGTTTTCTATGATGAAGGATGCATGCATTATTGAAGTTACTGCTAAAGGACAGCTTTGGGGAACCAAACAAATGCCTTTCTTATTGTGGCAGCAACAATAAAAAATTGTATTGCATAATTGAGACTGATTTTTTTTTTCCCATTTGCTTATTACATATTCATAACAATCCATGTTTTCTTTGAAATTTTGGCAGCTGTTTTATCTGGGTACATTTTTTGTTTAAAATGAATTTGCTTTTGTATGGTCAGTTGTAGTTACTGTTCCTCCCTGCCTATTGAATAGACAAGTGAAAGCTTGTTTTTTTTACTTTCATGCATGCGACAGAAATTTAAAGATGAGTCAATCAATGATAGAGAGAGAGGTGTTCTGGTCTGATGGCGGAGATTACTACAGAAAATGAGAATGGTCTGAAGGATTACTTCTCAGTAAAAAGATGAATAATTAACATCCACATGAAAATGTTAGTCTCTGTAAATGTATTAATAAACTAGCAAGTGGCCGAAAATCTGACGAAAGATAGATTATGAGAAATAGCCTCATCCGGGTGATCACCAGAAATGTAAATTTTAAAAAAGCGGATATATCCAAACATACCCTACTCAAGCTAAATGTCAACATAAGCAGATTATGATATAACAGTGCACTGTTAAGATGGTTTGTCAATATGGACAAAGAATTTGTTTATGTAACAATAGATAAATTTCAGTGCATTTTATATCAACTTTACAGCTTTCTTTCACGGGGCCTCTGAATTTCTCCTCTCCAATCCAGTGGTTGTATATAAAAGTTTGAATAACCAACAATGTCACCAATAAAGAAAATTATTAGATATTTTACTGCCAATAATACAAAGCTCTGTATGATTCCTGAATAAATTTTTACATGTTATTTTTTGTGCTTTTAAGAAGAAAACAATACTTTTTCATGTATGAGAAAAATGCATATAAAATTTCAGTAGTCATGCCACAATCGTCTTGTATTATTTATATGCGATCTCTTCTCTAAAATGATACACTTTTTAGGGGGGGGGTTCACACTTTTAAGGAAGAATTTATTTTTTTATTTACAAGACAGATGCATGTATATAAAATTTCAGTAGCCACACCACAACTGTTATATCCAAATTTGTGTTATAACAGTGTGCTATAGTGGGGTCACACTTTAGGTTTATTTTGCTCAGAGGACAGCAAAATTATGTGACATTGTATCAGACACAACCTGTATGAAATCGGTAAATAGAACATTGATCTACTTATAATTTGTAACTTTGTATATCTTCTGTACAGTGATTTCCTTCTTACACAGCCACAATTGCTCTGTGAAAGTGACCAAATAAGACAGGTGGTCTTTCCAGAGGGGACTATATTTGTGAGAAGTATATGTATGTGTATGTTGTACGAAAGCCACATGTGACTTAAAACCATATAATGTCTTAAAGTAACATTAATGATTACAAGGTTCTTCTTGTATTAAGAATAGACTTATTTCAAGTGAACATACATTAATAGTTTATGATTCTTAAGAGTGAAATGTGATTAGGGTACTGAAGGCATGCACATTGCAAAGTCATTAAAACAAACATAATTTAAATCTTTGGACAAGCATCACTTGGCATTTATAATCATTCTCTTTCCATTTTCTCCATTGATTCAGGATATTCAGGTTGTTTTTAAAGTCTTTCTAACATTAAATTTTTCTGCAGGAACTCTTGAACTCTCCCAATTGTCTGTGAGTCAAATAGCTATTTGCTTTTTTTACTTGATATATTAAATTTTTATGATTTAATCCTTGGTTGCTAATTGTACAGAACTGCGGTTTAATTATGCATATGAAACATTTGTAGTATAAACAGAATGTTTTTAAAGTATGCGATACACTTAACTGTCACATGATTTTTCAATATTCTTAGGGTACCTTAATTTGTTCAAGGTCTATTTTTATTTTTGTGTAAATCCACAAAATCTATATTTAGCCCATGTTGACCATGTTATGATCTTGGCTATTACATCTGGTCCTAATCTTCAAAGAGTAAAAGTCCATAGCTGTATAAAGCTCACAACATTGTGAAGCTGATTTCCTATAAAAGTTGGCATTTGTAGATAATATCATAATATTATCCATCCTAGTACATGTCAAAACTTATTTTGCACCTGGAAGCAGACATCAGTAGATATAATCTGATCTCTTACCTTATTGTATTAATTAAATATTGGTCCAGGACACTGATTAAGATAAAATGTGCTGCTTGGGAGGGTTACATTTCATATTTTTGGCCTAAAATGCTTGCTGCATGCTGCATCAGAGGCTTGGCCACCCACAAGTGGTATTGTTGTATGCAGACTTGTAGGTTTTTGAGAAACCTGAAAGTGTAGATGAGGTTGCCACTGGCAGGGGTAGGTGTTAATCTATAAGAGGGGGACCACTATACATTTCTTCATTGGGTAGACATATTACCAAATTGCATTGACAACATAATCAGGTGCAATTGAATTATCTTTAGACATTTCCTAATATTGGTTGTTTGTAACATGTTATATGTAAAGAAATATGCAGGTTGCAAGAATTTTGGATGATCATGCGACTTAGTGATAGAGAAATGATCGAGTAAAAGGTTTGTAAACAGGCTTGTGTGTCATCCTATCAAAGAGATAAAATCAGCTGCTATGAATGAGAAACCAAATTATCTAATTATTGATTTCAGAAAAGTAGGGTTTGATACAAAATTTCCTGAATTTTCTAGTCTCAGGGTGAATTGACTGCCCTATTACTCTGTGACGTAATTTTTGGCAGATTCTAGTTTTAATAGAAGTTATACTGTGATTTCCTGCTCCCTGGGCAAATTAGACTTGAAATTTAGGGAGAAGTGACATTTTTTGGACAAGGAAATAAGAGCTGAATAGTGAGAATTGGTAGCAAAGCAAGATATGCTATATACATTATATATATATATATATATATATATATATATAGATGCAATAAACTGACCACGACAGTACGAAACTAGTAACTAACTAGCCTAAGCGCTTTCGACTCTTAATGAGTCTTTTTCAAAGGCAAATACAAAACATAGTTACGACAAACAAATAAACACAAAAACGTTGCGTTTGTAAACCTCTACATTTCTATCTTCACATGTGCTAAAACTATAAATACAACCAGCTTGTATAGACTAGTTGCGGAAACTGAAAACGTTGTATAATTCCCTATTGTATGTATGTCAATGTGTTTTTAGTCTCATTTGTATAATACTCAGTGTGCATATCTGCATTTAACATTGGTTTTAGGTAATCTTTTATTTTCAAGTAGAAACTTTAAGAATTGTATATAATCACATTATGTACACACATAAAAATTATTCATGTGCACTGTATTTTAGTTTATGACTTGAGAACACTATATATTAATTAGGTCAAGCTAGACTTGAATTTTTGGGAGATGTGACTTCTTTTTGATAGAACAGAGAGAAGTGAGAGCTCAACATGGAGGAGTGGATGTAAAACAAGAAACACAATATATATATATATATATATATATATATATATATATATATATATATATATATATATTGTGTGTGTGTGTGTATATATACTGAGTTGTTTTGGCCATATGACATGAAAAGAGAATAATAGAAACTACATTGTAATAATTTTTTACTGGGAAACCAGATTACATTATTGTAAATGCAAGTTAGTAAAAATGCTTAATCAACAACCCTTAATAATTTTTTTAAAAATACTTTATAAAAGTTCACAATAATGGCATTTTGAAAGATTTCTAAAAGCATCTGAAATGACCATTGTACCATGTACAAATGCACTTGTGTGTTCAGATCATACTGTTTGCCATAATTTCTTTGTTGCAAATAAAACATTACCCTAACTATTCATACATAACACTAAAGTGGATAACATTACAGACATTGCTACTTTATTGTCAGTATATGAACTACACCCTTCTTTCTGACTGAATCAACACATACCTGTGACTGCATCTATTTTTAGAAGGAACAATTTTTATAATGTTAACACTCACTATAGCTTCATTTTGACAGTCCATTGATAGGATTGTAAATTTATGTTTTTTTTATCTGTCTACATACTTGTAGTAATTGTTGGCTTAGATAGAAAAAGCTGTGCTTCTTTTTCTGTATTTTCACAAATACGAGTCGTCAGAAAACAACTTTCACCATGCAGTGCTTTTCGCAAATTTTACAACATAGCCTTGTCTCATATATTTCTGACCTACATAATTTTAAAATTACGTCTTAATTATCATAATACCTAGGCTTGCTTTCTATGAATTTTTTTTTTCTTCTGAATATATGAGCACGATGATTTAAGAAATTGGTCTAATAAACTTTGCAGGTACTTTGACACACAGTGGTGTATTTCCCCATTACTGGTTCATTTAGTTTCAACTAATTTTATGATGATATAGGGTCAAGAGGCAGTTAAAATATCCAGATCACTGATTCTGTTCTTGAAACATTTATTGATATTTACATACTATTGTTAAAGTTTTGAGGCACAAGTTTGTATGTTTTTATTATTAAGAAATAACATGCAGATATCTGGCAGTGATAGTTGCAAACTGACTTGGGAAAGGGTTAATGGTCAATCAGTTATTACAACACATGCCTGTGAATGTGCAAGATTTTGTCAACATAATTGACAACAAAACTAGCTACTAATGGCTTCATGAATACATTTCCCTATAACACAACACTAAAACTAACCTGGTTAAGGTGAGGAGGCATCTCATAAAGATATGGTTGGTCAATATATCTTGAAAATATTCACAGGGCAAAGTTGTTTTTGCTTTCCTAAGAGAAGAAGGTGAAGTTTACATATTTTAGGTGACTTTGTCACCCACTTTGTCTGGTAGTGTGACGCCTGATATTGTAATGAATTTTAACTAATATGTGTAACTAGATCACAGTATTGTAATTGCAAGTAGTAAAAATGCTTACCGTAAAATCTCAAGTATAATACACACTTATGTAAAATACAAACACAGACTTTTTCCTTTCACTTGAATGTAAAAATCTTAACACCTATGTATGATATGCACCTGGATTTCTTGAGAATGCCAGCACTTCATCAGCGCATAATTAATCAATGTCAGCACTTTAGCCTACTGAACATTTTTTAAAAGTCATTTTGAGGATCTTTTGGTGGATGGAACAGTACCCGTATTTATCACTAAAATACAGCTACTGGTATTCAGTTTATTTATATATATACTGCCCTACAATAAAACTTCAATAAAGTTACATCTAGGTATGATACGCACCCCATGTTTAAAAAGAAAGCTTTTGTTAAAAAACTATTATAACCAAGATTTTATGGTAATAAACTACCTTTAAACAAGAAATTTTTTTTACCTTATGAAAGTTCATAATGGCAGTGGAAAACAAATGTAAACCTGTTTGAAACAACCACTGTAACATGTACATGAGATCAAATGCACATGTCTTTATACCAATTTATTCATCTTTGTTTCTTTGTTAGTGATAAAACATTACCTTAACTATTCATAGATAACACAGTGAATGAACTGAACCCTTCTTTACAACTGAATTGAAACAACCAACATCGTACTTCATCTGTTTTTTATTTAAAAAGAGTGACTTTATTTAATGCAACGTCTCATGCTTCTTATAACAGTCCATTGATAGGATTGCAAACTTATGGTTTTATTATTTGTCTATGTATGTGCAGTAATGTTGGTATTGGTTAAATAGTATTTGCTTCAATGCATATTACCCCTTTGTTTTCACAAAAATGAGTGAAAATAAACTTTGACCTTACATAGTTCTCTTAATCAACATCACACTGTAGACCATAGCAATATGACTGAAAAATTGTTAAAGCTACGTTAAAAATTCAAATCAAACACACACCCTTTTCCTAGAGACTTGGCGTGTGTTACCCAACTATTTAGAACCCTATTCTATAACCATACAATTTCATTTACTACACATTGAAAGACAAATTATGGTATGCAAGTAAAATTTACATCTATATCTATTTTTTTCCTATTGGTTGAGGAGAGTGGCTCGAATTGGGGTAAAACAGGAGAAGATAGGGAAATGTGTAGTAATGAATCAAGATTGCAATTCATTTAACTTCTTGAATAACATCATTATGAGAAAGTAGAAAACATGATCAAAAAAGAGCTTAGTCTGTGAGCACATTTCACTATGATTAGCTTAAATATAGGTATTATCCATCAACATGATTATCTCCGATTATGTGGGTATTATCCATTGATATGATTATCTCAAATCACAAAGGGGAAAGTGGGCCCCAGTGGCCGAGTGGTCTAAAGGGCTGTCCATTACGGATCACTGCCATCTCACCTCTGTCTGCGTGGGTTCGAGTCTAGGATTCAGCGAATGTGGATATGTGAGAAAGCTTGCCGGTAGCTTCTCGTGGGTTGGTGGTTCTTTCCGGTGATTTCCCGGTTTCTTCCTCCACCATTAATACTGGCCGCCATGAATAGCCTATCGGTGCTGAAAAATGGCGTTAAGCCCAACAACAACAAAGGAGAAAGCCAAACTACATAATGAGAAGCTGTGACAGTGTTCAGTGTGTAGACCTAAGGAATCCAAAATAGAAAATTGTATATTGACTGTTACTCATGTAATAGCAAACAGTGATTTGCAACTTTATTGTTGCTCAGATAGCTTTAACTTCAAGTTCTTTAGTTGCGGTAATGCAAAGTCTATATATCTGGGTGCCCTGGTGGGCAAAGTGGTCTAAACTCCTCACCTTTGACAATACTACCAACTCACCCCAGTCTGTGTAGGTTCTAGTCTTAGGCTAAGCCAATGTTGGTATGTGAAAGAGATTGCCAAAAACTTCCATGGGTTGTTAGTTCTACCTTCAACAGTTATATTGGCTGCCATGTATAACCGATCTTTTCTGAGAAGTGGTGATAAACCCAAAACAAGAACTCCATCTCTCTGTAAATCCATGTATTTGGACATCTGTTCTTTCAGCAGCTATATTACTAAGTGTTTCATATTTATTTTCTCTTCCAGTTAGTTCTGTTGTTGAGTACTGTGGCTCAGTCTGAAGTGATACAGCTGACTTCCCAGAACATCAACAATATTTTAGGTAATCTTCAGTCATTAATTTGCATAGAAATATTGTGTACATAATGATATTCAATTTAATAATTTAACACTTATACAAGGTTTAAATATCAGATTGAAATTAAGTACATATATGTTTTTTGTATGGAAATCTCAAATTTTTTTGACCATTGGCAGTCTTGGCAATTGTTTTCATCAGCATGGTTTTTAGAGCAGTCATTTGTTTTAGTGCACCACCATGATGAAGATGGGGTGGGGTGGGTGGGGTAAAAAACATCACATGAAGTTGTGTGTAATGAATTGGTAGAAGAATGCAGGTTGCTTTGACTTATTTTATGAATTTGAAATAGTTATTTGTGAAAAGTAATGTTAGATGCTTGATTTATTCATATGACTCACAAACATTTGTATTACAAGTCTTGTTAATTGATAGTTTATTTGTTTAGTTAAACAAAATGATCGGTTTATATAAGACTTTTCTAGTCATCAATGTATTTATGGGTTAAAGTTCATCATATCTGAACAGGACCAAAAAAGATAATGGTATATTTAAACTCTTTTAACTTAAAATTCAGAAACATATGTTTTTATCTCATGCAGTCTTATTATATTTTTTTTCTTTTTCTTTCAGCAACACATGAGTTAGTATTAGTTAACTTTTATGCAGATTGGTAAGTAAAATCTTTTATTTGTCCTGTTCTTAATCCATTTGCTCAGTGGGTTTCCATGTCTCAAATTAAATCTTTCCTTTAGTATTCTTGAGCGACTTTTTCATCCAGCGGATATTATGTATAAAGGAAGACACTGTTCTGAAACTGGTGGTATTGACAACAGAAAGTTAAATTTGGCTTGTTTTTCTTTTGCATATACTTCCTAAATCCATTGAAAAAATCTCAAAATGCTTGCCATGGACCACTGTAAAACTAAAGCAAATATTTCTACGACATGATTGCTTGCCTCTCTGACAATTGAGCCAAGGTCACAGTGATAGAAAATTTGCATTAAGGGTCTGGTTAAAATGTTATTTGTTTGTTTCCAAACCCTTTCATGCATTTTGTTCATATTTTGAGTGAATCTGCTTAAAGATGAGACTTTATTAATGGGAGATGCTTGTTGACCCTTTTGCATGGGAGTCATAGAAAATTTGCATTAAAGTTTTGGTTCAGGTTTTTTTTTTCTATTTGCTTATTTTGTTTTAATCCAGTGATGGATCTTGTTCATACCCAGGATAATTATGAAGTATGTGACAAATTCATTTGTGGTATCTACATGGAGAATCTTGCTTTGATGTTAATTTTATAACTAGTCACTTGTTGCATGTCTGTCTGTCCATTCTGCCCCCTATGACTGTCATGTCCACAGAGGTCTCACTTGGGATTTAAAACTAGGAGTCCAGGACTCCTATTTTGGTAACAATAGGAATTCCACCAGCAAAAGTTGCAGTCCCCTCTCAGAAAATGTGAAGTTTGCTATTAGAATAACTATTGGTTGCATCTGAGTTTAATTCCACATTCTTTATACCACTGACATGTAGCTCTTGTTTGTCAAGCCAAGAAAAGGTCCTATTCCAAACACTAAGCCAGGCATCACACACTTTCTTATACTTGGCTACTGTCCCATCTGAATTATTTGTTCTAGCAATTTCTTGAATCTCATTACAGTCTTTATCAGTTTGCCATTTATTCCCAAAATACGTATCCAAATTTGCAAATGCTATTTTGTCTAAGTCTCAACATGTCTTGATTTCATAGTTAAATGCACAACTTATTGAGCCACACTAGGAAATGTATACAATAATGAAAGCTAAATTTGTTTCTGTGAAGTATTCTTACAAATAACCACATGTACATCAGTGGGTCATTTTGCCTCAGAATTCAGTCACTATAATTATTGATACATTTTTCCACCCAGGAGCCAGTCAGTCTTTGAATTTTGTCGTGTTCTTTTGATGTACTCTTATAATGGTAACATGCTCATTCAGTGGGTTTTTTTAGCCTCTGAATTCTGTCTTCATAAATATCAGCACATCTAAGTGATCAACACGTTTTCCCACTCAGGTGACTAAAGCAAGTCTGGCAAGTCTTTGAATTTTGCCACCCACTTATTACATGCTAACAGAAGGCTCCAGTCTAAGTGATTTTCTGTGCCCCTGACAAAAAATTTGTGTCCCAGTATGCATTATTAAGCATTTCTGAGATCTTTATTGTCCAGACATGTGCATTTGGTGCTTTTGTGGGATCTGAAATGACTTGGAAATTTCGGTAGTTTTCAGACATTGTTTTTTCAAGCACTCCAGCCAGTTTTTATTATCATCATGGTTTTTACTAATGATGCCACATTTGATGTCACCATTATCCATACTTAAAAATATAACTAATAAGAAAAATCTTACTAAACTGTAATCTTAGGAAGAGATGTGGAAATAAATCACTTAAGTAGAATGGGTTCCTGCATCAATGAAATATTTACAGGCATTAAACCAAACTAAGTATTTATAAATTCTGCAACTGAAGTCTTTGCATTAACATAGGAATTGGGGTAGGGTCACTACCAGATGACTTATCTCTTGTTCAATTTGACTTAGATACTGAGAGAATACCCTTTTCAGCTTAACATTTTGTGTGCATGCATGGCTCATGGTGGTTTTGTAAATTGTTTGATGAGTCTAACAGTAACAGACCTGGTAATAAGATAATGCAGAGAAATAGAGACAAGTTAAGCTATTTCTTTTCTCTTTCAGGTGTAGATTTAGTCAAATTTTAGCTCCAGTGTTCGAAGAGACAGCGATAAAGCTAAAGGAAGAATTTCCAGTAAGTATTCAGAACCCACACACTCCCACTAATATTGCAAAGACTACTAAGGTCACAGGTTCAGTTCCTACATCGGTCATTAGGAGGGTTCAGACATACAGTTTAAGCCCCATTTTAGCAGCCAGTATTCGGATGTAGTCACCTTTGTTGTCACCTATCATGGTTTTGTACCATGCGATTTTTTACTGACCTGGCTAAAGGCAGTGTTGGATTATGGTATCTTTACTTTTCTCAATGGGGATTATGGTATTCTTGCTTACCTCATTTTCAATTATGGTATTATCGCTTTTCTCAGTGTGGGATTATGGTATTGTAACGCTACAGATTTTTGGACATTATGTACTTTATTTCTTTATCACTTATTTTTAGTATACAAACCCTAGACACCTTATGCAATAAACTTGATTAAAAACATGACAGTCATACTTTTGTATGCATACTAAACATATTTATTCAAGATGCAAGATTTATCAAATACATTACACAGCAATAAACTGAATATTCAGCTATCACCTAGATTTAGAAAAACTCATCACAATGGTGAAGATGCTAACTCTGGTGTCAGGTCTGGCATTCAGGTATCCTTCTCACACGGTTGACCTTTATCTTTACTTAAAATCACTGATATACAGGGGAAAATATCGCCAATTTTCTGTATCTGTGTGACTTGACTCCTACTCAGCCTATTATTACTTACTGGCTGTGAAAAGTGGGGGGGGGTACTATTGTGAAGATTGTCTTTATTTATGCAATACACAATCTTAGACATAAAATGACTTTTATTGCTTAGGATTCTAATAGATAATGCTGACTTGAATTAACCGAACTGTAGTTGATAACTTACCCTGTGACTGTCTCGACAGAAAAGAGTTTATGTGAGAAAGTTTGCCAGTAGCTTCTCATGGGTCGGTGGTTCTTTCCGGTGATTTCCCGGTTTCTTCCTCCACCATTAATACTGGCCGCCATGAATAGCCTATCATGTGCTGAAAATGGCGTTAAGCCCAACAATAACAATAACTACATTCAATGATCACACATACATTTAAAGAATTGAATAGGTGTGATATGAGGAGACGATTATTTTTATCCAATAATCACACAATATATACTTGTAAAAGCGTGGTATGTGAAGAGAAGGAAGCTCATTCAATGACCATGCATAAATACTATTAACAAAAGTGTGATATGAAGAGAAATTTAGACTCATTCAATGACCACACACGATTGATTAAAACGGGGTGATATGTGGTGAGAAAACATCACCAATGACCACCCAAACGAAGTTTTTAAACTGAAATGTAACCCAACGTTAAGCCAAATGTTTTACTTTTATACCACTGGGAGATGCATACAAATCTTCTCAAAGAACAGGAACTAACTCTCACAAGACAAATATCTCAAACTCATGAAAATAAATCTCAGGTGAAATATTAGAAGTGAAGAAATAGCTATTTTAGAGAAATAAGAGAAATTTAAGTTCTATGTTATGTACTGAAATTACAGCATTAACTATGCCTATCTTAAAATTTTTTAACTAACAAAATTGTTAATGCAATAAAGTAATTGCAGAATAAAAAATAAATAAATAATATATATAACTAAAATAAATTAAAGTAGACACCCATGTCTTGCTATATTGACTCTAGCTGTTAAATACTGCTGTACATACGCAACAAATTTGGGCTTTGAATGGCCTCTTTGTCTCCTTGCTTGCACACTAGCGTTCTGGCTCCTGATTCAAAATTTTCCGAATCTTAAATACTGTATAGTTTGAAATTTGTTGGAAAACCATTGAAAGTTGGAATACTGTTGGAAAAGTGTTGAATGTTGGAGAAATTGGAATATTTTTGGAAACTCCCAACTAGTCGAGACTATTGATCTATACCAAAAGAAGGATTATTTCCAGACAAAAAATATGTTTGTTGAAATTATCATAAGAAAAGAATAATTTATTGAAACTTTATTCAAAATATATAGCCAAACCACGAATTGGTAACTCGTATCGTTCTGCGTACTGTTGTACTATACTAGATCTATCTTGCGCATGCTCATTAAGATATAAAAAGCAATGGCTGTGACCTACGAATGGTATATGTGATGGATCAAATGAAAACCAGTGTTTTATATAAGGATCTATGACATCTGTTGAATATCATCTCTGGTAATCGAATATAATCTCCTCAAACACCGCAAAGTCTATAAAACTTCTCTTTATCATGCCAAATTAGCAAATACATCCAATGTAATTGGTAGTAGGTCAGGCGTGAATGTACACACTGTACCATAATCAGCAGAGGTTTCAGCAACCATTATATGTTTATTGGTAATTATTTTTCTTTCTATATAAAAAAACACTTGTTGAATAATTCCGAAAATCAGTAGTTGTCATGAGTAATTCAGTTTGTCTTATATGTCATTGATTGTAGCGTTTCATGAAGGTTCATCAATTACTGTAAAAACTGTAAAACTGTGACTGTTACAGTATCCTTACTTTTCTTTCTGTGGGATAATGGTATCCTCCCTTTTCTCAGTGGGGGATAAAATATCTTTGTTTTTCTCACCATGGGATTATGGTATCCTTACTTCTCTTAGTGTGGGATTATAGTATCCATTCCTCATCTCAGTGTATAATTATTGGCTTCTTGCTTTTCTCAGTTTGCAATTATGGTATCAGCACATTTCTCATTGTAGAATTATGGTATCCTTACTTTTCTCAGTGTGAGATTATGATATCCTCATTTTCTCAAAACCTGCATCACTCCTTTGATGGAATGACTATAATTGTCTCGTGCATGTTTGAATTTGTGGTTCTTCTGAGAAAGTGGGCAATTTCTTATACATTGCTTTTATGCACATTTTTTTCTTTTTTTCTTTTTATGATATTTTTATGAAAGTATTCTTGAAAGAAAGCTGTAAATAATGTATTTATTAATACAAAACATACTTAAGTTATAATTAGTCCTTATTTCCAAACATTTTTTTTTTCCAAATACATGATCACTTATTGTGGAACTTATTCCTTACATTACATTTATGTCTTTGCAGGCACCAGGGAAACTTGCCTTTGGGAAAGTAGACTGTGATAATGAAAGTAAGTATGAAGCAGCAAAGATTTGAAGTTCTGTCTTTCTACTGCTCTGATGAGCTCATGGTTAGAATGTCCGCCTTGAATGCGGGAAGTTGTGAGTTCACACCCCGGCCAAGTCATAGCAAAGACTTCTAAAAATGGTCCTAACAGCTGCTTCATTTGACACTCAGAATCAAGAGGTTAGTGTTTAGGACTGCTCTGCCTGGTGTCAGGACAATGTGGCTGAGTGGGACATCATGCTACATGTCTTTGGCATGAAATCCCAGAGCTAAACATCACTATAAACTAACACACTGCAGACATCGTAGTGATATGACTGAAATTTTTTTAAAGCCATGTTAAAAATGCAAATCAGATGCACTAGTGTCTTTCATCCCATTCTTTCTTGCTATTTATACAGATGTCCTTCATTATAATGTGATTGTTGAGATCCAAAACTGATAACCTTATTGTGTATTGAGCTTTGGAATATATAAAGTAGCATAATTTATAGAACCACTGTGATGTTGCAAGAAACCAAGTATGTTAAATAACAGTGGTATGGAATGGAAAATACTGATAAAATACTAGCCTTTTATTTTCTACCCATGTTTGTATACAGTGATATGATTCTGGTCATGGGGTTCATAGTGGTACCATGTTATATGCAGAGTCATGTTATAACAAGGCACATTATGAGGCAGAGCATATTACTATCAGTATCAACCAAACATTGTATAGACATTGTGAAATAATAGTAACCAAGAGTTGATGTAATGAAATCTAAATTTACAGTCACTAAATTACAAATCATAATTGAGTACATTAATTTAATGATACAAAATAAGTACCATTGGAACTATACAAAGTTGAGCCTACAAATTTAAATCCTGATTCTTTTATTGCTAGTTATTTTCATATGGCTGAAGGAGCCGGATCATGCTATGCCCATACCACCCAAGGCATTCCAAATAATTTACTTGCAATGAAAGGGGTGCTATTTTCTGCTACAATTTCAACATTTTTATTTAAAATTTAATTTTTAATTTTAACAACATAATATTTAATTTTTATTTAGAATATTTTACCAAAATACAGGCTGCAGTTCAAGGAATTAGTTTCACTGGCAGTTTCTTTTTGCATAAAGTTGCTGTATGCCAGATTTTTATTCATTCTTTAAGCTTTTCAGCTTTATCACAAAAGACTTGAGACTGCACTACTGACCTTAGTTTAAGCATCTGTGTGATTATAAATGATGCCATTGCATATGAATACCATAAATTTGATGTTAGGACAAACTGTTAACAACTAAAAGATAGCACAACTAAAAGATGATGATGAAACACATGAGGTGTCAACTAGTTAGAGAACTATTGAGGCTGGAAATAGCTAAATGCATGCTTCATTTATTCAGAACCAATGATGATAGACAAGTTTTAATTGTGGATATGGCTATTGGTGTAGCTACATTTATGGCAGTGCTCTAAAAATGTGATAGCCTGATACTCAGAGCCCTAAAATTTTAGTGAGGTACCAACTGGGGCTTGTAAAAAAAAGCTTTTGTGATGAAACTTTCATTATGCAGATGAAATGAGTGTATATACTTTTAAGATGTTGACATGTATGCCATTACACAGCACAATCTAAATCAGATTACCACTGTCCTTTGTGAAACTTAGGTCTCATTTAAATCAAATGGAAGCTTTGCTAAAAATATGATTTTGTACTCCCAAACCCCTGACATGGTCCTGTTTTGATAAAACACAATTTTCAGTAATCTTAAAAATACCCCCAAAAATCTGTCTATGCCTATTACATATAGTATGTGTAAATGGTATTTTGTAGTGATTGGAACTGATAAAAAAACAGTTTACATAGCATAGTAGCAATTAAAGGCAAAGAGGTCAGGTATAAAATCAGACTTTCACATTAACAGTTGATAATAGCTAATGAGATGGGTTGAATGTTGCAGTGAGTGAACCCATTGGAACACCCATTATAGGTAAATCAAAGAGATGATAGATTCATGTACATGAACAAAGTTATTACATATTTCCCTGAATGAAAACATTTAAGCTGCTATGTATTATATTTTTGACAGGTTTGTGAATAGTGGCAACATTTCTTTGAAGTTTCTTTTTACTGCATATATAGAATACAAAGATTGATCATTTCAGTCATAGGAATAATGTTCATTTTTTTTTAAAATTTATATTTGAATTGTAGTTGTTACAACATAGTGTGACAATATTTAAAAGGGGCAAATTTTAGGCTTGTGAAAATTGGAGTCTGCTATACCTGTAAAAATTTTCAAAACCAAAGTAGGGAGAATAACAAATAAAATAATGAGATTGGGACATACATTAGGCAGATTTTTATGCTGCATTTTTTTTAAGCACCTGTTTCAATAAATATTGACTGATCTTCCTGGCCCAATAAGGGTAATTTCCTTGAGTTTAACTCTTCAGTCATGTAACTGTTTACTAAATAAAATACTCGCTCCAAATTAATTCTTTGGGGGCACATATACTGTGTGGTGTATTTTTTTTATTCCTTCTAATTTAATGATGGTATTGAAAGTTTACATATACTTTAAAGGAATGCCAGGGATTTACTGGCAGAAATAGGGATATGATTTTGTTTGCACAGAAAATTAAATAGCATTTACTATGATTGTTTGTGGGATTAAAACTAATAGGTGAAATACTTTTAAAGTTTTTTTTTTTACTATAGCACTGTTGTGGGATTTTAGCAGATCTGAAATTTTTGTGAATAATATTTAATTGTAACATTCAATTTAGTGGAAACAAAACTTTGTATTGTGTTGCTATTTATTTCATCATAGCCTATTCATAAGTCATAAAATAGAATATGGCATCTGTGGATTGCATATGATAAATTTGTATATGTATGGGTTGTTTTTGTATATTTTTTGAGAAATGAAAATTGACAATGTAATAATTGTCTTTCTCAGAAAAATTGGGAGATATTATGATATTATAAGGTCATAATATCTCCCAATTTTTCTGAGAAAGAGATAGAGATGTAGGTGTGGAAATAAATTGGGAGTTTTTCCTCTGAGCTTAAGAGTTGACATATGAATTGCCCTCGCTTGTGGAATTTAAGTCAGGGCTTGTGAGTGTATTTAAGTCAGGGTTAACAGGTCTGTAAAAGAAATATTGATTTCTCAAAGAAATCAATTTACCTAATCATAAATTCATAAACATATACTGATTTGTATTTCAGATGCTATAGCCACACAATATCATATTACAAAATACCCAACAATAAAGATTTTTCGGAGTGGAAATGTAGTAAAGAAAGAATACAGAGGTCAGAGGTCACCAGATGCCATTGCTACATTCATAAGAGAGCAGCTGAGAGATCCAATAATAGTCCATGATTCCTTGGAAAAGTTGGATGAAATTGATGTAAGTATTAATGTTAGTGATAATCCTTCAGTTCTATGTTTGTTTACTATTTGTTTCATTATGGCCAGACTTGCTTGGAACAGATTTTCAGTTTTCTATGCACAAAGGTATGGTTTCAAATATTGTGATGAAAAAACATACTTCAAGAAAATAAATTCTGGATTTGGGTGGGTAGGAAACAGATAGCATCAGGGTTCTTTGCTGACAATGCATTTGCAATTTGATGGCAGAGTAGATTTTAGAACTGAATTACTGGCTTATTGTGGTGGATGCTTATTTAAATATGGAGGGATTTCTTAGAGTTAAAGAAAGGTATGGCTTGTAGATATTAGTATTTTTTTTGCACATTCTGTTCTAATGGTTCCTAGTCTTTTTTTTTTTGCACCATTAATTAGTCACCAACATGATCTTCCAAACCCGCAGGTCAATTTTCAGAAAAGGAAAAAATATTTCTTTTAATGGCCCATCACAATAGTACTTAGGCTCAGTCTGTGCAGCCATAATTTTGGATGCTGGATGGTTTGGTTAACTCTATGAAATAGGAATGTGTCTTCCATTTTCATGACATATATATATATATATATATATATATATATATATATATATATATATATATATATTTACCACTCCCTTGACATGGCTCATAACATAGGGTCAGGGTCAGGTGTGGGTCCGATACCTCTCCAAAAATTGTTTGACTTGAAAATTGTGATTCAAATTAAGAGTAACTGACCCCAGTTGTGTGTCAGATCAACTCAGTTTAGTTGGTTGATTGATTACTGACATAAATATTATTGTGTACATTATATAATTAAACTGTCTAATATTAGTCTACTCATTCACAAATGTAATAAAAAAAAACATAATAAGTACAGATGCTTCACATATGTTTTATAATGGAATAGATATTACAGTTTTCTGCAACCGCTCCGGTGGCCTAGTGGTTAGAGCATCCGCCTCGGATGCGTGAGGTCGTGGGTTCGATCCCCGGTCGAGTCATACCAAAGAGTTACAAAAATGGTACTAACAGCTGCATCGCTTGATGCTCAGCATTAAGAGGTTAGTGTTAGGACTGTTGGCCTGGTGTCAGAATAATGTGACTGGATGGGACATCGTGCTACATGTCTGCAACATGATGCCCCAGTGCTAGTCATCACTATAGACTGCCACACTGCAAACATTAGAGCGATATGACTGAAAAATTGTTAAAGCCACATTAAAAAATCATGATCACATCACAGTTTTCCATTACAAAGATTTTGTTTTAAAATATGTAATGCAGGGTTCCTGCAGTCATGGAAATTCTGGAAAAGCTTGTAAATTACAGAAGAGCAATTTAAGGATCTTAAAAAGTTCGGAAAAGTTTTGGAAAAGTCCTGGAATTTTGTTATTTTGCATTTTCTGGTCACATTTTTCTTTGCAAATGAAAGTTTAACTAATCTACCTAACTTCAAGAATGAATTTGTAAGAGTAGGTTTCCCTAAAACTTCAAAGTCAGACTATATTGAGGGATCTTACCACCATTCAAAATCATTTTCCTCACTGTACTCAAAAGAAAATGACCTATCCGATAGGATGAAATATGCCCATAGCCAGCTATAGTGTATGTTTTTGTGTAAAATATGTGTTGGGTAAGTATTAGAGGTCATAAATTTATGCAATAGTTGGTCTTGAAATTGGTAAAAAGGTTTGTAAAGATTGGAAAAAGAGGGGTTTGATGAATGGCACACCAGACTGTCTTATTTATCTGTGTTGACAGAGTACATTTTAGAACTAAACAACTGTGTATTATTGTTGTTGGGGATGGTGATGAATGGTTATGGAAGGATTGATTTATTGGAGTAAAGAAAGGTAGGGTTTGCACATAATATGCACTCTTGTCGTGTATTTTTAAATTTTGGTATGATTCTTTTAGATCAGTGGTTCACAAACTATCTTGCAGCAATCCTAAATTGGCCACTGACATTATCTCCCGACCTCAGAGGTCACTTGTTAGCTTTAGTAAGCGTAACAAATTTGTTGTGACAATCCTTTGTCACACTGCACATATCGCCACTAACAAAACTTGTTTTGGGTTGTAACCTGAAGTAGTTGGAAACTGCTGTTTAAGTCCACATACAGCAATATTGCATCCTAGGAGATATATATATATATATATATATATATATATATATATATATATATATATATATATATATATATATATATATATATATATATATATAATTATGCATACATACATATTTATAGCGAGAGAGGGTGTCATTTTTTATTTTATTAGTTTACTGCATTTCTCACTGAAGTTTATTCTAAATTATATTGTGTCCTAAACCATATTTTCAGGTCAGGGTGATGTAAACTTGAAAAAAATTGAAAATATAAACTATTTACATTTCTCTGCTTTTTAAATTTAAATAAACATTAAATTTTACGCAAAAGAAAATCTCTTCACTTTGGCTGCCTAGTAATATTTACATGCTTAGATTTTTTTATATCCAGATATTAGCCAGGTATTTGGCTCATAGGAAGATATTTTATATTTTTCAGATCAAAAAGAGACATGTGATTGGCTATTTTGAAGACAAAGAAACAGATAATTTCAAAACTTACAGAAGGGTAGCAAGTCAGCTTAGAGAGGACTGTACATTTCATGCTGCCTTTGGGTATGTGTATTGTAACCACACCTTATAGTATACATGGCTACCTCCTCTAAGAAGCAACCTTAGTGAAATAACAGTTTTGGCTGTTTAAGCAATATGTCTGCTTTCATAGACACCCAAAGAGCAGCAGCCATACAAGACCTTGTTCATCCCCTGAGGCAAGTAATGCACATGCAAGTGTCTTATTCTCTTGGTGAAAGCCGAGATGAAGGATATCACCCCTCAAGCTCTTTTTTTTGTGCCTGAAGTGGGTTATGTGTTCGGCATACTCGGAGATCTTAAGAGATCAGAATCACTTGATGAAGATTTCAGAGACAAAATGCAAGCTTGCAGAGTCAGTCTGCTGCAGTCTTGCACACTTTTGAATTTGGTGAGTCGTGATGGCACCTTGATGATGACCAAACCCAGTTAGAATTCCACACAGCTTTTTTAGTTTTGCTGGATTCACAAGTGACTGCATATAGGGATCTCTGATCATGTTACATTAAGCTGTTAATTTATCAGATTAGGAGTACTTGTTATTATATTCTCATGAGGAATCAAGCTGTAATTCCCTAGAATGATACTAATGCACAGCATTTCCTCCTATTACCTGTTCTCCTAACATTAATGTTATCAAAAAAATTTGTCTGACAATACTTACCTGATCCAATTTTTAAAAAACCGTTCTGGCCACCCTACTACAAGGGCATACTGGAGGGTGTATCACGCTGCTTAAAAAACTAGTGGTGACAACTGGTGTTAGTAAGTGGAGGTTTCTTTCCTTTGCCACTATGAATAGAAAAGATTCATTTTCGATATTTTGATAGGGCTGAATTCTAACTTCAGTTTTGTTTTTAGTTTTTTTCTTCCTCTAAAATCTCTGATTTCTTTATGAAAGAGAGCAGGGGAAGTAACCATTAATAATTACTATGATTAGATTTGGGTTTCACAGAGTTCTGTTGTATATAGTTAAGCTTATCAGATAAAATATATTTTCGAAGACAAAATTTGTAAATTTCAAAAATTTATTAGCAGAATAATGCTTGTGAGGGTTTAAAATATTGCTGAAGGGAAAATTTAAACATCATTGGAGAACATATAATTACAAGCTAGCATAAACAATCTTCAGTGCTGCAATCCCATATCAGAATTTCTTTACACACTACTGATATTTATTTGGAAGACACTATATTTTGTTTCAACTAATGATATTTGCTCCAGTAAATAAATAAATTTCTTGTAAAGACCATTTTAAAATTTCAATATTTCTTCGAAGACTTGTTTTTAAATTTGTCGCCCCATTCGGCAAATTTTTAAATTATTGGAAATAAGTTTGATATATTTGATTGTTGCTAGTATTGCCATGTTAAAGTAATTCAAACATTTGCCTTTTTGGTTCTTGTCATCAGCTGAGTTTTATTATTTTATGACACTGAATATATTCAGCACCATTATTCAAGATTGTTTTGAAATTGATTTTTGCATTTTTGGCCTTCATTAATAACATACCCTCTGAAATACTCGTATTTAATTAAGAAGATTAAAGAAACCCATGACTATACCCACTCATCGACCTAAAAAAATATGACACGGCAAAAAAAAGTCTTTATATTCCAAATTTTTTTATTAGACAGTAGAAAAATATATAAAATCAACATGTCAGGAAGTTTGGAAAGGTAGTTCACATAGATTGTGTTCTTTCAGTAGTACTACATGAAAGTTCATAATCTCCAGACATTTACAAGAAACTTTGGTGATTTCAGGAGTGTGTCTGAACCAGAGAGAACTGGTGGAGACAATGTTGTATTTAGACCACCAAATGTAAGTGCATGTAGTATACTTTTAATCTAATTATTTCTTGTTTGACTTTACTAAATGATTAATGATTGAGGCACTAGTTGCAGCAAATACAATTTCAGTATGCATATTTCATTTCATAGAACATTTTTTAAATTTTTTTACTTTTCTCATTTATTCAAGTCAGAGTATAGAATGATTTTGATGGTGACATTTTTTTAAGCAATTCAATTTGTGTTGTCAACTAATAAAATGTTCATAGTAAAGATTAATGGCAAAAAACATTACGTGCATTTGACTATATTTTATTATAGAATAAAATGACATGATTGATAAATTCTTGAGCAGTATTACATGAAGTGATTGCTCAGTATGTTTTGGTAAGAAAACATTGCTTTCTATCTTAACTTTTAAATTTTTTAACTGGCATGATATATTTTCCTATTTTTTTCAAAGAAACAAAATGGAAGACAATTATGCAAAATTTCAATAACATGTTTTATGGTATGATTCTTTTATTTCATACTTGATAGACTCATCGTCAGGACATTGCTTATCAGGGACCAATTAATAATCCAGAAATTATGCTACAGTGGGCTACAGATAAATGTGTCCCTCTTGTAAGGGAAATCACATTTGAAAATGCAGAGGTAGGTTTTATTCTGGGCTTCATGTAGACAATTACCTAATATTTATTTGCTAAGCATTCCCATTTCTGCTGTCCTAATCATTTGACACTGGGACATTTTTTTTTTACAGTCTAACATATAAATTCATTGTTTAATAACTTTATTATTTTTCATCATAGTTGCATAATTTTATTTCTCAATCAAAAATAGATCTTTAAGTAAAAAGATTCGAAATAAACTTTGTTTTACTAAAAATGATGTGCTAAATTGTTGGCTTGGTTCTGGAAATTTGTCTGTTAATGACCACACCTCATTAAATGTATCCTCTAGGAGTGCAAGATTGAGAGTCAAAAATCCCCTTGGAGTGCAAAATTGAGTCAAAAATCCCCTTGGAATGCAAGATTGAGAGTCAAAAATCCCTTTGGAGTGCAAGATTGGGAGTCAAAAATCACCTTGGTATCAGAACTAGGAGGTCAGACTTAGTAAAAAAAACAAATTTTGGTATCAAAACTCAAAAACTGGTGGTCAAATTAAACATTTGGGGGTCTCTCAAGCACAAATAAGGATAATATGAAACATTGGTTTGCATGTCTGATTTGGGCATTGAACACAGAAGCATAGATCTGCACAGCCAGTGCATTACCACTGAGCCATCCAGGTATTATATCATGGCTCAGTGCTTTGTGCTCTGAAAAATAATTGTCATAAAGTTCTGATTTAAAAAAAAAATATTCAACATTGTTAATGTTGTTAATGTACCGTTAACAGTGTTATACTTAGAACACTGTCTCCCTGTCCACCAGATTTTACACATAATAAGTACACATCACATTTTGGTCAGACTTTATATGGAAATATATTACAATACACATCCATTATGATTGCTAAATGCTTTATTGGTGGAAAGCCGTTTCTAAAACTTGTTGATAGTGGAATGATCTTAACATGGCTTATTAGTGGAAAACTAGAGCTTACAAAAGTTTTTTTTTTTTATTGCAACCATATTGGGAATATGATTGCACCTAAAATATAGAGATCTCAGACAAAATGTAGGTAAGTCTTTCAGTATGCACACAAATGTGATGGAAGCATTGTGACACTGTAGTGCGGTTTTAATTCTTTATAGGCATAGACAGATGGAGGGCATGGTGTTACTTATTCTGTACAGAGATGGCAAATCTGATACTCACACTCCTGTCTGCTTCATATTACTGATATGTGGCAATACTTGTGGCTAACATTAGGCTTTTATCAAACCTACATTTGGTAGTTGAAAATCAAGACATAAATGTCATTATTTATTTTTGGTAGCTTTTGTTAAGGTCTTTCATTTATTCATTCATTCACAGACTTAACAAGCTGATCCTGACTTGTTTTTAATGATATTCCCCTATCATTACAGCATGATAATCTCTACAGCTTAGATATGAAAATTTTGAGATAATGCTTTAAATTCATGCCAAGTGTTATATTTGTCATAAATTTATGCAAAGACAATTCAAAGTGCATATTTCCCTGTTCCTTATATCCTTTTATAGAAAACTAGCAAATTATTGTGGAAGTAGAGACATTTTAATATTAATTATGCTTTCTTATTTTAGGAGCTGACAGAGGAAGGTTTGCCTTTCCTGATTTTGTTTCATCACCCTGATGATACTGTCATTGTGGAATCATACAACAATGAAGTTGTAAAACAGTTGTTAGGAGACAAAAGTAAGGAAACTTATATACTGATCAGACATTCTTGAGTGGTAGAATGAACCTATGTGTTCATATTATCTGCATTGAGAAAACAAAAAGTAAAAAATTTGTATGCCTGTATTCCTGTTGTTGTTGTTGTACTGGTGCTTTAATGCCATTTTTCAGCACATGATAGGCTATACATGGTGGCCAGTATTAATGGTGAGGAAGAAACTGGGAAATCCGCGGAAAAAACCACCGACCCACGAGAAGCTACTGGCAAGCTTTCTGACATTCACATTTGCCGAATCTTAGACTCGAAACCACGCAGACAGAGGTGAGATGGCAGTGATCCATAGCGGAAAGAGCTTTAGACCTGTCAGCCACTCTTGGCCTGTATTCCTGTACTGTGTGTGTTTATATATATATATATATATATCTATATATATGTGTGTGTGTGTGTATGTATGTATGTGATACAAATAATGCTATCATAGTCTTTTTGTTGTGTATCTATAATTTTATATCATTATTCCTATATAACTTGATTTCTTTCATAGGAATCCGAATGACTGTGTAGATAGATGAGACTTAATTACTGAGTTGTCATGAGAGTGTGTTTGCTACACATGAATGCATATGACACCAATTAAGTAGCATCAATATTTTGGTGATGAGTGCATAGTTGTGATGGAATATGGCCTGGTGTGTGCAGGCAAGGTGATGGGTGCTATTTACCCATAGACCTGGGCTTGAATCTCAGTAGAGTAAATTAAATATTTTGTAACTTGTATGATAATATTATTTATATTACATAATTCCACCTACTGTTAACAAGCATATATATATATATATATATATATATATATATATATATATATAGTCACATCCAACATCTCATCAGTCAGCTGCCTGTGTACAGTTTTGCTTTGAACTTTTTAATTTTAATCAAATTTGGTATGCATTTTTTTTTTTTTTTTGAGGAAACCTCAGTGTGATAAAATTCCAGCTTTCTATGTCATCATTTTCAGAAGTTACACACCCTGATTATATATTCTAATCTCAAATTCTCAGTTTAACTTTACTTTGTATTGTTGGATTTCAGCCAGATTTATTTTCTTTTTCTTACATTTATGCCCCTTATTACCTTACCTCATGACTTAAGTGTCTACAGTGTAACTTTAACAAGGTATTTTGGATTTCAACCAAATTTGTCATTTGAGATCTTGAATGTGTTGCCTTTCCAATATTCCAGTATGTTATCATTTATGAGAATTTAGCCCCCATTTTGCCTGTCTTCATGTCTTTCATTTTATTGCATAACTCTGCCAAGGGTTGTCAGATTCAACTAGATTTGCTTTTTGGCTTTATTTTGATCAGACCTTGAAGGAATTTGATTTCTTGCATCCCATGACATCATTTTCAGGAGTTATGGCTCTTGATTGCCCATCCCAGAGTTGCCAAGCACTGTCTGGAAATCTGGAAAATGTCTAATATTTCCTAAATTTAAAAATTACTAAAAAGTTGTGAAAATATCAGAAATTTTCATTATTATGGAAATCAATAATGTGATTGGTCTTGTACACTTGGAAGACATTTTAGTAAACAGATAAAATCCTGTAGTCTAGATTTTTCTTATTTGTCTCTTTACATTTTACTTGCAATTTTTAAGTATTTTAGCCTCATTAGTTTAATAAACTTTTCACATTTTTATGGTCTAAATTGTTTTAGTTTTTGGTCTGGAATCTTTTTTTTAAAATTTGTGGCAGGAGTCTTGCCATCCTCCTGATGTCAGTACGTAACTTTAATATGGATAGCACCATCCACTCATTCTTGGTTCAACAAACCAGACTCCTTTGAAAAAGAAGTACTCATTATTTTTAAACTTAAGTAATTGTAAAAAAGACTACATTGGAGAAACTGCTATAAAACTGGAGACAAGACTTGTAGACTAACAGCAGTTGGTGAACATTACAAAGAATCAGGGCATACCATTTCTTGGGAATATATCAGAATACATAGTAGAAAGAACAATACCCTGAGGAGAAAAACAAGAGAAGCTATTGAAATCAGAGTGGGAGCCAGTATTGAACTGTGCTTTCAGATTGCGTCTTCTCTGTTGTACAAAAGTATTTTGTCACATGGTCAACATCTAGTTGATCATGTGACTCTAGTCAAGAAGTTATTCCACTGATGAAGGCCTTGTGATAAAGTTAAAAGCTAAGGATTCGTAACCTATTGTGGTACAGAAAGTTATCCATTCTTAGTGTCATTGACCACATCACCGTTAGTTCATTGTAGTACTTAAAAGTGATATGTGCATTTTATAAAATGGTTTTCATATCAATATCTCCTTTCTTCCACTCTGTTTTCAGATAGTATGAATTTCCTAACTGCAGATGGTTTGAAATTTTCTCACCCACTTCATCACCTGGGCAAGTCTTCATCAGATCTCCCAGTTCTGGCGATTGACAGTTTTCGGCACATGTATATCTTTAAACATGATGTTAAGAATGACTTAGGGTAAGTGCTTCTATTGATGCTAGATTTTGAACTTAAATATATTAATTGTGTAACCAGTATTAATAAATTGAAAGGTTCTCTTCAGAACATATGGTCACAAAGATGCATTCTGACTCAGGATTGAAGTCATGTTAATAGAGTTGTGCAAGTGACAAACCAAAATTTCAATCAACAAATATTTTGTATTATTTTACAATATTACAACCTTCTTTAAAATGTAGAACAGAGGAGAGTAGTCTTCAGTTTGCAGTTTGGATATGTCTAGCTTCTAAGAAAATAGCAGTTACAGGTTGAAAAGAAAGTGTCTAAAGCTGTTCTTTTGTACAGAAGATGGTTATGTCACAGAAGTCTTCTTCTGTAAGTTGTGGTTCATCTGGCCAGAACTGCTGAGCCAGGTTTAATCTTAGGTTTCTTACGTTCAACGAAAATTATTAGTTTTCAGATGGCTTTCTTATTTCTATAAAAATATAAATTCTTATTTCCATAGCTATTGATCAAAACTGTTAATGGGCAGTTTCTTTTGCAGATCAGCAGGTGGTGAAAATGTGTTTGATATTTCCAAAACTACTTAGCTAATTTGAATCATACTTTTTATAAATGTTCCTTAAGACATGTTCTACCTATGTTTCATTGTTCTTTCTATCAAATGTGAAAAATGTAATTTTGACATCTTCTGCAAAACCAAGCTAGTTTTGATCCGACTTCATTGGATTGATTCTTTGAGCATGCTCTACCAAAGTTGTTTATGGTGGCTTCCATAGCAAGCAGGTGAAAAATTTACATTTGACATCATGAAAACTTTTTATTTAAACTTTGTAGAAACATTGTTCCAACAAAGCTTGAATAGTTTCTCAACTAAATGTGTGACTTCCATAGCAACCAGGTGGAAAATTTGTTTACACCTTACTTCTAAACTACAGAGCTCATATGTGAACTAGGTAAGAATGTTTCTGAGGGCATCTCCCATTCATTTAAGGTGTGTTTTGGATGGCTCCTCTATTAACCATGTCACTTCCATGGAACCCAGGTAGACATATTCTTCACATGTGCTCCAAAACTTAAACTTGCTGGAAAGTACCTTAGACATGTTCTTCAAAGCACTTTTTTTGGCTTCCAAAGCAGCTGTTTGGTTTCAACAGCAACATGTAGAAATATATCTTTGATATCTCCAGTGTGGCTTAGCCAGTTTTGATCAAGATTTATTGGAATGTTTTTTAGACATTTTTTAGTAAATCAGGTATTTTACAGCTTCCTTACATCTGTGTGGCTTCCATGGGAAACATTTTCATATGCCTTATTTTCATATGTCCTTAAAAAGTTAATGCTGATTTCAATCAAACATTACATTTTCCAAGTTGGGGGCTGTCACCGAAAAAGGCAAGAAAAAATTTGGTTTGCCTTAAGAACAGTTTGGTTTATTAACTTAATTGACACATACAGCGTTACCTAGGATGGTTCTTTTGTTTTTGATCAATACATGCATCTCGTATAGCACAGTATGCATTGGTCGTGTGCATTTTTTTCTCATCTTTTTATAGGAGGCTTATTGTTATATGTGATACATCGATCACTTGGATCTTGTAAGAGAGTATCCATACTCTTATTCGAACTACAACCATAGTGCTGTCTGTATATATATGTGTGTGTGGATGGATAGATGGATAGATTGACTAAAAGAACTAGGATGGTAAAGCTATTATCCGTAGTGTGGCAGTGAAGCCTTTTCAACTTGCAGTGTATTTTTTTCATGGTGGGAATTGATGAATATGGACATATAATTCTGGAGACGTAAGAGGAATTTTGATGTTAGTTCTCAGCTCCTGAATAAGGACCCATAACTTTGTAATGTATACAAGGACACATGGTTGTGAACCATATTTAATTTGCTTTGTAACATGTGGTTATTTGAACCATACTTTTTTTATGGCATTTGGTTGTGCGAACCATGCATTTTTTTCATTGTTATCATATGATTGTGTGAACCACTTATTTTTCATTGGTATTATATAGTTGTGAACCATACATATCTTATTTTGCATAATACTTCTCTGAGTCATACTTGTGTCTGCTCATTAGTCTTGTATGATTCTGTAAATATTCTTTTCAATGTGCACATCATGAATGTGAGAACTATTCTCATATTCTAGTTACACATACGGGTATTTGTAACATGTTCCGTATAGTAGCAGTGTATTATTTGTAGTGTGTTGGTGTGTCAATTTGCATACATGTTGAATTGAACATTCATTTTTTATTTGTTTCATAAACTTTCATACCCTCACTTTGTGTTGCATTGTCTTTCAGTCCAATCATCCATTCGGTTTGAATCATGTTACAGGGGCAATTTATTAGAGCACAATAATGAAAGCTAAAGTTGTTCTTTTGGAGTCTTTTTATAATATACACGTGTACATCGGGGGGGGACTTCCTGTCACTGAATTAAGTCATTGGGAATATCAGCACAGTTAAAATAATCAATGGATGAACACCTTTTTCCTGCTCAGCAGCTGGTTGAAGTAGGACTTCTCTCTCTCTCTCTCTCTCTCTCTCTCTCTCTCTCTCTCTCTCTCTCTCTCTCTCTCTCTCTCTCTCTCTCTCTCTCTCTCTCTCTCTTTCTCTCTCTCTCTCTCTGTATGTATATATATATATATATATATATATATATATATATATATATATATATGTAACAATTTGTTCTAGTGAGATTCAAAAAATGCTGTATCAGCATTTTGTTGTAATCATGGATCTGAAGCAGATGGCTATTGAAAAGCATAGGTCTTAAACTGCATCTTTTAAATTTTCTGATCTTAAAAAGGAGAGGAGCATTAATTAGGGAATATATGGTATTTTTGAACAGTTTTGTATTGCTTCCCATGCTACTTTTATCTCTTCAAAGGCAACCAGGTGAAAATATACCTTTGACAGCTTCAACAAAATTACCTAACCAGTAATTATCAAACTATGTTGGAATGTTTCTCAGTGTATGTTCTGCCAGAGTTCTGTCATTGGTAGCTTCTAAATTAACCAAGGTTGACTTTTTAAAGGCCTTTCTAACAATACTTCAACTTCTGTATCAGTTACATAATACATGCCTTTCAAAAACATTACATTGATTTTTGTATTAGATCAAAATTGTGTAAGCCAGATGAATAATCCCAGACCCACATGGGCATCTTGTTACAGGTACACGATTCTATCTAATTCTCAGAATCAGATACTCTGTTAATCACCAGATGTGTTTCTAGTAGCATGAATTAGATGAAAATTTTAATCCCCATCTACACATATGGAAAGGGCATTTTGTATTGTGTTCCTCTTTTCATTTAGCCCACTTTGGTTCAGTTTTTATTGTTTAAGTAAATTTCTTGGGTCTTTTGGCAGCATAATTACACCTTTGTGATGTTTTCTTTTTGAGTACAGTACTCTAGCACCAAAAGTAGGTCATTGTTGCCTAATTTTAATGTTTCAATGACTAAATTGTGAGGAGGAGGTTTGACTGGCAGTCATGCTTAATGAACATATTTATAGCTCCTCATGAAATGTTTTAAAAATTTACCATTTTTTAAAAAACATTTTTACTTACATTTCATGATTAATAGAGATCTAAGTCATAAAAGACAGCCCTAAGAATATAAACCATTAAACATTTGGATTATTGTAGTCAGCTTTATACTTTGTCTTCTTTCAGGAAACCAGGCTTGTTAAAACAATTTGTTGATGATCTTCATTCTGGGAAACTACATCGCGAGTTTCATCATGGCCCTGATCCGGAAACAGCTCCAACACCTCCTGTAAGTACAATGAAATCTGTATATGTGGTGGTGTAATTTGTGCACACACACCCTTTTTTTGATGCTGAAAATGAGTGGACACTTTTGTTGGATAAAATTTTATGGAATTATTGCAAATCCAATTTTAGAGAAATGTTTTAGATAAAAAGTATGCAACATACAGTAGGTTTTATCTGACTAAAATTACATTTTTAAGAAATAACTACTTAACCAAAAAAAAAGAGCTAGAGACAGTTTAGTTAAGAATATTTACTGGCTGTTATAGGTAATTAGTTATGCAAGGGAAACTTGATGGCCTTGTAATGCAATCTGATGAAAATAAGATTGTGTATGCAGGTGTTTCATGAATTCTGTATCAGTATAGCATTGGGTGTTTTTATTTGTTTCGTAATCAGTATATACTTGAAAGTAAATGTTTGAAAAAGTTAAACAAGAGAAATAACAGAGATAGATTATAAATTCATTGTAGATTTAAATCTGTGAATCTTGCTTTTTACTAATCTTTTCTCTGTTGTGCAATATGTATGCATGGATTTGGTGGATGGCTTCATGCTTTTGTGCTTTTCTACTTAAGCTAGCTGTTAAATTTAAATTCCAAAAATTCCACAGAAGCTACATCAGGAAAGTGGAGCAAAGGCTTACTGTGGAAATGTGAATCAATGGGATAGAAAAGTCAGATGACCCAATGTTAAAATACATTTTTCAGAAATCAAATGTAAGAGATCAATGTTCCTTTCTATTTAATGTATGTTTCTGGGATGAAATCTTTCACAAAAAAAAAGAAAATGTGTGCTGAACAGCTTCCTTCTGTTTATTTAGTTCAACCTAAGCACCAACAACAGCGCAGATGACAATGGTGCAAATAGATCATATGACTTTATAGGTGTATAAGCAACTTAATATGAAAAATTGATAAATATCTTCAGCCAACCAAAAATTTAAAGTTGATTGGTTATGATCAACAAGTTATTTGGGGACCTGTTTGGCTGAGTGGTCCAAAGTGCTTGTCTTTATTGATCACTGCCATCTCACCTATTTCTGTGTTGATAAGAGTCTCAGGCTTAGCCGGTGTTGGTATGCGAAAAAAGCTTACCAATGGCTTTCCATGAGTGGTGGTTCTTACAGGGATGTTTCATGGTTCTCATCCATCATTTGTACTGGCTACCATGTATAGCCTATGTTATGCCAAAAAATGGCATTGGTCCCAAAACAACAGCAGAAAAGTAGTTATTGATCTTCATCTGATTCCTGAAAATAAGTATTTAACTAAAACTTGTTAACACTCTGTTAGAAATTTGTAAATTTTAGTCCATACCACTATTTTCGGACATGTAGTAGTGGATGATGTTGATTAAAATAAGTGATTAAGCTATGTATGCCATTTGGATATTTGAACATTGCTTTAACAATTTTTCAGTCATATTGCTATGATGTCTGTATTGTAGTAGCTTATAGTGATGTCTAGCACTGGGGCATCATACCACAGACAATTTGCATGATGTTCCACACAGTCACATTATCCTGAAACCATGCTGACCAGTCCTAACTCTGATTAAACTCTTAAATCCATTTTGTGACTAGAAAGGTTTGTTATAAGCAGGATCAGAGTATAAACAGAATTAACTGAGCTGTTTCACTTTCTCTCTTACTGTACAGATGAGAAGGTCATTCTTACAATAAGTGTGTGTGTATGTGTTTGTGATTTGAATTTTTAACATAGCTTTAACAATTTTAGTTATATCACTATGATATCTGCAGTGTGGCAGTTTGCTGGCGCAATTCTGGAGTCATGTGTCATTATGTCCCACCCAGTCACATTAGCCTGATACCAGTCCAACTAGTCCTCTTAATACTGATTGCCAAGTGAGGCAGCTGTTATTGCTATTTTTATAAGTCTTTAGTACGACTTGGCAGGGGTTTGAACCTGCTACCACTTACATCCAAGGTGGATGTTCTAAGTCTTACAGTAAGTACCTGATATGTAAGTTACATTGTTTTGATAGGCAGTCCTAGTATCTTTATAGAAGCCAAGTTGGGTGCTTTCAGAACCATATCTCTAAGGTTTCTATAGGGATGACTCTTTAGTTTTTTCAGTGTTTGTGCTGCATTGACTTTTGAATGCAGTAATATACTTTTATTGCTAGAGCTCTTCGTAGTATAATATATAAACCTGTTAGACGTGGAAGTTGGTTCTAGTGTATTTGTAAAGTCCTTGATTCTTAATGGGTGCTTTTATAAGCCTTTAATACTGACATGTAATATAATATTGAAATATAGTAAAATATTACCATTTTGTACACTTGGTAGTTGTATACATTATAGAAGTGTCATTCTGACTTTATTATAACAATTATTTGGCAGGAATAAGTGCATTCTTCTGTTTAAAATCATTTAGTGGATTGCTTTGTGGCTGTATTGTTAAGCACTTCAGATTTGTATGCTGCTGTATTTGAAACACCTTGGTATGTTGTATCAGCATGGAAAGCAATGAGGGGGACCAAATACAGTACCTTAATTAAACTGGATTAGGCAATTCTTTCCAGATACATAAAAGAAATTAATTTCAGGTGTTTACTGGCAAGCTACATAATGCAGTGCTGACTTTTTTAAATATAAAAGAATCAAATAGTAGGCTACTGATTTTGCACCCAAACATGCAGTACATTTTATTTATTCAATTGAAAGACTAGATTGTGTGAAGGGGTTAAATACATGTCCACATCCTTTGTGACAAAATTAGTACTTGTATTAGTAATATTTTAAAAATCTTGTAGTTATACTTATGTTGCCCAGCTGAATTTTGGTTTGCCAATGCTGTGTTAGTGTATCGTTTCTTCAGTGTTTGCTTCATTAGTCTTTTTCTTATACTATGCTTATGTGTATTTATTAAGTAACTGTCTACATCCCTCTTTTCATGAGGGTCTTGCACAGGTGCATTTCAGTCTGGGTATACCATGGATTATTCCCATAACAAAGGTTTGGGATCATTTCTTGCCTCTTCTAACTAAGTTGTAATTTTTTTCTGGTTTGTTTTTGTTACCTCATTTCTGCATCGAGATATGGCAGCCCTATCACTTATCCCATCTATTCTTCTGTCCATCATTCTGTCAGTCAGTCTGTTCACACTTCCAGCAACCAGCATAGCTCTGCAACTATTACCCATACCCTTTGTTAATTGTCTTTTACATGTAGATACATGTGCCATTTAAAGGTTTTATCTTTTAGATTTCAGTTATTGTGTTTTACTATTTGGTAAATGCAACTTTTTTGGTGAACATTGTCTCATGACCTAGATCTGCCTGTAATTGATTTTTTTCTGAACAGTTCCATTTTGGGTGGAGTTACAGCCCTTGATGACAAGCTTTTTATTTTAACATGGGATATTGATTATGATTAGCAAAGGCTTCAAACCAGTCCACATATTTTGATGCAATTTGATATTGAAATTGACTCTTACATGTGTCTTTGGTTTCTGCAGCACCTCTTTGCTAAGCTTAGTTGGATTTCATCCAGAGTTTCAGATAAGTTTAATTTCAAGTTTTCCACAGTTAGAACAATGTAGGTATCATAATTGCCTATCCTCCAAATTTATTTATGTTAAATGAGTTGGATTCCCGACATTTCACATCATTTAAAGGTGTTATGACTCATATTTGTTTCTCTAAACTCTTGTAATTTGCAGAGCATGCCTATTATTACAGGCTCTAGATTTTTTTGTTGTTGTTTTTAATAAATTGTTTTAGGAACAGTTCACTTCACTACCACTAACTAGCCAGACCATGGATTTGATTTCAGTCGATTGCAAGTGAACCAGCTGAACAGCCTGACACTCAGGCATCCTCGGACAAGACATTGTCAGATACTAACACTGGGACAGAACAAAAACCAGATGATCTGGCATCTTCAGACAAGCCACTGTCAAATGCTAACACTAGGACAGAACAAAAGCTGGATGCATCTTCATCAACTGCGAAACACCTTCCACATGATCCAAGCGAAAAACCCAAAGAGCCAACGTCTCCTCCTGAGTCTGCTTTCCAGAAACTTAAACCATCTGGAAATCGCTATACTATACTAAAAGATGAATTGTAGGGGAAGATTGTGAGACAGAGGTTGGATCATTTTGCTACCTTTAGAGGTTGTGGCTTACTAACTTACTACCTCATTAAGTGGTGGTGGTTTATTAGAATATCTTTCAGCTAAAGGTTGGTTTAAATCACTAATCTTGGCTGTCACACTGTCAGTCTTAATAAAATAACAATCCAGAATCACTAATGAAACACTGATTTTAGAATCATTTCTTCCAGAACAAAATTTAATTAATAGCTCTTTGCAGCTTCAAATATGGGAAGATCCCATTCTCTTTACTCTCCATATAAATACTAGGTCACAAGACACATTTGCTGTTCCATGTGACAATGTCATTATTGGCATCAGCAATGTTAAAGTCCAGTATTATGGATTTTTTTAAAGTTAAAATTTTCTAAATTTTCGGTGTATACCAGTGTAATTTACAGTTATACAGATGAGTATATCTTGACAGTTGATCACTTCTGGGAACAAAAAGTGGATTTTCATTGCAGGTGGTCTCTCATTGTAGGTAAGAATTGAGGGAATTTACTGAGTAGTTTTCCAAGAGTTGATCATGCAGTACAAAGTTGATTCTTATTGGAGGTTGTCTGTCATTGTATCTAATTTCTCTGAAACACTTGATATTTTCTCTTTTGTTAGTCTGTGTGTTTTATGTTTACTGGCCCTCTCTGATAAAAATCTTGGCCAGGTATTGGTATCTTACAGAGTTCCCCTGACTACTATATCACTAGTGTAGCTAGGAGATTGTATGTTTCAGTGTAAATACTTGTATTAACAAGCTCTCAGATCCTAGCACAGTGCATTTTACAGGGTATCACCTGTAGTGTAAGCTTAATTATTGCACTTTATGTAGATTTTAGATGACACCTTGCTACAACAGTTAACACACAGCAAATTCATCCACTGTTTAGATATTAACCATTGATTTTAGGGATGGGAAGTTGGAGTTGATGAGATAACTGATTATCTTTAATCTAAGGATATATTTTTTTCTTCATATATCTTTATTATAATGTTTTATTTTTCTAAAAATCATAGTAAGATAATTTTTCCAACACTTTTAGAGCTGGAAATTTAAAAACAAAATCAGGCCCCTGCCTCAAGGCAGTATATTTTATTCACGAGATATACCACTTCTATATCCATGCAGCAACTTCCATTTTCTGAACCCTGAATTCCTTAAGTGCTTTACTAATGAACTGTTGGAATGTATCCAGTTTTGCTGTTACTATTTTCTGATTACCTAAAGCACTGTCTTGCGTCCTAGTAACTGTTGATAACACTTAGCATAAATGCAGATATATGAATCAAGTAGATGCTGACATCATTTTCCATGCTTGTAGAGACAAAGAAGCTTAATTGCACTGCAGCTTTATAAATATTGCAGTTAGGTTTTCTCTGATTTCTTAAGAATGCTATCAAAACATAGAGCTCTTGGCAGTTAGGGATTAGGTGGCCTAACACAGCCAATGACAATAAACCAAGCTTTTTCGGAACAAACCTTTAATCTTTTCCATGTCTTAAGAGTTATGTTAGAATTGGTTTCACTCTATCAGTTGTCTCAGTGTTGTTGATACAGTCAATAAGGAGTGGGAAACACAAGTCAAATCTCATACATAACCATTGTGGTCCTGCATGAAAGAGTTTTTTGTTTGGATTTTAATACCATTTGAATGGTGTATCGGTTTTAATGTTCTTTAGTGTGTTTGAATAGAAGTTTGTAGCTCTCATTGATGTTTATAAGGCGCATCACAAGGAGAGGCTACTGTCTTGGGTACAGGAAAAGGTTCATCGTCCCACTGTTTGTGCTAGTCTCGATCATAGATAAATGGCAAAACCCAGATTTATCTGTCAGAAAATTCTACAAGGAGGAATTCAGATCACACTTTCATCAGTGATATTTGGCCCAGATGATGGCTTTCATAAATGATTGAAAGGACAATGAATGGAGATGTAGTCATAAAAAGTCTTAATTGTCCTGAAAACTTCTACCCTTGAGCCAATTAATGTAAATTGGGTTATATCTGCAAATGAGGAGTGTCTCTCTTGGCATGTCAGCTACTCTGGTTACCAGTCCTAAGTGAACTATGTGACATGACACAGGAATTTTTATTGGAAATCCAGTATTGACATGTGTCAGATGTTCTATGGAGTTGGAAAGACAGGTGCTCTTGACAGGGTTTCTGCAGGTCATAGAATCCTGGAAAAGTTTTTGAATTTAAAAAATAAATTTCAAGGGGCTTGAAAAGCTATGGAATTTGTCAAAACCTTGCAAAGTTTTGGAAAAGTCATGGAATTTGATACAATGGAGTTAAAAAAATTATTACTTCAAATTCCATAGAGCACCATGAACCGATTAAATGAAATGGTAAAATTACAATCAATAAATGGTTTCAATTCAAATAACAAGAGTAAGTTCCCTTAATGGAAGTATCATGTGAATTCCGTTGTAGTTCACCAAAAAAAGGAAAGCAATTGGAAAGTAATGTGTTTTGTTAATATTGTAAATAGGAACACATGCAAAGATTACATTGATCATTGGATTATTACATGAATTACTACATAAAGTCAAAGTCTGCTAGCCCAGGTAAATTTAAAATGTCCATATTAAAAATATTTGTTGTTAACTTATTTGTTATTTTAAATTGAAAGATGTCATTCTTTATGTTCATTTACTTGACATTGCAAGATAGTGCGGTCCTTGAGTTTTATGAAATGGCCCTGGAAAAGTTTTGAAAAAGTCATGGAATTTGTTTTTGTTAAGTCTGCAGGAACCCTGTCTTGAATTTTAATTTGTAAAAAATAAAAAAATAATTTGCTTTTACATGTTACTGGTTTTTGAGTTGTGCATTATTGATTCAACTAAACATATGTAGGAAAAGCACGAAACTTGGGTCACAGTGATATTTTTGGAGATAGTATTGCTTTACCTGGATATTCAGAGATTTGTATTGTGTATAACAGGCTGGAATCGAGAGAGATGTTCTTAACAATGGTGCATATTCTTGCTCCATTCTCAACTATCGAAAACCCAGAACCTGATATATGCAATGCAGGAACCCACTCCTTATGAACTTGGAACAAAATAGCTGTGAGCAGAAATATAAGGGTCCTGCAAGCAAATTTTCATTTTATATTTATTATTATTGTAATAAAAATAGTGGTGTATTAGTATTGCTTTTTTATATTTTAGACAGATTATATTTTCAGACATGATTGAACATTTGTATTACAGAACTTGTCAGATATTTGACCTAGATTACTGTGTAATGCATTACTGCTGTGACATTGGCAATAAGCATCATGGTTTTGGCTATCAAAGTTTATTCAATGACAGAATGAAAACATAGTCTCACAAGTGTTTATATATATATATATATATATATATATATATATATATATATATATATATATATATATATATAGTGCCATTGCATTTGTGCATCCTGTTCATTGTAAAGCATCCTTTAACAATGACAGTTTATTCTTTAATTTTAAAAACATGAATATATGTAGGGTCACAAACATAAACATGCATTGACTATACACCAAAAAAATCAGATCTGATAAATATTACTGTTTCAATTATCTTATCTTCCATGTATACAGCAGCTGTTTATAGCCAAAGTTAGATATACAAAAAGTACCACAGGCCATGGGAATGTACATCCATCCATACCTTTAGTTAGAAGTGTGTACATCCATCCATACCCTAAGTTAGATGTGTTTACATCCATTTCTACTCTAAATTAGAAGTGTGTACATCCATCCATACCCTAAACTAACAGTGTGTACAACCATTCATACCTTAAGTTAGAATTATGTATATCCATCCATACCCTGAATTAGAAGTGTGTGCATCCATCCATACCCTGAATTAGAAGTAGAAGTGTGTACATCCATCCATATCCTAATTTTGAAGTATGTACATCAATCCATACCTTATGTTAGAAGTGTGTACATCCATCCATACCCTACATTAGAAGTGTGTACATCCATCCATATCCTAAATTAGAAATGTGTATGTTCATCCTTATCCTAAATTAGAAGTGTGTACATCCATCCACATCCTAAATTAAAAGTGTGTACATCAATCCATACTCTGAATTAGAAGTGTGTACATCCATCCATACCCTGAATTAGAAGTGTGTACATTCATCCATATCCTAAATTAGAAGTGTGTACATTCATCCATATCCTAAATTAGAAGTGTGTACATTCATCCATATCCTAAATTAGAAGTGTGTACATTCATCCATACCCTAAATTAGAAGTGTGTACATCCATCCATACCCTAAATTAGAAGTGTGTTCATCCATCCATACCCTAAATTAGAAATGTGTACATTCATCCATATCCTAAATTAGAAGTGTGTACATCCATCCATATCCTAAATTAGAAGTGTGTACATTCATCCATACCCTAAATTAGAAGTGTGTACATCCATCCATATCCTAAATTAGAAGTGTGAACATCCATCCATATCCTAAATTAGAAGTGTGTACATTCATCCATATCCTAAATTAGAAGTGTGTACATTCATCCATATCCTAAATTAGAAGTGTGTACATTCATCCATACCCTAAATTAGAAGTGTGTACATCCATCCATATCCTAAATTAGAAGTGTGAACATCCATCCATATCCTAAATTAGAAGTGTGTACATTCATCCATATCCTAAATTAGAAGTGTGTACATCCATCCATATCCTAAATTAGAAGTGTGTACATCCATCCATACCCTAAATTAGAAGTGTGTACATCCATCCATACCCTAATTAGAAGTGTGTACATTCATCCATATCCTAAATTAGAAGTGTGTACATCCATCATACCCTAAATTAGAAGTGTGTACATCCATCATACCCTAAATTAGAAGTGTGTACATCCATCATATCCTAAATTAGTTGCCTGTCCATCCTTTAATGCCTTTATTTCAATGTAAGTATGCCCATCTATACCAAGTTACTCCTTGTAACCTTGATCAGTCTTTTAAGGTTTTTTTTTTAGATTTAGCTCAGTGTACAGTTGTTTTTTTTAATTTTATGTACATCTTTTCTTACAGAAGAAAAGGTAGAATGAAAAACAAAGGGTTTGTTATAAATGTGAATTTGGCTCCAAAATGAATTTTGATTATATCCAGGACTTCACAGCAATGCTTGAATGGCCTAATTAGAATTCTTCAAATATTTTTTTGTTAAAGTAATACAGTGCTCCGATTCACTATAAGACATAATTCTGACATGGCTATTGTTAGAAGGTGGGTAATATCTTTGATCCCATTTTAGGATGTAATAGTAAAATGATATTTATGATATACCTCATTATAAGGCAGTCTCATTATAAGACAGCATATTATATGCCTCCAGCTCACTATATGTCTCAACATTATAACACGGTTCCTGTTATAAGGTGGAGGGTAATCTTGCATCCCATTTTAGTATATAATAGTAAAATGGGTTTTTATAATATACCTCATTGTTAGACATTCTTACTATAAGGCAGCATGTTCAATGGCTCCACCTCACTACAAGACTTCATTATGACATGCTTCCTGTTATTTTTTGTTTTGGTCTTGGATCCCATGTTAGTATTTAATAGTAATGTAATATGTAACAGTATGGTATTAATAATATACCTCATTGTAAATCACTCTCACTATAAGGCATTACATTTTTTGCTCCAACAACATTATTCTGAGGGTGTACTGTGCTTTAATAAATGGTTGTCAAGTAATGAGACTCATATTTACCAACTTTCCATTACCATTTCCTCCACACACCTGCAGCTGCTCCTTGAAGCCAGGCCTTGTGTTGTTTACTTAGTTATTTTCCTTATGGATTTTACCCGTGTTTAACAGCCATATTACCTCATCAGACTGCAAGAGAGGTTATACTGCATTACCTCATCAGTCTTTAGAAGAGGTACTGTATTGCCTCCTCAGACTGCAAACGAGGTTGTACACTGTTTAAGTATTGTTTTATTTAATTTCAGGCTGATCAGGGAAATGATGAAGAAAAACACATACCACATGACCCAGTTGACAAACCAGATGAGCCCACATCACCACCAGAGTCTAGCTTTATCAAATTGGCACCCTCTCATAACCGATATACATTGGTACCACGTGATGAACTGTAATATCTTCCAATAAGTGTCCTTGATGTGAGAGTTTTACAAGAGTTGTACAAAAAAATTAAATGCTATATCTGTATCATTAACATGTCTCCTTTCTGTCAAATCTTTTTCTTTGATATAACCCAAATTGCTGGGACTCACCATAGCTCTAAACTTCTGTGCTATTAAATCCCTAGACCTCATTATTCCAAACTATGCTTTGTCAAATGGGAAAAAAAAGCCAAGATAATTGCTTCTGCAGAAAATATATGTAAATATCACCAATTAAACAGATCTTTTTTTTAAAAAAAAAAATTGGTTAAAACAACAAGCATCCTGAAGAGTGATGCATTACCATAACAACAAGTCATGGCAACCACCATTATCTGAATTGATCTAATTTTATTCATTCAAAACGACTCCATTTATTTCTGATGGGAAGAGTTTTTACATTTACTTAATTTAATTGCCAACAATTATGGGGATGGGGAGAACATTATGGTCACAGGTGCTGGATTCTTTTTACAAAGCAATTAAGTAGAGTGTTTGTTTGAACTCGGGAGGTTATATTGTTAAAGTTGAATTTCGATACAGAGAATATGTGGTAGTGCCTCATGGTATTAAATTTTTTTCGTGTAAATGATCTGATTCTCATGCATTAATATATATTCAGTTTTTGTAACATTGTTATTACCACCTTTGGGGCACATTATTTCTTTTTAATTACACAATATAAGGTTTTATAAATTGACATTACTATACAGGTACACATCCTTTGTTTTAATTACATTTCTTTCGATATTGTATGTTAAAAACCAAATTTGATGTGAGTGATGTACTTTTATGCCATTTTGAATTATATTTTTGCATGTAAATGTTTTACTGGAAGCCAAAATGCAGTTCTCACAGAATAAATTTCAAAGTGTATTGCAGAGTTAATGCTTAAACATTTATTTTGTTACAGATTAAAATATTTGCACAAGTGCTGATACAAAGAAAAATAGCAAGCTGTTACTCTTTTTTTTTCTTGCATTATATGCATAGTAACGTCATCCTTTTTTTGAATTCTTTGCAAAAAAAGGTTGTTGAGGCATGTTACTTGACAGTTGATTGCATTCCAGAGGTTATTGTTATCTCCCTTACCAGTTATGCTGAGAGAGGATATAGGTTTGCAAATTTGTTCATGTATTTGTTTATTTGTTGCTATCTCAATTTTTCATTATAATTTCACTATCTCAGACCATTTTTCACCTTTGCTTATCAAAACTGATACAGGTGAAACCCATTAAAACGCATTGCTGGGGGTCCAAAGAATAATATTGGGATATAAGCAGAAACACATTAACATATATTTGAAAAATTCCCCTTTAGTAAAGGTGCATTGAAATTTCAATGTCATCAGTTTTATCTAACCCTTTGGTCATATATCACAATATGTTTTAGAAAATTTTGGAAGTTAAAGCAACATTAAATGCAGTGCTGGGATTAAAAATCGGCTAGAGATTTGAATAGTCAGCTTTACCAAGAGCATGTATTTAAGATGTTAAAAAGAGGTCACCTTAAATTAAAAAATAGGAACTATGCAGTCATCACGTTATAAGCAGAATCGCATTATAATGAAATGCGTTATAATGGGTTTTACCTGTATCTGATGCACTTCAGGGAGTACCCCACCAAATCAGAACTTGGAAACTAAGATTTTGTATTTTCAGATGTTAATTTATCACATACTCAATATCTTAAACTCTTTTTCACCTACACTAATGAAATTTGGTGTACAGGTTGACCTTGATCAAATTAACTCAGCCATACAAAAGCTAAGTCCTTTTGACCTAGATTGCCTAATTGAGTGTTTTTGGAATTTTCCACTATTTGTTACACCCTCACTATCTTGGACCCAATTGCACTGCAGTCATAAAAATTGATATACATTTGTAAGGAATAATTCAATCATGCTAAATAAAATTCTGTCATTTTGGTCCATTTTCTATGCTTGAGTGGCTTTGATATTTTTACATTCACACACTATCTTGGACTTTACAACTTCATCTAGACTTGCAAAATTTGGTATGTGGATCAATCTTAATGAAACACTAGGTCATAAAAATTGTGATGTGGTTGCATATAATAAAGGAGAGTAATCCCACCTCATTAGACAATGCCTATCCTTTTGTTTCACGCACAATATCATGGATTCCTTTTTTATCTGCACAGCATATCTATTTGATGGAAATTGCAAGGGTTTCATATTTTATTCAAGATGAAACATTACAAATTAAAGCACTCCTATTTATGTTTCATAGACATTAATCCCACAGTCACATTCTGGTTCATTCTGTTTGTGTTGAGGAATTTGCAGTGATGGCATAGCAGTTGATATGTTCATGTTTTTGTTAAAAGTTCTAATGATAAATATATGCAAGATCCCAGTACAAGTTTTGTAGATGAAGACCAACATAATGTTCCAATGTTAAAGGAATACTCATTAAAAGCCTTTTTGCTTTCTGTGGCACATATTTCAAATTCGGGTGGGAAAAAATCTAAACCTACTGCAAAGAAATTAAAAAAAACAAGTAGTTTCTATTTTAATTGTCAAGCATTTCAATTCCATACATCAGCATCAACACTAAATCATTTCACAGTCTTGAAAACAATCACTGATATTCACTGAGCTGTGAAATAATGTTTTGAATTTAATTTTTTTTCTACTTTTATTTATGATTTATAAGATGGTGTATACAAACTTGGGCAGACAGATTATTACATGGAGTAAGAATTTCTGCAATAAGTCATTTGAATATATATGTAGCCCAATTGAAACATTTTCATGTTTTGGATATCAAAACTGGACACATTGTATATATATATATATATATATTAAACACTCTTTGGTGAATTTAATTGCTTTACAAAATTTTGTATCAAATCAAAATTTTGTGGATTATAGCATATGGATTGTGGTGTAAATTTTCATTCAGTGTTCATGTTTGTATATTATGCTGATAAGATTTATAGATTCGATGTCAAGAATAGTACATTACAGTTTAATTTCAATTAGTATTTATTTTACATTGGCATAGGTTGGTATTTAGAAAATGCAAAGAATATACTGGATACTTATGTGTTTATCTCATATGTGACAGTCTTTTTTATACTGTGTGTGTAATGTATGTATGCAGAGAATTTCAGTTTTATTTGCACAAGAAAATTTATAATGTTATGCAGTAATGGATATGGGTTATTTCTGTCATTTCGTTTTTTACAGAAGAAAAATTTCATTACACACTGGAGCAAAATGCCTTTTCATCAAACATTTTTCTCTATATGAATTTGGGCAATCAACCAAAGTTAAGTATCGCTGCTTTTGGAATAAAGGTAATGCCAAAAAAATATGGGGCAGTTACCGGTGATGCCTTCTTTCAGTGACTTTGTTTCAGTTATATTGCTACGATGTCTGCAGTGTGGCAGTTTATAGTGATGTCTAGCACTGGGGCATCATACCGCAGACATGTACATGATGTCCCACCAATTCACATCCTGACACCAGGCCAACCAGTCCTAACTCTAGCCTCTTAATGCTGAGCGCCAAGCGAGACAGCTGTTAGAACCATTTTTGTAAGTCTTTGATATGACTCTACCGGGGATCGAACCCACTACCTCCCACATCCGAGGCATACGCTCTAACCACTAGACCACCGAAACATTTAATAATAACACCATGTAATTTTGACTAAAGGACTTCTGATGATGTCTAATTGATCCTAAATGAGAATGGTGCTGATCTTATCCAACATGGCCACTATAGCAAACATCTTGAGAAACTTCCTAAATTGTGAGTCATATAAACATGAGGTTTCCGTTCAAAGAAATCTTGTGTTGTCTAGTTGATCCTAAATGAAAATGATGCTGATCAGGTATCCGTGGTAACCATCTTGAAATCATGTTATCACTACTCATGAATGATATAATGACAAAGACTTTTCACTAGAATACTTCTAATGATGTCAAATAGGTCCTAAATGGATTAAACATCCAAAATGAAAATCTTGTTCTTTGCGTAAGACTATCAGATATTGTTCAACAATTGGGAGTTAAAAAGAAGAACGCTTTATTCTATTAGACCATAGTTTCACTCCCATGCAGGTTAAGACATTTTAACAGAAAGACATTTGTCATTATTTAAACATAATTTTTTAAAAAGACTTTCCATTGGAGTTCACATTTTTTTAATTAATTAACAAGGTATATGCACAAAGGCTGAAAGTGGGTGAGTGAGTTCATATTGAAGAGGCAGCAGCTTTAAATGACAGGTGCCCAAATTTTAAGTTAGCTTAGGGAAACCATTTTTTATTAATATTTAATTGTTGCATACATTGATCATTCATTATAACATCATAACAATAAAAAGGGTCAGACATGGAACACCCCTGAAAGGTACATGATTTACCAATCATGTATAATAAAAAAGCAAATGAAATTTCTTCTTTGTCTCGATTTTTTTTCATCTTTCCAATTCAAGAAATAAAGTTGAGGGCAAAATATAAATGGCTTTGTGTGTATCTTTATCAGTAAATGCATGTATATTTCACAAATTTTAAGAAAAGTTACAAAAAAGTGCTTTGAAAGTGAATTTCTGCTTTCTTTAATCCCATGATTTCTGTGTTAGATAACCTTTAAAAAACATAGTCTCATGTAATGTCCATGCACAATCTAATGCTTAAAAATTTGTTAATTCACGATACTGTTGTTGGATTCCAAATTTGGTTGATTTCATGAATGCCTCAAACCAGGATTGTACAGACCTGCAGAAAATTATTCTTAGTTGATCAGTGGTCTGCATGCCAGACTTACAGCCAAAAAGTTGCATGTTCAAATCCTGTCCAGAGCAGGTCAGATGGCCACCATGATTTTTCTTTGGGCAAAACATTTCTTCCATTTTACGCTCCTTGATGTCGTCTTACATATCTTGTAGGTTCTGTGGAAAACAATTGTCTTCCCACACACACACAGCAATGTGTAAATTTAAATACTGTAAGAAATGGTAATTCTAGTTGATCATAATGTTTCAGATCCAGAAGCATGATTCAGCCCAAGGATCCCTTCATCTATGGGATCTCTTCAATATCATGGAATCTTGTCATCCTGTGTCACAAGTTTATGAGAAGTATTTCATTGGTAGGAGTTGTTTTATGAAAAAAGTTGTTGACATTCTTCTCACAAACTCCACTGTAGTGAATTATACTTTAAGACAAAGGACCTCTCCACCATCTGCCTCCTGGTTGAGACATGGACAATTTTCTCACAGAGGTGATTACAAATTACTTCACATATGATATAATTGCTCCAAATAGGTAACTTTTTCCTAATGGCTTATTGAGGTGGAGGCACTGTTACATGTTCTCTTACACTGCACTTCATTATCATCGAAGTATATGGGACAAAAAAGAAAATGACCTCTCTGACTTTCTGGCAAACTATTAGCCATTATGATAGAATTTGAATGTCTGTAATGAAATCTATTATGGATGCTGACCATTTGAACTGCTCTAGAGCATTATTGGTAATTTCCTGTGTATAATTTGCTGCCTGTGTCCTAGCAACAAAATGCATGTCTTGTTGATGAACCTGAACCGTCATCAGTTCTGTTTGGATGGTTTGATGTATTATGATTAGGTAATGTATTTGAAGACGAAACCATTGTTTTGTAGTAAAATGTTTCATTCATTCTACTTACTCTGTCATCATATGTATACAGCATCTAAACTAGAGCTGTGCACCATGAACCAGAGTATACCATGGATTTCTAAACATACCACAATATATATCATGAGATTAGAGTATGGACCAGAAATTAAATTTAATTTAGCAGGGGTTTATGATCATTTTTTTAATTTCCAGCTCTCAAATAAAAAAAAATATATTGATGATCTATAGCAAATAACACCATATTATGTCCATTATATTATTTAAGATAAAAAAAAATTATCTCGAGGTAAAAAAAATCTTGACTTAATAGAATTCATAGATCCACCTCCCCATCCTTGTCACCCCCTTCCTGGAAATAAATTTGTCAGTATCGTGTAGTAGCTGAATTTGCTGTGTATATGTGAACTGGTGTACATGTGATCTAAACACTGATCAAAGTAGGATGAACAAGCTTATTTGACATCCTATAAAAGAGTACTTACATTAAAAGAGTGTGTTGATAAAAATAGGAAGTGTTGACACTGAAGACTACAATTTACCATCTGCATTATTGATATCATTGCTTGGAGAATTTTAAGTGGGGATATCAACACCTGGGCAAAATATCAGAAATGGCCAATACACATGCAACACAACAATTTAAAAAAGAAGATATTTTATGGGCTTGAGAAATTATGTAAATTTCAACAGAATAAAACTGCTCTCCTGGAACATTATTTGTCCCATGAAGGAATGCACAATACTACATGCTAATAAATAAATTTTTTAAAAAATGACATTTTGTTTCATCTTTTTTTCACAAAATATTTCCAAAAGATAGATTTGATCTAAATATTCCATCTGGCCACCATGTTGGCATGCATGACACATTCACACATGCAATTAAATTTTCATAGATATTATTATAATTATAATGTTCAAAATTAATTTGTGACAACTACAGCTTTTACTGATGTAAACTATCAAACTATTGGTTCAGTGAAAAGTACCATGGTGTGATGTGATGTGATTATGATTTTTAACATAGCTTTAACAATTTTTCAGTCATATCGCTACAATGTCTGCAGTGTGGCAGTTTATAGTATTGTCTAGTGGCATCATGCCACAGACATGTAGCGTGATGTCCCACCCAGTCACATTATCCTGACACCAGGCTGACCAGTCCTACCACTAACCTCTTAATGCTGAGCATCAAGCAAGGCAGCTGTTAGTACCATTTTTAAAGTCTTTGGTATGACTCAGCTTGGGATTGAACCCACGACCTCCCGCATTTGAGGCGGATGCTCTAACCACTAGGCCACCAGAGCGGTTGAAAATTACCATGGTATCTACTGTCCAAAACAATACAGAGGTAAACCAGTATGTATGTTAACACTGAATTCTTTTAATCCCTACCTCCTGCAGTTACTGCAAATGTGTACATTCCACTGCAGTAGAAACTTAAGTAAGGATGGGATTTCAGTATTAAGTTCTCTCTCCAAAGGTAGATCACTCTTGTCCAATTTTCACCAATGTGACCAAATAATTAGTAAGTTTTTTATAGCTAAAGTTTAACTTGGAAGGTCTGGATTTGCTTCATAGCAGTTATAATTCTAAGGTTTTATAATTGGTTAAGTATTATTGAAGAAACATTTCATTCCAAATTTTGTTTCATATTCTACACTTTTGTTGACTTTATTTTGAGAAAATAATTTTAATGCACACACACACCTGAAATTTAAACAATCATCTGTCAGTTTTAATAGCGATAAGAGAAGGTAATAAAATAGTTCATGTTCTCTCATAACTTTGTTATTCTGTCCATTCCTAGACAGCTTGAGATGACAAAAAGCATGACTTCAGATAAAAACTTGAAATAAATGCATGAATGATAAGTAATAATAAAATATGTGATTAACATTGAGATTCTAGACGAAATACAAATCATAAAGAAATGATTCAATGATAATAAATAAGATAATAAATAGCGAGTGTTAATGAGATTTGATTTTACAGGCAAGTGTTAGAGAAATATCTAAATGGTAAACACAGTGATTTTAGCTTATATTGCAAATGCTAAAGAAATACATTTAAAATGATGCATTTCAAATTCAAAAGAAATGCATTTTGAGATACATGTCAGGGTATATACCAGCAGTATCATTACTTCATAGGAATAAAATGTATGTATTTATCATCAGTCATGTTCTCTCCATTACTCGTGATTTTGCAATGTGTTTCTATGTATTGCATATTAATGCTGGCAGCTCTTGTGTTGCTAATAATGCATTCTGATTTTAAAGAAAGAAATCTTGACATTTCTCACTATATTAAAAGTTATCCAGACAAACCATCTCCAATCATTCGAGGTAAAATTCTATTGGAATCTTTTACTGTACCAGATTTATATGGTGGAAATGTGTGTAATAATATTGATAAAAAAGTAATAGCAATAATGATAATAAATTAGAATCTTGCACAGAATATGGTTTTCATTAATTCATACTGTACTATTTATTTGGTTGTGGAATAGTATATAGCAGTAATAAAACTGAACAGTGCAAAAGAAATTTGGGATCACAGAATTAAAACTTTATGAACTTAAATGGTTATCAACTTATACCCAATTTGGATGGCAAGTACTGTATTAGTTTGACGTTTTCAAGGTTGCAGGGTGGAAAGAAATAGATAGAGAAATCAGACTATTAAATTCATTGATTCTCAATTAAATTTAGCAACCACATATCTAATACCTGTCACCTGCCAAATGAACTAAGAACAGTCTCTGATTTCAAAGAATTCACATTTTCCAAGACACACTGTAAATGTGCAATTTGTCATTTAACAGTCAATGTCACTTCAGCTATTGGATTACCATTTATGATTTAAGTAAGGTAATTAATTTAATTAAGTTGACTCTTTGTCACTTTTCTTACTTTGATGCAGGTGATATACTATTGTCTTTTAATCAGCTGTTATCATTGATTCAGTGGCCAAGTGGTTAGAGCATATGCCTCATATGTGGGAGGTCGTGGGTTCGATCCCTGGTCGAGCCATACCAAAGACTTATAAAAATGGTACTAACAGCTGCCTCACTTGGTGCAGCTAACAGATTAGTGTTAGGACTGGTCAACCAAGTGTCAGGATAATATGACTAGGTGGGATTATGCTACATGTCTTCTGCATGATGCCTCACTGCTAGACATCACTATAAACTGCCACACTGAAGAAATCAGTGATTGGTTGGTTGTTGTGGGGTTTAATACCATTTTTCAGCACAAGATAGGCTATACATGGCGGCCAGTATTAATGGTGGAGGAAGAAATCGGGAAATCACCCGAAAGAACCACCGACCCACGAGAAGCTACTGGCAAGCTTTCTCACATATCCACATTTGCCGAATCCTAGACTCGAACCCACGCAGACAGAGGTGAGATGGCAGTGATCCGTAACGGACAGCGCTTTAGACCACTCGGCCACTCGAGGCCCCGAAGAAATCAGTGATATAAATGAACAAATTGTGAAAGCTATGTTAAAAATCCAAATCACACACACTGTAATCATTGACACTATGCTTTTATACTAGTCCTATTACATTACAATGAACTAGTCCTATTACATTACAATAAACTAGTCCTATTACAATAAATTAACCCTATTACATTACAATAAACTAGTCCTATTACAATAAATTAACCCTATTACATTACAATAAACTAGTCCTATTACATGTTTAAATTATCTCTGCCATGTGTTGCATATATTCATACATAAATATTTTGCATTTTCATGTTTTCTCCGGGGCCCCGAGTGGCCGAGTGGTCTAAAGCGCTGTCCGTTACGGATCACTGCCATCTCACCTCTGTCTGCGTGAGTCTAGGATTCGGATGTGGATATGTGAGAAAGCTTCTCGTGGGTCGGTGGTTCTTTCCGGTGATTTCCCGGTTTCTTCCTCCACCATTAATACTGGCCTTTATGAATAGCCTATCCTGTGCTGAAAAATGGCGTTAAGCCCAACAACAACATGTTTTCTCCTTCTGTGTTGTATTTAAACTCAAACTTTTACTGTCTTTTATGCACTGTTGTATTATCGTTTAATCTGCTGTTACCACTGGCAATGTAATGTCTATGCGTGTATAGTTATGCTGTAAATATGTACTGTTGGTGTACCTGTCTGTTAAATTATGAAATACCATTGTTATATCTTTAAACAGTTCATACAGAGCTAGTGTTTTATGTATTTTACTTGTACCAATGACATCAAATAAAATTTCTTATATCTTGTTAATAAAATTAAAATAAGATGAACAGTAAATAAAACAAACAAATGGTATTTTTTAAAATTCCATCCTTGTATAATAATTTTCAGTCAAAAACTTTCATTTGAAAAAGCTGAAAACTGAGAGATTGTTACAGAGAAAGAAGAGGTATTTGCTTCATAGACAAATAGAAATAAAAACTGGAATTTATAACTAAATTGAGTGGCACAAAATAAGTAATTGTTTGTGAAATCTGTTGGCTAGTTTCTTGTCGAGATCATCAATACCACATTTAAAACTGATAATGGTTTCATAACAAGTCTTGATTTGTGTGGTTACATTAAGCAGACCTTCCACAATGAGTGCAATGAAAATCAGGATGTCAAAAGGGAAAAAAAAATCGGATTTTGAAGAAAAAAGATAGGATCAGTGTTACAATCATACATTTGCAGCCATATTTACACCACTTTACATGGGACATGATATTCCCACTGTTTTACTTAATGTGGAAAACATATGCTAGAGTCATACTATGAAAATACATATTTCCATTGTCATCTTTTATTCTGATATTTAGAGCTTGTTGTTGTTGATGGGTTTAAAGACATTTTTCAGCTCAAGACTGTTCATATCAGTCAGTACTAATGTTGGAAGAACCCAGGAAAGCCCAGAAAGAACCACTGATCCACAAGAAGCTACTGGCAAACTCTCACATACCCACATTAGCCAAACCCGAGACTCAAACCCATGCCGACAGAGGTGAGATGGCAGTGATCCGTAACGGTAATAGCTTTAGACCACTCAGCCACTCTGGGCCCATTTAGTGCAAACTGAACTAGAACTAAACATCAGCATAAAAGAAAAAAATGGAAAGATTATAGACTGTCAGTATATGACTGTAGTGTATTCCTCATGGAATTTCTGCATCACTTTTTCTCTCTTTGTACAGCCTTCATGAATAAAAAATATTTTGGAAAAATGTTTGTTATTTTTAAAAATCAAGATTTTGGGGCAACAAATAATTCAGAAATTCAGACTTTTGGATTTGTAAATGATTCAGGATGATGCTGAGAATGAGTGGTAGGTCTGCATTAATTGATCTTGTACATACAATTTCCTTCATTAATTACTCTGATGTGAACATAAATTTGTATTGGTGACCATGTACTAATAAATGATTATACATTGTTTACTTCAAGACTAAGTTCTATTTAATATAGGTTGAATACTAATGTATATACATACACAACTGATATTTATTTTTATCAAACTTTAAATTAAGCAAATCAAGTGTAAAATTTTGTCAACGTTCATTTGAAAACATGCAATAATTGTGATAGAACAGAGGCCAACTTAGGACACATCTGAATATTTGCAAATTTTGGAGTTTATATTATAAAAGGAAGATAATTTTTTTACATTGACTTGATTTTTAGGATGCAAATGGACAAAAAACATTTGAACAAATTTCCATTTCTTCATATTCACCAAAATGTCATTACACAGCAACATTTATCATTTTTAACATCTCTCAAGAGATCTTTGTCTGGATGATTGTCCAGCAGTCCTCATCATCATGGATCTGTACTCTTACGAGATCATATATTGTTCCTGGACCAACAGCTTTCCTTTGGAGTCTGTCTGAATTTTCCTCCAAATGGAAAATGTCCCAGTGTCTGCATTGAAATAAAACTCTACCAAGTCAATCAAGAAACTTAATTACCTGAAGATTCAGGCTGCAGACTATCATGATTGGTGCCATCTGGGTTGAATTTGGAAGGTTCCTCTTAATATTGACTTTATTGGAATGGCAGAATACATGTATATGTCCCTTTGAACTTGATTCCATATATTAAACATCCTGTTTCCATTCATTATTAAATTTTGTGCAATACTTTATTGTTTAGATTTTGACATTTTAGTCCTGGGAGATCATGCACACTATCTTATCAACAAATATTATTTCCTGATACAAAATTTTATGCTACCCAAGCTCAATAGTTATGTCTAATCTATCCATAATCCACCAACATCTTTATTCCTTTCCAAATTTCTACTGATAAAATAGAATGATTAATTTTCGGTTACCGTCAAATTAACAATTGCTATGCTCACAGTTGTGCAATCAAAAGATGTCTTTACTAGAAATACACAATACTGGAAGAAGAGTGTAAAAACAACCCTGAAAAATGTGTTCCAGATTATTTTCATAATTCTGTGTAGGTTGTGAATTTCAGTGTGAGACAGGAGGGATGGGAGACACCCCTTATCTCAGCATATTTACATGTATAGACACTGCTGATTTGATCTAACAGATCTTGGATACAAGGCATGGATTTAATTGGCCATGAATTCGTACCTTGCTTCAAACTGATCTGCATAAAATGTGTGTGTGATTTAGATTTTTAACATAGCTTTTAAAAAAATTTCAGTCATATCGCTATGATGCCCGCAGTGTGACGGTTTATAGTGATGTCTAGCACTGGGGATTCATGCCGTGAACATGTGGCATGATATCCCACCCAATCACATTATCCTGACACCAGGCCATCCAGTCCTACCACTAACCTCTTAATGCTGAGTGCCAAGCAAGGCAGCTGTTAGTACCATTTTTTAAAGTGTTTGGTATAAGCCATGACCTCCCACATCTAAGGCGGATGCATTAACCACTGCTCTGCATAAAATGTATGTTTCATTAAATTCTGTCAAAACAAGTTTTTGTAAATGCTTTTTTTGCTACAATTGTTTTTATTTGTAATCTGAAGAACAATGACAGTGACAATGTTTAGGATAATAACTGCCAACTTCTCAAAAAAAGAACATGAACTTGCATTGTCAGTCGGGTAAACAATTTGGTGTATTGTAGCATTTTCACATAAAAAAATTAAGTTTTTAAACATGGCTTATACCTATTTAGCTTTTAAAAAATAAGTATAAATTAACCTTGTTTTGCCTAAAAAATAATCCTCATATATATTTTGATAATCATTTATTCATCTACATCAAATGATCTCATTAACTTTTTAGCACTGTAACTAATGTTAATTTGTAACATTCAGTGAATTTTTGTTGTAAACATTTTACCATTGTAACTAATTTTAAGCTATAATAGTGTAAAAAAATTTTGTTGTCAACATTGTAGAATTGTAACTAATTTTAATCAGTAACATTGTGAATTTTTGTTGTAAGAATAATTAAATACAATTTTTTAAATATTGTGATAAGAAATTTTGTGTTTGGATACAATTCTCAAAAATCAATTTTTATTTCTCTATAATGATCCCATTCATCTGAAACTTTCAACAAGCATTAAGCCTCAACTCATGTTTTCCTTGCCATGATAATTTTGTTTTTGAAATCACATCACAAGTGATGCATAAATGCCAACCCCTGGCGAGGAAAAAGAATAATACAAGTGGACAAAAGGAGTAATCCGAGCAGAAAAAGCGTAATCCACACATAACATAATAAAATTCAATGTGTATATGTACAAAACACACATATTTTCTGTAATTTTGGCATTAGGTAGCATCAGTTTGAACAAAGGACCAAAGTTGTATTCTACCACTAGCTGTAGTCAGTATTCTATTAAGTGCTCAGTAAATAATGCCCCTGCATTTATAAAATTTGTTTCCACAATTTAGTTCTGCTGTAAAAAAAAAGAAGTTACCTTAGTATTGGAGTTAGTAAAATGAGTTAATTCAAGGTATCTTCGTTTTACACTATGACTAATATTAAAATCCTCTCCACACAGCCTGCAATTGGTGTGAAGCTATCCTAGAATGGCACTGTATTTTGTTATTCATGTATTCATCTCGTTTTTTCAGTTTTTTTTCCTAATCTTTCTGTGAAATCATTTGAGAAACATTTGTGATGTAACATGCATCGACTAGAATAAATATGACTGTTACTGCCAATTCCTACCAAATGGTTCTGTACCTCATATTATTTTGAACAAAGAGTGTGTAAGCAAATATTTAAAAAAAATTAGAAAACCAGTCTGTTTTGTCCTAAGCTAGACAGCTGCTATAAATAGAAACAGAGATCTTCTTGGAAATAGGGCAACTGTTATAAATTAAACATAACATTTTGGAAGGTCATAAGTAGTCTACAGATGAGTGTACTTTTATGTCATAGATACACAGAAGCAGTCTTTTCTAGAATACGTTTTATTGCAATTAGTGCGATACTAATAAAAATGGGAAAATAAGTTATTAATTTTTTGGGGAGGGAAATATACCAAAAAGGCGTAATCCAAATACATTTACACGTAAGACATAATTTAGTGAAAAAAAAGCATAATCATTACACCAAAAGCATAATGGTTGGCATGTATGGTGATGCATTTCAAATGAAAAGAACACTTTTTTATATTGATTTATTCACTTTATATGGGCTTGGTTTAAAAACTTTTTTTTGCAAATATTCAACACTTATATGATCAGTGATGTACATGAATATTCTATGATGCTGAGACCTCATAAGAATTTGGTAGTAGATGTCCTCAGCAATCTTTGTTCGTGTGACGTTTCTTTTAGATTTTACAAAATAAATTTATTTCAAAACAAAATTCAAAAAAGTGTTTCAATATAGCTAAAGTGACTGATCACTGATAAAAGCTGATATATGTTCAGCCAGGTAACTGATGCCATTGTTAGAATAGAAAGAACAATTCAATAAATGTACCTTTCTGATTTTCACTTTATACAATAAATGTAAATCTTAGGACATGATATGCAAAAAATCTTGCACAATAAAATCACATGTACGTAGCACATCAAAATTGAGTACAGAAATCAAAATGTGAAAAGGCAACACATTTGTGAAAAAACATGTAATATTTTTGTTAGTTTAAAAACTGTCTTTTGTATTAGGCATAAAACTTTTAAGCACAGCAATACATGGAATTTGGGTAACATATATTAGTATTTATTATTCCATTACACAAATAAAACAATTCTGATACAATGTCTACCACATAAACCAGTACCACATGACAATATGTACTGCATAACAATGTGTATCATATATCATGTACAACATAACTTGTGTACCACAGAACATTACTTAACTGACAGTAATTCCTATGTAAACTGACAAAGTCAAAGATCTTATATTGTGGTTACCAGTTAAAGATGTATTATCTTATATGGGACTTTTTTAAAAACAAGAATAGAATCTAACTTTTTTTTGTTCCTTGGTATCTTTATATTTCCCTGGTCACTTTGCAGAAATTTCACAAACTACAAATTACATAATTTTCATTAACACCAAGACAGATTTTGTTGTATTCAAAACACATAATGTCACATAAAGGGTTGATTTTTCATACAAACAATAAAAATTTACCCAGACAAGTATGCTTACACAATTATTTTCTGTTGCTGAATTACTTTTTTTTAAATCCTTAAAGCTGCTACTGAACTTTCCATATGGACTCGAATAAAAAATTAAAATCGGGTTCTGAAAATTTCCTTTCTGATTCAATGATCATAAAAAAAGTATACCACCCAGAACCACACATGCAAAACACTGACCCAACAACTAAGTCTGACGTGCAAAATTTAATAAATTCTTTCAGTACAAGCATGGTTCTTTTAGTAAGAGTTGAGGAAATATAAACTTCTGATAGACAAACTTTAGACTGGTGTTACACATATTACTTGCTAAACCTGCTGATTTCTGATAATGTGTTACAATATCTCACTATATAAGCAACTGACTTCACATTGCACAGTGAACTTTATTGACTCTTTTCAAAAGGTGAATGTTTGAAGTGTACATTTTGGTCAATATATAGGAATAAACTAAGAAATATTAAATGTTTGATGGGCGAATACCAATAATAATACCAGTCAAAAGACAACTGGTCTCAGACCATAAACCATCATCATTTTCAGGCCCTGCAAATTTTTCTTGAGGATACTGGTGTGCAATACCTAAATATGTGTCAAACTTCACACAAACTTATTAAGACAAGAATAAGCAACTGCTTTCATCAATACATTCAAGTATCTGGAAAATTCTTCTCTTGAATCGGAAAGAATAAATTTAGTTTGTCCTTTGTTTACTCTTTGATAATTTTCCATTTAGGATCTTTGGAAAATAGTTCATTTGCTGGTCCAAGGAAGGAGGAAGCTTGTGGTCTCTGTCCTGAAACAAGATACCTGAAAAATAAAAAATACAAGATACATGGGCCATGGTAATGTGAATCTGTCCAGGTGAGGCAAGGGATACCAATTCTTGCACTAAAATATGTATTTTTAAAATTCTTACCCAACCATAACCCTTTAGGAATATGTCCACTACCTCACAAATCCAGCCCTCCCAAGCTAGAGGTCCTCTGCATAGGTAGAGTCATGCAAGAGTGATATCCTGTCAGATAAAATGCTTAGTACTCAATTCCGCCCATATCTCAGTTATTCCTAGAGCTCTTTGTAGTTTTTGTATGTAACTGAAAAAAGGCTGGGAAGGCTTGCTTGTGTTATAATTGGATTAGTTTTATCAAAGATACTTGATTTACTCCATGGTTTTTCCTTATTAAAATATATTAGGAAAGCATAAGTGGTAGAGATATATCTCGGAATAGGGAGGTTGTAGATATATCTTGGAATAGGGAGGTTGTAGGTTCGAACCTAGGCTGAGTCATATCAAAGACTTATAAAAATGATACTGAGAGCTGCCTTGCCTGGTCCTCAGCATTAAGAGGTTGGTGTTGGGACTGGGCAGCCTGGTGTTGGAATAATTCAACTGGGTGGGACATGAGAAGGTACACACACACACACACATATACATACATACATACACACACACACACACACACACACACACACACACACACACACACACACACACACACACAAACACAGAGTACTTGACCTTGTCCAAAATCAAGTTCACTGTATATCTAACCAGGGACATTTAGTTTTGTATATAACAATATTTTTCTATGAGGTTTGACTATATATTCACATCATTATTAATGTAAACATGATTACCTGAATTTGAGTTAAAAATAGTTGTTTCTGAACTTATTTTCTTTTAAAATGGAAAATTATATTAAATGGCCAAGTAATTTCAGAAAATAGTAATTGCAACCTAGGTCAAGTAGTGGTGTATATAATCTTGTTTATCTAAACATAACTCATTCTTACATTAACACACTGAAGCAGTAACAGTCTTATTGTTCTGCTCCATTTTTCATTTGGGTGGGTATATATATATATATATATATATATATATATATATATATATATATATATATATATATATATATATTCAAATTATTAGTCTCTGGAAATATGAAGTGTTTATCATAAATAGTCTTGGATTGGAATATTAATTTGGAATTATAGTGAATTCAGACAAGAACAATTTTGGATTATATTTTTGTGATAGCTCATTACCACAATCAGGCCACTGGCACATTCAAGACTACAGGCACATCAACACATTAATGAAACTTATTTAAAATACCACTGGAAAGTAATTGGCATACATTTGAACTTGAGATAAAATATTTATGACTATTTGAGATTAATTCACAAATGAACATATTCGGATTTTGACATTCCCACACTTGCAATGTCTCGGTTGATGGCTGGGAACTCAATTAAAAACCAAGTGTATTTGTTTTGTAAAAATCTTAAGCAGTCACTGCTTTTAAAAGATTGTACTGCTGACATTCATGTTTTTAAGACTGCCTCTCATAACTGTGTAATAAAACAGCAACCTGACCAGACTATGACTGCCTCTCATAACTGTGTAATAAAACAGCAACCTGACCAGACTATGACTGCCTCTCATAACTGTGTAATAAAACAGCAACCTGACCAGACTATGACTGCCTCTCATAACTGTGTAATAAAACAGCTACCTGACCAGACTATGACTGCCTCTCATAACTGTGTAATAAAACAGCAACCTGACCAGACTATGACTGCCTCTCATAACTGTGTAATAAAACAGCAACCTGACCAGACTATGACTGCTTCTCATAACTGTGTAATAAAACAGCTACCTGACCAGACTATGACTGCCTCTCATAACTGTGTAATAAAACAGCAACCTGACCAGACTATGACTGCCTCTCATAACTGTGTAATAAAACAGCTACCTGACCAGACATTGGTAGCTGTCTGAATGGCATTCATTTCCAAGAGATCAACAGATGTGAGAACTTTGTAAGTTGCCAATGTTGGTGTAGACAGTTAAAACAAAAAGGCAGAAAAAGCTGGAAAATGTGTTGATTGTATATGGAAGGTTCAGTCCTATTAGGAGATTAAGTATGAATGATGTCACTTGAGAATGTGCATCCTTAAATACAGAACACCTGGGTAACACAGACACCTCCTGTCATGAAGCTGACAATGCGGAAATGAGATGGATGCTGAGGTAAACTGGATGTCTGGCCAAGTTATGACACTTATCTTCTGATATTCATTACATAAATATTTAATACTCCAGTAACAGTACTGAGCATTCAGGACTGAAACACTGCTGTGTCAAATCATCACAGAGCCATTGCTAGCCTGGAGTTATATGGCATCGGTCCACAATACTTCAAGCAAAATTGTAATGGATACATGTCAGTTGCTCTACAATGCAGGTACTGGATGATTGAACTGGATACATGTCAGTTGCTCTACAATGCATGTACTGGATGATTGTACTTGATACATGTCAGTTGCTCTACAATGCAGGTACTGGATGATTGTACTAGATACATGTCAGTTGCTCTACAATGAAGGTACTGGATGATTGTACTGGATACATGTCAGTTGCTCTACAATGCGGGTACTGGATGACTGTACTAGATACATGTCAGTTGCTCTACAATGAAGGTACTGGATGATTGTACTGGATACATGTCAGTTGCTCTACAATGCGGGTACTGGATGATTGTACTAGATACATGTCAGTTGCTCTACAATGAAGGTACTGGATGATTGTACTGGATACATGTCAATTGCTGTACAATGCAGGTACTGGATGATTGTTCTAGATACATGTCAGTTGCTCTACAATGAAGGTACTGGATGATTGTTCTGGATACATGTTAATTGCTCTACAATGAAGGTACTGGATGATTGTACTGGATACATGTCAGTTGCTCTACAATGCGGGTACTGGATGATTGTACTAGATACATGTCAGTTGCTCTACAATGAAGGTACTGGATGATTGTACTGGATACATGTTAATTGCTCTACAATGCAGGTATTGGATGATTGTACTGGATACATGTCAATTGCTGTACAATTCAGGTACTGAATTATATAAAGGTCAGAACCTAAGCCCATGCTTAACTAGCAATTCCAGATATTCTGAGCTATATTTCATCAGCCAGAACTAGGTATATCAAGAAAATAAATCAATGTATCACCCAGAGTTGTGTGTGTGTGTGAGAGAGAGACAGAGAGAGAGATTTGGGTTTTAAACGAAGCTTTAACAATTTTTCAGTCATATGATGTCTGTAGTGTGGCAGTATATAGTGATGTCTAGCACTAGGGCATCATGCCACATGCATGTAGCATGATGTTCCACCCAGTCACATAATCTAAACATGCAGGCAGACCAGTCCTAACATTAACATCTTAATGCTGAGAGCCTAGCAAAGCAGATAGTACCATTTTTATAAGTCTTTTGTATGACTCAGCTGGGACTCTGGCATATGAGGCAGACACTAACCACATGGCCAAAAGAGAGGGCCATGTTGCAGCTGCTGTTAACTATAGCTGATTAACATCTGATACCAAAGTCATACCCTGTAACAGATCACCATATCTCGTAGTACTAGGATATGTTGGTATGCCAATCATTGGTCCAGATCCCAAAATAGTACTGGTCAGGGAGGAAACATCAAAAATATATATTTCAGAAGTGGTGATGAGGGTAAGGCTGGCACTGTATGTAAGAACCATAATGTAGGCAGCTTAATTTTCTTCTGTACTGGTGAGCTCTCCACCTTTGAGATCTCTGCAAAACAGAAGCTGTTAACTGAGGCAGCATCAGCAAATATACTGATGGAGTTGACATCTTTGATGGTGCATTTTCTTGCTACATCACTCTCACAATTGAAGATTTGGCCAAGATGGTCACCCATACATTTCTTGACCATTGTGTTTATGTACTGCAGGTATGACCCAAACTGTATCCTATACAGTTAAAATAGGAAACAATATTAACTTCCACTTGTTTAAAATGCTTGCACCCCATTTTGTGTGAATTTACTGTGATGATGATACTAACAAGAAACATAATTCCATATGATAATTTCATGAATATCATTACAAAATGTCACACAAGACAATTACTTCATTAAATTTATAACCTAGGTTAAGCACTGATATGAACTGAAGTGCTACAGATCTAAGTATATCATAAGATAAAGTCTGACACAAAAAGTGTGGACTCTTCACCTTTGACAGAATAAAGCAAGAAGTCACTGTTGTCTGACTTAGAACATTGTGGGCATGAACCTTTTACAATTTATGTTGCTGAAAACAAACCCAGGAGATCTGGATTTCCAAGGTAGTGTTTGCAGCTATCATGTATTACAACTGGGTAATGTATCTAAAGAAGAAATAACTGTGCATGAGCCTGGGTTACATAAAATATGTTAATGATAAAACAGTAATGTGTTACCTATTAGCAAGAACACAGTAATGTGTTACCTATTAGTGAGAATGCAGTAATCTTTTACCTATTAGTGACAAAACACAAATGTGTTACCTGGTAATAATAACATGATAATTTGTTACCTGTTAGTGAAAACATGGTAATGTATTACCTGTTTTTGACAACACAGTAATGTGTTACCTATTAGTGAGAACACCGTAATGTGTTACCTATTAGTGAGAACACAGTAATGTGTTACCTGTTATTGAAAACACAGTAATGTTTTACCTGTTAGTGAGAACACAGTAATGTTTTTTCTGTTAGTGAGAACATACTAACATGTTACCTGTTAGTGAGAACATGTTAGTGAGAACACAGTAATGTTTTACCTGTTAGTGAGAACATATTAACATGTTACCTGTTAGTGAGAACATATGTTAGTGAGAACACAGTAATGTTTTACCTGTTAGTGACAAAACACAAATGTGTTACCTGGTAATAATAACATGATAATTTGTTACCTGTTAGTGAGAACATGGTAATGTGTTACCTGTTATTGACAACACAGTAATGTTACCTGTTAGGTGAAAACCCAGTAATGTTTTACCTGTTAGTGATAACACAGTAATGTTTTACCTGTTTGTAACATTCACTAGATCATCCCGTGTGACTGCAAATACTGTATCTCTGAAAGCCTGCCTAACTGGATCAGTCAGTGATGATACAAACTGGGACATTCCCACATTGCCTGGGGCAACTGGCTTGTCAGTCTAGAAAAATAGAAAAAGGTACATCAACCCCAGCCCAACAGTAAATTTTAAAATGCAAAACTATATCTGTGTTTGCAAAATGTGCATGCAATGTTCCACACAAAAGGTCCAGAATGTCAGAACATCTGATTAAGTTTACAAAGGTCTTGAGATAAGACCATCTCCACAGGCACATAAACATGGATTTTAAAGCTCTTTTTCCTAGATTTAATTGTCCATCATAATTCTGCAAACAAGCTTTCATGATTCCTGTATAATCATGCAAACCAGGTTTCATGAAAAAAATGTTAAAAAGTGATTTAAACGAGTTTCATAAAAAAGGACAGACATTTTTAAAAAGACCTGAAAATAAGTTATAAAAACCAGGAAAAAAGTAAAATAGTCAATTAAAAAATCCAGACAGTTTCCAGAGAGCATCAAAATTTTATTAGGTCATCTACATGCAGATGTAGATGGTTTTGTAAAATTTAATTTGCCTGGATCAAACATTTTTGACATTATGCTAACACAGTATACACTAGAAAAAATCTAACAGTCCAACAAGAATGCATCCACATGACCTGGATGCATTTGCAAATATGGTGCAATTTTCAAGAATAAAAATTAAAAATGACCTAGTTCCATTAAGTCATTCGAACTTTATAAAGCAGAAATTATAGGGCATGTTCAAAGTCAAATTGAACCATAACTCTCAAAATTTTGCCAGAAAAAAAGAGAACATCAAGCCTGACCTGTTGTTTTTTTAAGTTAATCCTCATATTAAATATTACTTATTACTTATACATTATGTCCGTTGAATGTTATCGAGTGGGATGAAATTAGCAAAGATCTAAGTCAAACTGGGGCTAAAAGTCAATAAAATCTCACCATAAAACAGTGAAAATTAGTCATAACGTGAAGCCTCATACCAAAATTGATCTGCAAGGCATGAAATCATTTAAAAGTTACTGTGTAACAAAAAAATTAAAGGGCAAAATTCAGAGTCAAACAAGGGACACAACTCCACAAAAGTATTTTGCAGTAAAAATTATGACACTTGATCTAGGTCTCTTTTATGTAAAAACATCACTGCCAATTTTGTTTTTAAAGTATTGATTAGGAAAGAAAATGAATTCTGAATAAGATGCAGTTCATCGTCATCATCATTAATTTCATGTACAGTTATTAATAAAAACTGCAAGATAAACAAGAACATTTCTCGATTCAGTAACTTTAAGTACATTATTCCTGTTCAAGATATTATACAGCAATAATCTCCTATATCAGAGTTTTGAATATCTTACCCCAAGAATGCTCACCACACAAAGTATGGGGAAAAAAAACTGTCACTAACTGTCCATTAAACAAGAGCTACATGAGTATTGAAATATTCATCAAATTTGCACAAATTGAAGATCACAGACTCTTCTAATTAAATACATAAAGAAAATCGTATTTTCACGAGTAAATTCGCTAATTAAGGCACAATTACTTATATCACTTTGGCTGTATGTAACTGAGAGCTTGTTTGACTTATTTACTGAATGCTCTAGTGGCCAGTGGTTAGAGCATCCACCTCAGATGCAGGTCACAGGTTTGAAGCCTGGCCAAGTCATACCAAAGATTTTAAAAATGGAACTAAAAGCTACCTCGCATAGTTCTCAGCATTAAGAGGTTAGTGTTAGGACTGGTTGGCCTGGCATCAGAATAATGTGACTGGGTGGGACATCATGCCACATGTCTGCAGCATGATACACCAATGCTAGACATCACTATAAACTGTCACACTGCAGACATCATAGTGATATGACTGAAAAATTGTTAAAGCTACATTATAAATCTAAATCACACAATTTATTTACTGCGGATCAACAATTCCTAATGAAGGTCTTGATCAAATTTCAGTGAAATTATCCTTTACTTTGATAAGACTCGTATAAGCACTTTTACTTTCTTTATTTGACAAGAGAGAAAATGGAACCAAGTCATTTTATGTCCAATCTTTCTGGTTGTTAACAGTATTACTGTTACCAAGGTAACAAGATTATTAAGACTACATTTTGTTTTCAACAAACAATCTGCCTTTAAAATTTCCCATGGTGTCTTATATATTTATTAATTTTGTCATATTGTTTCACATTATTATTTTGTTTACAAAAACTGTACAGGAATTTTCTTTTTATTATTCAGTAAGAGTGAAATGTCAGCCAAAGTCCATAGTGCTGTGATACAATTAAAATAAAATAAAAAAGCAAGTCATACTCATGATGTAAGAGCATAATTAATGAGCTTGTCTTTAAAACAACTCAAATATTTATCCCAAACACTGTATTAGGACAACAGATTAATCAATGAAACTTTGAAAAACAGGACTGGACTGAAAATTATTTGCAAATGGTTTTACTGTAACCTGAAGGAAAACAAAATCTGTCCCTCCATCATATACTAGACCACAACTCTTGCATCAAAAAATAGTCTACCCATCTGTAGGCTGCATTTTTAAATCTCAAGGAAGATTTCAAAAGTCTGGTTAACATTTATTACCAAAATATAAAGTAAAGATTTATGATGGAGGGGCCTGGTTTTTCTTTCCTACAATTGTGGCAAATACATACTTGTTGAAACACAGAGAGTTTAGCTTCTTCCACATCCTCCTCTGTAAATTTTCCTGCTACAGCCCACTCCACTGATTTGTCAAATGTCTGCAAGGTCTGTAGGGAATTTGGGTCCCTTGTAAACAGAAGGATACAATTAGAAAATACTAAATATTGTGATAAAATCTATTTTCTTATCATTTACAGATAAGATAAACTCAAAAAAGATTTTTTATACTTAAATTGTACTTTTAATTACTGACCAATAATAGACAACCAAACCAATGTATACTCAATTTTATGTTCACCCATTTCTAGACTGATTTATATTTTTCCATGTAATTAGTACCATGTGTACTATGCATTCATACTGATTTTAGCATAATCATATAGATTGTATCTTTTATTCGTAACATAAACTGTATTTGCCAAAAGAAAATGGATACAATGCCATAGACAAGATGGTATTTCAATCCCACCAACATAGCCTCGAGTGGCTGAGTGGTCTAAAGCACTTTCCATTATGGATCACTGCCATCTCACCTCTGTCTGCTTGGGTTCGAGACTAAGATTCGGCAAATATGGAAATGTGAGAAAGCTTACCAGTAGCTTCCCGTGGGTCGGTGGTTCTTTCCATGGATTTCCTGGTTTCTTCCTCCACCATTAATACTGGCCGCCATGTATGGCCTATGGTGTGCTGAAAAATGGCGTTAAGCCACAGAACAACAACAAAATCCCACCAACAAAATTATTCACAGTAAAATCATTTTTACCCTGAAGATATGCATTTTTTTCCTTCAACTGTAATATCCCATAGCCATTCCATTTTTTTCTTAGTTTATTAACAAAGACTTGTAAAAAATATAAATTGGACAACACCAAAGTCTATCAAAGTCTTTTGTTAATTATGATCACATTGTACAGTGTGATTTGTTTTTAATGACATGCTGTTTGTCAATGGCAATATGCTCTATGAAGATTCACAATACTTCATGATACAAGTCTCATTCAACTAGACGCATGGCTCTGTAGGATCTATGTCATTTGGTGGACTGGTAAAATCTTTCTCAGATCTGTTACCAATTTGCTTTAGTAAAACACTAAAGAATTAAAACTTGAAAGTTTCTCTTTCGATCTGAAATTTTTCTGTATACATACTTCCTTCAATTATTACTATAGCCTTATAATTAAATAATCAAATATTATTTTGTAAATAAATTTTAAGTTTAAAATTATATCATAAAACATCATTTTGAAAATCAGATACTCCCTGCAGGAAGTGTATCTCAATCAACAATTAAACTGTCAATGTGCAAGTGAAAGTCATTACATTATCATAATGGTCAATCACCTCATCCAATCAAATTACTTTTCCACATTGCAAAATTCTGGTTAAGCATGACTATAATAATGCCAGATGTGACAAACTATGAAATAAATCATTGTTTAGACAGTAATCACCTGATCTGCTAACACTTCATGTAATGGCAGATAAGAATTCATGTTTACAGTAGAACTAAACTTATAATCAAGTACATATTGTTTTACTGTTATTTACTTCTGTATAATTCACACATTGCTATAGACAGCAAAGATCCAAACCTGTCATTGTCGTGCACTGATAGCTCTGGATCTATCTTCATTAAAACAATATAAAACAACAGTTACATCCAGCCTGATTCTCACTTGCAAGCAGAAAAGCTTTCCAAAATTCAGAAAAATAAGTTAACTGACTGATGAAATGCATAACTGTGATGATCATAAAACCATTTCTCAGTGCAAGATAGGCCATATATGATGGCCATTATAACTGGTGGAGGAATAACCCAGGAAACCAACCCACAGGAGGCTACTGACAAGCTTTCTCACATGCCCACGTTGGCCTGAGTTTTGAACTCATATGGACAGAGGATAGATCACTGTGATTGGTAAAAGTAACCATCTAAGACCACTCAGCCACCTGCAGTCTCTGGTGGAGAGATTTAGTTGAAGAAGACTGATCAGGTTACTGGAAATCTGGGTCCTAGAATTCTGCAGCTGAGAAATCATTACACATGGCTTAGCAGACAATATATGTTGTTCATGCCAATTCTTCGGGGTGATTTATTCCTACATGCAAAATGCAACATGGTGTGCTAGTTTTTAGAAAACCACACAGGATGAATATTAACACTGTACAGTACTCATTCAATACTCCATATACTATTTTATAATCAAGCACTTGATACATATGTTTTTACTACATAATGACTTGATACATGTTTTTACTACATAATGACTTCATACATATAATTTTACTACATAATGACTTGATACATATGTTTTTACTACATAATGACTTCATACATATAATTTTACTACATAATGACTTAATACATATGTTTTTACTACATAATGACTTCATACATATAATTTTACTACATAATGACTTGATACATATGTTTTTCTACATAATGACTTGATACATATGATTTTACTACATAATGACTTGATACATATGATTTCACTACATAATGACTTGATACATGATTTTATTTCATAATGACTTTATTCATAAAATTTTAATAACAATATAATGACTTGATACATATAATTTACTACATAATTTGATACATATAATTTCACTACAATATGACTTGATACATATGATTTTACTACATAATGATATAGGACTGAGGATCACTGCACATCTTATAAGATGAAGGGCCTGACACTGAGGGATTGCTATACAAAGAATGGTGTTATAATGAAGGGCCTGGCAGTGAGGGAGAGCTATACAATATATGGTGTTATGATTAAGGGCCCGACAGTGAGGGAGTGCTATACAAGGAATGGTGTAATAATGAAGGGTCTGACAGTGAGAGAGTGCTATACAAGGAATTGTGTAATAATGAAGGGCTTCACAGTGAGGGAATGCTATACAAGCAATGGTGTTGTAATGAAGGATCTGACAGTGAGGAAGTGCTTTACAAGATATGGTGTTATAATGAAGGGTTTGACAGTGAGGGAATGCTATACAAGGAATGGTGTAATAATGAAGGGCCTGACAGTGAAGGAGTGCTATACAAGGAATGGTGTTATAATAAAGGGCCTGACAGTGAGGAAGTGCTATAAAAGAATAGGTGTTATAATGAAAGGCCTGACAGTGAGGGATTTTCTAATGAACTACCTGTAGGAGTAGAAGCTGAAAATGCCAGTTGTACATGAAGCACCACCCCCATATGCTCCACCTTTTTCTCGTATTTCCCGATGAAGATATTTCCATGATAAAAGCCGAGATAAGACACACAGTCTGAAACATAATAATCATTGCAACAATATAATGTTTGCTTTTTAAGGTAGAATGATGCTTAGGAAAAGAATAAATTATTGTATAGGCAAAATGGACAAAAGTATATTTCTGCCTTAAACATGTTTACAGGAAATAATGTGTGTGATTTGGATTTTTAATGTAAATTTAAAAACATTTCAGTCATATCACTCTGATGTTCACAGCGTGGCAGTTTATAGTGATGCTATAATTTACTATTATACCATGGACAGTGCTGTAATGTGGTCCATACATACTGTTCCATGGACAGTGCTGTAATATGGTCCATACATACTCGACTACTGTACCATGAGCATTGCTGTAATGTGGTCCATACATACTCCACTACTGTAACATGAGCAGTGCTGTAATGTGATCCATACATACTGTACCATTGACAGTGCTGTAATGTGGTCCATACATACTCCACTACTGTACCATGAGCAGTGCTGTAATGTGGTCCATACATACTCTGCTACTGTACCATAAGCAGTGCTGTAATGTGGTTCATACATACTACACTACTGTACCATGGACAGTGCTGTAATGTGGTCCATACATGCTGTACCATGAGCAGTGCTGTAATGTGGTTTATACATAATGTACTACTGAACAATTAACACAATTTTTGAAAACTAGCATAATACTCACATGGGGAAATCAGGATGGGTGTAAGACACAATCTGCACTGCTTTACTCATGTAATTGACAGAGAAAGGAAACTCTATCTGTGTGAAGACTTCTTTTGGTTCAAAACCTGATGGCTGGAAAAAAGGAGAAAGACAAAAGTAGAACCAGATTTGCATTTACAAAACGCAAAAAAAAATTGGGGACTGCATAAATTCACAAAGGTAAACATACCTGACAAATTGTTTTAGTCTCATAAGGTCATTATCATGTACATACAAACATCCATACCAAATTTCATTTACAAAGTGGTTTTGCATATTTGCTAACAAGGAAAACAAAGAAAGTGAACAAAAAATTTAAAAAGGTGCAACAACCAAAGTGAAAATTGTAGTAATTACCTGAAAATGTAACCATCATGTACATAATACAAATATACAAATTCAACCATCATGTACATAATACAAATATACAAATGTAACCATCATTTACATAATAATACAAATAAACATACTAAATGTTATTTGCCCATCATAAGTGCTTTTCTTAATCAAAGAATCAATGTTGATAAATTGCTGTAACAGCAAAAGTATTTAATTAGGTCCATAATTATCTATTATTCAAAGTGATCATAACTGCCATTGCTTTATTTTATTTGTCAACAGTTCAAATATGAATAGGAAACTTGCAGCCCTGACAAACAATGGTTTCACATTATACTGATGCATCAGAGCATTGCTGAGTGCTCCAGTGACAAGAGGAATATATATTAATGGAAATCTGGCATACTGCATCTTTCCATAAAAATATATCGCATTTAAAATCAATAAATTTAATCAATATTTGTAATTTTGTGAAATATTCTGTTAAACTAAAGTTTGTACATTTAATTTTTTTCTTCAATTTTTCAAATGTGGAGTATTATACATGAGCAAGCTTAATGAAAGCAAGCAAACTACAAATACATACACTGGCCTGTTGCTAGGTAACTGGTTCAAGGATTAATTTGTATAATTAAAAACAGTTCATTTCATAACGACAAATATGAATACTTGCCAAAAATTTAAAAAATGTACATGGTTCAAGACAAAAATATGCAAACAATGACCTAGTTATAATGTTTCTAATGTGAGAAACTATGAGTAATCTGACAAGTATTGGATGGATATGTCATAAACCGTTCAAGGTTTGTGGCTTCTCTCAACTCATCTGTTTCCTGTGCATCAATGACAACACTCTTTCAACATGTGCATCAATGACAACACTCTGCCAACATTTGAGGTGTTAAAAGGCAATATAAGTTCACAGAACTAATCATGTAACCAACATTTAATAAAGTTTAAACTTTAAACCACTGCACAGACATACATAAAAAAGTATGCCTGTCCAATCCAAGACCTCAAGGTAATGTCCCAAAACAAATTAAGAGGGTATGCATCACAGATTCATTTCAAAAAGTTTCTCTGCTCTAAGGTAATCTCTCTACACAAGTTTGTGTATTATCTCTACGCCAATCAGCTCTGTGCAAACTTTATATTAGATGTTAATAAAATAGTTCTACACACCTGACTTTGTTGTGATGATTTACTAAAGTCATTCTCGTTTGTCTTGATTGTAATATGAATAAGCCAATATCTGAGCATCAATGTGATAACAATATTTTGTACAATGGACATTTCCCTGAACTCCATGAAGTGCATCCTTTGTCACACTCTTCAGTTCTGGAGGTAAGTTCTACTTGAAAGCATTCTGCAATCCCATAATGCCTAAAAGGGAAGTGAACAGTTTTGAGAACCACCAGAGAGAACTTCTGAAGTCTGAAATTAGGGGTTGAAAACTGCTGACCTTTGAAAATATGTCATAGGGAGACACTGATCCTGGCAAGGAATTTACAAACTCTTCCACCTCACTGAGAGCTGAAGACATGTAGCTTGGTGTTGCATTCAAAGATAACCTGGATGGATAAAACACAGTACCTTACAATAACTAGTACCTTACAATAACTATGTTTAACAGATATTATATTGTGCAAGAATATGTTCAAAGACTGAAATAAATGTTTTTACATGACTATAATAATATGCATTAAATGAGTCAACTCATTTAGTACAAAGAATGAGACAGTAAATTTATCATTTGAATATGGATGTGTGTACTAGTGTTTTATGACACCCTAGCACAAACTTAAAAAATGTAATAATGAATGCACATAAAATTTAGGATAATAAATCAATCTAAAGAAATGTAAATGTAAAATACAAGAAAATTAAATATAAAATCTAAAGATTTAAAATTCTATAAAATGTATATAAAATAACAGTTAATGGTAATACATCAAAAATCCTTACATTTTGTGTTCAAAACTTGTTATAAAAACAATCAAAATTTGTTATATAAACAATCCATGATTTTCCTGGGTGGTACATCCATATACAGTAATTTTTCAAACTACTTCTGTCTCACAGGGCTGGAATTTATGATTTTGTAACCATTCATGTGAATTTCTGTACCTATTCAAGTGAATTACTGTACCCATATAAGTGAATTCCTGGTCCTATTCAAGTGAATTCATGTACCCATTTAAGTGAATTCATGTACCCAATTATGTGAAATAATGTACCCATTCAAATAAATTAATGTAACCTTTCAAGTGAATTCATGTACCCAGTCAAGTGATCTTATTTACCCATTCAAGTGAAATCATGTACCCATTCAAGTAAATTTATATACCCATTTAAGTGTATTCATGTACCCATTCAAGTAAATTCATGTAGCTATTTAAGTGAATTCATGTAGCCATTCAAGTAAATTCATGTAGCCATTTAAGTGAATTCATGTAGCCATTCAAGTAAATTCATGTAGCCATTTAAGTGTATTCATGTATCCATTCAAGTAAATTCATGTAGCCATTTAAGTGAATTCATGTAGCCATTCAAGTAAATTCATGTAGTCATTTAAGTGAATTCATGTAGCCATTCAAGTAAATTCATGTAGCAATTTAAGTGAATTCATGTAGCCATTCAAGTAAACTCATGTAGCCATTTAAGTGTATTCATGTACCCATTCAAGTAAATTTATGTAGCCATTTAAGTGAATTCATGTAGCCATTCAAGTAAATTCATGTAGCCATTTAAGTGAATTCATGTAGCCATTCAAGTAAATTCATGTAGCTATTTAAGTGAATTCATATAGCCATTCAAGTAAATTCATGTAGCCATTTAAGTGAACTCTTGTAGCCATTTAAGTGAACTCATGTAGCCATTTAAGTGTATTCATGTACCCATTCAAGTAAATTCATGTAGCCATTTAAGTGTATTCATGTAGCCATTCAAGTAAATTCATGTAGCCATTTAACTGAATTCATGTAGCCATTCAAGTAAATTCATGTAGCCATTTAACTGAATTCATGTAGCCATTTAAGTGAATTCATGTAGCCATTTAAGTGAATTCATGTAGCCATTTAAGTAAATTCATGTAGCCATTTCACTGAATTCATGTAGCCATTTAAGTAAATTCATGTAGCCATTTAAGTGAATTCATGTAGCCATTTAAGTGAATGCATGTAGCCATTTAAGTGAATTCATGTAGCCATTCATGTAAATTCATGTAGCCATTCAAGTAAATTCATGTAGCCATTTAAGTGAATTCATGTAGCCATTCAAGTAAATTCATGTAGCCATTTAAGTGAATTCATGTAGCCATTCAAGTAAATTCATGTAGCCATTTAAGTGTATTCATGTAGCCATTCAAGTAAATTCATGTAGCCATTTAAGTGAATTCATGTAGCCATTCAAGTAAATTCATGTAGCCATTTAAGTGAATTCATGTAGCCATTCAAGTGAATTCATGTAGCTATTTAAGTGAATTCATGTAGCCATTCAAGTGAATTCATGTAGCCATTTAAGTGAATTCATGTAGCCATTCAAGTAAATTCATGTAGCCATATAAGTGAATTCATGTAGCCATTTAAGTGAATTCATGTAGCCATTTAAGTGAATTCATGTAGCCATTCAAGTGAATTCATGTAGCTATTTAAGTGAATTCATGTAGCCATTCAAGTAAATTCATGTAGCCATTTAAGTGAATTCATGTAGCCATTTAAGTGAATTCATGTAGCCATTCAAGTAAATTCATGTAGCCATTTAAGTGAATTCATGTACTCATTCAAGTAAATTCATGTAGCCATTTAAGTGACTTCATGTACTCATTCAAGTGAATTCATGTAGCCATTTAAGTGAATTCATGTACTCATTTAAGTAAATTCATGTAGCCATTTAAGTGAATTCATGTCGCCATTTAAGTAAATTCATGTAGCCATTTAAGTAAATTCATGTAGCCATTTAAGTGAATTCATGTAGCCATTTAAGTGAATTCATGTAGCCATTTAAGTGAATTCATGTACTCATTTAAGTAAATTCATGTAGCCATTTAAGTGAATTCATGTCGCCATTTAAGTAAATTCATGTAGCCATTTAAGTGAATTCATGTAGCCATTTAAGTGAATTCATGTAGCCATTTAAGTAAATTCATGTAGCCATTCAAGTAAATTCATGTAGCCATTTAAGTGAATTCATGTAGCCATTTAAGTAAATTCATGTAGCCATTTAAGTAAATTCATGTAGCCATTTAAGTGAATTCATGTAGCCATTCAAGTGAATTCATGTAGCCATTTAAGTGAATTCATGTAGCCATTTAAGTAAATTCATGTAGCCATTCAAGTAAATTCATGTAGCCATTTAAGTGAATTCATGTACTCATTTAAGTAAATTCATGTCGCCACTTAAGTAAATTCATGTCGCCATTTAAGTGAATTCATGTCGCCATTTAAGTGAATTCATGTCGCCATTTAAGTGAATTCATGTAGCCATTCAAGTGAACTCATGTACTTATTCAACCTTTAAGTATACACATTATATACAAAATATAGACAAATATATTACAGATATAAATAAGTTCATTATAAATTAGTTTTGCAGTATATTTTTTTTAGATCCATGTATCATAATTTTTTTTGCCAATAAACTTCTCAGAAAATATTAATTTATAGTCCATTTCAACAATAAAATACATAATACAATACCATAATTTTCTTGCAAAAAACTTAAGCCAAATACAAAAACTATAATTAATTATAAATAATAGTACCTAAATATTATAATTATGTTAAAATACACGAAAAGTGTGACAACATGAGTTATGTCAAAAGATTTTTTGTTTCAAAATTATTTATAAAATACAACAACAGCAATTGTGTATGTCTGTAAAACTATCAATCATTGATTACTTTTCACTTCAAATCATGAATAATAATTTGCTTTGCTTTGCTTTGATGTTTTACATTATTCAGTACAGACATGACTGGAGTATAATGCCTTGCTCAAAGACACACAACAATAACTGACTCAAGCTGATCAACACTTCAGTTGGATTGAAGCTTGCATCTTTTCAGTCAAATTACTAGCATGCTAAACACAGTATCACTGCAGCCCCTGTTTCCATTTGTCACCTCAGACCTCGTATGACATTCAGAATGGAGCATCAGGTCCATTTTACATCCCTGAGCCACCGAGAGATCTCAAACATTTATATATGAGAAGTCATACAGTCCAAAGCCTCCTGGCCTAGATTACATACTGATCCCTTACCATAATATTTCTTACTACCATATATACCCAATTATATGTCAAGTCCAACTGCAAATCACAAAATCACATATAATGACATATAATGTACTGCCTTTTCAGTTTGTTAGGAATAGTCACTAAAACAAACAACATAGACTCTGATCTGGTGGCACATTGATCCTTGCCCATACCTCATATCCTTGTCCATACCTAATACTGAACTTGTAAGCTAAAAATGTTTGATCCTTGCCCATACCTCATATCCATACCTAATATTTTCCTTGTAAGCTAAAACATATTTGATCCTTGCTCTTACCTCATATTGTCCTTGTTCATCACATACTTGCTAATCTCTTCCAAATTTTTTATAACTTCACTTTGATCAGAACTTTCAGCAATCTTTTTCATCAAAGATACCTGTACAAATGAAAAAAATATGGATATTTTTTTAAAGTCTAAATTAGATATATGTCTGTACCAGGAATCCCACAATTATAATTGCTCCTGCCAGTTATTTTTCCCTGAAAATTTAGACACCAACAAGATATTTGTAAAATCAAACATAAAATCATTAACAACAATGTATTAAAAGTTGTTAAAAAAAAACATTGAAAAACTCAAAATATTTAATGTTCTGCAAACTGTATCATTTTCAGTGCTGGATCTGCAGTTGTTTCAGTTTTGGAAGTTATCCTTGCACAGTTCACTTTTAGTGGTGATCTTTCTGTACGTCAGTTTTATTAGAAATCTTTCCAGTTATCTTAGATACTCTTTCTTTATACCAATGATTGTTTTTCTTTCATAAATCAATATCACAGAATTTCATCCAACAGTAATATTTTATACACCTCTAATGCTTTTAAAATTTACTGTTTAATCACTGAAAACAGTGTGTTACCAATTCACAAATGCATAACACTTAACTTATGGTCATTTTCAATCAAGTCAAATTTGAAAGAGCGGGTCTTCAAATATGTTTTGAGGCTGATATAAAAAATTACTTGATGTTTCTGTTATCATTTTCAGTCTAATAATGATCTAGACAACACACATTACGTTGTATACATACTGCAACACTGCCATACAACACAGTTAAAGTGCTCTGTATCACTTAATAACTGAATTTTATAAGTTGAGCAGATACACCGTAAGATTACACACCTATTTCATCTTCACAGATATGTTTAGAAACAACTGGAAAAATAAAATGACCAAACAAATGCAAGGGATAATTATGGCCAATGTCGAGTAAGTAAACTGATTTGTTCTTCATGTCCATATACAGTCATTTTAGGATCCCTAATCAACATAACCTTTACAATATTATGCAATTTACCGGTAAAGTTCAGAGTCGAAAATGTGGTCAGAGAAAGGTGAAAATCAAGCATGACCTACCATTGTAACTTGCTTATATATCATGTCCAAATGCAAATTGCTTTCACCCAGGTATGTTGGCTCATAATGCTCAAGCTGATCTGAGTCCATGCTGTTTGTTAAGTGTAATTAGTAGAACACAGACTGTAATCTGCTGCAGTTTGTTAAGAGTAATTAGTAAAACACAGACTGTAATCTGCCAAAGCATTATGTGATGGCAGATTGGATTCTATCTTGTTTGCAGTTGGACCTGGCTTGTGAGCAAGTATAGATGGCAAATGTTTTCAGTCCTAAATCATATAGCTTTATTCCATGCAGTCCTCTGAAAGTTACTCCAAAGAATTTTTTTTTTACAATTGCCCAATATAGGATGGGATGGGACAGATGGAAACAGGAAATACAATATGACCTCTGCATAGATATGGGTGTGTGTAGTATTTGGGTGTGATCAAAATCAAACCTGTTTAGACTTTTTTGGGCAGTGCATTTTACAGGAAGATTTATTTTGATGAATCAGCAATTTTATAAAATAATTATAATTACAATTTTTTTAAATTATGTATTCTGATTCATGAACTCCACATATTTTCATATAAAAGATACATTGAATGGTTGAGAGAGAAAAGTATAACAAAAAAACAGGAAAAAAGTTTTAATAAAAATTAAATTTTTATATAAGAGATTCATTGTATTTACATATCAATGAACTTGTACACTTTTTAATATCCTTTTATAATTAAAAAAAGTAATTGAAACAGACTTGCCAACCCTGACAATATTGTCTCTATAAAGCAGTTGATTATTTTCTGTAAGTTTGACCACATTTTAGTAAGGCATGACAAAATATCACGAACTGCTGTTAAAAAGCTGGACAAAGCATTTAAAAGTTTGGTATTTGAAACATGCTGTGGCAATAAACATTATGTTCAACTGAAACATTTATAAAGTACATGTATACCTTATTATCATTAGCCCAGTTATATAACCTTCCTTTACAAACCCTATGCTGCTCAATGGCTTGTTTCTATCTCTCAACATGTCATAATTCATGGAATTTTATCCTTTTATATGACGACAGCAAACATATCTCAAACTTACATGTGATGACCAATAGACATAATTGTATCCTTCCTGCTTTTATCCACATGAATTTGAGCTGATTATTAACACTTTTTAAGAGGCTTATTTTCCTTTACATCTTCAATATGCATCACTTGTCGGACACATTTTTTAAAAAAATCTTTGATGAACAGTTTGATCATGCAGATGCTTTACAAAAAAAATATGTGCAGTTTAAAGCATTTCAAGTACTGCTATTAAATTAGTCTTGTTCCCTGACTAACTCCACTAATTATAATATGAAACCCAGATTAAATCAAAGATGGATGAAACAATTTTTCAGATTTTCAGCAACAATAATTTTTCCATAGTTTTTGTTTTTATTCCTCATTTATGTTCAGACTTAAAACAAAATTGTAAGGGTTAGCAGGTCTGTGATAACAATTTCATAATAAAGCATAAAGAAATCTGCCAAAAGGTACTTTTTGACTACCTCAGTAGTGTATTACCAACATACCAAATGCAATCATTGAAGTAAGTAAAGTTGACTACTTTGGATCTTTGGGCACAGACGCACAAATTTTTTCAACATGAATGGACTTGTAATGTTTACTGACTGTGCAAAAGACAGTATTTGAGACATGAAGGCAAATGCAAAAGCTTTCATACAAAAAAAGAGATATAATTTTAATGTGTCAGTGCCACTAATGGCAACAGAATAGTCAATTCTATATTTCTGTTTCAAAGGAATGGCAAGTACTGTTACCATGAAATTGGCTGTGACAGAAAAATTTATTAAAAAAGTGACTCAATTAAGTACAAAAAACAAACCTGTGTTACACCAGAGAACTGCTCCTTCAGACTTGCTGCAGGGGAGAGGTGCGATGCACAGTGTGTCATTGCGTAACTGTGGCCTGCATGTGACAAGCTAGCTGCCATGTCAGCGGCAGTCATTTTTATGAGGGTTGTTAACCTGTTACTGTCTGTAAGGTCGGCACTGGAAAAAAGTTAAAGTTTTTAAATCAGCATTACCATTATAGCTTAGAATCTGTCAGATCTGTTTGACCTTGTAATTAATATTGCATTTCTTTACTTGACACCGTACAAATCTTTCAAAGTACCCATTGTAACATTTGTTGCTAATTCACAAGATGCTGTCCCACTGTCTTTCATTTATATGCCATAGTTTACTTTAATCTGTGTACTAAAGATAAATTGTGGATTTTATGGGGAAATAAGCATACATGAATGTAAAGGGTTTAATGGCACGTCAGCACATTACAGGCTACATATTGCAAACCCAACCCCTGTTACCCATAATTAACTAGCTCAAGATTGTTGAGGTGTTACAAAAGCTGCTGCAATATCTTCTGAATTGTCTGTAAACCAGGATATATGACCATCAATAGGAAGCCCTTAAAACGGGTTGGAAATGTATGATATCAATAGGAGGGCCTAAAAAAGCGTTGGGAATGTATGATATTGATAGAAGACCCTGGAAGAGGATTGGAAATGTATGACATTAATAGATGGCATTGAAAAAGGATTGGAAATGTATGACATCAAAAGAAGGCCCTAAAAGAGGATTGGAAATATATGATATTGATAGGAAGCCCTTAAAGAGGATTGGAAATGTATGATATTGACAGGATGCCCTAAAAGAGGATTGGTATGATATTGACAGGACACCCTGAAAGAGGATTGGAAATGTATGATTTTGACAGCACGCCTGAAAGAGGATTGGAAATGTATGATATTGACAGGACGCCCTGAAAGAGGATTGGAAATGTATGATATTGACAGTACACCTGAAAGAGGATTGGAAATGTATGATATTGACAGGACACCCTGAAAGAGGATTGGAAATGTATGATATTGACAGGACACCCTGAAAGAGGATTGGAAATGTATGATATTGACAGTACGCCTGAAAGAGGATTGGAAATGTATGATATTGACAGGATGCCCTGAAAGAGGATTGGAAATGTATGATATTGACAGGACACCCTGAAAGAGGATTGGAAATGTATGATATTGACAGGACACCCTGAAAGAGGATTGGAAATGTATGATATTGACAGGACACCCTGAAAGAGGATTGGAAATGTATGATATTGACAGGACGCCCTGAAAGAGGATTGGAAATGTATGATATTGACAGTACGCCTGAAAGAGGATTGGAAATGTATGATATTGACAGTACACCTGAAAGAGGATTGGAAATGTATGATTTTGACCGGACGCCCTGAAAGAGGATTGGAAATGTAGTAGGGCATCAATAGGAGAGAAGATTGAAAATATATATCAATTGGAGCCCTACAAAGCAGATTGGTTGTTGTTGTTGTTGTTGTTGTAGGGCTATACATGGTGGCCAGTATTAATGGTGAAGGAAGAAACCGGGAAATCTCTGGAAAGAATCATGACCCACGAAAAGCTACTGGCAAGCTTTCTCACATATCCACATCCACAATCCTAGACTCGAACCCATGCAGAGGTGAGATGGCAGTGATCCATAACGGACAGTGCTTTAGACCACTTGGCTACTCGGGGTCCCTCACAAAGCAGATTAGAAATGTATGACATCAATAAGTGGCTCTAAAAAAGAAAATGCAGAGGACATTTCAAACTTTCAAATTCTCCATTGTATGGTTACATCTGTATGTCCGTCATTCATTGTAGTCTGTCATACAAACTGGTGTACTTACTTGCGGAAGATTTCAGTCCATAATGCAAACATCTTTTCTGTGTTTCTCTCCAGACAATGAGAAGAAAAAATAAGACCCTGAAAAAAAAATTTACTTTAAGACTGAAAATGAGCTATAACAGGTTTTGCAAATGAAATTCATGAGCTAAATTTTCATACCATACAGTGCATATAGCCCGTTATTAAAACCAAATAGTAGACTTCAAGGAGTAATTTCCAGACTGACCTGTTATGGAATATACTGAATCAATTATACTGCTATATTGAAGACCAAATGAATAATAAAACATACAGATTGTTACAAGCATTTCACTGCATACAACATCTGTCAAGACACTTCATCTCTTTTGTTTCTGGCATACATGTGCTGTTAAGGATTCAACCACTGGAACAGCAGCTTCAGCTTGACCCAGTTTCAGTACAAGCTGCTATGAGCGACCACCTGTCATTTCCGATCAAAAATGTTAATCTATGGATAGATCTTATTAGATAAGTGACCACCTGCTGACCAGGAGGTGTTTGCAAAATATGCATTACAACATTGCTATGAATGACTGCATCACAAAAACTGGGATAAACTCCACCAACCTTTATTTAATCCCTGTAAGAATGACTGTTTGGTATCTGAAATTTTGCATGCTTATAGAGTGTTTAATATTTTCTATTGTAAGCCAGACTAAAGTACATGTAGATTATTCCAGTAATTAGACTGGTTCCGGGCCTAATGTAGCGATCACCCATACATAAATAGGACCCTGTATCCAGCTCAATGAATGACCATATGTAATAATCATTTGCAACAACAATCGCTTGAATAGTAAAAGATTGTTCAGAACAAAACTAAAATGGGGTGGTGGTCTGGCTACAGGTTGGTACAGTGACAGATCATACAGTCCATAAACCAGGCTAATGTACATATTGTGAATTGCCATTCTAGTGTTGAAATTATGGTAGTGATTGTATATTTTGTTTGTCTTTAGAGTTAATTCATATTGCTGAATAAGGTCTTTCTCCATTAAACGAGCAATTGTACGTCTTCTTTGAAATAACCTATTGGCTCTCAAGTAATTAATTCTGTTTCTGGATGAAATGAATTTTTCTTTTCATTTTTCATTAATTGTTAAATATGAAATGTACATATATTTTTCATATTTTCCCAAAGCATAGTCAAAACCATCTTTACCATCATTATTAGAACTGAGAACTAATAATGTTAGCACCTAGTACATCAATAACAATGGAAGAACATCCAACTAAAAAGAGACAAATTGTAACATTGGAGAAAATAATTATTGTAACTGAAAGAAATTAAAAAGAGCAGACCACTCTCAAAATAGCAGTTTAAGCATCAGTAAATCAAAAATAAGGTGCTATAAAGGAAATGGAGAAAATAAGAAACAATTTCATATACTCATACATGTACATATGATCTTCGAATGTAAATGTGATTTCATGTTAAATGACAGAAGTATATATATATTTTGCTATATAATTTTGTTTTCACATGAATACATACAATATTATTACATACTATTATTAAAGAATAGGATATATGTATGGTGATTGTGGTCATTTTTCTTTTAACTCTTCTGAAACTGGACTATGGAAACTGGTCTTTTTCAACAAACCTGTTATAAGAGACAACCTGTCTTGAAAGACCATTTTTTTTTTGTTGGCAGAAGGCATGGTCTCTCATAACATGTTTTACTGTAGATGGAAGTGAAAAAAGTGTATCACTCTTGTTGAATGCAGGTGAACCACAGGTTGATGCTGGTATGTGTGAGATATGTAATTTGACCAAATCCACTTTTCATTTTCATTCCATTTACATCTGTATTTCAGTATCTCATAGATTTTTTTATGGCTCCTGATTATAACTCTGATTTTGTGTGTATTGTTTCTAATCATTCATCTTCATAAACTTGATAAAAGTTAACCTAAACCTGGCCATCAATTTCAAAAGACATTACATGGAAGAGTGCTATTGCTTTGGTAGCTTATCCTATGGCTTGGAAGCAATGAAACATTTTCATTGTTAAGATAAAGGCATCTTTTCATTGATTATCTTGCAAAATGGTTTCCAGCCATTGAAAGTTATCAGCAAACCTGAATACTGCTAAATATATTTTCAAATCCATGCATTTTCATTTGTCATTCGTTGCTGTGTATTCTGTGTTTTGAATCTGTATTCTCCATTTTCTTCATACTGCATTCATTCTACACTGCATTTGCATTCATTCTGTATTCCATTTTCATTTGATTCAAACCCCGGCTGAGTCACGGACCACTCTGGTAGCCGAGTGGTTAGAGCATCTGTCTCAGATGCAGGTCACGGGATCAAATCCCAGCCAAGTCATCCCAAAGACTTTTAAAAATGGCACTAACACAATTACCACTGTTATTGAAGGGTGGATTGGTTTGGTTTTCATGGGGTTTAACACATCAGCACATGATAGACTATGAATGGCAGTCAGTACATTTGGTGGAGGAAGAATCAGAGAAGAATCACCAACCGTTGGGAAGCTATTGACAATCTTTCTCACATACCCATGAAAGTCAAGAAGAGTTGAGATGTGTGAATAACCTTAGACCACTCGGCCAGTCAGGCCTATCTGACCATGGAACTCAAACAAATGACCTCCTGACCCTTGTGGAGTTTATGATTAGGTCATAATTCATATTAAAGACTCATGGATATTCTATTTGAATTACCTGTTCGAAGGCCAAAGAGTCATTAGGATCTGTTGTAATATGAGTACCAGAATCAAGGCCCCCAGTGTACAGCTCCACCTGGTGGGAAAATTGTTTGTAGTCATATGGTCCTGCACCCATCCTATAATTTAAAAAAAAATATAATTTGAAAATTAAATTCAAAAACATGCTCAGGCATAAAAGTTTTAAAATTAAGAAAACTGAATTAACAAAATCTTAGTTCAATTGTCAACATCGCTACAAAATACATAAGGAGAATTTAAAGCTTTGAGACAAATATCTTACAGAAACATGTCATGAGGATGACAGGCTGTACAAGGAGAGTGTTTTATGGATTATAAAGGGCACATATTTCAGTTTCATCAGTCCAAGTATGACAGCTTTACTTCCCGGGATTTGTAATGTATAGCTACAGAAAATAAGAGTCCCTCAATGGGACTGTTGCTCAACTGATCAAAATAATTTCCAGGAGTTCATGATAAAAAAAATTACTTCCTTTTAACTGCTGAGTGTTGAAACCATCTCTAATACACTTGTGTAATAATAATTTCAAATTAGCCATTGTGGTAGACATATTGGATGTAAGATTAGCAACACTTTCATTTTTTAAACTAATATAAACAGGTGTAGAAGCAATAAAATGATTTTCAAGAGGACCATTGTAACAGCCATACTTGTAATAAGACTGGCATTGTTTGCATTTAGAACCAAGTCGTAGATGAAAATCCCATGTCAATAATCATCATTTCAAAGAAGGAGATATCACAAGATTTTTCAAGATTGTCACTGTGGTGGCTATACCAGATTTTAAGAGGACCATTGTAACAGCCTTTTTGCATTTAGAACCAACTAGATACTGCACAAAGTCGTTGATGAAAATCCCATGTCAATAATCACCATTTCAAAGAAGGAGATATCACAAGATGGCCACTATGGTGTCCTTATCATTCATGACTAACTATACATCTAGTGAAAACTCCATACAAATATGACTTTCAATTTAGAAGCTTGAATAACCAGATTTTCAAAGTAGCTGCAAGGGTGGCTGCATATGAGGTAAATTCAGCACTATATCATTTCAGACAAACTAAATATCTTAATTAATCTTTGAACAAAATCCCATCTTGATACGACTGTCCATTCAAGAATAAGTAGTGGTACAAAGATTTTCTAGTGTTATGGCCATACTAAATGTCAGAGAAGCACTATTTTCATTTACGACCCACTAGGCATCATAAGACATCTTCTGGTGTATAGTCCATGTCAATATGCCTTTCTGTTCCACAGTATTTGCGATCATAAAATTTTCTGGATGTCTACCACAGCAGCCACATTGGACATTAGATAAGCATCATTTTTATTTAGGACCAACTAGACATCAAAAAATTCTTTACGTCTAAAACCCAAAGTTGATATAACCATCCATTCAGGAGATGCTAGATCAAGAATTTTAAGATGGTCACTGAGGTGGTAATATTGTATAGCCTACTGGCACCATTTCATTCACGACAAACATGACATAAAAATACCTCATGTCAATATGACTTTCCGTTTTGGAGGAGCAGCAATCACAAGGATTTCAAAGTTAGGCAGCCATATCCAATGTTACATCAGCTCCTTTTAGCTTAGAATCAACTAGATATCATAAGAAGTCTTTCAGTAGAAAGTCCATGTTGATATGACAATGCATTCAAACTAGATATCGTTTGAAGTCTTTCAGTGGAAAGTCCATGTTGATATGACATCACATTAAAACTAGATATCGTAAGAAGTCTTTCAGTGGAAAGTCCATGTTGATATGACATTGCATTCAAACTAGACATCATATGAAGTCTTTCAGTGGACAGTCCATGTTGATAAGACAATGCACTTAAACCTGACATTGTATGAAATCTTTCAGTGAAAAGTCCATGTTGATATGACAATACATTCAAACTAGATATCGTATGAAGTCTTTCAGTGGAAAGTCTATGTTGATATGAAAATGCATTCAAACTAGATATCGTAAGAAGTCTTTCAGTGGAAAATCCATGTTGATATGACAATGCATTCCAACTAGATATCGTATTAGGTCTTTCAGTGGAAAATCCATGTTGATATGACAATACATTCAAACTAGATATCGTATGAAGTTTTTCAGTGGAAAAGTCCTTGTTGATATGACAATACATTCAAACTAGATATCGTAATAAGTCTTTCAGTGGAAAAGTCCATGTTGATATGACAATACATTCAAACTAGATATCGTAGGAAGTCTTTCAGTGGAAAAGTCCAAGTTGATATGACAATACATTCAAAATAAGTCTTTAGTGGAAAAGTCCATGTTGATATAACAATACATTCAAACTAGATATCATAAGAAGTCTTTCAGTGGAAAATTCCAAGTTGATATGACAAAACATTCAAAAAAAATCTTTCAGTGGAAAAGTCCAAGTTGATATGACAAAACATTCAAAAAAAATCTTTCAGTGGAAAAGTCCAAGTTGATATAACAATACATTCAAACTAGATATCATAAGAAGTCTTTCAGTGGAAAATTCCAAGTTGATATGACAAAACATTCAAAAAAAATCTTTCAGTGGAAAAGTCCAAGTTGATATGACAAAACATTCAAAAAAAATCTTTCAGTGGAAAAGTCCAAGTTGATATAACAATACATTCAAACTAGATATCATAAGAAGTCTTTCAGTGGAAAATTCCAAGTTGATATGACAAAACATTAAAAAAAAATCTTTCAGTGGAAAAGTCCAAGTTGATATGACAATACATTCAAAAAAAGTCTTTCAGTGGAAAAGTCCATGTTGATATAACAATACATTCAAACTAGATATCATAAGAAGTCTTTCAGTGGAAAAGTCCAAGTTGATATGACAATACATTCAAACTAGATATCGTAAGAAGTCTTTCAGTGGAAAATTCCAAGTTGATATAACAATACATTCAAACTAGATATCATAAGAAGTCTTTCAGTGGAAAATTCCAAGTTGATATGACAAAACATTCAAAAAAATCTTTCAGTGGAAAAGTCCAAGTTGATATGACAATACATTCAAAAAAAGTCTTTCAGTGGAAAAGTCCATGTTGATATGACAATACATTCAAAAAAAGTCTTTCAGTGGAAAAGTCCATGTTGATATGACAATACATTCAAACTAGATATCGTAAGAAGTCTTTCAGTGGAAAGTCCATGTTGATATGACAATACATTCAAAAAAAGTCTTTCAGTGGAAAAGTCCAAGTTGATATGACAATACATTCAAAAAAAATCTTTCAGTGGAAAAGTCCAAGTTGATATGACAATACATTCAAAAAAAATCTTTCAGTGGAAAAGTCCATGTTGATATGACAATACATTCAAAAGAAGTAGTGACAAGATATTCAAGATGGCTGCCATGGTCATATTGCATTTCAAAGACACCATTTTCATGTAGCATCAACTATGTATTAGACAAAGTCTTTAACAAAAAACAATATATTTATATGACCATTCATTCAGGAGGGGTTAGCAAAAACACAAGATTCTAAAGATGACTGTTGTGTTGGCCATATTTTGTTTTGAGCAACACCATTTTCATTTGGGACAAACTAAACCTTGGGATCAATGTTTGTTTAAAGTTTTATGACAATTCTAAAAGTTGTTTAAGAGTATTGATAAGGAAAACTTGTGCGAACAAATGATCTTGACTATGCCGGATGGTCTGAGAGAGGATAAAGGTGAATGATACATATGTTAGTATCATGCTTGTTCACATATTTATTTATATGATATGGCCCTTATGCCATTATTTGCCCCATGTATATTTTATTGGTACTGACCTTAGTACCATGTTGAGTCCCATGTATATTTAAATGGTACTGACCTTAGTACCATGCTGGGCCCCATGTATATTTAAATGGTACTGACCTTAGTACCATGCTGGGCCCCATGTATATTTAAATGGTACTGACCTTATTACCATGCTGGGCCCCATGTATATTTAAATGGTTCTGACCTTAGTACCATGCTGGGTCCCATGTTTAGTTAAATGGTACTTGGAGAAAACTTGATTTCACCTTATATGATTTGAAATTTTTGGACTTCCTTGTCCAAGTAATTCTTTCTATCTCTTATTATGGGAACCATTGTTTCTGATTGCTCGCATGATCCGAGTCAAGTTTGTATGTTGAAAATCTCTGGGTTCAGAGCAGAAACATGCAATCATGGCTGTTTGAGCAGGTCATAAAAATGTAGAATCTTCCTAGGAATCTCTACTGCTAAGTTCAACTGATCACTGATCCATGATTTGTTTTATTTATTGGTAGCAATTAAAATGAGATTTCACTGATTCCCTCATGTTTAGCAAGATTTTGGAGACACATTCATGGCAAGAGTACGGACTTCCTTGACTTTCAGATCTGGGAGTGGAAAGGCAAAGGTCAAGAGCTTGTTGTTAATGGGTTCATGAGCAGTTGACTCCATTAGGCGTAAAATCAACTGAAGACTGGGCTGAATGGGTGACTCGGTGTGAATTGTCTTTTTCCATTAGGACAGTGAATCTGTTAGGACAGTGAGTACACATGACTCGAACATGAATTTGTTGATGATGATTATCTGGTAATATTCCAAACCTGAAGGCAAGATCAGGGGACTTGATTTTCCACCTGTTTTAGCATCTCCTGCAATGATTGAAGAGCATAACTATGTCCTTCATCTCCAGGAAACTGGTTTCTCCCAAAGAGGTCACACCCTGATGGCTTTTTAAAGAAGGCAGTTGGCAGGCACCCCAAACGGTTGTGCTGACATTAGTGCAGATCATAATTTCCGGCAATTTGTCTTGAAAGAAAAAGCCAAGAAAAGTCCTCCCATTTTCTGATGGGGCATCATGCACATGTAAATAAAAATTTAAGAACACTCTTGTCTGACTTCCACCTAAATAAATAGATATTTTAGCACTTCTATTGCTAAACAAAGCCAAAACCATAGAGGATCATGGTGAGAATTTATATAAGCTTTATAGGGCTGGATTTACAAGTTTGTGGATGTTATTGATATGTTATAATCAGGTAATATGTCTGAAAAAGCAATACAGTTGCTCATGATGAAGAACTGAAGGGAAGTATGCACAAAAGTAACTCACTTTGTAATAACACCAGAAAAGAGGGGAATATATTTCTTGAGTTCATCTGGTACTTTACTTATATCTGACATCATCCTCACATACGTGACTTCATTGGTCGGTTGAGCACTGTATTGAAGTGGTACACCATCTGTGGAACAAAAACTTATTCATTCTATAAAAATATTTTCAAATTATGAAATAAAATTATCTCATAAAAAATTAAAATTTTAATATTAAAATTACATTGTAATCACACTTTTTATTGTAAAATAAATTATCTCAGAAAAATTCATCAAAATAATTTGTATTCTGTTATTCATTCTTCTTTCTCATAACTTTATTAGTTGCATGGCTATATCTATATTACAGACATCAATAATTGGATCCGAAAGAGTCTGAGGATGGAAAATATAAAACCGAAAATCTGTTCACTCTTCAATAATTTATTTGATCAACTTAATTTATCAATTACCTAAACTTCTCTTAAGAGATCTTCAAAAACAATCCAAACAAAAAAGAAACTTTAATTAAACAATAATGAATATACCAATAATTTTTTTCATAGAGGAAAGAATTCAAACTTTGTCTGACATGGGAGTTTTGAATAATAAACACACAATATCATCCCTATAAGGTACAAACAGAAAATATTTTAATGTTCACTACCAAAAACAATAAATTCACAAGTGAGTAGAGACCATCTCAATGTTCCCACCACATAACATTAAATTCACATACATAGAGAACATTGCTGTGTTCAAACTACATAACACTAAATTTGCATTTGTAAAAAAGCCATCTCAATGTTCACACTACAAAACATCAAATTCACATACATTCAGAGACCATCACAGTGCTCTCACCACATAATATTAAATTCACATACATATAGAGACCACAAAAGTGTTCATACCATATAACATTAAATTCACATACAAATAGAGACCACTGCTGTGTTCATACCATATAACATTAAATTCACATACATATAGAGACCACTGCTGTGTTCATACCATATAACATTAAATTCACATACATATAGAGACCATCTCAATGTTCACACCACATAACATTAAATTCACAAGTGGGTAGAGACCATCTCAAAGTTCACACCACATAACATTAAATTCACATACATATAGAGACCACTGCTGTGTTCATACCATATAACATTAAATTTACATACATATAGAGACCATCTCAATGTTCACACCATTTAACATTAAATTCACATACATATATAAACCACTGCTGTGTTCATACCACATATCATTAAATTCACATACATATAGAGACCACTGCTGTGCTCATACCACATAACATTAAATTCATACATATAGAGACCACTGTTGTGCTCACAACACATAACATTAAATTCACATACATATAGAGACCACTGCTGTGCTCACACCACATAACATTAAATTCACATACATACAGAGACCATTGCTGTGTTCATACCACATAACATTAAATTCACATACCTGTAGAGACCACTGCTGTGTTCATACCACATAACATTAAATTCACTTACATATAGAGACCACTGCGGTGCTCACACCACATAACATTAAATTCACATACTTATAGAGACCACTGCTGTGCTCATACCACATAACATTAAATTCACATACATATAGAGACCACTGCTGTGCTCATACCACATAACATTAAATTCACATACATATAGAGACCACTGCTGTGCTCATACCACATAACATTAAATTCACATACATATAGAGACCACTGCTGTGTTCATACCGCATAACATTAAATTCACATACATATAGAGACCACTGCTGTGCTCATACCACATAACATTAAATTCACATACATATAGAGACCATCTCAATGTTCACACCACATAACATTAAATTCACATATGTATAGAAACCACCTCTGTGTTCATACCGCATATCATTAAATTCACATACATACAGAGATCATCTCAATTTTCAAACCACATAACATTAAATTCATATATATATATATATATATATATATATATATATATATATATATATATATATATATATATATATATATATATATATATATATATATATATCATTGCTGTGCTCATACCACATAACATTAAATTCATATATATATATAGAGATCATCTCAATGTTCACAACACATAACATTAAATTCACATACGTATAGAAATCATCTCTGTTGGTTCAGGTTTAATCTTTCTATCAATTTCAGCGACTCTCAATGTAGGAAGACATGACAAATCCTCTTCTGTTGTTTGCATCTTCAACAACTCCAAACCTACATGAAAAAAATCAACAGCTTTAAGACAATGTGACCTTGAACTTTGACCTTCACACTCCAAAGCCAATAGGCTTCGTCTTTACTCCACATCCATGTAAAATTTGGTCCAGGTACATGATGTAGAACTACTGCAATTATGCAAGTCACCTTGATTTGTTAGTTGTTTTACCCCAAAATCAAATGACCTCTTTCTTATCCATAGTGCAAGTCATTTACAAAGTCTGGTCCTGGTATGTGATTTTTATTTAGAACTAATATTATTATGCAAAAGGTATTTTTCTTCAAGTAAGAATGACCTTGACCTATGACTTTTTGAAGCAGAAATTGATAGACTTCTTTCTAACCCCAAGTGCAAGTTGTCCACATTGTCTGGTAAATGCAGATGGTGGAGAACTCATGTTACTGTGCAGAAACAAACCTGTAATGTATGAATGGACATCAGCATAACATAGTAGTCTCCCCTTAGGGCAGGCACATAAGAATTATTCAGTGGAAGAAATTATGAGCTCGTTTACATGTAGATTCAGATTTCATAATAAAAAAACAAGTCATAATTTACACTGAATGTAACTATCAAAAATCATCATGACCAAATATTTGCATAAAGTCCATTTACATTTTCAAGTCTCACACAAGCACCATACAAATATACAATTAAAACATTCCAGATAGGCTATAACCTAAATTTGATTCTAATTCCAGTATTCCAAATTCTTTAGATAGTCTTTAATGATTGGAAAACAATTCCAATATTCAATCAAAACACAACACAGGATGCCTGACTCTGGCAGAGTCACTTGATGAAGAATTAAACTACTCTAAAGGGATTAAAAGAAAACGAAACTAGTCATTGAAGATATAGTTCTCAAAGAGGGGATTAAGATCAAAATTCAAGCAAGGAGGATGCCAGGCCCACTGCCAGCTCAAGCAAAGAGAAGATAGTACATCCACACTGAACTCTAATGGGGCGGCAGAACTCAACAGATTCCCTGAACAAATAAAATAGCAATCCTCCAAACTTTTAAAAATAAAAAATTTAAAAAAAAAAAAAATCCCCACATGTACAAACATCAAATGGATGAGAGGCACACCAACACTGCATAGTATCTTTTGAACTAGAGGATGCCACTACTAAGTCCTAACCAGTCATATGTGCTGGAAAGGGGCACAACAAAAAGGTGCCAACAAAAGCAAATTGTACCCTAAGGTCTGATCTGTGTGCATTTGATTCCCTTTCTACAAGTGCTGGGGATAAAAATTGCTTAACATCTAGCATGTGTCAATTAATGATTACTTTTGCCTAATTTGCCAACTAGTTGTTAGTCCAGAACATCTAGCACATGTCAATTATTGATTGTTTGTGCCTAATTTGCTAACTAGTTGTTAGTCCAGAACATCTAGCATGTGTCAATTATTGATTGTTTTTGCCTAATTTGCTAACTAGTTGTTAGTCCAGAACATCTAGCATGTGTCAATTATTGATTGATTTTGCCTAATTTGCTAACTAGTTGTTAGTCCAGAACATCTAGCATGTGTCAATTATTGATTGATTTTGCCTAGTAGTTGTCAGCCTTGAATATGTTGCTAAAGGAAGCCCACTTTATTTATACAGGTACCCAACTAAAATTTGATACCACAATGGGTCCAAATCATAAAAAAATATTGCCACTTATGGAGACAATGGGTTCAAATCTTTTCAAAATGGCTGTTTATACAATATTCAAGAAAACCAAAGGATAGTATAGCAAATCAAGAAATCAGTTTAACACCAGGCCCAACCAAAACTTTTTTAAGGATGCTTGCATTTACATTTACAATTTTAGGTCACTTTATCTTAATGTGGAAGAGTTTCCTTTTATAAAAACTATCACACATCTTGACAAGTACAACCTGTGACAAGTTAAGAGCCAGAAAATGTCAAAATGTTCTGAAATTCTGTCAAATTTTTTTACATTTGATTTGTAGCTTATTTAGAAAATATATAATGTTGAGACAACAGCTGTTTGATTTAATTTAAGTGAGGCCATGTGTAGTAACCTTCCACACTCCTGGAAAAGCAGGAGTGTTCAGTTTGACTGGTGATCTTTGCATAGTTTTCTAGAAATGGAGGTGTGACTTAAATTGTCTGAAAGTGAATTCTGCATGTAAAACTACAATTGCCCTTAATTACAAAACCTTGTGAAAATATAATAACCTACCTCTCTGTACATGCAATAACCTACCTCTGTGTACACACAAAAACCTACCTCTCTGTACACACAATAACCTACCTCTCTGTACACACAACCTACCTCTCTGTACATAGAATAAACTACATCTGTGCACACAATAACTTACCTCACTATGTACACACTACAACCTACCACTCTGTGCACACACAATAACTACCTGTGTACACAAAATAATCTACCTCTGTGTACACACAATAACCTACCTCTCCATGTACACATAATAACCAACCTGTGTACACACCATAACCTAAGTCTTTGTGTAAAGATAATAACCTACCTCTGCATGTACACAAAATAAACCACCTCTTTGTACACATAATAATCTACCTCTGTGTGCACACAATAACTTACCCTTTGGTGTACACACTATAACCTACCTCTCTGTCTATACACAATAACCACTGTGTACACATAGTAACCTTTCTGCCTTCACACAATAACCTACCTTTGTGTACAATAACCTAATTTTGTGTACACACAGTAACCTACCTCTCTCATATATCTTCTCCTTATCCACATCAGTCAAACTGTTCACAAGGGATTTGAGTTTTTCTGCCTCTCTCTGTTTTCTCTTCTCTTCATATTTTTCATCTGGGCTCATTCTTAGTGTCAGACGATGTTGGTTGTCCTGATTTTAAATAAACCCCGTCAAATTAATTTCTGAACCTTTGTTATAAATATACAGATGATAAAAATTATTGCTTTAAATATTGAATTGTGCACTTAATATTACATTTTTGAATGGTTTTTCCCCTTATTATTTGTTCTTATGAGAGATATTGAGAGATTTTGGATTTTGCAGCCAGTGATGTGTATAATCTTTGTGTCTGATACAGTGGGGGGGGTCGATTTCTATAGTTCATTCCACACAGCACTGATAATTTTTTTCCTATCTGTAACTCAGTAAGTATTTAGTTCAGTATCATTAAATGTAGCTAAAAGTACATAATTCATTTTAAATACTTCATGTTAGAAACTTTTATCTACATATAATGAAAAAAAAAATCATATTTAAGGATGACAAAGTGGCATATTTTGTCTATACAATTTTCATCTGGATCTGAGCATGGACTGAAAATGACTCTTACAGCACCTATCATTATACAACATAATACTTGATAGCCAAGAAAAGTATGGACTGTGTATTCATGCTCAATAAGTGAAAAGTGGGATAAAAATTAGTGAGTTTTGAACACAATTAGTGAAAAATTGTATCATGACACTAACTCAATCTACTTCAATGGTCAGTACTGCTTTATAGAAAATCCCCAAATAAAATTAAAACATTACTTATACTGATTACATGTACATATTTGCAGCCTTTGTACACAAACATCACGCTATCTGACAGGATACGATGCTGTAGCAGTCTTGAACTTCCTCAATCAGTCTATGGCAAATTTGTTTTCAAAACAGTTCAGGCTTCTTGCCTACTGGTTAAATATGGTAACCAGAATTGTTGCAAATTTTCAGCATCTAAGCAGGCACTTACATTTTGTCCTATTTTTTCTCACAATAGGAAATAATCTTTTGCTGTCACGGCTGCTGTACTCCAACTGAGAAAGACATATTATGTTGAACAAGAAACTTCACAAACAGTGTTACAACACTGGTAGCATACAGGACTTGAGTAGGTGGCTTAAAGTACTCCAAAACTGAAATCTGCTTGGGGTGCTATAGCAGTGTGCTTTTTCACATAGTTCTGCCATTTGCCCACAGGAACTTGTACTGTTGCTTACAATTTATCTGCCATACATGTACTGTATAATAATATTACTACATGTAACATGTATGACAGTAAATTGTAAACAACAATACCAGCTCTTGTGCATATTCCCAATTACTAGTGTGTGATAAGCACAATGTACATCAATGTTCGAAGTCTGAATGCTTGGCCAAATTTTGGCAGACTCCAATCTTACACTTCACATCTTGCGGAATACAAATCTTTTTCATTAATCCAGAAAATAAAATATCAAACAGTGAACGATTAGTGGTGTCAGCACATGCACGGAAAACTGTGATCTCAGCAAATTACAATATAGGCTAATCTTTGAATCTCAAAAATTCCAACACGCAATAAAGCTGTTTTCATGTACCAATGTGCTTCCTCACATCATCTCTGCCACCATGCTCAAGGCTAAAATTTGTGGCACGCTGTGTGCAAAAAGCATGATGTATATCGGTATCTGATGGCTGAATGTACAGTATATTTTAAACCAAACTTCACATTTGTGCAATACATTTCTTTTTCCTTGGTAATAATGACATTTTCAAGATGCAATGCAACTTGGCAGCAAATGCACTGAGAAAACTTCTAGTTAGGCCCCAGTTTCTTTCAAAAGCATTTGTAAAACTACTCTTATACATACAGATTAAAATACACTAAAATGCTTGCTACCGGGCTAATATTGTGACTTATTGCAGCGGACTGTTGCAGCAATGGGAAAATGTAAAATAATTGAGAATTGGGGAATTTGTGGGTTTTTTTGCATGGTGTGAATCTGTCAATTGCTGTAGAAAGTAATGAAATTCATACCAAAATTGTGAGGGTTAGCAGCTATGTTCATGGATAAAACTTAAGCTGAATCAAAAGACTGGGTATTCATGAATAAATCCTATCCACAATTCAAAGACTGTCAATAACACAAACAAGCTTGCATTCATATACACAATAAATACTAGATTTTTTTATTTGTATAACAATTTTGCCCCTCTTCTACAAAAAAGGTCAAAATTGAATGAGTTAAAAAATGTAATAAAAGTATTGGAAAAATTGCTTTAGCAACATGAAAATATATCCAGGCGATCTACATACACATACAAATATGCCCATGCCTACACATACTTACAAATATGACTACACATACTTACAAACATGTCTAACCACACACACACAATTTGTGGATGGATCAACAGATAGGACTAATTGAAGACATTCACTCTAGCATGAAAGCATAAAAAGACCAACAAAAAATGTGCAATCAAGTGGATATTTTTTTAAATCTCAACTTAATAAACATCAGTACCTTAAAATATTGCTGAACCTTTTTCTGCAGGAAATGAGGATCCTTCTTAAGTTTCTCTTTAAACAACGTAACCTCCTGGTTGATTTTCAGCAACTCAGATGGGTCTCCATCATGGTTCCAACATGAAGCAATGGACTGTACACATGAAACAAGAAAATTATTTATTATTCCCACAAATACTTTTTGCCCACTGTTGCTGAGCATATACAAAAAATTCATGATAACAGCACTGATACCATTCAGTCCAGATATTTTTAATTAAACAACAGGTTTTACTGTTCATAAAAAACAATCACTAAAAGAAAAAAATGATAATGGCTTTGCCAAGACCAAATAGCAAAATTGTGCTGAAAAATTTTGTTCATTCTTATAAAACCCTAGTCAGCACAATGATTATGTAGAAGCCATATATAGTGAGAATATTTATGGCTGAGCCACAACCAAAATTTTTTGGTACCAACTGCTAGAGTAAAAGATGTTCATCGATAATTGTGCTATTTCCTAAATCATAGTACATTAGGAAGAGTCTTCTATGTCGTAAATCCATTTACCCAAGTTAAAAAATTGCTCACATATTTTGAATTAATTTAGCAACAAAGGTGCTAACAAGAATATGTTATCTTGATATCTAAGAACATAAATTGGTTACATGTTAGGGCAGAAATAATTTGCTTCTAATTCTTTGATCTTCTCACCAAAACACCAATCCTCAACCATACTGTCATAACAGTTATACATAACGAACATACTCTGCAAGTACAGCACAAATTATCATATTTTCCCCAATCATCAACAGATACATCCCACATCAAGTCTTGTCCTGCTGGCTCAGGGCTGTAGAATGAATGCACACCCAGTCTAGTCATGTTGGCCTAAGGATGTAGAATGAATGCACACCCAGTCTAGTCATGTTGGCTTAAGGATGTAGAATGAATGCACACCCAGTCTAGTCATGTTGGCTTAAGGATGTAGAATGAATGCACACCCAGTCTAGTCATGTTGGCTTAAGGATGTAAATAGAATGCATGCCCAGTCTAACCCTGTTGGATCAGGGATGTGTATTTGATTGTACACTCAATAAAACCGTTTTTGCTCAGGAATGTAGATGGAATATACAATCAGTCCATCCTTTTTGACTTGGGGATATAGATTGAATGCATTCCTACATATCATAAGAGATGACTAATGACAGGACTATAGATTGAATACATTCCTACATATCACAAGAGATGACTAATGAAGGTCAGCTTTTTAATCTGGGATGTTTATGCTGGAAAGATCTTGGACATTTTAAGAGAGTTCAGACTTTTATGAAAACACTGACTTGGATTTTAAGGATTCAGGCTCTCTTGTCTTTATTTTTGATTTGTATAGCTTCCTGAGGCTTCTTATATTACCCAGCAATCTATACCCAGTCAGCAACTGACTTCAGTTCCACTTTTATTTTAGCTCTCCAAACAAATCAATAGATTTTCTTTTTCTATTATCTCTGTAACTTGAGGACAAGATTGCACTTTACTTAAAATCAATGGGGGCCCCGAGTGGCCGAGTGGTCTAAAGCGCTGTCCGTTACGGATCACTGCCATCTCACCTCTGTCTGCGTGTGTTCGAGTCTAGGATTCGGCGAATGTGGATATGTGAGAAAGCTTGCCAGTAGCTTCTTGTGGGTTGGTTGTTCTTTCTGGTGATTTCCCGGTTTCTTCCTCCACCATTAATACTGGCCGCCATGAATAGCCTATCATGTGCTGAAAAATGGCATTAAGCCCAACAACAACATAAAATCAATGCCAATTTAAATAGTATTAACACTCACCATAGCTATGCCAAGGCCAAAGTTTGCTGATTGGTGTTTCTGAGCCAACTCAATTCTGTGAAGCAGAGCATCTACTCTTGAACTATCAAAGCCCTCTCTGAAAAATAATTATATTTCTTTTTCTTATGCAAAGTGAAATGATCATAGACCACAATGCAACAGTAATTGCCTCCATGAAAGTGCAATGATCAGAGACCATAATGCAACAGTAATTGCCTCCATGAAAGTGAAATGATCAGAGACCACAATGCAACAGTAATTGCCTCCATGAAAATGAAATGATCAGAGACCACAATGCAACAGTAATTGCCTCCATGAAAGTGCAATGATCAGAGACCACAATGCAACAGTAATTGCCTCCATGAAAGTGCAATGATCAGAGACCACAATGCAACAGTAATTGCCTCCATGAAAGTGAAATGATCAGAGACCATAATGCAACAGTAATTGCCTCCATGAAAGTGAAATGATCAGAGACCATAATGCAACAGTAATTGCCTCCATGAAAGTAATAAGAAATAAGATTTTCATGGAAATATGAATATAGCACAGTAAATGACTGGGTCAATTTCAACATTTCTAAGGAAAAACAATTGATATATATAGTGTTGTTTAATGTAATTAAATAATGTTTACACAAAGAATGGATATGGATTTCCAATCAAAGCCTTTTGTGGGTCATTTCAAGGTCAGTATAGCAGACACATTAGTTGGGTTGGCTAGCAGCCAATCAGAGACAAGCGTCTACTGTGCTGATATATATACTATTAGAAACATAAATTCATTCTGAATTGTGCATCATAACAATGTCATGGACTTCAAATCTATGATAAACTTATAAAAACATCAATTCATTTGTATGTGTATTGTAATAATATGATACTACCACTGACTTCAAATAATAGAAACAATAATTCATTTTGATGTCATATCTTGCATTAATTTAAAACTAATGAAAACAAATTTGTTTATATATTACTGATAAAGCCATTTAAAACTAAAAAGATAACAGCCTGCATGTTTTGATTCAAGTATGCTGCTGGTTTTAGATATAAATTATACTTATATAATAGTGGTTTTACCATTTTAGATAATAATTCAACTATTATATTGGTGGTTATACTATTTTAATACCAATTATACTGCCCTGCTAGTGGTTTTGCTGTTCTAGATATCACTTTTCCTAACATGCTGGTGTTTTACTGTTTTGGATATTATATTTATCAAACAAGTAGGAATCTTCAAATGCAAAACTTTATTCTCTTTACCAAAACATAAAATCATAAACAGCTTTTAAAGAGTAAAATATAGGTGAATGTGACCTACTTTGGGCTCATACAATTGTGATCCTTATTATGCATGCCAACTCATATTTCAGTATTATGCGGAAGTTGTCCAATAGCAGTATGAGGAGATAAGTTGCTAATACAGATAGATAATGATAGATAATGACTAAAAACATCTGTGGTAATGATGTATAAAACAGCAGACCATAGGTTTCAAATTATAAATCTTTCCACATACTGTATGACTTTATCAATGGTGTCATAAATGATCTTTTCAACTTTCTCCACATCACTGGGATGAATTCCCTGCAGGCCCACAGAAAAACTGCTCTCCTTAGTGTAGCCATTGAATCTGTAAAGGAAGGAAAATCTGAAATAATTATCTCTAATCAATATTGCTGAAATATTAGGATATTATCTTTCTACAGCCAAGCATGACAAAAATGGTTATGTCTGGTACCTATAGGGAGTTTCTCTGCAGGTGCTGGGGTTAACAAGTCATTGGCAATTATTGGGATACTTGGTGAAAAAGACATTTTGTTTCCTCTCTATTTATAAGATTTCCTCCTGAAAGACAACTATGTTGCCATCAGAAACCCAAACTGTGGCTAAGACTACTTTGTGGAATTTGGTTGCCTATCACTCTGCCTTTGATCACCTCTATTTTATGGCCCAGAAATTGTTGAGGTTACAGACAGTTGGAAGATCACATCCTGTTTTCACATTTCCTCTATATCTCCCCTGAACAAATGCAGCAACAAATGCATAAACATGTCTCGTATTAGATACATATTTTATAAACCATATGGCCATTGGCCATGGAATGATGCTCAACTTTTTTTATGATTGCTGCTATGTGAGCATCAATTCCCAGACGTGCACGCCATCTTCTTTTTCAGCTAGGTAAAAAAAAAAAAAAATGATGACAAGTAGAGCACTGATAACTTCACCACCATATTCTGCACAATTGTTGAATATACGGTGAATACACAGCAATTCACCTTGATATAGCCATCTGTACAGCCACCATTTTCTTACAAACACAGAGAACATCAGTGACGAATATTTCAAGTGCAAATACAGTACCTGCATGCAGAATATGATATCAGTGAAAAGCTTTCTGAAAAAAATTCCCCTTCAGTGCCAATTTGAATCAACAGGCATAAACAAGTGTCAAGAATCATCTGTCAATTAAAATGGCAGGCAGGATCATAAAGCAAACAGCCAATCAAAATGACAGACAGGATCATAAAGCAAACAATCAAAATGACAGACAGGATCATAAAGCAAACAGCCAATCAAAATGGTACACAGGCTCATAAAGCAAACAGCCAATCAAAATGACAGACAGGCTCATAAAGCAAACAGCCAATCAGATCCTACTGAAGGGTAACTTTCCCTTAATAACAGCAAAGTACAGACTGACCCATGTTAAAATTTGTTGGACCTCAGCCTCTAAATATATCCCATTTAATTTAAAATAAATCTAACTAATTGCATTTCACCACCTTTCAGTACTTCAATAAAAATCCAAGATTACACAGACTTTATCATAAACAGAAAGTGATGCATCAAGAAAACATGTCATTCTTTGGCTTGGTTAACATAAATGAAAACCTAAACAGAAACTCTTCTATCATTTTACCTAGCATTAACTCTTAAAGTGCTAGTCGCGACATTAGTCGCACCATATGTTAAGGTCTCGTAGCGCTTTACGCGACTTAAGTCGTTTTCCAGGCTAGCAACAATGTACACATCTGATTACTTCAGCCTGCCACTATTGCTTGTAAAACTATATTTGATTGGTTTATTGAGACCAAGAACAAGCATTCCGTTGTTTTTTACTATGTAGTTAGCAAAGAAGTTTTACAAATATTCGCTTTTAAGCACGTGGTACCTAGAGAAAATTAAAATGGCTGACTCTGAATACTACAGTGATTTCTTGCAACAAATACTGACTTGTGATATCAATGATGACAAAAATTTTGAAGGATTTGAGAATTAAATTATCGGAGTGGCAATGTACTGATGGAAATGCCCATGAGTAATTTTGAGCCAGAAATTGACGTGGAACTGGAGTCTGATGTACATGCTGGCTGGACAAGAAAAGACAGCATGCCTGTCAACTAACCATTAACTGGCATTTCAAAATTAAATGTTGATATGGCGAATTATGAACCTATGGACTATCTGAGTTTTTTTTAATGCAAATATAGCAGAGCAAATGAGAACTGAAATTTTTCATGAACATTTATTACTGACTCTGGAGGTCAAAACTTACCAGTAACATTCATGGAGTGGATGCTCATAAAACTTACCTTTTCTTTACCTGTGATTTTAGCAATTTAGATATAACACCGTAACAGACATAACATACATGTACAATGTTCAAACTAATAAAGAATATATTATTTCTATGATATATTTGAACCTTTCCATTCAAAATCAAACAAAATTACTGATGAAATACAATGGTATTTTGTTATGTTACCTGTATTTACACCTGTACATGCAAATATGTTAAACTTCCACATGTGCCTTGATGCTAATCTTAAAGTTTAGACATCCACCATCATTTTTCATATAGGTTTGTGTATTTGTTGTGGATATTTATTGAAATACATGCAATTTAAAAACTATGCCATTTTATTCTTTTTTCCTCCCAAACAATTCAGCACTGAGGGATCTTGTACTGCAGAACAGTATAGCACTTTGAGGGTTAACATTTTACCTAAACAGAGAGTATGTTAAAAGATGACACATGAGCACCTTTAGGCTATAACTCCTTAAATTACTCAAACTTGTGTTCAGACCTGACAGATATAATAGTGTACAAACAGAATGTTTTATAAGCATTTTAAATCTCATTGCCTTGAACTGTAACATCAACAAATTACTTGGAATATAAATAAAATTGTTTTATGAATAGCAAAATAAAATATGAAAAGATTCAAACTGATCAAACTGGAAAATAATAATAATGAAAACATTCAAATTGTTCAAATTTTATTGTATTCAGGAATCATTAATTGTTCTCTTTAAATACCAAAAGTATTTGTCAACATCCATATTCTATGTTTATGTTGGTATTAAATTTCTGTTTTGGATAATAAATGAAAAGAATGTAACAATTACCCATTGACAGGTGCATAGTCTGAACCAATATTGGCCTCCAACAGAGCTTGATAAAATGGCGACGTTTCTCCATCAACCAACAGCGTACAGATTATACTCTGTGTAAAGGCTTCAAAAACATCTGTAATCCTGAAAAAAGAACATGTTAAATTTTATAAAAAATTCTAACAAGTATCCCTTTCTTGTTTCTTGTCTTTTTATTTTTCATGTCATGTTGCAATATATAAATATATTAACAGAGTTAGAAGCATATTTCTTTAAAAAAAATTCAAGTTTTTGGGGGTTTTTTTTCAAAGTTCAAAATAATGTTTTTCAAGGTGCATTATTACATTAATTTTAAAGGATACATAAATATGAAAATACAAATTAATACTTACTATGTAAGAAACATGTCTTGTAAATTTAAGAAAAAAAAAACATAAGTCAATAGTATGTACACTGATATCTTTCCCATTAATATTAAACATCCTACATCTGGGCATTAGAATAATGTAGTCACTAAACAAAGTTAATTTTACTGTCAACACTATATTTTACAAAGTCCAAAATATTTAGAGTGAATTTTTCAGTTCATCACGTGGTTTTGTAAGAGCTCCAAGTTTAGCAATTTAGTCCTTGTCTTTTTTCCTCACACTATTCTGATGTCCTGATAAAGGAAATTTTCCTATGGATCTTTTCTTTCAATGCCTATTCATCATCAGCAGCAGTCATTTCAATGTCTTTGTAAGTACCTTCTTTTCTTTTTCACTCAACTCCATAAACAAACAAAAAAGTAAATATACTTGATTTGTTCTATTATCGCTTATTTAAAATTAGCACATGGATACTTTAAACTATTTCATATCAGATATATTAATATTTCTCTAGGCTAAGCAGTATTCTATATTTTTAGAATTACTTTCGGTCCAATTTCCACTCAATCCCAAATTAAGACTATATACAGTTTCTATTTTAAATTGCTGTGTTCAGAAATGATTTCATGCTAAAGGCTTTCTTGTTTTGCCTGTATTAAGCACCAGCTGAAGAGCTTGGTTTTTTTTGGTTTTTTATGTGTGATTATGGAACATTATATCAATGCACACAAATCAATATTCTTCTAGCATAATTTGCATCTCCTAATCAAAACTTTATAATTTTCTGCTACTAGCCACCGAAGTTGGAACCGGCAGCCAGCCATGTCAAGTGAACAATTCATTTTTCAAGGCTTTTCAAGGTTTTCAATGTCTCCAAATGACTCTGTATTAAAGAGAAAATCCAGCATTCAAACATTTTGTTACTAAATTAATCGTCAATTAATTTCCAGATATCATTATATCAAAGTTTACATGATTGGATAATGAAGATACAGGCTATAATCTAATCATCTTTGGGCCATGCCTTGGTGGTTGGTTCTATCAAGGTAAGCCAAAACAAACTAAATTAACTTTCTCATAAAGCCCAGTGCTTAGTGGTTAAAGCATCCGACCTGGATGTGGCAGGTCGCAGGTTCGAACCCTGGCAAAGTGATACCAAAGATATAAAAATGGTAATAGCAGCTGCCTTGCTAGGAACTCAACTTTAAGAGGTTAATGTTAGGACTGGCCAGCCTAGTGTAGGTATAATGTGACTGGCTGGGACATCATGCTACATGTGTGTGGCATAATGCCCCAGTGCTATACATCACTATAAACTGCCATACTGCAGACATTGTAGCAATATGACTGAAAAATTATTAAAGCTATGTTAAACATTCAAAAGACACACACACTAAATTAATCCTAATTGAAATTCAAGATCTTACAATACCATTTTTTAAAGTTGTATTTAAGGATAATCAATCATCACTGGGTTAGTTTTATCCAGCTTCTCCAGCAATGTCTCAATGGTGATAACAGTTTGGATGTACACATTGTTATACAGGTCTATAGCATTCCTCTAGTTACCCATATATTTTTGTACCTACTAAATTTGAGCACTATATCTATTACGATGGATATTAAATACACAAATATGAATGCATGTGAATTCTACATTTCTGTAAGCAGTAAAAAAGTATTCACATATCAGTTCAACAAAATCCTCACAAAATCCACTTTTCTCAGTCAAAATCCATACAAAATCCACTTTCTGTCAAAATCCATACATGATCCACTTTTATCAGTCAAAATCCATACAAAATCCACTTTTCTCATTAAAATCCATACAAAATCCACTTTTTTCAGTCAAGTTCCATACAACAGCCACTTTTTCAGTCAAGTTCCATATAATCCACTTTTCTCAGTCAAAATCCATACAAAATCCACTTTCGGTCAAAATCTATACATGATTCACTTTTATCAGTCAAAATCCATTCAATCATCTTTTCTCATTAAAATCCATACAAAATCCACTTTTTTCAGTCAAGTTAAATACAACATCCACTTTCCTCAGTCAAAATCCTCAAAATGTAGATGAATTATTACATCTAGAAACACCTGTTTATTTATACATAAAAATAGTGCATCAAAAATACATAAAGCCCAATGTTTATTTTGTTTGAGTGCCAAAGAATACTCCACATCAGCCTATCTAGGTTGATTTTATGGTGGAAACTGAAGCATAACCATTCCAGTCATAAGTGCAATGCTTTAACCTCACAAGTTAACCTCACCTAACCTCACAAGATCACAGATGTACATACATACTCTGACATAAGAAAATTGATGGCTACTGTAGTCTGTTTCTCTGGATCTGGTGCCATGGGGTCTGGTTGACATGTGATTGACTCTGATCTCTGTTATAAAAAAATATATACATATAAAAATACTAAACCCATTCTTCGATGAAACCAAAGTTTTCGAGCAAAGAATAAAACTGTGCATAGCCCACAGCACAAGGACACATTTCAAATGAAATTGGGACTATTAATAAAAGGATGTAGTGGTTGTGGGTACAAACACTGTAATAATATAATGCAGGCTTACCACAAAGGAAATTAAGACTATCGACAGCTAGATATAGGGCATAGTTAACAACCCTCTAGTACAAAAATACTGACTGCTTATATAAAAAATACTGATTTTCAGGAACAAATACTAGTTTAAAAATTGTAATGCATATGTAACTATTTACAACATTTACAACAGTCAGCAAAGTTGCCTTAATTATTTAAATCCAATGATGCATGTGTTGCATTCTGCTGAACGAGCACTATTTCATTTGGGTGCCCATTTCACACAACTCACAAAAACTAGCTGTTTATATCAGCTGTTTCCACACTGTTTTCAGGCTGTGTTGATGAAGCAGCAGCTGTATCAGCTTTTTCATGATGTCATGGCGACCTCCATCTCCAATAGCAAAATCACATTGCACAATTTGTAAAATGTCAGGTTTTCTCCTTTACTAGATGGTTTCACAAATCTAAACAAGAAGGCATAATTGTCCTTCTAGTTGTTTTCTTGTCTTTCCCGGAGAAAAATTCTGAATATTCTGCTTTCATTTTTGATAGGATTAGAAGTTAAATATAATGAAGATGAGATACCGTGATAGCGGCAACTGTTTGCAAAATCCAATATGGTAGATAAAGACAGGCAAATTAACCAATCATATTTTAGAACTTTATTCCTATATACATGTGATACATTTCTAACAGAAAATTGAAAATTGCATGGAAAATTTTAATTATATTTTATAATCTCGCTGGACCTAACAAAAAGCACTGAGGTAACAATGGGCCTCAAGATAAGCACAGAGATACATAACACAGAATACCTTGTTATGATAACAATATGGTTCAAATCATCAATTTGCTTTAGCCTAAATCATGTGTCAAATGTGACACAACTGTATTAAGAAAACTACCATAAACTTTGGAAAATATATTTAACCAAATCCTCAGTTAAATTTTCAAATTTTAATTTTCAAATTTGTAATTTCATTCATAGTAACTTTATTATCAATATTTAGTAGAAATTAAGTTGCAGTAAAATCAAATAACACTAATATAAATGTATATTCATATTTATTTATGATGCTGCCCAGCAGTACTGATATTGTTCTAAATTATCTATGAAGCACATCATTTTCTAATTTTATTTTAAATGTTCAAAACTGGCTTCATTTGGGAATAATTTTGATAAAAAGTGCAAATTACCATTTGTACTTGCTATGTGACCAATTTATACCTATTGAGTGACTGACTGCACCTGATGTTGGGACGACTCCATTTTGTATCATCCTAAAGGTTCTTATGACATTGAAATGTAACTATAATCACTACTTAAAATCCAAGAATCACCTGCTTTCAAATTATGGTCTATTAGATGATATCAATGAGGCCAACTGCATACCTACATCTGATGAGGTGACTGATATTTCCCAAGTTTACCCTTATTACAAGTACAAATACATTCAGCTCCATTTTTATATATGTGTTTACGAACAGTTTCTCCATTCTATCATGATTTTGAGTGTGCAAGAAAAAACAGTTTCACAACTCCTGATCATAATATAGTCATTCTGCTTAAATTTCACCTTAGTACATTATATAGTTTTACGTTTAAATAAAACACTTCCCCACGATAAGGCCCTACATCACAGAATGGCTACAGTCGTATGGTGGGTATGATCATGGATTCCTTTTTATTATGTGGTAGTGAAGTTTATATATATATATATATATATATATATATATATATATATATATATATATATATATATATATATATATATATATATATATATATATATATATAATTTACTTCATTATAGGGTAAGTGTGAAAGCCTGCAAGTAGCTTCTCATGGGTCAGTGGTTCTTTCCGGGGTTTTCCAGGGTTCTTTCTCCAATATTAATACCGGCCGCCATGTATGGCCTTTGTTGTGATTAAAATGGCGTTGAACCCTATAACAACAACAACTACTTCATTATAAGGCAGCCTCAGTATAGTACTCATCATTATAACATGATTCCTGTTTAAGTTATAAGAATTATGTACTTCATTATAAGGTAGATTCACCTCACGGCTGTATTCTCTATGGACTCCATGTAAAGTTTTGTAATGAGTACTGTAATTAGATTTTGCCTGAAGCCCATCTCATAAACCTCACACTGCCAACTCCAGTATCAGATTTTGACATCTTCATTATACATAAATAATGCAGTACAAGGTCCATAATTACAATATTTGTCAAACTTTTCTTCTCACTGATAATGAAGTTACAACTCTAGGATAATATTTGTAGGGTATGTCCTAGGCTGTCATACAGTCTATTCAAAAGATGGGTCTGCACTTACAGGGCTTGACCAACGCTGCTCATTGGGAACAGTGGTATTAGTATGGATCCTATCAAAGTGTCGCAGATATCGACTGTTGATGAATTCCAAATGATCTTCTAGAGGAAAATTTCCATATGTGAAAAATCTGCAAAATAATAAAAGTAAACTGTAAAAGCTGTTGACAATTTTTTAAAAATATATGCTGATTCATTTAAGTTTGATCAGGAAAAAAAGAATGAACTAATCAAGAACAATGATCAAAAAATGAAAAGCATGAAAATCTTGTGTCCAGTTTAGGAAAACCATAAAAATTGATTTTATTTTTGAAAATCTTTCAATTAATATTTTCTCAAACAATGTAAATTTCTACCATATAAATTAGCCTTGACCATGCAAATAACTCTAGCATGTATCATTTGCATCCTATCTTTAAAATTTAACATAAAATAAATGTATAATTATCAATTTCATTTTAACAGATTTTATTTCCTTGTAATATAATTTGATAGAATGGTCTATCTATCCTGTTGTACATGTGCATGATTCAAGACCCTAACATCCCAAAACTAAGTCAATTTATCCTGTTTTTGAATGGCTTAAAATATTAGTTTTTACATGAACATAATTTCATGAATATAAAGCAAAAGTTTTAGAAACTAATTTTATGATCAGCGAAGCTCAAAAGTAGATCACTGCAGTCTACTTTAGACTCCTTAAATTGAATACACCCATCACATCTTGTAAAGTTTTAGAGACAACAAGTGCAATGACATTGGAAAAGTCAAAATCATGTTTTGACTCTATTTGAAATACAATAATATGATGTACCTGGAATTACTTGGATGATAGTGAGATGCATGGAAATTTTTCAGGTGACTCCAGGTAAGGTCAGGTATGAAGTGGGGGTCACCACCAGATATTACACTATATGTATGACTTGGGAACAACTTGTTCTGGACTGCTTCAGCAAACAAGCTCTGGGAACTGGACTGGAAAAAAGAAATCAATCCAGTCTTGCTGAGGATACTTCTGCTGGTGCTTCAGTCATAATGTAATGAGAAGGGCAAAATTTTGAATGGGAAAAGTTTCAGTTGATTTAAATGGACTGGACTGTAACAGTTTTAGTTGAACTGAATAAATTAGACTGTAACAGTAGGAGTTAAATTATATGGACTAGACTGTAAGTTTGAATTGAATTACAAGGACTAAACAGTAAAAGTTTGAATTGAATTACATGGACTAAACAGTAAAAGTTTGAATTGAATTACATGGACTAAACTGTAAGTTTGAATTGTATTACATGGACTAAACTGTAAAAGTTTGAATTTAATTATATGGACTAGACTGTAAGTTTGAATTAATCAGTTGACTAGACTTCAACAGTTTGAAATGAAGTATATGGACTAAACTGTAACAATCTGAATTGAATTATATGGACTAGACTGTAGCAATTTCAATTGAATTATATGGACTACAGAGTAACCATTTTAATTGAATTATATGGACTAGACTGTAACAATTTGAACTGAATTATATGGATGAGACAGTAACAAATTGAATTATATGGACTAGACTGTAACAATTTGAATCGAATTACATGGACTAAACTGTAACAGTTTGAAATGAATTATATGGACTAAATTGTAACAATTTGAATTCAATTACATGGACTAGACTGTAACAATTTAAATTGAATTACATGGACTAGACTGTAAAAATTTGAATTGAATTACATGGACTAGACTGTAAAAATTTGAATTGAATTACATGGACTAGACTGTAACAGTTTGAATTGAATTACATGGGCTAGACTGTAACAATTTGAATTGAATTGCATGAACTAGACTGTAAAAATTTGAATTGAATAACATGGACTAGACTGTAACAATTTGAGTTGAATTACATGGACTAGACTATAACAATTTGAATTGAATTACATGGACTAGACTGTAACAATTTGAATTGAATTACATGGACTAGACTATAACAATTTGAATTGAATTACATGGACTAGACTGTAACAATTTGAATTGAATTACATGAACTAGATAGACTGTAAAAATTTGAATTGAATTACATGGACTAGACTGTAAAAATTTGAATTGAATTACATGGACTAGACTGTAACAATTTGAATTGAATTACATGAACTAGACTAAAAATTTGAATTGAATTACATGGACTAGACTGTAAAAATTTGAATTAAATTACATGGACTAGACTGTAAAAATTTGAATTGAATTACATGGACTAGACTGTAAAAATTTGAATTGAATTATATGGACTAGACTGTAACAATCTCAACTGAATTATGTGGACTAGACTGTAACAGTTTGAATTGAATTACATGGACCAAACTGTAACAGTTTGAATTAAATTTCATGGGCTAGACTAACAATTTGAATTAAATTATATGAACTGGACTGTAACAGTTTTAATTGAATTACATGGGCTAGACTGTAACAATTTCAACAGAATTATACGGACTAGACTTTAACAATTTGAACTAAATTATATGAACTACAGAGTAACAATTTGAACTGAAATTAGATACAGTAGACAAAAACAGTTGTAGATGAAATTAACTAACTAGAATGTAACAGTTTGAGTTGAATTCTAAAGACCAAACTGTAACAGTCATACTGATCAAATAGTCATAACTCATTTTTAAAAATGACATATTGAAATATGATCTAAGTCTGAAATACCATCAGAGCCTATTTATTCAGTTTATTACATCAGACACCATTTAAAATCATTTTACATTTTACTGTTTTCCTTTGTGTTGTTTTAAATAATAGACAATCATACATTCAGACCCAATCTAGATCAAACTCCAAGCTGATCTCAGACTACAATAAACATAACAGCCAAATCTCTGAGGGACCACAATTTTTAATTCCTTCAATGGAAGCTTCATTATTCCTATATCACTAAGGTTAATATTGTAACATGTTAAACATCAAAAGTAATGTAGTGAATCTAGAGTGACTTTAACACCTATTTGTGCAGGGTCTTTAACACCATTACCATTCCATCATAAAAAATATGATGTAATGGTTACTATACAAAAATTCATTCTTAAAACAATGATCAGATTATTAAGATTTTCAGTGATCTTTGTCACTGCAACAAAATAAAGTAGGTATGATAACCACTCATCTGGGTAAGTGACATATGTCAGCTTGTGAATGCAACTTCACACATGTATAGAAAATATAGAAGGAAGGGAGAGAATGACTGAAACACATATTTGCTATACTGCATAAGAATTATCTTCATTTATATATATATATATATATATATATATATATATATATATATATATATATATATATATATATATATATACACACAGCCAAATGAAGACAATTAATAGGCAGCATATATCCATCATTAAAGCATAAAAAAGGCAAGTCATTTATACAACTTGCACTATTCTCTGAATCTCTCCCAGCCCCTGAAAATTTTAGGTCTTGATTCAAAACTTAAGAGTCGGTCTGATGCTGTACCATAAAAAGAAATATCCAGGAATTCAAGGCAAGACAATTTCTTCTTTTTAACTGCTAGCATTGAAACTGTCTTTGATGTTCATTAAAACTGTCTTTGATATTCATTAAAACTGTCTTTGATATTCATTAAAACTGTCTTTGATATTCATTAAAACATTAAAACTGTCTTTGATATTCATTAAAACTGTCTTTGATATTCATTAAAACTGTCTTTGATATTCATTAAAACTGTCTTTGATATTCATTAAAACTGTCTTTGATATTCATGCATAATAAGATCATGGTCAATGAGCAACTGTGGCAGCCATATTGGATGTAAAGACATCACTATTTTTATTCAAGATGAACTACAAATCATTAGAAGACTTCGGCTAAACCCCTATGTTGATATCAGGACAATCTGTTGCATATTTCTTTGAGGTCATTAATTAATATCTTAATTAGTCTTTTCTTTTGGAGTAGCTGCAATAGCAAGAGTCTCCTGAGTGCTGCAATGGAAGCAATACTGGATGACGGATTACTACCATTCTCATCTAGTACTAATTTGTAACATCAAAAGAAACCTTCAGGTGAAAACACTGTGTTTATATGACTATCCATCTTGCAGGAGTAGTGATAAACATTTCATGATGGTAGACATATTAATAAGTCTTTTGGTGAAAACCCTGCCTTTCCATTCAGAAGGTATAGTGACTACAAAATTTTCAAGATGGTTACTTTGTGTCATACAATCATTACAGACCAAGTAGACATCAGAGAAGTCTTGGTGAAAATACCATGTTATTATGACCAGTCTTTCTTCAGGAGTATTAATAATATTTTCAAAATGGCTACTGTGGTGGCCATACTGGAGGTCTCACCATTTTCAATTAGGACCAACCAGACCTTGGAATGAATGTGTATGTAACTTTGCATGCAATCCTCAAAGTCAGTTCAGGAGGAATAGCAATACTAAATAAGTCTTAACAATCATGATCTGAAATATGTCCTTTGGATTGTCAGTCAATCAAATTCATGACCATTTCTTTACTGGTAATATGCATGGATATCATTTGTAACAAAATTCATCTTAGATCTGGATGATAAAAACTTAAATCTGGTCAAATGTATGGCCTCTCGAATGTTCATAATTTCTGTCAATCAGATAAAAGATCACCAAATTAGTGTGTGAATGTTGCCCATAAGCTCACTGAAGCTTTGATCATATTAGCTTAAATACGTGATATGAAATTTTGACGACAAAGTGTTTCAAGATCAACTCATCAACAAATACATATCAATCATAACAAAAATCAACCAAGATCTTAATATAAGATGCTTAAATGCCACATGTGATTGAAATCTATTAAAATTAAAGCCTCTATAAAGTTCACCTGACAGATGGTAGAAAAACAACAAAAAAAAGACAATGCTATAAGTACACCTTGCCTTGTACCATGATATTGTTCCCCATATAAATTCATATAATTTATACTTACAAATACTCCTTTCATCTCATTAAATACCACTCCTTTGAAGATAATTGGAGTTTCTCTGTTCTGCGGATCCTCGTGTTCCAATCTCCATCCTTCCTGGCTAATAAAATAATCTAAAACTTAATCCGTGCAAAAATAGATAAATTTTACAAGTTCAGACAATGCAAAACTTAATGTCTGCATAAAGGGTATAATTACTCACATTACTCACAAGTACTAATGTATGTCAATGAGAAGCAAAAAAGGCTGGAGCTTAACAATGGTTTATATGCATCAGAGAAAGTCATGGTTGTTCTGTGGACACCATGTTTGACAACTATCAGTGACTGACTGTCACAACATGTTACTTCACTTTTATTTCCTCAATAATAAATCACTGACTTGTACTGTTATACACTAACCAACCAATCATTTATGTGATTCTAGTCTGTTTTAGTGATACGTTAAATACAAACCAATCAAACAGATGTGATTCTAGTTTGTTCCAATTATTTGTTCTGTTAAACACAAACCATCTAATCACAGAGATGTGATTCTAGTCTGTTTCAATGATCTATTTTAAATATACACCAACCAATCAGAGATGTTATTCTAGTTGTTTCAGTGTTATGTTAGACACAAACCAAACTATCACAGACATATGACTCTAGTCAGTTTCAATGATATGTTAATTTATATACAAACCAACCAATCAGAGATGTGATTCTAGTCTGTTTCAATGATATGTTAAACAGAAACCAACCAATCACAGAAATGTGATTTGAGTCTGTTTTAATATGTTCAATATCAACCAATCGCAGAGATGTGATCTATTCTGCTTCAATGGTATGTTGTCTAAATAGAAACCTACCAATCACTGAAATGTGATTCTATTCTGTTCTAAGTTTCTATTGAATGCTAGTACCAAATACAGCAATTTATTTACTCTGAAAAGCACTTAACTTCATCACCAAGGCTTAATGATTAATATGTCAGGTGCCTTTCTGAATGACATAAGAGAAATTTTCTGGGATGTGCTTAAATGCATTACATGTTGGGTATCCAGAAATAAAAAGCATTTATTGCATTTCTGACTTTTAGTGTATTGGATCCAAGAATCAAGCTCAAGTACCGTATTGTGCCTTAATGCTGATAAGTGTCAGTATTATGCCTTAATGTTAAGTGTCAGTATTATGCCTTAATGTTGATGACTGTCAGTATTATGCCTTAATGTTGATGACTGTCAGTATTATGCCTTAATGTTGATGACTGTCAGTATTATGCCTTAATGTTGAGTGTCAGCATTGTACCTTAATGTTGATGACTGTCAGTATTATGCCTTAATGTTGATGACTGTCAGTATTATGCCTTAATGTTGATGAGTGTCAGTATTATGCCTTAATGTTGATGAGTGTCAGTATTATGCCTTAATGTCGATGACTGTCAGTATTATGCCTTAATGTTGACGAGTGTCATGCCTAATGTAACAAAAATGTAAAGTAATCCTTGTCTTAAAAGTAAATTACTGGTGTTGTTTTAGGTTTAACTTTTTTTTTAATTTATAATAAATTATACATAGCAGACCCAAGAAAAGCCTGATAAGAACAAGAAAAAAATAGGAAAAGCCCAGTAAGAAACACCAACCCATGGAAAGTGACTGGCAAGACAATGCACATACCATACATGCCAACCCCTGGTGAGGAAAAAGTGTAATCCAAGTGGAAAAAAAAAAGAGTAATCCACATACAGCAAAATAACATTTAGTAAGCATATCTACCCTTTTAGTCTTTTAATAGCAGTACCTGACTCAATTTTCATATGTATATGTATTTTCATTTTTAGCTTTATAAAGCAACAGACTCTCATAATGCATTTCCAAAACACTTTATACCAGCTGAAACTATGAATGTTTTTGCACAACGTAGAGCACCATGCGCTGGGTTTCTGAACCTGGATCAGAATTCAGTTTTATTTTTGTTAGCAATACTGAATAATCTCTCACAGCATGACAGTGGTAAAGAACCAATATTCCTTTCATAACCTGACAAAGAGAAAATTTATATATTCCCGTTACTGGGTCTTTAGCTGGGAAATAATGTGCCATTGCAGATCAACTCTGTCCACAGGAAGTACAGTGTCAGGTAGAATGCCAAACCTGATACTTCATAAGTTCTCCTAATTTATCGGCAGCCTTTTCAGAACCAAGATTTATTAAATTACTGGGACAACCTGATACATACAAAAATGGAGACATTTTTAGAAGAATAGAATGCAACACTTTATAAATTCCAATCATCACTGATACTTTATCAGCTATAAACCCTATACAGTTCTGCCAGTTTATGTTTATTCAAAGCATTAACAAGCAAATCAAAATGTTTTCTCCAGTGGAATGTACTTTTAATTCTGGTAATATTTGAAAGAAGAGCACTCTGAGTTTGCCTTTTTCATTGGCAGTGTCTCTTAAAAAGACTTAGTTAAACTTTTTGTCATTATAATCACTAATTTTCATGGCCTATGCAATTCTGAGTGATTCAGTAGAGTCTTCTAAATACCTAACAATATTAGAAGCATTTCTTCTTGCACATGCATATTTTTGGCAATTCTGGAATCAGGAAACATTCGTTTGAACAAAGCACCACTGCTAGAGATAGTATGTGTTCTATTAAGATAAACAACACCTCTGCATTTATAAAATTTGTATCTACAATTGAGCTTTGGAGTTAGCAATACCAGCTAATTCAAGGTTTCTTTGTTTTACTACCAAGACCAACATTAAACTCCTTTCCACACAGACTGCAATGGGTGTGAGGCTGCCCTAGAATGGAATACTGTATAATGTAATTCATGTATTCATCTCTGAATTTGATTTTCATCTTTTTCTAATCCATCCATGAAATTATTTGAAAAACATTTTTGCTCCCAACACACTCATTGACTAGAACAAATATGACTAGACTTTAACACCAAATATCTACAGACTGGTTCTGTACCAGATATAAAATGGAACAAAGAATCTGCCAACAAAGATTAGAAATTAAAAAACCAGTCTGTTCTCTCATAACTAAGCCATACAGCTGAGCTGCTATAAAGACAGAGGTCACAGTTTGAAACTAACATCCAGCATGTTCCTTGGAAATAGGGCAGCTGCTAAATATTGAACATAACACTGTTAGAAAAGTGCATGGCAGTCTATGGACAAGCATACACTTATCTTGTAGTTAGGTAGAAGCCATCTTTTCTAGAATATGGTCAGTGGGAATATTAGGATGTTAATAAAAATGAGAAAACAAATCAATAATTTTTTTAGAGCAGGATATACCAAAAACATGTAATCCTGATATGTTTATGCGAAAGACATAATTTATTGAAAAAACACATAATGATTACGCCAAAAATGTAATGGTTGGCATGTATGGCATACCCACATTGGCCAAACCAGAGATTTGAACCCAGACTGAGATGAGATGGTAGTAATTGGTAAAGGCAACCTCACAGCAAATCCAGTGCTCCTCTAAAATAAAGCAAACCACAAAAATATGGTTATTAAAATAAATCTTTCAATTTTAACAAAATAAGTCACATTATTTATTGGTACAGTGTTTGAGCCATGTTCATTTTAAGACACAAAAAAAGAGAAAATAAAAGTAATTTTGCTCATACATATAGGTACCAACTGAATTTCAAAAGTATTCATAAACAATTTCATTTTTCTTTCTTTATAATGAGCATCTATGGAAACTAATTTCATTACCAGAAAGTAAACAATTTGACTTCACTACATTTTATTCCAACAAAATCATCAGCTAACTTCTAAGGAACAAAAGTATACCCCTAAAACTTTATTATTTTACTGAAATCATCCAATTAATAGCTAAGTCATATAACAGTTCTGATTAACATGCATAAAATTTGTATCACTGCTTAAAAGAAATAAGTATACTTTCTAGGGACTCTTTCCATGGTACTAATTTCTAGGGACTTTTTCTATGGTATTGCTTTCTAGGACTCTTTCTATGGCACTATTTCCTAGTGACTCTATGGTACTGTTTTCTAGGGACTCTTTCTATGGAACTGTTTTCTAGGGACTCTTTCCATATACTGTTTTCTAGAGACTCTTTCTACAGTACTGTTTTCTAGGGACTCTTTCTATGGTTTTGTTTTCTAGGACTCTTTCTATGGAACTGTTTTCTAGTGACTCTTTCTATGGTACTGTTTCCTAGGGACTCTTTCTATGGTACTGTTTTCTAGGGACTCTTTCTATGGTAGTTTTACAGGGACTTTTTCTATGGTACTGGACCATAGCATTATTGAAACAAAATACCACACTATTTTCTGTTTATATGAAGACACCTAAATACATCAAACATATCAATTTATCTTTATAAATGAAACAACTTAAGTTATAATTAAGTCATACAAGCAGAACAAAAGACTAGAGTCTACCTGTATATTCCTGCACAAATTGATCATTTTTTGTGAGGCAGCGTGAGTAATTTTCTGCAATTATCATGGTTATAACTAATATGAGGTTTTCATTTACCTAATTTTTCATTGCTATAGAGGGTGAACTATCAAAAAAACTATTACTAGTTTTAACAATACCTTTCTGAAAATTACGACTTGCAAATATGGCAGATAAGTATAGGAATTTATGCAATTATCATCATCAGCTATAATATTAACTGAAATTGACATTCATTAACCTATTCAGAACAAATGACCATTCAAGTTGCTATGTAACAAATTATTTTTAATTTGGTATTTTTTCAGAAAACTAAAAGTCTAGGATATACTTATTTTTACACCAATGACATATCTCAGATTTTCTAATCCTTGTCCATGATAGAATAAATTTGCACATTTTTTTTCTGGCTGAAAGACATTATCTTATTACCTGAAATCTAACTCTCTCAATAGAGGATAGAAAACAGCATCCAGGTAGATGGACAGAAGGTTATCAAAATCTCGTCTATTTTGTGAGGAAAATGGATACATTGTCCAGTCAGAAGCTGCAAGTGTAGAATGATATAAAGTGTAATCTTCATATAAAAAACCTCTACTGAGAAATTAAATTCTTTCATGAAAAGAATTAATGTATCATTATATGTCAGTAAAATCCTACTAACATATGCTTTATTCAGTGCAACTATACTGTACGAGGCAATGCACCTCCTTAGTGGTAAACTTCTAGCACAAAGGGACACAACTCTTCTAAGATTTTTTTTTTTTAAAAATGGGAAAATTGTTATATTGGTGCATGCTTATTATAATGTGTTTTACCTCTGACAAGTACCCCAATACATACAGAGAGCCAACAAACACTAACAATGGTGTGAGAGATCACAGGATTTACAAGTGCACTGAAATATTGTAGGACATTTTGGCTGAATGTCTGTCACCACGCTGACAGGTAATATGTATCAGATGCAAATAACTTCATTGTGTTTCATAAATTTTCAATATAAACTAAACAATTCTTGCTAATTCACACACGGAATATGTCAAAATAAAATATTACAATTTTTTATTATGCAAATGAGTACATGTGTTTTATCTCTGTCATAAAGGTCAATTGTATTTCAACCAGGAATAAGAATATAGGCAATGTTCATATTTAGACTCACATCAGTATTATATCTGTAAATTTGCCAAACCCTTTAAATCCATTGTATCTTAAAACTCACCATAAAATAAAAAAAAATACAGTAGAACCTGCCTTGAAAGAACATCCCTTGTGCCTAAAAATAATGATCTCTCAAGACAGGTGGTCCCTCATGACAGATCATTTACTCTGTATAATCTATACATCTGTGCATGGAGAACCTGGTCTCTCAAGACAAGTTATCTCTAACAGCAACAGTCTTTCAAGATAGGTTTTACCACATACAGAATCCAAGTAATAATTAATATCATGCTTTGAAAAATCCTACCATTTTTATTCTCTCATACGTCCAACTGCAAACAACACAGACACTGATAGAAGAGAGTCTATGTACTTTGTTCTACTGATTATGGCTAACAAACTACATAGACAACTAATCTGCCAGGGCATTGTGGGTATGTGCAGGGCATTATGGGTATATGCAGTGCATTATGGGTATATGCAGGGCATTATGGGTATATGCAGGGCATTATGGGTATATACAGGGCATTATGGGTATATGCAAGGTATTATGGGTATATACAGGGCATTATAGGTATATGCAGGGCATTATGGGTATATGCAGTTTGCAGATAAGTATACACAGCAAGAAAATTCCTTAGCAAAAGACTATATTAAATATATTCAACAAACTGCTATTAAATTATTGTGGAATTTTCATTATTTAATCAACTACAAGTATATAATATTGATGAATTTTGCCTAACTTTTACACGAGGCGATTTATACATAGTTTACTATTCAATAAAAGGTCAAATTGCTATAAAAAATGCAAATGAATAACAGAGTTAAAACTGAGATGGTTTAGCTCAGTGCTAATAAATGTGGTGGAAATATCTCACCTGTAAGTGCATTCATGTAGGTGGCAAGTGATCGGTTCAACATCTTGAAGAAAGGGTCTCTGACAGGAAATTTTCTAGAACCACATAGTGTGGTATGTTCCAGAATGTGTGGAACTCCTGTGCTATCCATTGGCGTGGTTCTAAAGGCCACACTGAATTTAACAATAATAATAATAATAATAATAATAATAATAATAATAATAATAATAATAATAATAATAATACCAATAATAATAATAATAATAATGATGATGATGATGATGATGATGATGATGATGATGATGATGATGATGATGATAATAATAATAATAATAATAATAATAAAAATAATAATAATGATAATAATAATAATAATAATAATAATAATGATGATGATGATGATGAAGGTAATAATAATAATAATAATAATAATAATAATATAAATAACAATAATAATTGTCATTAACAACAATAATGATGACACTGACGTCATGATGATACTCATTTTAAATACCATCCTGATTCCCTTCCATTCCTAACCACTGCATTGTAGATTTTTAACTGTAGTCTATGACAAAAAAGCTAAATTAATATATGATTCTGAATAACTTTAGTAAAGCAGACAGTTAAGATTGGTTACTTGACATCATAAACAATGACAGGATGAGTCTAAATAGCATGAAACCCTTCTGTAATTTAAGCATCATTGTCACATGGAATTTAGCATAAGACAGCTAATAGGAGTAGCAGCTGATCTTTCTAAAGCTAATTCAAAAGAAATAAAACCGCATTTACAAAGATTTAAGTTATTTCAAGTGTCCACTGAATACTTAATTCTGAAAATATTGGTTGAGTCTTTCATTTAGCATTCTGAAGAATTACCTGTAGATAAGATCAAACACCTTTTAATCTCAGAACATAATTACTAGGTGTAATTACAATTTAGCTCAGAAATAATTAACCACCATATCTGCCAAATCTCTATCCATGAAAATGTTTGGAAAAATTATATCAACATCAAGCATGATGTTAATCCATGCACTTCTGGGGTAAGGAAACAGTCTAATTTACATTTGAGTTAGATGCAGTTGTATAATATTGATTCTAATATTGGCAAAACAGTACATATTGTATATAACATGAAAATACATATTTTATTCATATCCAAATGGTATACAAAATGTCAGCAATTTGATTATTTTTTAAAAAATACAGAATGAAAACATTATTATTATTATTATTATTATTATTATTATTATTATTATTATTATTATTATTATTATTATTTTTATTATTATTATTATAGGATCCACAAGTGGTCAAGTGATCTAAAGCACTCTCCGTTATGGATCACTGCCATCTCACCTCTGTCTGAGTGGGTTTGAGTCTAAGATTCGGTAAATGTGGATATATGAGAAAGCTTGCCAGTAGCTTCTTGTGGGTCAGTGGTTCTTTCCGCAGATTTCCCAGTTTCTTCTTCCACAATTAATACTGGCCGCCATGTATAGCCTATCATGTGCTGAAAAATGGTGTTAAACTCCACAACAACATTATTATTATTAAAATAATTTATTGTTTCAAAATCTGACAAAATTTCTTAATTTTCAATATAGGATTAAATGATCATAGTTGTGTATTTATCATTGTGTAAATTTTACCTAATTACAGTCGAAAGAACTTTATGTTAACTTTGCGAGCGATTAGTTAATAAATTTACACACTGATAAATACCCAACCATGATCATTTAATCCTGATAATTTCAGTGTACTCCCCTTCTATTATCAGTAGATTTTATCATCAAAACATTCACTTTTATGAAGATTAAAATTTTCTTTCATTTACCTCTTAACTGCGACAGAATACATAGCCCAACCTTCGATAGCCCAGAGTCATCAATTCTTCCCATAGTAATATATGGTAGTGTGTTAAAATGTGTCATGACAGTGATATAATGTTATGATCGTTCTTTAAATATATAAGAAAAATACTTGAAGCTGTTTAAACTAGGCTATTCCTTTTTTTCTAAAATTACTTTTGCATGACAAGCACTGTTTGTTCCCATCTGAAGCTTACACAAAAAATAATACAACTATTGGTACCTGCTCAGCTAAGGCATATTTGACTGCATTCTCATGTACTTTGCTTCCAATGCCAGCAATACACAGCAACATGTACATTGCTACTACTAACACAAGGCAAAGTTTTAAACAAAAAGACCTTTTGCCCCTAGAATGGTCCATCTTTTGAAAAATAGTCATATTTGGCACATGTAGAATTTTACAGTCCTTCAGTATCTGTAAAGTGATTTCTAAAGAACCTCTAACTGAAAGCTTCAAAAAATGCCTGCTTTTTTCCCCAACCAAGCCATTCTAGTCCATCCGGCAAAAATTACCAAAACCATTGATTTACATTATGTCCTAATTGAAACACAAAGCATCTGTTTCAGGTAAGATGCTTGGCTCTGTTTTGTCATGTACTATTGTTATTGCAGTGTTCTATTAACAGAAGATTACCTGAAAAATGTTCTTACTGTCATCTCTGTTGGTGTTGGTGTTGTTGTTGTAGGGTTTAATGCCATTTTTCAGCACAAGATAGGCTATACATAGCGGCTAGTATTAATAGTGGAGGAAGAACCCTGGAAAACCCCGGAAAAAAACACCGACCCACAAGAAGCTACTGGCAGGCTCACTTACCCATGTTAGCTGAGTCTGGACAGAGGTGAGATGGCAAGTGATCTATAACGGTCAGTGCTTTAGACCACTCGGCCACTCGGGGCCCCTAACTGCAATATCTAACCATATGTACATGCTTGACTCCTGTATTATTAGGTTCTAGTATCACTCACGACAGTGTACTATCAAAGATGATTGCCTAAATGTGTTATTAATGTCCTTTCTAGCCACACAAAAATGCTGGACTCATGTCTTGTTTTAATGTTCCTTCAGTGTACTATCAGACTTGTATTAATGTGATCTCTATCCACATGAAGATACTAAGCTCCTATCTTTTCAAGTGCTAGTTTCAATGCAGTGTACTGAGAATTACCTGAAAGTGTTATTACTGTCATCTCTAGCTACGTGAAGGTGCTTAGCTCCTGTTTTGTCATGCTGTAGTGTCACTGCCTTGAGGAAAAGCTCTGGCACCTCAACCACCTGAAATTAGGGATCAAGACAATGTAAAATAGCAATAGCATACACAACTCTTTCTTATTATAATGTTGAGTCAACCACCAACCATCTTATGTACAGAACCATGATATACTGAGAATATCACAATGTAAAAACCTGTAGTAGATCAGACACTATCAAAACTTCATAAATACTCATGTTGCAAAACTTAAATCATGATACAATAATAATTTTCCCCTTGTTTACTTTTAACACATTTTGGAGTACACTGGTATGAGTTTGGTCATGTGATCCATAATAAATGTAGTACCACACTGTATATGGAATCATGTTATAATGGGAAAGAGCAGTACCATAAAACATTTTGAAAGACCTGATTAACTATATATTTTTACTTGTCATAAGAGACCACCTGTTTTGAGAGAGAATGATATCTTGGCAGAAAGGATGATCTTTCAAAGCAGATTCAAGTGAATCAATGTAACCTAACTGTTAAACAGTAACTTGTTCTTCTTTTATTGTTTTTGAGGCAGCATAATAAGGGTCACTGTTATAGGAATGTCAACAGTCCAACCACCTCTCTACCTCCTTCCCACCAATAACTTTCCACCAAATCCATTTTCAAATTATGAAATATATAATGAATAGAGCCCACTGACATTGCATAACATTATGAAATTTACAATTTATAGTGCTCATTGATATATATATATGATCATGACATTTATAAGAGTGCTCACTGACATTGCATAACATCATGAAATTTACAATTTATAGTGCTCATCGATATATAAGATCAAAACATTTATAACAGTGCTCACTGACATTGCATAACATCATGAAATTTACAATTTATAGTGCTCATTGATATATATATATATATATATATATATATACACACGATCATGACATTTATAAGTGCTCACTGACATTGCATAACATCATGAAATTTACAATTTATAGTGCTCATTGATATATATACGATCATGACATTTATAACAGTGCTCACTGACATTGCATAACATCATGAAATTTACAATTTATAGTGCTCATTGATATATACAAGATCATAACATTTATAAGTGCTAACTGACAATGCATAACATCATGAAATTTACAATTTATAGTGCTCATTCATATATATACAATCATGAAATTTATAAGTGCTCAACAAAATTGTGTAACATCATGAAATTTATAATTAATAGTGCTCACTGAAATTGTATAACATAATTAAATTATAATGAATAGTGCTCACTGAAATTGTGTAGCATCATGAATAGTATTCACTGAAATTGTGTAACATGAAATTTATAATGAATAGTATTTACTGAAATTGTGTAACATAATGAAATTTATAATGAATAGTGCTCAATGAAATTGTGTAACATCATGAAATTTATAATGAATAGTATTCACTGAAATTGTGTAACATCATGAAATTTAAAATGAATAGTGCTCAATGAAATTGTGTAACATCATGAAATTTATAATGAATAGTATTCACTGAAATTGTGTAACATCATGAAATTTTTAATTAATAGTGCTCACCTGAAACTGAATAACAAGCCACTACTGAAAGACAGACATGCAACACAAATCATTGTGCATGACAGATGCAAGAGATGAGTTTACTTGACTCTACTAGCAGAGAACAGATTACATGCAGATCTAAGCATTTTCAAATAATGTTTAGCATGGTCCAAATTTGCATACCACTTTTTCCTGATTTTTAATGAATGAATAATAATTAAGGACTTACTTTTTCCACTGTGTATCCATGGACTTTGTCTCCATGTTTTAAAGATTGTACCGCCTCCTTAACTGCTAATGACCTTGACCTTTGGCACACTCGCCATAGCCTATAAGAGAAATTAATTAACTAATTAATTAATTAATTCACTAATCAAACATTTGTCATTTATTCTCCCACCTAAAACATTGTACCATTTATTATTACCCTCTGTCAATCAGTGTAGAACAGTAGTTTATAACCTTTTTTAGGTTGCAACCCCAACAATTATTTTAAATGAGCATCACCATACCCCCATCCCCACATTTTGATAATTTTTACTTCTCTCCCAAAAAAGCTGAAGACTCTCCATGAACCTCCAAAATACTGCTGTGACCCTTATTTGGGTTGCAACACAGGAGTTGGGAACCACTGGTGTAGAAGTTCAGATTACAAGGACAGGTTCATATTACATATAAAAATATCGCCATCAAACTCTGACCTACTTCCAGGAAGATGTATAGAGATTCTCATACTACTTGAGTCATTTCAACTAAAATCAAACTCCAGCATGACCCCTGGAAAAATACTGATATTTCACTAAAAATTTTCACGATACAAATGACTTTTTCGAGCTCTTATTATTAGAACAAGCTGTCTAGTCCTGGCTAAATTAGTTCCCTGTTTATATCTTTTTTTTAAGTCTATTATCTGAACATCAGTTATTTGAGTAGATTCCCTTAATCAAAGAAGCATAGCTTCCTTTTCATTGAATTATATCAAGTGCGTAAATTGTCAAGAGTAGATGGTGGATTGTGACACCTGTTGGTCCAAACTGAGTACTGATTAATCAACGAATGGGTTATGTTTATTGCAAATCCAATAATTGACTTGCCTTTTTGATAACCATTTCAATAATTCAATTATATCAACCGCCTGAAAACCATAATTGACTACATGTATTTTTCAAAATCTCTACAGGAAATCACTTTGTATATGAATCACCAAGCCATAGAAACTGGAAGTGGTACAAAGTGGAAGAGGAAGCCAAAATGTATAGGAACCAAATACAACACCATCCTTGAAGTAGAACGGGGTCTGAAAAATAAAGCTGATATCCCCCAGTAGTGCAACACTGTATACAAGAGTAGCTGAAATGGTACTGTTTCATTTTTGTGGCATATACATGTATACAAAGCATGGGTTTCATTTTCCTAGATAGCGTTAAGAAGAAGAATCAACTTGCATCATTATGGCCTTCATTTATTCAAACCCTGGTATTATCTGACATTTTTTTCTAATTCTACTGACTTAGTGTAATCAAGTTTTTTTCATCATGGCTATTATACTGTGATTGATGTTAGATGCAGAGGAGAAACCTCCCAAGTGAAAACACTTTTAGAATTTCAGTGAAATTTTCAAACTGTATGTCAGTGATGACACAAGCAGCAAGCAAACTTAAGTACTCACAGCTCTGAGGAAAACTAAATTTCCTGGTGCATCTATCAGATTCCATCTCAAAATTGTGACAACACAGAAACTGGTGACTCTTTCTCAAAATTGGCAAAAAAATCTAGCAATATTTTTGAGGTCAGTGTGAGATCTATAATAAAGATGTCATTTTGATTGCATCAAGGATTAAATTGACATTGATTTTACAAAATATTTGTTCATACTTAAGAAACTGGATTTATTGAAAAGCTGTGGACTGTCATATTCCTAAAGGTTTCATGAACTGATTTACCTGAGATCCAATGCTAATTTTATTTCTGGGTCATCATAAAACTGTACCACATATAATGATTTTTTTTTGACAAGCATGATATTGTATGGTCTGTACAATTCAGCAATGAAAGCAGGGACCATAATGAGTGATACTGACCCACCTTCTCGGAACTGCATGTAGTTTGGGTCCACAGATAGAGCATGTCTTTCACTAATTCTGCCTGACATTCTCTAATACAGTGAGTATCCAAGTCTTACTTTAGGAGTGAGACAAAGTGACTCTTGACTGATGTGTTGTTCAGCCAGGTATGTAGCCTTGATAAATTCTACTTTGGGCAAAGAGCCAATGTCTTTAGATATGTGTAATCAAAATGGACCAGGTGATCAGACATGTATTTGATTTGCCAAATATCCTCAATTCCATAATGTTGGGTGTTAGTGATTATGGAATGGTAGCCATTAATTGTGACTGGTGCTGTTTCTTGTCAAAGTGCTGTAGTAAGAAGTTATCTATTTTGATGCCAACAGTGGTATAATGTATTCTTGGACACACCAATGTGTTAAGATCATCCATTTGCCTTTGTATGCCTTCTTGATTGAATGTCTTCACCACTGGTTTTGAGAACTGCTTTATTACTGAGGGCTTGTTTAATAAGATCTTGATGTGCAGGTTCAGCAACTCTTGGTTGGGACAAAATTCCTGGTATTGGTTTTGTTTGAGCAGATGAGGGAATATTTCAATTTTCCTGGAGATTTTTATTGCAAGATTGATGAGGTTGTTGATCCATGATGTTTCCCATTTAAATAGCACAATCAATAGGAGGCTACACTCAGATTTTCTTGCTTTCTGTATTACTTTTTGAAACAGGTGTGCTGTTTATGCCTCCAGACTGTTCCAATGTATAGAAAAAGTGTTGACTGCTCTGGCCTTCAAATGCCTGGTGAGACAAAGTATAAAGTTTGGCATTCTGTCTTGTCATAAATAGGTCCACAATTGGTAAATCCCAAAGAGACTGTTTGTATTTGCTTTTTCTTCTGGAACAAGTCCACCAATACATACTTAGATGAACAAAATGTTAAGATAGCACAAAGTCAGACTTGTCCTTGCCGAGGAGAAAGCGAAGGTTGAGAAGGAAAGTAACATAGGATATGTCTTGCTTCAAGATATAATTCACCAGATGTTTTTGTAGTCAAGGCAGTTCATGTTGACACCATAGAGATGGTCCAGACATGGGCCATTCCCCCATCCATCAATCGAGTGAAACCACTGGGACTGATGCTAAGTCCAAATGGGAGTACCATGAACTTGTAAATGTGTCTTTGAACTGTCAGAACGTCTTGGAAGCCATGTGAATGGGTTTGTTAAGAAGTGAAACTTAAGTCCACACTAGTTATGTAGTCTTCCTCCTGGATGGCATTTAGAACCCACCATGGTGTTTTATAATGAACCAAAGGGCACAAATTAACTGAGTGTGCTTTGGTCAATGACAGGATATATAATGCAATATTGTAGCTAATGGAGCCTTGGACAAAGAAGGAAGTTCACTGAAAGTGATACTGAATTCCTCAGAAACCACTTGTTTAGTACACAGGTCATAGTGGCATTTCTTGTCCCATCTTGCAGCAATGAATCTGAGCCATCCCCAACTGGATGTGCGATAAACGCAGCATAAAGATTCAATTTTTGAGATAGAGAGGCTCTCATGAAGAGAAATACTGATGAAAATGACCACCCTCTCTCTGCCTCTTGTTCACCTTTGTTCATGAGAGCTGTGGGTTTTGACAGTTCAAGATTATGTAGGACTGCTTCCCAGTGTCCTAAAGGCATCCCTGAAATCTCCTTCTTGATGAACCTGAAAATCACTCTGCTGTGGCTGAAACTGTGACGGATGAAGTTCATCTCCTTGTGGCTTGTTTATGGATTTTCATCAACTTGACCATTAAAGAGATCAAAGGTTAAGAGTAGCTTGGTCTTATAATGTTGTTAAGAAAGGTCGAGTTAGAAAAAGCACTGCATCTCATTCAGCCAGTTGTAAGTCCATAGCCTATGGTGTTGGCCAATGTATATCGGACAGATAATGCCATTCTGAAAACAGACTCCCATGCATGTGATGTGGGATTTGTGATGGCAAAATATACACTGTATTCTGCCTGTTGAAAGATTGCCATATTCAGTGTTACTGTAGGAAAACAAATGGAATTTATAAATTTAAAGTCAAATAATCTTTATATAAAAAATAAAGAACATCTCAAAATAATTATTGTAAAAACAATGACAGGAAAAATAATAATGTTGCAGCAATTTGAAAATCTGAGTCTCTAAGCAGTGAGCTCATGTAAATGAGGCAGTCATGTGATACCAACAAAAAACATTGCTGACACGTGCTCAGTTCTTGTTGAAAATGGTTTTCTCCATGCTACTATACTGAAAGGTTTCTGGTCATTGTTCTCAAAATAAATATAATGAGAAACAAGCATGCATTATATTTATTTACAAACATTACCAGTTACATGACTTTTATTTAATATCTTTGAATTTGATGTGCTACAACTTTGGAAATTTTTAAATTAGTGATATATAAGGACTATTGACCTCTGATGTCATTGACATGTAGGTTACAAGATCTGTGTAGTTATATGCATACATACCAAGTCTCCCAAACTGTTCGAAAGTCTTTTGATTTTCAACCCTATCTTTTGATATACCGATTTGCCAACAAGATCTCCCAGAAATAAAAAACAATTGTCAAGTATTTCCAGCAAAAATAACATTCAATAGACTATTTCAAGGAGACTTCGGGGAACTTCGTAATTTGCTCAAAATTTTGATCACGTGGCGGGTGGTCAACTGACTGCAATATCCAATTGATAGCTGGTAGGCAAATAGTCTGGTCCCCTGCTTAGTATGCTCCCTAGTATAGTATAGCGGAGTGCATCGCAGGGAGCATACTAAGCAGGGGACCAGACTAGTGGTCAAAACAAGGCGGACAATTCAGCATTAGAATCAACTGTTCCAACTACTTCAGCTTCGTTTATAGAGTTGAAAAATGTCTATTCAACAGCGATGATGCCACATATATTGACGAAATTTAATATTGGAACTATCCTGTCTTGTTTTCTCAATTTTATAGCCATATTTGAGAGTAGCTATGAGCTGTTTTACATCTGAACATGTACATGCGAGTATGGAAACGGTGTCGATGTTAAAAATTTAATCCCTTTTTTTTACCATAACACCACATTTCATAAATCAAGTTTCGTTTACCAATAAAAGGAATTTTTCGTATTAATCCGCAGTATAGCAAATCTGGAATATATTTTGACGATAAAGGTGCAGAAGTCCCAGGCATTTAGCGGGCATTCCTTAATTTGTTTTAATCTGATACATCTAAACAACATGTATGCCATTTTGTTATGTACAGATGCCTACCAGCGTTTGATTGGCTGGAGTATAAAGTGACTTGGGAGTTTTCGCATAATTACGAAGCAACTCGGTTAAATCTGGTATGAAATGGGCTATACACTGTTCACGACTACTGTAATCCCTCAATCAAGTTATTAGTCTGGTTTCCTTATTTCTCTCCCCTCTGTTACCCTTTGTAACAAAGAGTAACCTAGTAGAGTGAGGTCAGGGAACCAAACTATCAAGTTATTACGATCATAATGTTTTTTTACCTTTTCCATCAATTCAAGAAATAAACCTCTAATATAATTCGTCCCCATTGAGAATTATATTCTAAACTACTTTTGATCACATAGAACAATTTGGTAGTGGAAGGAGACACATTACAATCAGAATATCATTGGCCTTTGCTGTTGTACAGTAAGTAGTGTGCTCCGCCAGAGGCGAATCACCAAACACATAAAAATTGATGCATATTTGTACAACTACTTTCGTGGCTATTATTCATTACTGGTTAAAGATCAATTTTCGCTGCGTACCAATTGTCACCATAATAATAATAACAACAACTCTTTTAATAATAATTACCTGACACTTATTTTTGATCGAGCTTGTCAGCTATAATTGCTTTTTTTATTTTTTAAACAGGAACCAAGATTTTCAATGTGGTGGCAAGTTATACTTAATATGACGACAATTGGAACGTGGCAAAAACACAGGTGCTCTATGCAAGCTTGATGCTAAGAAAAAAAAAATAATCTGATGGAAAAAAGTCAAACAGAGTGAAAAATACCTTTGATTACCTCCATATTCTGATATTGGGCCCTCTCTATCATAGTATAGCATGAGCCCCTGTGGGTGAGAATCGATCTCTAACCAGTATAGTCATTTGACTTTGTTGTGGTACAATCTGCACTTTTGCGCTTAAACTTATGAGAAAAATAGTTATGCTGATCTCCTAGATTTGGACCCAATCTCCCTGATTTTGAACACAAATCTCCCAGATTTGTTTCCAGAAAACTTGGCATGTATGTATATGACATGGAAAGCACAAGGCGAAATTTAGGTCAGATTTCATCAATAGTTTCGACTCATCTATTAGTGGATTAAAGATATAACAAGTGCTATGCGCACAATTTTTGAGAAAAAAAATCATATTTCTACTGATTTCATGCTGGTATATGATTAAAGTGCATTCAAGGTCGGCTTCAACTTTTCTATTGTCGATGGACTCTTACTCTAAACCCCAATATAAATTTCTAAACATCAAAAATGGGTATGCAAGGGTCAGAGGAAATTCGGACAAGACTAAGGTCATGATCCGTTTCAGTGGATTAATGAATGGAAAAGCCATTCATAAGAAAAGTTAAACATTTATAATTTCCTGTTTAGTACTACTGTAGTATTCTAAATCAAATTTATTTTCTACGTTTGTGGGAGAAGAAAAAAACAATTACAACATGTGTCAAAAGTAATGATTCTCTTACAATATTGGCTTACGTAATTCAAATGCGAATTTTTTTTAGGATTGTATACACAAGTCAACAATTTTATAAATAAAAAAAACAAAACGTTTTCACCTGTTTATGTTACTTCTGTGCAAAATAAAAGACATTGGGATCATTTTTGTAATTCCTTTGAACAAGATTTGTCTTTAAAAATCAACTTCTATTTCAGCATGCGTCCACGGGCGCGGCCATCTTGTTTATGACTAATTAAATAACCAAAGCCCGGTTCGAGTTGTATATGGGGGTGGATGGTATAACATCTCTACTGAAGCGGACAAATAAGTACGTTCTCAATAATTAGAATTGTTCATCCATTTTGTCGTCCTAGTTAAAGATATCATTTCCAATGGAAGTAAATCTCACCGAATTCATGATATTTAGAGCTCGAGTTCACGTATATAATCCAAAACGTTCCATACATACATAAAGCACTTTGTAGCATAAGAAACATTCAAGGATAAGAAATAACACAAAACATTCAGACTTACAAAAGTGAATACATTTAATTAATGAAATTGTTAATACTACGACAATGGAATGAATTTGTCCGGAAAACAGCTCAACTCGCCTGTACATTTTTATTTAGACATTAGAGTTTTATTTTTATCATGTTCGAGTTATCAGTGTTGAATGATGGCGAAGACAGGTTTAGTTGTAAATATAGGTTACAGTTATTGTTACATTAGATAAGTTGATTATGTACTTCTCAAGACGTGTTCTCCTAGTGAGTTTTGATGAATGTAATAGCAAAAAAGGGGGAGACTCACCAACACAACAAACGTGCAAAATAGGTCACATTTCCCAACTTTTTATATCACTCTTTAGTACCGCGCAGAATAAGTACACGTCATATATCATGACTGTATAAGCAAAAGTGTCCTAGAAAATGACATAAATATGAAGAGTGTACGTGATGACTAGGACATGAATAAGAGGTTACATTGACCTACATTTGGTGTGCTCATCAGAATCCATGCATATACCCATTTTCAGGATTGTACAATAGTCCCAGAAAGGGTCCAAAAGTGTACATGATCACTGGTGTACGAAAAATCTATCACAGTGATCTATATCTGAATTAGTGGTGCAGTACTCCTCAGGATTTTTGAGCATACGCTTTATAGTTGTACGAGAAGCAGTAATTGAAACAATGATATAAATATTAAATGTGTATATGGTAACCCTTTAGTGAAAAGTAAATTACATCAATTTGACTTTAGTATGACGATGCATCAACAACTCACCTTTCACAAAGTAGTATTGTCGTATGTATTTAATTTGTATTATTTGTTGGTTTCTCGTGATGATTGCACGTTATTTATGCCTGTATATTGTACTTTACCATATCCAAAATCAAGTTTATAGTGTTCCTGACCAGTGGTATTTATTTTGTAAACAGCAGAATATATACGTAATGTGTCGAATTTTGAAGAAGTACGGAATCCTAAAGTTTAATAAATTGTGCATTAAATTTATCAAAGTCAAGCCAGATAGGCCTTTGAGAACCTTCACTCTAACCTTTCCCTTTTTTCACCTCTAAACCACAAAAGGGCCTACGTTTAAGCTTCAGTGGATTTGACCAAGTAATCGTAACGGTATAGTGCAGAATTAGAATTGCTGACCATATTAGTTGGATTGGACCTTATGTCAAATAATTTATCTTCAAAATAAAGCATCATATTCTAGGCTGTCAAAAACTGATCTAAGATATGATTATTTTGAGAAAATTCAGGAACAGTTGGTATTGAATGGTCAGTTAAAACTAAGGCGTACACTTTAGAAATAATGGGGAATTTCAGTTAGCCACTTGGCCCAGAATTCTTTAGTCCGATTTTTCTTGAGAGAAGACAGAGTTGGCTCCGTGGGAAACCCAAGAATAGAGCTTTCCCTCGTTAACAAGTAAAGAGGCCAGATAGCTGTCTTGAAAGGAAAAGACAGTCTATAGAGCTAGGAAGCACGATTGTGTGGAAAAGAAACAGCATTAAGGGAACATCTTTCTATATCCATCCCCGAAAACCCGATGAGGACAGTCCAAGAGGGAACTCTGTAGAAAGAGAGTTATTGTTGTATGGTTTAACGCCATTTTTAGCACAAAATAGGCTATACATGGCGTCCAGTATTAATAGTGGAGGAAGAACCCAGGAAAACCCAGGAAAGAACCACTGACCCACGAGAAGCTACCGGCAGGCTTTCTCACTTACCCACGTTAGCCGAGTCTGGACTCGAACTCACGTAGACAGAGGTGATTTGGCAGTGATCCGTAACGGTCAGTGCTTTAGACCACTCGGCCACTCGGTGCCACTCTAAAAAAAAAAATAGAGTTTAGAAAAGAAATGGTCAAAGAAAGAACCACTCATACACGCTAGATATGGAATACGAGAAGCCTGTTGAAGATCAGCGCCAGGTGATGGAAGACAGGCGTAGACATTGTCCTCCTTTCACCACTAATTGCTATGATTAACAAATTCGTAAATTTAACAATGCTATTAGATTCCGTTGACGCAAATCTGTTGGAATGAAAATTTTTTAATTTATGTATTAATTAGTCAAAAATTTATTTTATTTTGTTGTTTAAAGGGGCTCATATTTGTTTATTTCTTCTAAATAGTGTCACTTAGTTCTGTCAGTGTTCTATCTACTCACACTGGGCAATAATATCGAGGGAGGTCACCTTCTAGATAACGATTGCCAAAGTAATTAATAGACGGCACAACATCACATCACACCGTTACAATATAGATATTTACATATAATTGTTCATTAACTATTAGGATCATTATTGATGATATCGCTGTAGACATGTTTATAACCTTGATTCGGACCATACATACTTTTAGAATGGAAGTTTCCATTCAGAGAAGTTTCAGAAAATCGTAAATTAGGTCAAGAAGAGGGGTATATAATCTTGTTTAGATGGTGATTATTTATTCTTGCGTTAGCATCTTGAAACAGACTCTGTCTTTTTGTGCTAAGATTTTAATTTGGGTAAACTATTAAAATTATTATTCACTGGAAATACAAAGTGCTTATCAATAATAATCTGGATAGAAAAGTTAATTTAGAATATGGAATTCAGGCAATAACAGTTTTGGGACTACATTATTTTGTTATACCACAAAACTGTTAGTACATAATCACACAGGCCATTGGTACATTACTACGTTCGAGGCTACAAGCAGAGCAAGTCGTACAATATTGGAACTTATTTTGAATACCACTGGAATTCGGTTGGAATTTTTTACATTTGGACTTGTGATAAAACGTTTAGGACTATTTGGGATCTTATTCACAACAATATCCAGAAAAAGTATTTTTTCTTCAAATTTTCACTTTGTATTCTAGGGGAAAAAAATAATTGTTGAACTTTACAAAACTTACTCGTTTCGCTCTTTGCTGAGAAATAGCTTAAGACAATAGAGTCGTAAAAGTATATAAATGTTTTCCAAGTTTCTCCTTTCAGTTTATTTTAGAAACATTGTAGCACACATAACAAAAAAAAAAAATACTATGGTCTTCAAAGGATCAATTACTTATGAAAATTACGTTGTACTTTTACAATTACATAATAATCTCTGCCTCATCGATTTGTAATACATCTTCCGTGTGTGTATGTGTGTGTGAGAGTGGGGGGGGTGAGTGTGTTAGATTTTTAACATAGCTTTAACAGTTTTTCAGTCATATCGCTACGATGTCTGCAGTGTGGCTGTTTTATGTGAAGTATAGCACTGGGGCATCATGCCGAAGATATGTAGCATGATGTCCCACTCAGTTACATTATCAGTCCTAAACTAACAAACAATTGCTGAGCGCTTAGCAAGGCAGCTATTGGTACCACTTTTATAAGTCTGTGGTATGACTCATCCGGGGTTCGAACCCGCAACCTCAAGCATCCGAGGCGGCCGTTCAAACCACTTTGTCCACCGGAGCGGTCATCTCCAAAAAAAAAAAAAAGATAAGATACAAGCTGGAAAACAAACTACAAATTATTTCATGTAAAAATGTTGACATTTTATAAATAAGTGTACTATATGTTACACAATATATAATGTAACTAAAGAATCAGTAAAAGTTGATTATAATTTATTGCAGTCGATAATAAATTATCAGTCAAAGTTAGGAAAGAACAAAGCGTTTGACGGGATGTATCGAAATCCCAAACCCTTTGTCTAAAAATTCGAACAAAAACACAAAAAAAAACCATAGTTACAACAAGAATAAATATAACAAAACACAAGGTAAAACCGATTTTACATGAGGATGGAAAAAACTGAAGAAAAGGAAAGCGTATTCGCCTATCTTGAAATGAAATATTTAAAGAAAAGACATTATGGTTTAATATACTTAATATCAATAATAATAATAATAATAATAATAATAATAATAATAATAATAATAATAATAATAATAATAATAATAATAATAGTGCTGAGGATGATGATATCGACAAAAAATTATTAAAATTTCATTCACACTCGCAGAACAGCAGCATAATTGTTTTACTCCAACTTTGCTTGAGTTACGAGCGATACTAGAGGACCGGATTCGTACAAATTACGAACGAAATAGCTGGACATTGAGTCGATTGGGTACAAATTGCAATCGATATGCATATTACCATCAGTATTGGAAGTATCAGAGTGGACTGGGTAGAATATAGCAGTGATATCAGTAGTGAATGGGGGCACCATAGCGACATTGGTACTTCCATGTTAAAAGGTGCGGCAGCACTCTGGCGACAAAGGGTAAATTGGCTACGGAATTCTGGTCACAAGGGAAATTTAACATGGGTTGGCCATCTAGCGACAAAGGGAAATTTAACACAGGGACTGTATATCAACAATATATTGGGCCTGTCTAGCTTCAAAATGAATTGCAAAGGGGTGATGAGATGGCTTAGAGACATAGACATACATAGATTTAGCACACTGAATCGATGTGACATTGTTAGAACATGCGTAAGACAATGAATTGGGGTGAACTGACCGTGGAGACGAGGAGAGATGATATATCAGCGGTTACCAAAACAATGACAGTCCTGCTTACATAAGAGAACGATGTTAATTGAGATTTAGCGGATTTTTTCTCTTCTTCACATGAATTTGTTCCGGTACCAGTGACTTATAAAAACAGACAGAGAGAAAAATTTGAGAAGTTTTTGCAACAACAAAAAGAAGCAGGACAAGCCTTTCTCATTTCGCAGCAACAGCGATAAGAATAAGAGGCAAGAAGAAAACGAGAGGAAGAATAAGAAGATAAGAAACAAGGTCTAAGAGAGAAGGGGGGGGCAGTGAAAGTCAAACGGTTACGGTACACTTAGACATTTTGGCAGAGTTAAGGAGGTTGAAACAAAAGTATCAAACTTTTTAAAACGACCCAAGAGAAAAAAAAAAAAAACCTTCCCTGGCCAAACAGTTCAACCCCGTCCAAACTCCCACAACATATGATATACCAACAGTAGTGATTTCTACTAAATCATCGACAGCAGCAGGTCCAGAAGTAGGCCTTGGCCGTGGCAAAGGGATAAGGCAGTTAAGTGCATTGGCTATCCTTAATGAGTTTTATTTTTGTTAAAAAAAGAAAAAGAAAAACGAACATTCAACTGTCCTTTTCAAGGCCATTCACCTCTCTTGAAAGGAGACTACTCAACGTTTGTCAAAATCAAATAAAAACTTAAATCTCTTTGTTTCCCATGACTGACGTTTGTGCGTGCGTGAGCGTCGGTCCTTATGATTATAAAAATCGAAATCAAGAGACAATTACGTTTTTCTTTCTGGTATATTCTCTGTTATAAATTACAACCAAATTCACAACACATCACTTTAAAAAGTTCATCTTTCTTATTCTTTTCCATTCACTTTCGATTTTTTTTTATTTCTTCACTGTCACAAGAGTTTCCTCTTTTTCCTCACTTTCTTCTCGTCCTCTTTTCTTCTCTTTCTGGACGTGTCAGGGTTTTCTCTTTTCGGAGGGTACCTCTTCTTTTTGTTCGTAACCCTTCTCTTTTTCCTGCTCCTGTTGTTTCTTAGGGCAGTCTAATGTCCCTTCTCTTGACAATGATAACAGGTATCTTCACATTTGTCTGTCTTCATACCTGTTTTGCTTTGACGCTGTGGCCCAATATCTTTTCTTCTGACAGATATAGCATGTGTCTCGAGTTTTATCTCGAAAGGAGGGGGGTAATCCGTCGGCTTCGCTGAAGAAAACCACCCTATGACATCTCGCAAAGATCTGATCAGACATTCGATATATGTTGACTCTTCCATCTTAATTGGAAGGATTGAAAGTGAAATGAATACTCTGAGGGAAGAAATAGACTCTTTATATAGGGGGATCATGGCGTTTAAAACTGAGTAATTTTGACAAGTGCAAAGAAGATGAAATGATCGCACGATTTCATGAAAAAATAAGAACGTAAGAGACAGAAAAGTGACCTATCGAATTGCACAGTAGCTGAAGTCTTGACTCAAATTTATTGCTGCGATTTTGAGGATAACATGAGTGAGTCATAATCCAGACCCAGAGAGTTTACGTCAAAGCAAAGTTCACTGCCAGTGACCTCCGAAAAATATTATCATAATCGAGAGACGGATAAACGCTCCTCTAAAAATTTAGAACTACGTCCTACACGTACAAGGTGAAATTTAAAGATTTCAAGTCCGACCTACCGCTGTAGAAAACAGAAGGGTTCATCACTGATATGTGGAATTCTTTGTTAACCACACTAAAAGGACAATGTCGAGTCAAAGAAAAGGATCGCTTCAGACTTTCCATTTATCATGACAGTCTGGAGTCCCCTGCTTGGATCGAGTTTAGTAGCACAGCAGAATTAACACCTTCCAAAGTCATGGACAAGATTAAACACGTACATAAATACAACGACAAGTGTCACATCAACGACGGAAAAGCGACACTGTACATGATCCACGTTTCTCTTTCCAAAGGGACTGGACGCAAAAAGATGTTATTGGTGGACGACCTTCGTAGATCCAAAACAAGCCTCGCCCGAATTAATAACCCTCAGGACACGATGTGTTTTAGCTCGTGATGAGACGAACTTATGCCAACAAGAACGACACAGTAGAATGGAAAATATCCTGGAAAACTAGTTAATAATTGGATTGAGCCAAACAATGAAGTGAATCAAAACTTCTGTTTTTAGTAAGCCAGACTATCCAAAAACACCAATTGTGACAATCCTGAAATGTAAAATTTGCAAGACATCTTAGATCCACGCTACATATCAAGAAGTTCGTGGACCTCTCTTGTTTCGATGCAAACATTTCATGAACATTTCGATGCCATTACCAGTATTGCTGGATTCCTGGGATACAGTTATTATTGTGAGAAACGTGACCATGGCTATAACAAACGAGGGTCACACGGGCCTTGTAGATTGAAATGTGAGGGAGTTTTTGTCTCTAAGCCCTCTTTTGATGAAAGAACATTTGTTAGCCCTACCTGTTGATAACATCTCAAGACGCAAGGTTCACAGCAGAAAAGTGCTTGTCAACTCCTTAAATGTCGTTCTACTTGTGGACAAGTTATACGTACCTATAGTGCCCATGTACACGTATGTTCAGGAATGAAACGATGTCAGATTTGTCACCAAATCGTATACTTGGGACACGAATGCTTCATTCAAAATTGCCAACTCTAACAGAAAGATGAAGATGATCACAAGAAGAAAAGCAATTTTATCTTTTTCGATTTCGAATGCATGCAAGAGACAGCCATTCACATTCATAATTTATGCGTGACTCATCTAGCATGCCAGAACTGCATTCAAAAACCAATCTTTAGTCAATGCCCTCAATGTATCAAGATTCATGGAGGACGTGAAAAAAATCTTCCTGTGACCTAACACGCTGGTCGAGTTTGCCCAGTGGATCTTAGATCAACGAAATGTGGAGTCAAGAGGACATCGGATGTTACAGAGTTGTCATCGCTATGCCACGGGGATGGCTCACAATTTCTTGGAGTAAGATGGATGGAGTGTTCTAAAACACTATGAGGAATAAAACACTGAACGTCATAAAGTGACTTTGAACGTAGCCAAGCTTATTTTCATGCAAGTGGGACAAATGCAGTTTAAAGATTAGATGAGTTACTTGGGCATGCCTTTGAGATGAATGCCTAAAACAATGACAGAAATGGCCAATGGTTATTTTCCGCACTTTTCAATAGAGAAGCCAATCAACACACCGTTCTACCCCATCTGCCTGATGCTCACTACTACGACCTTGACAACATGCGCACCGAACAACAAGAAACTTTCTATGCATGATACCAAAATCACGTCGCGCACCCATTTGATTTTCAGGGAGAAATGTTAAAGTATTGTTACGACGTGGACATTTTACGGCGAGGATGTAGAAAATTTCAAGAATTGTGCATGGAGCAAGGAGAGATCGATCCTTTGCAAAATTCCTGCACCATTGCCAAAGCGTGTTCCTTCGTGTAATACACATGACTCATGCCCTAAAACACGCTAGCTGTCATCAGTCCTTAAACAAAAAACTGTGTCAAACGTCAATACTCGGACAAAGCCCTGCGCTGGTTACATTACTTTGTTGACAAGGAAGACAAATTGATCCAACATATATCCGCAACGAAGGAGGCGAGAAAGCCATTGGAAGGTATTCAGTGGATGGCTGGAACTTAGAAAAACCCCAAAATACTCTGGGTATGATACGCCCCCAATTTTGTCAACGTCAATGCTTGGTCAAAACTCTATGCTGGCTTCATTACTTGTGCTTTATGGAAGACATATGGACCCAACACGCCCGAAATGGAGGAGGTGACAAGACCACCGGAACATATTCCGTGAATGGCTGGGACTTAGAAAACCCTAAAATCGTGAACAAATTTATAAGCTGCTTATTTCACGGATGTCCAATCTGGTACCCTCAACGGTACACCCAAAATCAGTTTTTACTACGTACCATGGAAAACTTGTACGAGGACACTTGTCAACGTCGCCTAAAGTTAGAAGAGCAATGCTACCAAGTGGTGAAGTACGACCACCGTTTGAAAACCGATCCCAAATTTAAGCGCATCGTTGAAAGTTACAAGTTGGTAGACCATCTGAACCCACGGGACAGTTTGTATGGAGGATGGACGAATGCTACCAGTTTGCTGTATCACGCTGACGAGGAGAAAGGAGAAAAAAAATCAGTTACTTGGACGTGTGTTTGCTGTATCCTTAAGTGTGCTAATATTGTCACTTTTCCGCGTGGCACCACAATTGCTGATGTAATACATCGACGTGGAAAATATTCGACAATACGAAGGATTGAGTAAGTCTTGCCTTCCACGAACTTGTACAATCCAGTTTTATCTCACCATTGTCAAGGAAAACTGACGTGTTCGTTGTACCTTACTTGTGCCGAAATGTTCAACGAAAACAAACCATTTTACCACACCAATGAAAAACGCGCCTTGACAGGATCGTAAAAATGTTCAAAGCTCTGGACCTGAGATACCAATTGATGGAAGTGTACGAAAATTACCACTTTCCCATTACTGAACAGTACCGCATAGGGTGATGAGACTCAGAAAGGCATTTTCGAAAACTATGTGGATGCTTCTTTGAAACCTAAACAAGAAGGAAGCGGCTATCCTTCCTGGTCTCACACTTCCGAAGACCAAAAAAGATTCAAAGAGAAATACTTTCAGCAGAATGGCATACCTTTAGATAACAATGAGAAAAACATAGGAAGGCGATCGTTTGCCAAAGTAATGTTGAATTTCTTGTGGTGAAAAATGGCACAACGACCGTGTTTACCCAAGGCCGAGTATTTTACAGAACCTTCCGGATACTTCCAGACGATTCGCAACAAAACCAAACATAGAAACACGTTGACGTCCTTCGTGACAACTTGATGCTGGTGTATGTATGTATGTATGTATGTATGTATGTATGTATGTATGTATGTATGTATGTATGTATGTATGTATGTATGTATGTATGTATGTATACATGTATACATACATACATACATACATACATACATACATACATACATACATACATACATACATACATACATACATACATACATACATACATACATACATACCCCCAAAATCACAGGGTTGCTGACACCCGCCTGATTGGTATAATTTTGACAATGGAGGTACGCTTAGTAGACAAAATTCCAACTATATAAAAGTAGTATTAGGCGATCCGATCTTCAACTCAGAACTTAGGTCAATTGCATAGGTGGCTTAAACAATACTGGGGATAGGAAACGTCTACTAGAACAACTGGATAGAATTTGACATCCTCCTGACAGGCAATTGAAAAGTGCATATATCGTACGCGGTATTTTTGTTGCATCATTCCAAAGACACCGACCAATTAGAAAAGCTCAGACATTGAGTATAAACTAGTAGCAAAAGCTCTAAGTTAGCGTAGTCAATTTTAATAATTGTCAGTCAATTGTACCATTCAACATTGAATAATCAAAATGGCGAGCAAAATCCTACATAAGTTACAGAAATTGAAAGAGGTATTGGATGATTTTGGGATGGTGGACGAAATGCAAGAGAATTTGCAGTATGGTTCTTATAGCTCTCACAGAGTCAACATGGAAATCAACAATTTGAGGATGGCAAAAGAAAGACTAAATGAACCCATCAAACAGGAAAAGTAGAAAAGGAATATCAGGAGGAAGAAGAACAAATGAGAAGATACAAAGAGAAAATAATGAAAGAAGAAGAAAATGAAACTAGCGATAAAGAGGAGGAGGAGAAAGAGGAATATGAAAATTATGAGAAGACAGAGAAAACAAATACAGTGAAGAAGATGAGGAACTGGTGAAAAAGAAGAAATGAAGATAGTAGAAGACGAAGACACCTATAGCCCCTCACCTGTCTCGAAGAGATGCATATTCTCTCTTGCCTTAAACAAGATTTTAGTCGGTTGCATAATTATTTGTGTGATCGAATTATGTTGATAAATCTATGTATGCCTATGTCAATGTTTCTAACCTTTGTATTCACCCCTCTCTAATTCTTCTTGCCACTAGACATGCCCAATACAATGTTGATATACATTCAATATTTTACATTTATCTTGTCGTTAGGCAGGCCCAACCATTTTTAAATTTCTTTTGTCGCCAGAGTGTCGCGTTTAATTTCCCCTTTGTTGTCAGAGTGCCGCCGCACTTTTTAATATGGAAGTCGGCCATCGCTAGGACTCCCCCATTCACTACTGATATCCGAGGATGATGAGTGGAAATGGTACAAAATACCATAATTTTAAATATCAAGACAGGCCGATACACAACCGAATTGCATAACAAATTATGTAATATGATATTTCCATATACATTTCTGCCTAATAGACATTTTACACCACCTATAATGACAAGGTGCATTAATAACGATTACATGTCAAGTTCAATTTGTTCACCTCATATTGGTTTAATGAAAAATAGTTATTGGCATATAAATGTTGTAATCATACAGAAAGTTTGCATCTCACCCTCAAATTAAAATAATTAAGAAATAAATAATTTTAAAAATCGTCTTTTAGTCGTAACAGAAAAAAAGTATTACCCGTCATAATTTTTAAGAAAGGAATGCAACTCAACTTTCAAGAAACCATGGAAATACTATTTATCGTTATTACCTACCTCTGAATATATATATATATATATATATATATATATATATATATATATATATATATATATATATATATATATATATATATATATATATGTATATATATATATATATATATATATATATATATATATATATATATATATATATATATATATATGAGGGATAGGGATATAATTATCTAAAGACTTGAAACCTTGATTAATGCTAGTTGCATCCAAACATGCATTACAGAAATCGCATTAAATCCGCTCAAATTATGCAACACAATTTAATTTTAAGCAATTATCCAATGCTATAGTTTATTGCGTGTTATATCTATCCATGTTTGCGATGGCGTACTTAGTCAGAATAAACTATGCTATTCAATTTTACTTGGTTAATGATGCTTGTTGTACTAAATGAATATTCTTGCTCAAACAGTGATATAATCGTATGCACCTTTGAGTAGACTGAATAGTTAAGACGTTTGGAAAGAAATAGTTAAGACGTTTGGAAAGACAGATTCAATGTTTTGATAATAGACATTTATCTAACTTAAAAACGTTGAGGAATATTGCAACATTTTACCGCGAAAACAAACCAACCATTTGGCTACACTACTATAATTACTTTTTATTGTGTCAATCGTGTCAGATGTTATACTTTACAAAAAAAGCTTCGAATAAACAGGTACTATTTTCGTCTCGTTTTAAAATACCGAGTTTACTTATGTCTGTAAATGCTATCATCCAAAACAACTCAGTCATTAATTATGCACAACGTTTTAAGTCAGGAATTTAAAATTTTTTAATACTCTATCATTATTTTTATAACGTTTTCTCCTTTTATAGGGACATGGAATTGAAAATATTCTTAATTTTCATATGTTTTTCGTTTCTATTTCTACATTGTATTGACATTCAAGGCAAATGTCACAATATCATATGTTTTACTGAACTGAGACTCAGTAAAGTTTAGGATTCACTGACAACGGACGAATTAGGCAAGATTCTGAGATAATGGTTTTATATTTCTGTATCATGATACATTATTTGTTGTTATGCCTGGCACCAAACGTCTACCCATGTCTTCTTTAATATTCATACACACAAAGAAACTTGTATGCATATATTTATATGTAAGGATTTGTTTTCTCTCACCTTAATGACAGTAGATTACAATTTACTACAAAAACTAAGGTTAGGTTATCGATTCGTTCCTTTGCTGTTGAACTCATTCAGATATGAGTTGCAACTGATGTCAGACGCCTTGCAGATCCCATTTAACTACCGATGTAAAGGCTGGAAAGTCCTCCAGACTTTTAGCATTTTGGATTTTTTTTTAAAGTATATAATTATTTCTCTTTTTGGATAATTTTTTTTGGAAAATCTGTGTTTATTCAGTACTTAGTTCCAATTCCGGTATGGGGTGCAGATGGAATATTGAAATGTTAGAAAAAGAGTATTTTACACTAACGTACTGGGTCGGTGGTTCTTTCCGGAATTTTCCAGGTTCTTCTTCCAGCAGTGATACTGGCCGCCATGTATAGCTATCTTGTGTAAAAAAAAAAATGGCGTTAAACCCTACTACAACAACAACAACAGCAACAATAGCACTAACGTACACTATTTATCTAGGGATAAGATATGATCTGTTTTTAAGGGAATAACTTTGACATAAATTGTCACTGTATTGCGTTTTAACGTAAACAGGGTATTATCGTATGCGTACGCATATAATGGGCGCATGTACACAGGGTCAATGAGGCCCTTGCCACCTTCCCGGATTCAACTATAAACATGTCTTGATCTTCATTATAAAACACATTAGGTACAAAAGACACATTTACAAGTCAAAAAAGGGAGGGGATTAAACTTACCAAATCCAATTACTCTAAAAAAAAAAACACGAATATTTTAAACCATCTTAAAGTTATAAAATCAAAACCTAAAATGCCATGGGAAGCTTTATACATTTATTGGTTTGGCTTTGTGGCAAGAAATATACAGGATATATATATATATATATATATATATATATATATATATATATATATATATATATATATATATATATATATATATGTGTGTGTATATATATATATATATATATATATATATATATATATATATATATATATATATATATATATAGAGAGAGAGAGAGAGAGAGAGAGAGAGAGAGAGAGAGAGAGAGATATATACAGAATATATATATATATATATATATATATATATATATATATATATATATATATATATATATATATATATATATATATATATATATATATAAAGAATACAAATCATATGGCGAATAACAACCCTCTCAAACGTACTGGACTCTCTTCGAAACTATACAAAGTCAGAGAGAGAAAATTTAGAAGTCATGATCTACAACCAATGGACTGTTGTGAAGAAACTTCAATTGACGAAATTTCTTCCAAAAACAACCGTAAGAAGAAATATCGCCGCAAAAGGAAGAATCGCAAGCACTCTGTAACAAACACTAATGCAACTGTTACTAACACAGTAGTCAACATCTCCAATTTAGAACTTACTGATGCAGAAATAAAACTTTTATCGAAAGGTTTGAGTTTCTGTCCCCGTCCTAAAACATACGACAGAGGGAAGCTTAAGAATGACACCGAAGAATTCATCCGCCGACTAAGACTCAAAGCCCATTTTGCCTTGCAACCACCAAGCAAATCAAAGGAAAATATAAGCTGCGACCAACCCACATTTAGAAAGAAAAGTAACTGGACCCCACCAAAAAGTTCAATTCCGAATCTGGAAGCCTTTATCAACTCGGTTGAAAACGATATTTCCAGACATATCAACCATATTAACAAATATTCTAATTTGACAAAAGAAGAAACAGATGCCCTGCACTCACTGAAAAGCAGAACAGACATAATAATTAAGCCTGCAGATAAGGGTTCCGCTGTTGTCGTTATGAATAGGGAAGACTACATTAGTGAAGCAAGTAGACAACTAAGTGACGCTAGGTTCTACCAAAAACTGGACCATGATCCAACGCTGGAATATGCAAAAATCATCACTAATGTTATTGACAAGGCGTACCAAAGCGGACACATAGACCAGCAAACCAAAAACTACTTAAGCCCAGAAAACCCAAGAGCAGGTAGATTTTATCTTCTACCCAAAATCCACAAACAAGGAAACCCTGGCAGACCTATAATCTCAGGTAACGGGCACCCCACAGAAAGGATATCAGAATATTTAGATCATTTTATGAGACCATATGTCCACAAATTACCATCATATCTTCAAGACACGACAGATTATCTCATAAAAAGCAAAGGTAGTGAACCATTACTGCCAGATACATTACTTGCTTCCTTAGACGTCACATCTTTGTACACCAACATACCGCACAACGAAGGGTTACAGGCATGCAGCGAAGCATGGGAAACAAGAACTGTAAACAATCCACCCACACACTTCTTAATACAACTCCTGGAGCTTGTCCTAAAACTCAACAACTTTGAATTTAATGAAGAAAACTACCTACAAATCAATGGAACTGCAATGGGTACTAAAATGGCCCCTTCGTATGCTAACATTTTCATGGGAAAACTTGAGGGAAAGCTCTTAGCATCGGTTGAGCGTACACCATACCAGTGGGTACGCTTTATCGATGATGTAGAAATGAAGTGGCAGTATGGAAGAGAAAGTCTGGATGACTTCATTTCAAAGGCAAACAACTTCCATCCTTCAATAAAATTCACGGCAGAAATTTCCAACTCAAACCATGTTTTCCTGGACACAACAACCAGACTGGTGGAAAACAAATTACACACAGACATCTACTCGAAACCAACCGACAAACACCAGTATCTTCTCCCAACCAGCTGTCATCCAAAACACTGCATTAAGAACATTCCATATAGCCAGGCACTGAGGATACGCAGAATTTGCTCCGACGATGAAAGATTCATAGAAAGGTCTGAAGAGCTGGCTAAACATTTAATGTACCGAGGCTACGACAAAGACCTGATTGAGGAGGCAATCCAAAGGGCCAAACAAACAAACCGTGATGACCTACTCAGATATGGACAGAAAGAAAAGGTTGATAGGATACCATTTATTCTGACCTATCACCCAGACAATCCCAAAGTAGGTAAAATCATCGCAAACCACTGGCCAACCGTGCAATCGTCAGACATACTAAACCTAATACTTCCGAACAAACCTGTAGTAGCTTACCGGAGACCAAAAAACCTAAAGGACATCCTAGTCAGGGCCAAGCTAACAACAATCGCTAGTCAAAACCAACCTAGTCAATCTGGACCCTGTGGCGATAAAAGATGCAAAACCTGTCAACATATGATAGAGACCAAGACATTCACTAGCACAGTGACTAAAGAAAAACTAAACATACATGGTCCACACAAAACGTGCAAAACAGAGAATGTGATTTATCTCATCACATGTAAGATCTGTGGCCTTCAGTACGTGGGAGAAACTGAAAAGCTACACATAAGGATAAACCTTCATAGATCTGATTGGATGACAAAAAAGCTGTACAGAAGCCCGGTCGCAGAACACTTCTCCTCCCCTGGCCACACTTTCAGTGATATAATACTTATCGCTATTGCCAACAACCACAGCTGGAGTTCCGAAACCAGGAAGGAAAAGGAATCATACTGGATACGCCGCCTTAGAACATTGAAACCAAGCGGTCTAAACCAAGAAGACTAGAAAATGAAAACTATGCACTAGTAGAATTTAACATTTTCTAAATCTTCTTATCCTTCAATTTTTACTATAAGAATAACCGGTATAGAACCAAATATCCGGGATATAATCTGCGTTACATATGTACACAAAGTAAAAATAGATGTCGCTTTGGCTTGTAGACTTTTAGGGAATTATACAACGTTTTCAGTTTCCGCAACTAGTCTATACAAGCTGGTTGTATTTATAGTTTTAGCACATGTGAAGATAGAAATGTAGAGGTTTACAAACGCAACGTTTTTTGTGTTTATTTGTTTGTCGTAACTATGTTTTGTATTTGCTTTTGAAAAAGACTCATTGGGAGTCGAAAGCGCTTAGGCTAGTTAGTTACTAGTTTCGTACTGTTCGTCGTCAGTTTATTGCATCTATATATATATATATATATATATATATATATATATATATATATATATATATATATATATATATATATATATAAGAACAACTCCCTAAGCATAAAAATTGAAATGCCTAGATAATTTAGGAATATCAAAATCTTTTGTTACAATACAGGGATAACAATGAATTGTGGCAAATAAATGTAAAAAAAACCCACATACGAATGGATAAGAGAAGCGAACACCAAAAACACAAGAAATAAAAAAGAACAAGCAGTATGGGGAATAAGCTGGGGCAAATGGGAGAAAATTAAATCATTCAAAATACAAAGTATTATTTAAATATTTACACAATGCATGGCTAACAGGGGATATAGCCATGCGGAGGTATTATGATCAAACAGATACCCAAATGCCCCATGTGTAAGGAAGCATATTATAGAAAAAATACACGCAATAACGGAATGTGAAAAAACAACAATAGAACGGAATAAAGAATAGTACAAATATCAAAAACTGAGCAATACAAGAAAAATATGCGAATACATCTTGATAGGAACTTTGCAAAAGAAACATATGAAGTTAATAGAATATATAATAACAATAATGAAGACATGTGGGCAAGTTATTATGATTAAAAAATAAAAAAATAAGGAATTTTTAACAATTTGTTTTGAATATAATAATACCTAACAATACCTAATACGTCACCTGGTTATACCTAACCTCTTAAATAAATCTAACTTTGTTTTTTTCCCTCTTTCTATTTATGGGACAGGGAACCTACACATGGTAGAAGTAAGAGACGTTGACGTCGTGGGCTAATACTACATGGCGCTACGCGAAGTGGACAAGCCTACGAAAGAGTCTCAGAAAAATCCAGGTGTAGCACATGGACAGAGAGGACATACAAATGGGAAATAAGGAAATATAACTAACAAGGTTGACCTGTCTAACATAGAACTAGCCTTATATAATACTACGTGTGATTTGGGGGCAAAATCGGTCACATAGAAAAAAATAAAAGAAATGTTACTCACTGCAGGATGCAATCCAAATACTCAGTTTCATAATAATAACTATTATTATCAAATTTTACTCAACTTCTAAGTTTTAATTTATTATATTATTATAAAGAGATTGCACAAAACAAATATAAGTAAAACATGGGTGTTTGTTGCCAAGAGGCTCGACTTTTTTTAAGCCTAACAGAAAGTACAACTCTTACAAAATGCACCAATCACAGCTAGGGCTATTGTTTATTTCTGACACCTTAAGCTCCACCTACCGATACTTGCACAATTCGTACCACTATAAATAATGGCATTTCTGTTAAACTTCTTGATCTTTGTGACGATGCAGTAGCAGGAAAAGATTTATCGACTACGATTCCAAGATTGAAAGATTTAAAGAAACATATTATAGTACAAGAGTGAAGAGGTCAACCTTATCAATATCCAACGAAAAGAAGGTACGTACACAATTTTTCGTTTTTGTTTGTTCACGTACTCGAGGAATTAATAAATCTATTACATCTTTTACCCGTTTCTACTAAATACTGCAAAGCCTGACAAAGTCAGACAAAGCCTGACAATAAAATACATGTAGAAATAATTTATAATACCACGCACATATTATTAACGTCATCCTCATTAATATGTATGGAACACTGATGGTCCGTTATTTTCTTCACAATGAGATTGTTTCTACTTGGAACATAGTGACTGGATCCGACATTGACTTGATAACTAGTATAGGTGATTAATCTAGTAACAATTGTCTCCTATTTCTCATTTCCATCCGATGTAAATATTAAATACTGCATAATGTATCTAGTTTTGCAAGATAGTACCCTTTCCAATGTTGTGGTTTCTTGGTATGTTTCATTTGATTTACATAATTTTTGTGGTGGATTTTGACAATTTTCGGAACTTTTGCCGATTTTTATGGTTTTGTGGGGGTCTATGTCTTTCTGCCACAATAAACGGCATTGTGTAGCATGTTCCACTGTCTATTGGCAGGTAAACGACAGGTCATGTTTCCTGGATATCTTTCACTTGGTAGCCCATATCAACACATTTTACACATTCAAGTATAATTATTTTAAACGAATTAGGGACGTTTCGCCCAATGGATGTTTTGGCCCAGGACATTTCGCCTTACTCCAGTGGACATTTCGCCCACTTCAATGGACATTTCGTCTCACCTGGAACATGGACATTTCGCCCCGTAGTCGTTTCGGCGCAGGACATTTCGCCCCACATCAATGGAAATATCGGACATTTAAAGAAATTCATATATATATATATATATATATATATATATATATATATATATATATATATATATATATATATATATATATATATATATTGCTCTTTGCTATATTAAAAAGTAGGATTAATAAAAAAAAAGTTCTGTTTTGAACATCATTTCGTTTCATTCTTTTCCTGTACTGGATCTTAACAGCTTGTAACTATATCTTGTTCATTATGCTGACTATAAGACTTGCGAAAACATGACTTGAACATTATCAGGTGCCTCGAGTGGTCAAGTGGTCTAAAGCACTCTCCGTTATGGATCACTGCCATCTCACCTCTGCATGGGTTCGAGTCTAAGATTCGGCGAATGTGGATATTTGAGAAAGCTTGCCAGTAGCGTCTCATCGGTCGGTGGTTCTTTCCGCGAATTTCTGTTTCTTCCTCCACAATTAATACTGCCTGCCATGTATAGCCTATCGTGTGCTGAAAAATGGCATTGAGCCCCACAACTACTTGAAAATTATCTGCCATTGAACAAGATAAAGAAAATCCATAAATCCAACATTTAAACCAGTTATGTATATTTGGTATATTTGTTGTCATATTACCATTGTTTCTTTGTTTTACTGTATAATCTTGACAAATTATCATCAGTCAGTTTTAGCATTGTATAACAAATATAAATCAGGGCAGTAACTGAATTTTTAAAAATTTGTTTTTGGTAATATATGCAATGTTACATTTGCTGCGAAAGATCAGTCATGTGAAACATTGATGTACATTATTGTTTTAAGAATGTGAAATAGGGCATATCACGGTTGCAACGGAGTTACTGATTGTAGCGCTTAAGATACCTCCTTTAGTTCCAATGCACATGCCCACAAAAAATTCCAGTTCCGGATAGTTAAGACTCTTAGCTGTACTACAGATCCTTATGGTTAAACCAACAAATTATGCCTAACATCTTTTGTTCATAACTAGGAGAATAATTATAGACATTACATCAGATAATTAGATTCGATGTCCATACTTAAATGATATCCGATAAATAAATATTTACTGTCCATACTCAAATGATACCAAATATTTTAAATATACTGCCATATTTATATTATACCAGATAATATATATTAATAATACATAATTTAAGATACATTTGTAGAAACATTTTCGTTTGCTCTCCTATTTTAAACATTTATTACACATTTTTAGCTGCACAACTTTAACGAATGTCATTCATCTCAATAATTTGCATTTTTCATACGTTGATATATCCTTCTTTCTCAGTTATTTTCGCAAGGCTAATAGTTCGTTTATAATACGAATTAAGAAAGTTATAACACGAGTTCGATAAGAAAATTATAACACAAATTTTATATGTCATCTGATCTGTAATGCTGAATAGTGTACACCAGAAATCTTATTTTAAATGGAACAGAGTATATTAATGTATTCAGAGGAACCTAACAAAGCTATAATTACAGGAATATCATTAATGCAGATAATATATATATATATATATATATATATATATATATATATATATATATATATATATATATATATATATATATATATATATATATATATATGTATGTATATGTATATTTGTGTGTAAATATTGTACAATATTCATATTAATTAACATGCCCAATGATATTTTGTTTTGTTTTATTTTCATTTTGGTAGATGTGGGGGGAAGGGATCTCACCTCTGTAAACAAAAAAATATTTCCTCGTAAACGTATTTTTTTCTTGCCTTGCCCAGTCAACTATAGCCATGCATTCATTCAACCTAATATTTGATTATTTACATTTCTCGCTGGTTTTCCAAAAATATTGAAATCATCAATCATCGGACGGTTGCATGCAATAACTTTCAGCAGGATTTTCTTTGCCTTTGCTGACACGTAATAACTCTCAAATTTGCTGGAGTTTTTCGACAACATTTATGATTGCCACCAACAAATTCATCTGAAACAGCTTTCTTAAATTTAGTTTATTCTATTTGACTTTCCATGCAACAAAGACCGAAATTTAAATGATCCAATTATTTCGCAGATTCCGTCCTATTACTTTGGTTCGCTTTTTAAATCAATATTAATCCACGTCAACCGATGTAAAATTGCAGACATGGTGATTTAAAAAAGAGTGTGTAAGAACATGCTCTTCAAGTCAATAATAAATGGATAGTCAAAAATATTCATATTTGTTGTCTAGAGACAGACAGACAGATTGGTGAGAGCCACACACATAGTGTCTAAAATCAGTATTTCTCCAAATTGTATAATCAACAAATTCCAACCTTTCAAGGAAATAAAATTATAAAATAATCATCAAGGAGACTTGTACGTGCCTGTTTGTTCAAGCGTGGATTACATTTGTGCATTTTGAAAAAAATATATCCTTCCTGGATATAACTCAAATTATTTCATGAATAATATAATGAAAATTAATAAAAACGCAAGTCTAAATGGATTATATATATATATATATATATATATATATATATATATATATATATATATATATATATATATATATATATATATATATATATATATATATATATACATATATATATACATATACATATATATATATATATATATATATATATATATATATATATATATATATATATATATATATATATATATATACGTACGTACGTACGTACGTACGTACGTACGTACATACGTACGTACGTACGTACGTACATACATACATACATACATACATACATACATACATACATACATACATACATACATACATACATACATACATACATACATAGACGCTGGATTGTTTTATTCCTTATTTTAATTTAATCAATGTAAAAAAAATCCTTTACATATGCTGTAGAGAAATGACTGGTGTTAACTGGACGAGTTTCTATGGCGGAAATGGAGATGCGTTTTGTTTGCAGAAAAAATTACACAACATTCACAGCGATCATTCATGGGATTTAAGCTAATTGGTGACAATTCATGTTTTAACTATATTACTGTTGGCAATTTAGGGAATCGTGGTATTTACCGCGCAATATAATCGCTACCCGGCTACGGAATGTGATTTATAAACATTACAGTCGAATTAAAATTTGTATAGAATTACATACATGAAATGATCATTCACCAAAATTTCTCTCTCAGCATGATTTTGTTTCCAAGCTTCTATATGATTTCGTGCTTTACTGTTGTTTATGAGAAATTTTGCTTTTATAACTATTATCATGATGCATTATTTTGCAGTAATGAAAACATTTTTCAGTAATACTTATAGACAAATATTAAGGGTAATAACGAATCCTCCTATTTGTTGTGAAGATTTTGTGCAGTCTGTATGTGTTTTTGTTGTCTACTGTGTCATATAGAAGACTTCCCATTACATTTAAGAGAAAAAACACATTTGGAGCTTGCCAGTTTTGCATGATACATTCAATAGTAACATGCCTGCTTACCCCATTGATTTTAGAGTCAAGGTCAAAGAAAATTTACAGTATTGATGAAACTTTTGTCATCTGCTTTTATTTCCTAAACCTTAGGATTTTTGTTTCCACTTTCCTCCCCCTTGAATCTGTAAAAAAATGTAAAGCTTCTTGATAAATGAAGCATGTCAGACACCTGCAGAGACAAGTATGTAATGCAGCATAAGTACGTGACCATGACATAAATATGTCAGAGAACAATGCGATATGGTTCATCCTTGTGCAGGTTCCTGAATCTGCCTATTGACTAGATATGTGTTACCAAAAGTTCTGGACAAAGCTGTCTGTGCACAAATACCCATGGTATTCATCTACTCATAAAAATCACTGGCATATACATCATTCACAGATCTTCGCTATAGGTGTGATTTAAAGTAGATTCCAATTATCCAAAATTAATTGAGGTGCAGACAATTTGAAAACTGCCATGTGGATGGAAATGCAGTTTTCCAGTGTATAAACTACCCAGGAAAAGCACATTACAGTAACCATATATTTTTTGCTGTAGCGACTTTGCAAGATTTGTGGATAATTCATGTTAGAGTAGATGAGGCATAGTTTTCTGCAGAATTCTTGTTGTATATTACTACTCACCACTACCACCACCCAAAAATATTTAATCTCAATAAAAAAAGAGTAAATTAAATGTAAATTATGTTTGCTCACATTTCCAGAGTACTTTCAATGACTAACTTTTCAATAGTTTTTATACATTTCAAAATAATGTCTGACATGCCTGTTATTTGTTGTTTATTGTTTTTCAGCTTGACCACGGGAACTCTATCTCTGAGATAGACAGGATTAAAGAAATGATGCGGCAGTCCACCAGTGACTTTGATCCATCAAAGTTAGTATATTGATATGTTAAAATTTAAAACCCAAGAAAGGAACAATACGATAATGTAATAATATTCGGGTTCATAATATTAAGTGGAACTTGAATATAAAGGACATAGTAAAATATAAAAGAAAAGAGGTTTTTAAATGCTCTCCAATCGAAATAGGTGTTCTTTAAATGGAATAATTTGCCAATACAGATATTTCTGTATATCATTGGCTGAAATTACCATTATGATAATTAATTGGAGATGATACCATATCAGATTTAGTCCTATTTATGACCCATTGCTTTCACATCAGGATCTTGATTTGGTTCTGTCTGCATCATGGGATTGACACCAGTCCGGGCCAGCTGCCTACACGTGTCTTTGGGAAAGACACATAGCGTCTATTTCCTCATGTCACTGATAAGCTAAAGGTGCAGTTAAAACCAAAACAACACCCAAGTTCCAAGAAGCTTGTTATCAAAGTCAGCAAAAATGAAACTTGTGTGTATGCATATGATCACCAGTTTAGACTTAATATTGTTGGTAGTTAAAGAAAACCATATGATAGACAAACGTTATTTGGTTTAAATATTTGTATTAATTTAAATAATTGTATTGTATTAAATATTAATATTATTCTTTTAGTTTTTGGACTAAATTGTCAAAAACCTTGTTGGCATGACTAGGCAAACTGAATTGGTTGTTTTCTTTTCTCCGAATGATTCAACTTTCTGGACAAATGCAAAATCTAGTTTTTCAATCTTTTGACATCTCTATCACCATATCATTGATAACTATGCTCACTTCTTAACATAATACTTTCTTTTAAAAATTGCATTCATTTGAGATGTATTTTTAATTCGTAGTGAAAACTTAACAGTGTGGATGCCATTTAATGAATTTGTGAAACATTTCTTTTTACTCTTTGTTTCCCTTTACACACAGTTGTGCGTCAGTGATGCACACTTGAGAAAATTTATGCACACAATTTCTAGCCGTGCGTTTTTTTTTTTTTGTTTTTTTGTTTGACGCTAATGATTTGCAAAATACAATCAGGATTTATTTAATATCCAATGCATTGATTAGGGATGGCATCCAATATACTTCGATGATAGGCATATTCTGGTTTTCTGTTTCATATGCTCTCTACGTTGCACTCTGATATTTTGTGCATTTGAAGCAGAGAAGCAGACTACTATAGGCAATATTATGACATAGTAGCTTCCCCTAATCTCACGAGCTCTCATGCGATGCTATCGAGCTCAGGTGGCGCTCACCAGTTATTATATACTTTTGAGAGAGTGATGTATGTAAGGTGAAGTTGTTTGCATTTTAAACATGCACAGTGGAGAGAATGTTGGCATACCTATATACTACTTTCATGTAATGTGGATGAAATTTCTTTGGATATTGTACTTTTGGAAATTTAAAATGAGCTTAGGACACTGCGAATTAAAATGACTGCTCCCTTATGCTCCAAAAATCAACCAAAATTTGTCTAAAGTACACTATTCTTGGCAGCTATTAAAATATGGAAAATGAATTTTGCCAAACTAGATAATACCAGATTCTAAAAGAGCAATGACTGAATTACCAAATACATAAAATGTAAAAAAAAAAAGTTATCGGCTCTTTTTTTTTTTTTTTTTACAATTTACCTCTGAAGTTCGAGAAGTGAAAATGAGCAAGTAGAGCTAGCACATTTTTGGAAGATGCACATCTGCAGTAAGGTCAAGCTGTATACTCTCTAACCCATATTACACCCATCAATCATACATCAAAATAAAGGGAATTAGAGGTTCTTTGAACAATACCTAAGATATACAAAGTCTCTTTTAAAACACCAGTATAACTAGTGAGGAAACCCGGGGAAACTCTTTTTCTTTAAATACGAAACTGTAGAGCGCCACCTCAGCAAGATGTCGTCCAGATATTTAGATATTTAACGTCAATGCATGTTGCACTAAAATGTGATCTCAAGATTAAAACGGCGTGCACTAAGAATCATTAGCGAAGAAAGTGAAAGAAGCAGAAAACGAAAGAATAAATGTGGATCTGACTTCAATGAAAAATGGGAAAATTATTCCCTCGACTGGATTATGACACACCCATTGGGGATTACCGGTGTGACTTCTGATATCATGATTGTGAAGACTACACAAGTGAATAATCCTTTCGTGACAGCGTTTAAGAATTTTTGAAAATCTGCCCGTGATCACTACAAGATATCTTTTGAACACATTATTACATAAGACACTCTTTCATAACAAAGAAATAAGTAAACTTGCAGAGACAAATCCATTATTTGGAGTACAAATTCAGGGGATTGTTGCAGATTTTATTAATTTACTGCAATTAAAAAAGATAAAAAAAGTTAAAGTGTAATTTGTTAAAGAGAGGATGAAACATTAGCCTCTTTGATTTTTGGATAAATGTGTTTTATGACGGAGTACAATGAATTCGATGATAGTACACATTTTATGACAGACAGTAAATTAACTTTTATTTGGTTAAAAAAAATTTATATGGATTTTTGTATTGGCTTATATGTAATGTGTTGGTCTATATGCATTTTGACAGTGCTGTGAATGACCACATCACCAAAATATATAAATACCATTGACTTTTATTTGATTATTTGTAATCACAACTTTGATGTTTTGCTGTCATTATGCAGATTATTCCAAACCAAACAAGAAATTTTAATCCTAATTACTGGAATTTTTTTCCCTTGAATTGAAGCTTGAAATGCATATGCAATGGCACCAGTAGACTACATTTGAGCTTCAGTTATAAAATGAAATGTGTGTGATCATTTTATTATTAGTTGTATATATCTTTCTGTGAATGATTTTGTATTTTGGTGATAACTATGAATGACGAACAAAATATTTACAAAAAAATTAAAGAGTATTTTTTTAAAAAAAATACTGCTTTAAAGAATATAAAAGTTTCTTACAAATTTCTGCTTACACCCATTCAGGAATATTCAAACCACACACACGAGGAAAAATCTGTTTCTGCTTGGAACAAATACAAGATGCAGTGAGCAACTGCAACTTTTTTGTGGGGTGGTGGTTTACACATAGTGGTTCTCAAATTCAAATGTGAATATGATACAGCAGCCACAAAATACTAAATGTGCAGTACATTTTTTAAGATTTAAAGTTTTAGACCTTTGCAACCTTGCATCACAGCAATATACTGAATATGTTTTAAAATGAAATGTCTTCATTTTTCAAGCTTTTTGCATTTTTCATTTTGAGTTAAAAATTGTGATTTCCAATCTACCAGCCCATGTTCAATTATTTTCTTTTTGTATAAAATACAATTAAGGGAACAAAATTAGCGTAAAGCAATTTGATTTGTATAATAAATGATTATGAAATGTTTTCATAGTAAATTTTTTTTTATAAAATTTTTACATTCAAAATAGTTCATTATACATTATCTATCAGTCACACCTACTTGTCAGCAAGATATATAAAATATTATTGATCCAAATCATACAATATTAGATATTTAAACACTTTGTTATTTGGAATCCAGTGTCACATTTTCAGTGCATGATAGGCTAAAAATCACTTCCAGTATAACAGGTGTTAGGAAGAACCTAGGTAAGAACTACTTAATCACAGAAACTACTGGAAAGCTTTTTTTCATACCCATATTGGCAGTGGTCAAGACTTGGTCATCTAGGGTCCCTTAGATACATTGAATGGCTTCCAAAGCCATTATCTTGGTGGCAAGATTATCACTAGTGTGATTGATCAAACTGGACCAGATTTGACCTCCAGGTGCTTTAAGCAGTATATGATTCTCTTTAGCATTTGGTCACCATGACCCATCTTTAAAAGGACTGACTTGGAAACTGCTGATCACACCTCAAATAATCTCTGCATTAACCAGTTGCTCTACTCACCTAGAACAAACTACAGCTGGCTTATGTCAGAGGCCTGTGATGAATAGGGAAAAAACCCTTTTATTGTTAATAACACATGAACTGAAAATTCCATTTACTTTACAGGTAGTTTTTGTAAAGATTAAATGATTACTGACCCTAATGAAAAGTGATGTAACTTGGTCTCCTAAAATATGTACTTTTCATCAGGGAGAGCATTAATTTATATGCAAATAAAATAGATGAAGATAATGAACTATATATGTCATGCTGGCATCTCCCATTTCCACCTTCCAGCAAACAAATGTACCCTTTCAGCTAATGGAGTATATAAAGGGGAATGGCTTGGAATATCTTTATAACCAGGTTCAAGGGGACAGTCTCATCCCAAGAGTTTATGGAAAGCTCTTTTTTCCTCTAAAAGGGAGTAAGAGTTTATATAAATTAAATGGTGAGCCCCTCAATTTCAAATTTGACCAATTGACACTTTCAAGTCACACTGTGACCACAGTATAGTGAATTCGAGCAGGATTTTAAAAAATGCTTACACATCTATTGAGACATTCTTTTATCTAAACAGTGCTTTACACATGAAACAAAATTTGTTTTGTCATGCTTAGAGTATTCATTCTTTATATGCTCCAGTGATCACTTAAAGCAAGATAAAGCAAGAACACAACCACCTGACTTTTCTTTGAGTAGTTTGAGGGAGAAGGAGAATTAGAATGGCCATTATGACAAGGTGACTCCTGTGTAAAGGTGACAATACAAGTCTGACTACATTAATGTAGAAGACACAGCTGATTATGGTTAATATGCTACTGTGTATTAGTGCAGTGAACTTAAAATAGAACTATATTTTTTGCCAATTCCATCATGCAGAATCTGACCATGGTACATTGTGATGACAATATATATTGATATTGTTCTTGCACAAGTATGATACATTTTATATATTGTGTGAAGAACATAGAATTTATGATTGACAAATTAATCAACCTATTATCTTAAAAATTTCAAAATTATGTACTGAATATTTTGGTATAGCACAAATATTTTTAAACTGATCTATGTTTACACAAGAGAAATCACCTAAATGGTCACATGCTGTTAAATTTTTCCATTTTTTCTTCATTTTTGTATGCTTTCCTTTTACAAGTGTCCACCTCTCAATTTTAGGCATTTACCTCCAACGCCCTCCATGGGACCACCAATGTTTCCAAATATCAACATGCCACCACCATGGGCGATGCATGCCCAAGCATTTCTAGGATCTCCACCTGCAGGTTATAATCTTACTCTCTCTTTTACTGTTTGCATTCATTCATATCAAGCCAAAGTTAATCAGTTTTTGATGGTGGCAACAATGTTATGAGTTTATTTAAGGTTTTCAAAGTTCATGTGGGGATTGAATTACTTTACATATTAGCCTAGTTAGTAGATGAAATGTAGTGTTGGGCAGAACCTTTGTCATTAATAGTGTAGCTATCATACATATTAAGTAGTATAGCTATCTATCATACATATTATGTTCAATCTGATTCCTTTTATTTGCTATTACTACATGGAGTATATTTTTATCTTTGTATCCTTTAAAATAAATGTCTTGATAAGATTTAAAATGTGATAATGGGGTGAATACAGTAACATGCACTTTGAAACTTTATCAGTCATGTTAGATTTACTTCCTCCTATTTTTGCATAGGCATTGGTATTATTTTATACTACTCTTTAATACATTGTTGCCATATACTTGACTTAGAAAACCATGCTGGAAGTTTAACAATTTATAATTAATTCTTTATGTTTCTTTATGTTAAGTTTTATCTGCCATAAAATGTTCTTGAACTCCAAATTTCAGTCAGCTCTATTTTAATGAACCAGAAGGCCACATTTGTAGTTTCTAAATAAGAATTTTCAGCCCAGAATATCTTATATCATTTAATATGCTGGGCCAAAGTTCATTACAAAGAGACTGATTTCTACTTCAAAATTATTAACAGGTGACAGGAAAGAAAAGTATATTTATTTTTCTTATATTCTTTAGTAATGTACAGACCACATGTTCTCCTGCCTCCACCCCCAGGACCCATACCAACCTTCACCTCAGTGGAAAGGAAGGAAAAAAAAGTAAGTTATTGTCATTAGGAATAGTTTTTTTTTGTATTAAATTCAGCTTGGCAGGTGCTTGACACTAGTGATCAGATTGTCATCTGTTGCATGTCAGTTTGTATGTTCACGCCCAAATGGCATGTAAGCTTATTCTTGTATGACCCGGTGTCCATCATACATCTGTTGATAATTATTATTTTTAATTTATTTACACTTCTTCCCAAAATTTTTATTTTGACAACATATTGGAGAGAGCACCTTACTACAAAAGCTGCCATTAATAAAACAAAAACATTGAAATAAATTCTCAAAAACTGTTAAGCAAATGTTTATCGAAGCATGCTGGCAAAAACACCATACACATTTGTACATTTTATGCTTGACTGCCAATAAAATATGGTGAATCATCCATTCATTCCCCGTCCATCAGCAATTGATATTTTTCATTTCTTCTCAAAAATTGGCTGACCAATTTCAGCTAAACTTGGCGCACAATATTGGGCCATAAAAGCATCAGATAAGTCTACCATTACAAATAATACAAAAACCTTTGAATGGGTTGTTCTTCAAAGCCACTGAACATAATTTAATCAAATTTGACAACCTGGCATGAGGACCTTTCAATTTTTTTCAAAAGATGCTGCATGACTATTAAATTTTCCCACTTATATTTTAAATAGATAAAACATTTAATGACTTCTTTTCTAATATTTAAAATAGATAAAACATTTAATGACTTCTTTTCTAATAATGCACTAAATAGAATTTGACAAGAATTTACATAAAACATCCAGGCATGCTGACTTTTCAACTTCAACAAATGATATCAATACACCATCATATCTGACCACTGTTACTAAAAAAAGAAAAAGCTTTAAATGACATCTTTGATAAAAGTCCTCAACATAATTTGACCAAATTTGACAGAAGGTATATGAGCATTGAATGTTTTAAAGTTTGTACAGTGATGTGGAACTGCCATTCAACATGGCTGCAGTTACTAAAAACTAGAAAGACCTTTAAATAACCTTCACAAAAACTGCTCAACAGAATTTGACCAAAAGGTACAGACAGCATTCTAGCAGAAAGGCTTTTGTGGTTGATATAAATACTTAGTAATCTTTCATCAGGTATAGCAATACATAGCAATCTGTCATCAGGTATAGCAATTCATAGCAATTAGTCATCAGATATAGCCACTATTACAGAGAAGTTAGAGATTGCTTTAAATGACTTCTACTCAGAAACTGCTAAGCAGAATTATCATTTTATTAACTTCTTCTCAAAATCCACTTTAAAAATATTAGACCAATGTTTTTGGAAAGCATTCTGATATTAGGGTAATTTAAATTTGCATAAATGATTCAAATCACCTAATGAGTATGGCACCAGCTACTAAAGATATAAAAAATAATAAATTACAAACATATGCTTAGCAGTATTTGATAACAACTCCGGTTGCTTAGTGGTTAGAGCATCCGCCTCGGATGCAGGAGGTCGTAGGTTTGATCCCCGGTCTAGTCTTACCAAAAACTTACAAAAATGGTACTAACAGCTGCCTCACTTGACGCTCAGCATTAAGAGGTTAGTGTTAGGACTGGTCGGCCTGTGTCAGGATAATGTGACTAGGTGGGACATCATGCTACATGTCTGCAGCATGATGCCCCAGTGCTAGACATCACTATAAACTGCCACACTGCAGACATCGTAGCGATATGACTGAAAAATTGTTAAAGCTATGTTAAAAATCTAAATCACATATCACAACACAGCAGTATTTGACTGAATTGTAACAAGCCTCCTGGTCTAAACACCTTTTAGATTTATACAAATGATGCAGGTCCACTGTCAAAATATGGCTGTCATTGTACAAAGTAGAAACATGTTTACACACCTTTATCAAAGAGTAACACCAAACAGAATTTGACTGTTCTTGAGATAAGTGTCCAGACTTAAATGGGCCTTTCAGTTTGGGGCAGAATTCCATGTATATTAATGTTGTGATACGTCTAATTGGTTCAGTTTGTTACCACTGTGGAGATAATATATTCAGTGTTATTTTATTCAGACTTTGAATATGGGCCTTTACCATCAAGATCTTGAAAATGTTTGATGATAATAAGCAAGATTTATGCATGTTATTTAGGTAATTTTCCATCTGATTGATTGAGCTTGTTATTTTTAGGGAAGTTGTATATTTGAATTTGATCAAAATGTAATGTAGACTTGGGTCATTAAGATCTGAGAAAGATTCTCTAAGGAGTAAGATCCATGCATATTAATGATGTAATATTGCATCTGATTGGTTGAGTTTGTTATGCTTTTCATTAGCTTACTTCTGTGCACAATATCTACAATTCTACAGCACTAACATTTGCCAAATGTTACAGGTAATGACTTGAAAGAAAGAAGATATTTGATTTTGAGGTCAAAAGATCAGAGGTCATTGTCACATTGACTGATATAAGAAAAATGGTTTATCCACAGTAACATTAATTATTTATATTTTAATTATTATTAATTCTGTGTGGTATACCTGGACTAAACATTGTGGATGGGTTGCATTTGGGTGAATGAAGACGCTCTTGGGCCAAATTGTCATTGGTCATGGTCACTGACAAAACCAAGAAAAAAAATGTTCTGCTCAAAATTTCCATTCTTGACCATGTACTTTCACCAAAGTTTGGATGACTTTCATTTTAGGTAATTAAGACCTATTAATTTAAGAGATTAAAAATCACAGGATGCTTGTGATTGAGAAAAGAAAATTGGTTTCTGCTCTAAAATTTCAGTTCTTAACCAAATATCTTCATCACAGTATGTGGATAACTTTAAAATTGGGTAAGAAGTTATTGTGAAATTCATGTGGTACTGCTTTTAACATTAATGAAAGGCAAATTACAGCTTTTCATGGTCATGCATGAGTTTACATTTTATGAACAGTGAGGTAAAGGTATCACTTTCTTGACTGAATGACTGCACTCAGCACCAAATTCATGTTTTACTATTTTGTATTGATTTCTTTTTTCTTCTGCTCTTCTTTTTCTTCTTCCTTTTCCAGGAACAAATTTCAATCAAGGACACCATTACGACAATCTGATACATCTCGCAGGTCCCATTCACGCACACGTACTTCAAGACGTCAGCTCTCCAGGTCACCATTATCAAGGTCACCTCATCAAAGACGGGTGTCAAGATCCAGAGCAAGGTCAAAATCTTGTTCTCCAAGACGCTCTTGTCTCAATTTTCATTCCATAACGACCACGGCCAGATCATCTCCACCATCTACCACAGATGATAAAATAGAATCAAAGCTTGAGCCTCTGCCAGTTCCAGAGATGGACCAGCTAGAGCTAGATCCAGATGAAATCTCCAGATGGGAAAAAGAGGAGGAGAGGTTCACTGACTCATCACCAGATTTTAAAAGCAAAGTTGCCCTAGAGAAGAAAGCACTACCAAGGTATGCACATGCTTACCAACAATAACAACCAAAAATTAAACTTTTTTATCTTGCCTGGCTCTGATATCAATGAATTTCTAGTTTGGTTCTTTGCATGACATACATTCATCATTAATGAGTAGTTGCTCTTTTCAACTTTTTTCAGAATCTGCTGAATAGAATTTGGCATGTAAACTGTTTTGGTTAGTTCTTCTTTCAAATATGTTAAAGTAATTAAAAATAGAAACACTTTGAAGCAACTTCTCAAACAATGCAGAACATTAATTGACCAAATTTGACAGAAAACATCATGATGTGTATGCCTTTTATGTTTATACAAATGATGCCATTTTATTATGACTTTTATTAAAAACACTTAAGTCTTCCAATGACTTCTATCATAAAAAATTATAATGTACTGGAAAGTTGGCCAAATGTCATGTAAAAAGTGTCATGGTGCATGGCCTTTAAGGTCTGAACAAATGATTTTGATAAGTCATCCAATATGGCTACCATTTAAAAACATTAGAAAAACCCATAAATGTCAGAAAGCATCATAGTAGCCTAAACTTCTTGGTCAGCTTTTCAAGCATTTGGTTTTTAGGTAGATACCTGCCAGCTGAGTGGTTTCAGGCTCTCTGTCCTCTTGGTCTTTTCAGTTTTCAGTCCAGAAAAACACAAATTTGGAAATAAAACACAAATGACACAGTGAAGCCCCTCAAAATCAAAAGCCTTTGGAAACCAAATATTATTTAAATTTGAGAGGTTTTCAGGTTATTGAGGTTTTTGCAAATGTGAAAAATGTCTTTCTCTTAGCATATAGGTGATTATTGATATCAAAACTATCTATTATAGGGTCTGAGATTGTAGTGTTTTTGGTCCTAGCATAGCTTAACCATTGCCAAACAAGATGATTCCCTGGCTGTACATTTTCCGAGGTTTCCTAGGAAACCTCAAGCCAAATTTTCCTAGCAAAATCCTCGGAGTATTGGTTATTTACTTTCTGAGGTTACAGTGACTATTTACAGACAAAAACTTTTGATATATGTCCAAGGTTTTTATACTCAGATGTCCGAGGTTTCCTAGGACATTGTCCGAGGTTTCCTAGGACATCATCCGAGGTTTCCTAGGACATCATCCGAGGTTTCCTAGGACACCTCTGGCAAAAAATGCATCAGATCAACAATTTATAATGAAGCAAATGATTATTACATTATTATATTTTTAATTTTGTTCATCACAAATTAAATTTTTAAAAATATCCAGAATGCCCATCATGTTCCTTTAGTGCCAAATTTTACATTTGAATCTGAAACATTCATCCATTTCAATACATACTAATCACAGAGAGATATAAGTATTTATTCTTATTATAAGTGGCAAAACAGCGTGATTTAGGCATACAAAGTTTAAGCTATATATTACATGCCAAAATTACAGTATGTATGAAACATATTTTCACTACTTTCATGGTTCTGCAGCTGGTCAAAATTCTTATCACAATGGGCAAAATCCACATGGATTAGAACCAGAATGCAAATGCAACATATACTGAAAAATTATTTATATTCAGCATTCACTTCAATTAGTACACTTCCTTAACTTTTACTGAATGATTGTGAACTTGAAGTTTGTAATGATCATGGTCAGGTGCTCAGAGTGCTGTATTTCATGACTCTCATATTCTTTTTCTTTTACATTATAAAAATTATACAGATGTTGTAATTATGACATCCAAGGCAAGAAATATAGGAAATAATAATAATCTACCGTGAGGCTTTTTGTCTGTTATGTAAAATATATACAGTATATACAACATGTGAAGAATCTGGCTTGACACTAAATAAGTGATTTTAAAAATAAAGTATCTAGCTTCGAACATATGTACAGGCATCTGTGAACAGTGAACACATAAACACATAACATATTATCTTTTATTAAAAAATTCAACTGTGAAAAAAATGCTAAAGGTTCTAGTCTAGGATTCAGCGAATGTGGATATGTGAAAAAGCTTGCCAGTAGCTTCTCGTGGGTTGGTGGTTCTTTCTGGTGATTTCCGGTTTCTTCCTCTACCATTAATACTTGCCGCCATGTATCGTGTGCTGAAAAATGGTGTTAAGCCCCACAACAACAAAATTACAGAAAAGCATCCATTTGAGATGTTAATTGTGAAAAGAATAAATGCCAGAAGCCTGCCTTATGTCACTATTGTACTGCAGACTTGATTTTTGATTAATATACAAAATGATACGGTTGTGTTGTCTTAAATTAGTCCTTGTTCCATAAACAAACATTTATCATATAATTGATCATTTTACAGTGAATTATAACACACCTCGAATATTTTGATGATATACACAATAATACCACTCATGATATTGAAGGAGGATTCTACTTATGGACCAAAACAATTCCGAAAAGATATGGCTATATTTGATAGACATGGGTATCTGGCAACAATATCAACAATTCTCACCAGTGATCTATTGTCCCTTCTTAAAACCTGGAAGTTAATCAGTTTGGAGTTATATAATTTTGAAATCATCCTGGTTCAATTCCTTGTCACATTTAGCACATTAGTCGATATTGTAAAGCTCTTTAAAGCAAATGCTAGTCTTGCATATCCCAAACCAAAATTGCAATCTTATTTTTAAGGTTGCGACAGGCTTGTTTTGTAAGTTTGCAGCAAGCTTAGATTTGAAACTGTGGCAAAACCAATTGCAAGCTCGCGCAAGCTAGTAATATGTAAGCTTGTGACAAACTCACTGATTAGAAGATTGCATAACCTTGCAAACAAAGCTGACCTAAGTTGCATCAGAAAAACTGATATGGCAACGATTGAATTATTCTATACATGGTCACATACCTCCATTTTTTTAGCTCTTGATGTGCAAAAAGTATGTAATATCAAATATTAAAATGAAAATGTTAATATACTGGTGATCAATTAGAATGAGATCTTACTGTCACAATAAAAAATATTGAAGTCATCAAATCATTTAATAATAATCTTTAATCAGATGAAAATAATAGCATATGAATGGGATCTGTATGTGCAAACTCCTTATACTTTTGTTATGTACTGCTTTAGAAATGTTACACTAATTTACTTCTATGTAGAAATCCATTTGGGGGGAGGATGGTGTCAAATAGATTCCCTCTCATCAGTCATGATGATAAACTATTAGGTGAAAACAAGAATGTCATTAGAATTACACTGAATCATTCAGTCTGCTAAACAAAATCCTCAGAATAAAATTCTGCATCCTCATCAGCTTCTTGTGTGATTCAGGTATCATCCACTGAAATGGATTACAGGTATATGCATTATGTAATCAGAAAAAAAAACGAGTATTTACCTTGGCAAAAGCATTTCAATTTTAGTTCATTATTCTAAAATCACTTATCAAGTTAAGGAATCATCAGTGAGCCCTAAATTTTAGTTTTACTATTCATTTTGAAAGGTCTACAGCACATGTTAGACCAACAAGTAGGTCTCTGCTTTTTTATATCTGACATCTGCTGCTGTCAGATATAAAAAAAAGCAGAGACCTACTTGTTGGTATATGGCACGTCATATGAATGGCACTTGTAAGTTTTGAACAACAAAAATCCTATCAAACTGAATAGGTACCTTAAGACATTTTGAAATAAAATAACTTCCATCTTCTTGAAAAGAATTAAATATAACAACCTGTGAACAATTTTGATTAGATATGCGAGAGGAAAAATACCCTAAGAATAAATGAAATAAGATTCCTAAGCATGCGTTTGAATTTATCATATCATAACCCTATTGTCGATAACTGATAGCACTTCATTGATTTGGCGAGTGTAACAATAAATATTAATGATCTGCAGCGTTGTCATCTCAGTCATTGGGTGAAGCAACATTACAAAGTCATATTTTAACATATTTAAATCATAAAAGTGCAAGATCGCTACCGGCAAACTAAAGTCACAAAAACTGGCAAAATACAACACAATTTTGAATTTACTCACCGATATTGTAACCCCGTGATTTCAGATTATCAATCTGATTTTTAGGATCGGTTACTGTACCTATAATGGTTCAGCGGGCAATGAAATTTACTAAATTAACTAGGTAAATTGTGAAAGTTCAACCTTGAAAATTGCGCCATATTGAACGGGATGCTACAATTGTTTTATTATTTTCTTTTGACTCAAATATGTTACATGTATATTTACAGTTCGTAAACCAGTCTGCCAAAAAAAAAAAAAATCGTAAACAGGGGACGTAACCACTTTTTATGACTTGATACCAATTAGGTCTGTCGCGGAAAGCCACACTTAACCTTGCATGCTTTTATTTGATTTCTTTTTTAAACAAGCAAAATTCACAAAGCTTATTTATTCATAGAATACTGGCAAAATGGGATGCACCTCTCTCTCTCTCTCTCTCAAAGAAAGACAAAAACTATATATTTGTAAATTTTATTTATTAATTAAATAACTGACAACTATTTATTTCATTCTGGCAGCAGATTGTCATTAAAATAAATATAAATATGAGAGTACTTTCATAAACTTAATGCCAAAAGTTAATATTACAAGATTTACTGAGACTATATTTGATGGTGCATACTTTATTGGCAAATGTTGTTGGGCTTGACGCCATTTTTCAGCACATGATAGGCTATTCATGGTGGCCAGTAATAATGGTGGAAGAAGAAACCGGGAAATCACCGGGAAGAACCACTGACCCTCGAGAAGCTACTGGCAAGCTTTCTCACATATCCACATTATTGGTAAATAGATTTACAAATACTTGTTATCAGATATCTTGCTGTATCAAAATAGTCTGCAATTAAATTTGCAATCAGCTCTATGTCTTATTGTTTTACAGGATTTTACTAAATGGAATCTTTACCCACTCCATTACCTCGCAAAATGACTGCATAGCTGATTGAGTGTTCAATCACATAAAGAATTTCCTTTATGCCAAAAACCTCAATATTTTCTCTAACATGTATAATATTTGTAAAAATTGAAAATGAGAAAAGGACATTTGTAGAAAAAGTAATATTTCATTTTTTGCCATGGTCAAGAAATAATTCAGTTTATTTTGACATATATTACTAATGTTCATAGTTATTTCAAACATAGAGAAATGTTGGAATAATCTATTTTATTTATGTACCAGCCAAGCACAAGTAATACAAGTTTTTAGCATTTTGCAATACTGAAAAGATGATAAAAATAAAAACTAGATTACCAGTAACATCTTTTAATTTGACAGTGTAGTTTCTTATACTGAGTATATGATCTAGTCACTACATATATTTAACATTTCAAGAAGTACTGATCTTATGCAGAACTGCCCTTAAATTTCACAACTGATTATTGCAAGCATGTGCAAGCTTACATCAAGTACTTAGATTTTGTATGCTTGCAGACTTTGAAAAATTCCTTTTGCAAGCTTGTACAAGTTTGCAGACTCTGAAAAAAAAAAAAAAACGTTTTGAAAGCTTGCAGACTAGAAAAATTCCTTTTGCAAGCTTGCAGACTTTGAAAAATTCCTCTTGCAAAATTCCTCTTACAAACTTGTGCAAGCACCATTACTAGCTTGCACAAGTTCACCTAGCTTGTCGTAAGCTTGCTTCAAGCTTGTCATAAGCATGCATTTTGTTTTGGCGTATCTGATATTATTAACTACTTTACATGTAAATTAAATGTGAAACCAAAATCTGTGTTCCTGCTTGGCATTGCCTGACCTGATATTGTGAAATGTTTATCTCAAATCAATCAATCAACAATAATTCAGTTATTATTTAATTCAAATTTCTAGACTTGGTAATTGTTTTGGATGACAAACATTATTCATTTTAATAAACTGTAAAAAAATGTTCTAAATAAATATACAGAAATCTCTAAGTGCACAAATAAAACACTAAATCCATGTTCTAAGCTGAAAATTTTCTAAGTGCACATTTCTGAGCTATGTCTGAGGTAATAAATGACAAAGTTCTTCTTTTCTAGGTTTTTCCGAGCTAAAAAATGACTAAGTTTTTATTTCCTAGGTTTTTCCAAGCTAAAAATGTACTAAGTTCTCATGTCCAAGGTTTTTCCAAGGTATTTCCTAGGTGTATTTTTAATGTACGAGATGATATCCGAGGTTTTCCTATGGTTTTCCTAGGACATCCAAGGTTTTCCTAGAAAAACCTTGGAAAAACCTCTGACATCCGAGGTTTTTTGGTCAAATTTTCAAGCAAACCTTGGAAAATGTACAGGCGGATCATTTTTCAGATTTGCAAGAATTGTTGTAACAATGCTCACATCACCTTTATTGTTTTCAGATTCATTCTAGTAGATTTCTTTTCATTAGAAGATCTGAAACATGTTCCTGCACCAAATTGTTTTCCTTGTTTCAATAATGTAGGTTTTGATACAGATTCTTACTCTTTGAGACTAATTTCATGATGTATTTTTTGTTTCAATCAAGTAATTTTTAGCTGGTCATTCTGACATCTTGACATATGACAGTCATGGCTACTTAAATATATGTAATGATTTTTCTCCATTGAAAATCAGCTGAATCTATCTTTTAGAACACTATTTTGTTGGTCTCTGTTGGCAAAGCATCAAAAGTGAGGCCATATGCATGGTGAATAAAGCCCACCAATATTTAATTAATAAAAGAAAATCAAGTTAAAACTATAATTCAAAAGCAAGCTCTGGGATGTGGAGTAGGTTTGATGGGCCTTCTTGTATGTAATGAAAGGTAACTAAATAGAGACCAGAGCTGCATTGGGACAGTAGTTAGCATTCTAAACTTATGACCAAAGGGGTCTGGGTTTGAATCCTACTATCGGATCAGCCTGGGTTGGCTTCCATGGTGTGTCCTTGGGCAGGCACTTTACTCCAGTTGCTTCAGCACAAAATAGTTTTGTTGCTGTGCTGTAAAAACCAAACAACAAAGTTTTATCTATATGTAAATAAACAAAAATAAAGTTTGATTAATGTTTAACCAAACAAAACAAAGTCTGATCTTTGTGTAACCAAATAAAACAAAGTTTGATATATGTGTAACCAAACAAAACAAAGGTTGATCTATGTGTAACCAAGCAAATTAAAGTTTGATCTATATGTAATTTCTTGCAAATTTTCTGATGATCATAACTTGAAGCACCTGAATCCATTATTGAATTCACTTTCAATCCATCCATCACACTATCCCCTCTACTTCAGAATCTTTACTTAGTATATTTATATATCATCACAAGAAAATGTGTTGCATTGCATCGATCCTAGGGTTGAATCCTTAGTTCATTTTTTCTTTTGTTTTTGCCTTATCATTAAAATTATTGGAGGGACAAGATATAACCATAGTACACCAATGCTTCCTATTTTGATAGCATCTTCTATATCACAGACAAGAGATTTTTACTCTTTAAGATTAGGGTCACTGATAAATTTTATTTAGACTCTTTTTCCTGTCATCTTCTATAAGATATTTACTTAATGAAAGATTGTCACTTTACATGTTTGTCCAGTAACTTGACATGAAGGGCTTTCAATAAAAAATTTGCAAACAATTATGGTGGCCATTAATAAAAATACAAAATCATTTAAATGACTTGTTTCAAAGAAACTAATAGAATTGACCAAAAATTGATGTAAAGCATCCTAGCTTTAAAGGCTTTGAACTAAAAATTGAAAAATTTCAACAACGTAAATAATTTTGTTTAAAAATGACCTGAAACCATTGTAGTATGAAAACGCTGCAAAACTTTATGTATTGCATCATTAGGTCTAGCCACCATTACTTAAATTTTAAATACATTTGCACACCCCCATTTAAAAGAAAAAAAAAAAAAACAATAGAATTTGACAAACTTTAACAGAGCATATTGGAATAGAGACTTTTCAGTATTGGACAGACGATATTGATGTGTCATTAAATATGGAGGAAGATAAAAAAAAGAAGCCCTTGAAACAGTTGTTTTTATTACAGATGCATCAACAGCAGTGAAAAGAATGTCTGCAATAATTATCATACTGACCAAATTTCTTGCCCAACTGTGTTTGCATTTGATTATTGGACAGCAGTCAGCCATGTGAGTAACCCAGGGCCACTTAGGCTTCTTGTTGATTGCAGAAAGGGAATCAGTTTACAGCTTATTGAATAGAATATTTTGCTTTTGTTTTACAGGTCTGTAATGGAGAGTGCAGGGAAGGTATTATCACAGAAACCTATGCAACCGACATTAGCTTCAGCAATGAGTTCACCAAGTATAAAGCCTCAGCCTGCAAAAACTAGACATCATGTCTTTTTGGACATAGAAGGCACACCAGAAGAAAGATGAGACAGAAAATTGACAAGAAAATCGAGAAAACAGTCAATAGGGCCAAGTGAGCAGTCACTTACTTTGAGTTCCTTAGCCATCCCAGTTCAGCAAGAGAGAAAACCTGAGAAACTCACAGAGCCTTGCCCATGAATGAGTCTATGATGGATGAGTCAGAATTTGAACCTGATTATGATGAATGGACAAGTGATTCTGAGGAGGGCAAAACAGACAGACAGTAGTAGAGGAAGTGATGTCAGTCAAAGTCAGAGACCCAGCTCAGATACCAGTACAGCTCTAAAACAAAAACTTGATGAAGAAACCAGGATAAAGATAAAAAAAACATAAACACTGACATTCCAGACACAAGAAGCACAAGAAGAAGAAGCAAAAGTTAGAAAAAGAAAAAAAGAGTCATGAAAAACACAAATCATCAGTTGCAACTGCCAGATCAGGATAATATACATTTATTCTTCTCATGTGTGCTAAGGAATTTACAGGGGATGTTTTTAGTTATAGAGAAGTTATAAGTTTGTCATCTGGAAATAAAATGCTGTTGTGTGTTACATTAAAAAAGAACCATCACAGTACAGAATCATCATTCTTTGTTACTCTTATCATCATCAAAGTCATCATCATCATTAGCATAATCAGCTTATACATCAAGTGGGTGAAAAGAAACTTTGTTGATATGATACAAGTGTTGTCATGTACCAAGTGCAATTGTGCCGAGACTGATGTGTCACATGTATCAAAGGACCAACAGTAATTGGCATGCAGAACAGGTGCTTCTGAAGTTAAATGTGATATGTTTAAAATCAAGTTGTAGTTAGTGAATAAATGTGTAAGAAATGTGTATCAGTGTATAAATATATAAATGATAAAAATTGGTAGTAGTGGTTGATTGGCATGCAGAACAGGTGCTTCTGAAGTTAAATGTGATATGTTTAAAATCAAGTTGTAGTTAGTGAATGAATGTATAAGAAATGTGTATCAGTGTATAAATATATAAATGATAAAAATTGGTAGCAGTGGTTGATTGGCATGCAGAACAGGTGCTTCTGAAGTTAAATGTGATATGTTTAAAATCAAGTTGTAGTTAGTGAATGAATGTATAAGAAATGTGTATCAGTGTATAAATATATAAATGATAAAAATTGGTAGTAGTGGTTGATTGGCATGCAGAACAGGTGCTTCTGAAATTAAATGTGATATGTTTAAAATCAAGTTGTAATTAGTGAATGAATGTGTAAGAAAGTTGTATCAGTGTATAAATATATAAATGATAAAAATTGGTAGTGGTTGATTGGCATGCAGAACAGGTGCTTCTGAAGTTAAATGTGATATGTTTAAAATCAAGTTGTAGTTAGTGAATGAATGTGTAAGAAATGTGTATCAGTGTATAAATATATAAATGATAAAGATTGGTAGTAGTGGTTGATTGGCATGCAGAACAGGTGCTTCTTAAGTTAAATGTGATATGTTTAAAATCAGGTTTTAGTTATTGAATGAATGTGTAAGAAATGTGTATCAGTGTATAAATATGTAAATGATAAAAATTGGTAGCAGTGGTTGATTGGTTGTGGATTGCTTGGTTTGATAAATGGAATCTGGCATGTCTTCTCACAAAATTGTATATAATATATAAAATGTAAAACAAACTTATCGGCTTGTTTTCTTACAATTTACCTCTGAAGTTCAGGAAGTGAAAATGGCCAAGGGAATCTAGCTAGCGCTTTTTGAAAAAACCCATCTGGAGTAAGGCCAAACTGTTTACTCAATAACCCATATTATACCCATCCATCATACACCAATATAAAGGAAATTAAAGTTTTTTGAAGAATACCTGAGATATACAAGGTCTTTTTTTAATGTTCAGTATATTCAGTGTGAAAACCATGAGAAATTTTTTCTTTAAAAATTCTAACCCTATGGAAAATACAAAACTGTAGAGTAATCTAAAAACAAATGTAAAAATTGATGCAATTTGTTTTCTTATTTTCATATCATTATGTATGATGTTCTAAATAAAATGGTACATTAACATTGATTTTATGCATGGAAATAAGCTAATTATGCTTATTTTGCTCTTACATAATTTGCCATGAGGCATATTTATTTGAGTAGTGACCTTAATTACAGAGAAATCAGAAGTCTTAGAATAAAGGAATAAACTTAAATTTAAAACTGTTGCATCAAGTAAAAGAAATATGTAGTAAAAATGGTTCTTTTAATTTATTTGCAATGAAATTAAAAAAAAAAATGATGACAAAGCAAATTTGCTTTCTTCCATATTAAGCAATTAGCAAATATTTTACCCTTTGACCTTTATGAACCTCATCTGTTCCATCCATTTTCAAACTGTAAAATTTATTGCTGACATATCAGGAATAATTATGGCTAGTTTCAATGTTCCTATCAGCAAAACACTGGTTCCTGTATTGACAAAATGCGCATTTTTAAAATAGCACACTTTTTTATCATAAGGGGGTGGGGGGGCTGTACTTGTTTGATACTGACATTAATAAATACATACATAATAAATAAATGAGAATTATTCAAAATGACTGCTTTGATGCTTGCAACTTAAATATTTCAGCCCTACAATCAAAATTATATCGTATATAATAATAATACCTATGTGCTGTTTATGGGCCATTCACAAGCAATTAAGTACTTTTGAGAGTGCAATGTATGTGAGGTGAAGTTGTTTGCACATAAAACATGCACAGTGGAGAGAATGTTGTCATACCTATATGTTGCTTTGGTGTAATGTGGCTGATATTTCTTTGGATAATGTACCTTTGGAAATTGTAAATGATCTTGGCACACTGTTAACTAAAATGACTGCTCCATTGTACTCCAAAACTCGGCCTGAATTTGTCTAAAGTACACTATCCTTTAGCAGCCAATTAAATAGGGAAAATGAATTTTGCCAGACTAGACAATAGCAGCTTCTGAATAAATGAATTATCAAATATATAAAATGTTAAAAGGTTATCGGCTCTTATTTTTAAGAATTTTCTTCTGAAGTTCAAAAGTGAAAATGACCAAGTGGATTTAGCACTTTTTTGACAGGTGCACATCTGGAGTAAGGCCAAGCTGTATTCTCCATAACCCATATTACACCTATCAATCATTCAATGGAAACTTTAAAGCCCTCATTGCAATAATCATTTTTAAGTTTCATAGCTCGTAACAAGATTTCTCAAAGCTTTAATGTCGTTTATTAGTAACAGTGACCAAGCAGACGATATATCAGTATCTTTTGTGTAAAAGTAAAGTGTTTTGACACCAGGTTGTGAAGTCAGGTCAAAGTCAACAAGTTTTTAAAATGATGCTTGAAGTTTTTATTATTTGTTTGTACTGATAACCATAATGAATAGCTGACTAAAAACTTTAAAGACCTCAATTCAAGGGTAATAATTTCATCAGATTTGGTAATGGGATTTTGGAGAAAGACCGATTTAGGTTTAAAGATTTATTGCTATATTTGGTAACGATGGCCATACTGAAGGTCAGATCAACAGCATTTTGACAATGTGAAAGTTTGCTCCACTAAAGTTTTGGCTATTCTATTTCATTTAATAAGAAATGATAAAAAAGTGTACACAAGACACAAATACACCACCTTCCTCTTTCATAATCTGTATGTCAATTTACAAACTTGTATACATATGGGCGACTGATGGAGTTACAGGATAACAAGGGTAAAACTATTGGCTTCTTCCACATTTGTGGGTATGCACATATGTATATTTTACATCACCAAATTTAGAGACATGTCACATGCAGGTTAGAATGTGTGCACACAAAAAGTAAATCCTGCCCAAAGCTAATCTTCAGATCTTAAAGCAATCACACAAGGGGTTGTGACAGAAAAAGTTTAACACAACTTGAAAGAAGATTTTCAAATGATCTGGACTTAGACATTTGGTCACATGGGTGAGTGTGGATATACACATATAAAAAGGGCAGTACTCGCTTAAGTCCAAATATGAAAGCAATTACACAAAGCACTCTGAACTTAAAATGGTACTGAAAAGCAATGAAACCAAGTGTTGAAACCACCACAGCCAATGTTAGAATTAATGATTCCTCCATATCACCACTGCTAAAGCTGGAAAAACATAAAATGTAGTTATCATTTTTCAAGATGTTGTGGGGGAAAATATTTGATAGAGTTTTGCATACAGTATGTTACTCCAAAATAATTGATTGCCTCTCAATAAGTATGACAGATAACGATAACTAAAAATTAATTTATAGAACACAAATTACTGGCACAATAGTAACTTTTAGATGATATAAGTGGTACTCACCAAGACCCATGTACATGCCAAGGTGCATAACTGACCTAACTGCAAAACTTACTAAACTGTGACAGATGGACAGACAAGTGTACAGATAAGGGTAACACAACATGGCACTTCCACAATAGCAGAAAATTATCCAAGTCCTTGAAATGTTGTATATTATGATTTATTAGCAAACAAACAAAAGCCTTTCAGCACAGTAAATGTTCACATATAAACTTTGAATGTTCTAATATTCTCTGAAATAACTGGATGCAATGGACATTTTATTCTCTCAATAAAACAATAATTACAAATGAATAAGTGCCATTATAACAGACTGGTGTCACAGAGAAACAAAATCCCTCCAAGGTCCTTACATCATTCTAACTGTCAAGTGTTGAACCATCTCTGATATTCTGCAGATATAACAAGGTTTTCAAGATGGCCAATGAGATATTATTAGATATATCAGCACCATCCATCCAGATGAAGCAATAACAAGGCTTTCAAGAATGGTCACCATGACAACCATGCTGAATCCAGATAGTTCTATTTTCATTAATTTATTTTCCTACAGATATTGCAAGAAAATTATGGGCATTTTTGATATACTATATTCATTAAGTATTGAATGATGCAAGCAATAAAACTAATATGTGCAGTACTGTCACTATGGGTTTCCAACTGTACATAACTATGCAAGAAGTTCTTAAAGATATGGCCTCTAGTTAAGCTATGTAGCACTAATTATACAGGCAGCATGCCAACTCCCCCATCCTCCTTATACATATCAGGGTCAGCATCATACACTGCTCAACTACCAACTCTACTAACATGTCCAAGTAACTGACACAATATATCTAACTTTGTCTTATAACAGGTGTATACTAATCATAACCACTGATTACATAGCTCACATCTACATTTACTAGTCTCTTTTATAATGCTGAAAACAAATTCCCACTAAAATGATATTGGCCATTTTCTAACTTGATTCCCACCTCCCAATTTTTTTTATCTGAAATGTTATTACTGATAAACTTTTCAACATTTAAAATGTCAACATTTAATCAACACTATTTAGCCAGTATTGTTCTGACATACTGTGAAGCCAGCCACCTACCCACCAAACAATGATTTAAAAGGCATTAAAACAACAAACAAGAGTACCTTGAAGGGACTGATGCTTTACTGGCCAAAAAGAAGTTTCAGGAACTCAAAATAAGACCATTTTTTTTCTTTGTAATTTGTAAATGCGGATTGCAGAAACCATTTATCATTGAGTGACACGATATTAAAATTAGCCACTGTGGCAGCAATAGAGAATCTAACGTTTTGGATAAACTGGATGGCATTAGAAGACTTTTGGTGAAATCCCCATGTATATAAGACCATCCATTCAGGAGAATCAGTGACAAGATTTTAAATGTTCTTTGTGGCAGCCATATTTAAGATCAAATCAGCACCATTGTTATTTAGGACCAACTAGATATCATATATAGTCTTCTAATAAAATGTGTCTTTCCATTTAGGGGGATTAACAATATTACTATTTTCAAGATGGCTGTCACAGTTTCCATATTTTAAACAGATTTTTATTGTTTTTATTTATGATCAACTAGACACAGTAAATAATCTTTTACTGTCATTATGCTTATCCAACCATGTAAGAACAGCGACAAAGCTTTTCAAGATGGACACCAAGGAGGCTATATTAAATTCAAGTCAGCTTTATTTTTATTTAGGACCAAGCAGAGTCCACACAAGCCCATGCTGATACTTCTTTTAGTTTAAGAACAGTGGTGATAGCGTTTTCAACATGGCTCTCAGATTGGCACAAGTTTCATTTAGGACCACGTGGTCATCACAAGAAGTCTTCTGATAAAAGCCTGATGTTGATATGATGTTCCATTCAAGAGTAGTGATAACAAGATCTTCAAGATAGATGTCATGATGGCCATCGTGGACGTCACATCAGCTCCATTTTTATTTATGACCAATTAGATACCGTTAGTCTTTTATTGAAAATCTCCTTGCTGACATAACATCTGTTCAGGAGTAAAAGTATAATTTTCAAAATGGCACTGTTGTGGCCATATCTGATGTGAGAGTGACAATTTTCATTTAGCACAACACAGACATTAGAACAAAAATGTGTAAAGTTGTACGTCAGTCCTCCAGTTAGGTCAGGATTTGCAATAAGATACTTTGTGACAACATAAGAATAGATGGAAGACCACAGCTCATCCCACTGGCACTTCTTGTCTATGACTAGAAGAGGTAATTAATGCATTTCATGTTTCTGGTAGAATGATTACCATATTCAAGCCGGGTATTTTTAAATATATATTTTTTCAAGATATTTTAAAATTGTTTTAAAAAAATTGGGTATTCAAGCAACTTTGTAGACATTTTTTAAAAACTTTTGTATGAAATTCATTTCAAATATCCAAATAATTGACACACAAAAATATGCCAATCTGTTTTATGTTAGGCATATACAGAGTGTAAAACCAGATAGCAATTGATGATTACATAGTTCACCTCTACGATTACTAGATTATTATTTTACTAAACATAAATTCAGACTAAAGAGATCTTAACCCTTTTCTAAGTACATGATTCGTACGCTTATTTGAAGATAAATTTCCAGGATGAAATAAAGTTTTCAAATTTCACACATGACCATTATTTAATGGAACATTTTAACTTATAAAATTGAATTTTTTAAATCAAACAATGTTTCTTCTATTTCAAAACTCTATAAAAACATCTAAGTCAGAAAAGATAATAATGCACAAAATACATCACAAGAAACAAGTTTGACTACTGTATTTCCGTAAATTGACATATAAAGTCATTTCAATTTACAGAATACATAGCTCTCCTATGCATTATATTTGTATGAGGAAACAACATATGAACACAAATTAGTTTTGTTTCCTTTCAAACCTTTAATTCTAAAGAATTGAGAATAATCCAGACAGCAATCTATATGCATCTTATACAAAATAAACTTTTCCTATCACAGTACAAAAAAAACCAATTTCTAAGTATTAGAATTCTCATCTTGTACTGAAATATGTTGCTTTAATATGTGTCAATAATGCCAAAAATAAGGTGTTTCAAACAATCTAAATGACTTGGGATGATTGGGTTAAAAGTCCATCATTTGAAAAAAAATAACTACAAAAATGGTTGATTTAAATTCTGACATAAATATATTCAGTTTTGGCTCTATTATGCAATTGTTTCTGTCAAGCAGTGGTGGAAAATTCACAAGTTTTTCAATACTTTCCTAAATATTTGCAAACTAAACGACTTTTCACACTCAGGAAAAACATTACCATTTCTCCCAACTTTGTCCTGATAGTGTTGGAACCTTGTAACTAGATTTTATAAAAAAAAAATCACTCCCCTTTAACATCCAATTTTGGAAAATTTTAAATGTTAACTTTTACTCAGCACTATTAACCAGTACTGTGCCAACATCCTGTGAAACCACTTACCTACATAATGTGGCTGAGTGTAAAAGAAATAAAACATTAAAAAAAACATTCCTTTCAATGATATCAATGTAGCGGTGATAAAAGTTGATAAAAATCAGATTAATGATTTTTGGGTTTAAAAAATCGTTTTTAAAATCTGCTTCAAAAGATATTACAATTGTCAAACCTTAGTAGGATAAAAAATTCACATGCTTTGAGTAACCTGGGAGTGACAGATAGCTGTATATACATCATGCATCAATAATTGTCATGATTAGCCACTGCAGCTGAGGCCTCTGGTGCAAAAACTGAATTAAGTCTAATCCTGTGGTTCCCATATTCAATCACATGTAGAATACACAGCTAACCTGTTGCTGTTGTTGTTGTTGTTATTGTTTTTGTTTTAAGGTTTTATGCCATTTTTCAGCACAAGAAAAGCTATACATGGCAGCCAGTATAAATGGTGGAAGAACCTGGAAAAACCCCAGAAAGAACCACAGTCTTATGGCATGCTTTCTCACATACCAACATTGGTCTAACCCAAGACTTGAACCCACACAGAGGAGTTAACCTGCTTAGGGTGATATATGCAAAAGCATAACTTAAAGCCTGTAGAATGCAAAATATAGATCAGACTGACCCTTTTCATGTGAATGTAGTACCATGATGTTTAATGATCTAAAACATAAACAAACACATACACCCATCAAACTTAATCAAAGTAAGAAGTTTGAAATGTGGATCAGTTACTGTAAATATAGCACTCATCAAAATGCATCCTCTCTCCCAAGTTTCATTATTCCAGGCACAATGGTATTAAACAGTAGATAAAAAATTAATGTGGTCATAAATAATACAACACAAGCCAGTAAAATAAGTAATGTAGGTCACAACAATCTTATGCTCCAATGTTTTTAAACTAAAATTTCAAGGTATTTTCTATATTTATTCTCAAAAGAAACTGTTTTCAAGGTTCACTTATAACTTATACTAAACAGAATTAAAAACATTTCCGCTGAGAAAATGTGCATTTTAAAATCAAAAGCTCTTTATATTTCTTAAATGACCCATAATGTCTGACTTAGACCTATGACCATGCACTAAATCTCAGGAAATGTCACGAGAAACTAATGTAACTATTGAAATTTGTATAAATTTGCATTTAATTTGAATTTACAGAAAAAATGAAACTTTACTCTGTTGAACTAGCATTGTTGATATGCTAACAGTATTTAAAATAATTGGTTGTTTAAAATTTGATGTCTTTAAAAATTGTATACATTTGTGCAAAAAGGACTGAAATTTTTTATTAAATCCAGGTCTCAGGGAAAATTTGTCCAAGCACTCATCCTTGGAGTGAGTTGCAACATGTACACATCACTCTTCTCAACATGGTACTTTACATGTATCAGTACACTAAATATGCTTTTACTAAAAACCAATGACACCTGATGCAAGATTGAGATTAGAATGGTTTCAAACCTGCCATCTTCACTCTGAACATGATTTGTCATTATCTGATCCCATTAAACTGTCAAGTTTGTACTGGAAGCCCATTTAAAAGGCAAAGTCAACTTTCTCTGTGGCATGTTCTGAGTTAACAAGATGTAAGCAAAATAGACAAATGTAAACTGTAATTCATGAATGCTATACGTTAAGCAATGAGGTTTAAAGACTGTTAAGGGTAGAAAATGCAGAAATATTCTCATGAGTGAAACTGCATCACTCAGTGACAAGTGACAGTAATGTTTCACATGGCACAGCCAATGTTTACAGTCAAGGTGAGTGAGTAGTTTTACAGTGCCTTGCTTATGTCTGGTTGCTACCATGACATCAAATTTCAACATAATCTGATTATGGACTGTAAATTAATGCCGTCATTGTCAAGAACACCAGAGCATAGTATTCTGCACTGAAAATTGCCCCAACAGTTGGTAATGTTGTACACATTTAGTAAGGTCTCATAGTAAAATCCACTTCAAAGGTGATCTGGGGATGTCGAAGGTTACTGTGGATGATAATGCTAAACAGTGTTTCCATTGTAGAAAGACTCGGTTACACATTTCTGCTGTCCTCACATGGACCCTGCAAATTTTGTTTTTCCATGATTTCAATCAATATTTAGGAAAACTGAAGAGTTTTCATTCCCGGTTGAGTGGGAACCCTGTACGAGGTGTAATATTCATCAGGATGCATCCCCTCAGCAAGTTTCCCAAGTCCAGTATTTATACAGTGTGCAAAAAAATCTAAATTCAAAAACCTAACCAAGAATGTACTAATGTACAAAATCAGCCCCACCTTTGGGGACAGGTGCTATGAAACCAACATCAAACTTTTATCATGGGCTTAAGAAGAATCAGTGAGATTAATTAAGGGTATATATATATATATATATATATATATATATATATATATATACACACACACACACACACACACACACACACACACACACACACACACACAGAGTAGTCCACCTCTTGAACGGCCCCTTTCACCAGCAACCACTCTCTCCTTACGGCCAAAATCTGAAGGCACTGATGAATTTGTGTTCAAAATTACCCCTCATGAAAGGCCACCCAGCTAACATGACCAGCATATTTTTGCAAAAACATAAAATTTACCCATCACAAGTGGCCGCATTTTATTTTGTAATATGTATCTAGAAAAATTTCTATTTTCTAATTGTGTTAAGTAATCCGATTTATGTTTCCCGACATCAGGTTTTCGGTCTTCAAAAAAGTTTTCTACATGTACCACTAAGGTTAATATTATATCATTTACACCTCACGAGAAGCCCCATTTATTAAAAAAAGCTGAGAAAGACTCAAATTTTAATCCATAAATAAAGGTAATCTGTATATCCTTACGATGTCTGGTTTATCCACTGATAATTGTTAAGATTACACTTAATAATAATAGTAACATCTGAGAAGTCTATATTGATGTACAATACAAAAGTCTGCGTGGAAATGAATCACGTGACAATCGCTGCCTTTAAAAATAAATGACATCTTGTTTAAATGCAGAAAAAAATTGTTTTATCAGTCTTGTAGTTGCAACATTGACGATTATAACTGGATGTAATGTCAAGATCACACGGTCAGCATTGGCTAAAAATAGAAATAGCGATGTTTTAATGTATGCCTTGGGTAGCAGCATCAGAGAAAACTACTAATATTTGTCACAAGTTTGGAATAAATGCCTAGACCGAAAGTGGCACACACGGGCTGCCGAAGAGAACAGACATGCTCTCTAGAGCTCCCGATTATATGGCTGAATGGCTAGAATGTCATTTGCAAAGTCGTTTACGAGAGTCAAGTCCTACAAAGCAGCAGACTTTTCTTTGGATATTTTTCTTGTGTATATTTTGTGTTGTTCGGTGTATGGTCTGTGACTATTGTGCTTTTCTGTACTGTTTTTTGAGTTCTGAGGAGAGATATCTTGAATCAAAAACTAACTTTTTGTGTTTAAATACTTTAAATACTTTCTTTGAATTAACTTTTGATTTATTATCATATATATGCGATTGTAACAGAAGTGATTTTGAAGGTTGGTGACTGGCTTATTCACAGGATTTTTGGAGAAAGAATTTGGATCCTTTGAAACAGTGGTGTGCGACCACAACTATAATTTTCAATAGTAGTGTGCGACCTGCCAAAAAGAAAAACCATGACGCAAGCACAATTAGAACTGAACCAGCCTAGCTCGGATCCAAATCAGCCTAATTCCTTACTAAAGGAGTTCTTTAAAAATAAAACGGAGGGAAAAGCACTATTCGTTTATCACCCGGAGGGGTGTTGGGAGATCGACTTTGGAGAAGTTGATAACTGTCCTCGACAAGCGGTGGTTTTGTCGGCAATGAAGATACAAGGCCATTCAATTGATAAGATTTTTGGCTTACAAAATGGAGGGAAAAACAAATATATTTTGTATCCAAAGGAATCCAACACTCCAATCATTAAGGAGGACTACATTTTAGTTAAAAGAATTAGGGCTAAAGTTGGGAAAACGAAGCCAATAACAAGGGAAATCGAAGGAAGGAAAACAGACATTTTTATAACCGGCCTTCCATTAGAAGTGGACAACGAAGAACTAGTGAAAAAGATACAATGGAAAATGAAGATTTTAGTGACAGCGGAGAGACTAGCATCAGTTTGGGGCTTCCCTGGAATTAAAACCGGTGTCAGAGTGAAAACTGTCAAGAGAGTAGATGCAAAGAATTTCCCAAATTTTTTCTACGTGATGGGGTTCTTACTAAAATCTTGGTATAGAGGCTCTGAGCAAGACAGAGTGTGCCCAGGTACAAATGCATAGGGCATTTGGCACGTGACCGCAAAATTACAGGAATGATTGCTTAACCCGACGGCCAAGTACCTTCATATGCAAACGTGGTGAGAAAAAAAATCAGGAGATTAGGGAAATACAAGCAAATAAACAAGGTGAAGAAATTGAAGTTATTCAAGAAGAGCAATGCTCACCTGAGATAGAAAAGCAATCAACAAGGATAATACAGAAATAGAGGGCCAACAACAATGGGGAAAATACCTAAGCCCAATGGTAAATAATACTACGGGACACTACTGGAATTGGACTTACTTAAGGGGAATAAATTTGCAGCATTAATAGAGGAATCCGAACAAGAGCAAAAAGCGGGAGATTTATCCGGAATTATACCATTCACATCGCCAACAATACCCAAGGAGAGGAAAAAGGCGGAAACCTTGACAGAAAAGTTGTCTGAAGTATCATCAGAGAAAGGAAAAGGGAAAAAGAAAAAGAAAAAGAAAACATTGAGCCAAGAGACAAATAGAGAAACAGAAGTGGAAACAGAAATGGAAAATGAATCTAAAACAACTGTGGAAAGAACTAATGAAAGTGAAGATGAAAGTAACAGTGAGGATGAAAATGAAGAGAAAATTAATGAAACAGAAACGGAACTGGAAAAGCAAATTGGAAATGAAACAGATGATACAGAAATTAGAGAAGTAGATAAAAATGAATTCGAGAAATCCAACAATGAATCTTCAAAATTAGGTGAAGGGGAGAGGTTCAAAACCTCTCCACCTCTGAAAACAAACGATAATACTAATTAGAAAATTTTTACAATAAGTATAAAATGCAAATAATCAATAATAATACAAAATAAATTTTTTTAATTGTAAAAATGGATCGGCAACCTGTTGGGTAAAATGAGGAATTAAACCTCAAAATAGCTTCTATAAATGTAAATGGTATAAAAAGAGAGAAAGTTTGTAAACTCTGTAAAGAAACGGAAACGGAATATGACATAATCTTTATTCAGGAAACGCATAATGGATTCGATAAAGATTTAATTTTACAATTAGAAAATAGTTTAAATGGTATTTTAATACAAAGCGAGGCTATAATGGAAGACTGTGAAGGGGGAGTGGCCATTATAATTAGAAATAATAAAATAAAATGGAAAAGGAAAAATGAGGGGGAATATCTAAAAAGCAGGGTTTTACACATTGTGATAGGAAACACACAATTAATATATATTTTCCAGCCAATAAATATAAAAAGTTTTATTTCATTAATAATTTAGATAAACATTTAAGTAAGTATTCAATGGAAAACATTATTATAAGAGGGGATATAAACTGGGTGGGGGATCAGGTTGATAGAAAAGGGCCTCTAACAACAAACAACAAACGACAGGGCAACAAAAGAGGCTATGGAAAAATTATTAAACAAACACAATTTAAAGGATATTTACAGACTTTTAAACTTACTGAGATTAGAATTTACTTTTAAATATGGAAATAATCTAGAAAATCGCCTCAATAGATTTTACGGCAATAATTTTAACTATAAAGTATATAAAGAATCTAATATAACAAACTTTAAAATATCAGATCACAAATTAATAAACTTAAACATTATTATTTTTAATAGGGATAAATGGGAGAGGGTTTTTGGAAATTAAACAAAAGAATTTTAGAAAATCAAGAATTTATAGACAAAATTAAACAGAAAATAAAAGATTTTTTAGACATAGAACATAGAGAATTACCAATGTGGTATAGTCTAAAGAAAAATTCAAATTAATAGCTTTGCAACATTCTAAATGATTAAATGAATTACGAAAAATGGATGAAAGAGAAATTAAATTACTTTTAAATAGATATATTAGAGATGAAATAAGAAAAGAATTAGAGGAAAAATTAAAACAATTTAAGAAGGGAAAAAATAAGGGTTGTGAAATTAGGGCGTGAAAATTTTTGAACTTATATACACAAGTAAGGAATATTTAAAGAGAAGAATTTGGGAAGGGAGGGATGAAAATAATGGAAGAAATAATAGATGAAAAGGAGCAAATTTTAAAAAATAAAGAAGATATTTTAAATAGGATCCAAATATACTATAAAGAATTATATACTAAATGCTCTGACAATGCTAAGTGCATCAAGATTCATATAAATACAATACCCAAATTTGAAATAAAAATAAAGTGTTTTGTTAAATCACAATCAATTAACAATGACTGGTTACAGATAGTCTGCACCTTGTTTGCTCTATCCCCTATAGTGGTGTGAATTACATTTCAGTATTTTTAATGTCTACACTTTTTCATCAAGTGCTGAAGCATGGCTTTTATTTGTTCCTTGGTCCTTCCATGTAAAATGGGATGCTTCTCCAAAAATCTCTCTACATGTTGACCAGACGGGTACAGTTTCCTTGTCAAAAGCAAACAAAAGCTGCTCTTTAAAACTTGGCATTCTTGTGAACTCCATCTTGCCCATCTTACAGAATCTAAAGGAGAAATTTTTATAAATATTTCATAACACTGCAACAAAATGATCTGATGTTGAAGATTAACAAATTTTTGCAGGAGTACATACTATGAACCCTTGCCTTGGAAGGTAATACTCAAAATCATATTTACTTAATAAGAACCAACAAGTTCATACAGCAAATTTGACAGCGAAGTTGAAAGGCTACAACCTACCTTGTTTTATGTCCCCTGGCTATATAGTTCATGAAAACAAGCAACATGAGCACATAGCAATGTTTAATCACTACCCTGATACAGTAAAAAGTTAATACAATAAATGAATTCAAAAATCTAAATGATACAGAAAATGTAATTGCATTTTTGGCTCCAATGATATAAGGGTCAATATTAGGGATCAACATCAAAAACTTTCCTTTTCTTCTTTTTGAGAAAGCTGAATAAATACATGATTCCCTCACAAGAATTGATAACGGCAATCATATCTCCAGCAAGTCATACTCAAATTGGCATGTGATGTCCAATAAACATAATTGCGTCCCTTCCAGCTTTTATTCACAAGAATTTGAATATTCCTTTTTTTCTTAAATGTTGATTATTAACACTTTTCAAGAGGTTTATTTTCCTTGTCTTAAACAAGCATCTCTTGCTGGACACCATTTTTAAAAACATTTTATAATCAAGATTGATCATGCAATCACATGAACAAATAGGTATAGTTTAAAGAATCTGAGGTAATGCAGTAAAGTTAGTCTGGTTCTCTGACTAATTTAACTAATTCTAAAATGAAACCCAAATCAAACAGATGAACAAATTTTCCAGATTTTTTGGCAACGATTATTTTTCCAATTTTTGCTTTTATGTCCAAGTGCATATTTTAATGGTAATTTTCATAAGACTTATGGCAAAATCATAAGAATTGGCAAGTCTACTCAACCTGTAAGCAAGATACAAATGGTCTGCACACTTCTGTACCTCTCTAAACACATCCTATTTCAGGGTAATATTTCAGCAATCTGTATTGTTTCCAAGCCAGTACTTTCAATTTCTTGTGATTTAGGGTTTATTAATATAAATATAACCTATAAACATACAATACTACAGAGGTCCAACATATTCAAGGTTACCAAATTATAGTCAATACAAACACACAATTATGATTTTGGGGTTGACTTGATACAGATGTTTCCTTTAGGCAGCTTACATTGATTACAACTGGCCCTCCCAATCAAATCAAAATAACAACTTCAGAAATAACTAAACTGTAACTTACAGATATCAAACTTCCCTTGAACAGGCAATGCAAACAAATGACATGGAGCAAAACAAGCTATTCAACCAAATTCCCCATATACCAATTTTAAAAAATACATCTGGGAATCAGTGATCATGCTAGGCTTCATCAATGCTGCAAATTGCAATCTTTATCCCTTACTGGTGATATATATATATATATATATATATATATATATATATATATATATATATATATATATATATATATATATATATATATACATACATACCATCTGGAGAGCTTTTTGGCAACATTTTTGGATGTTAAAAATTTTATATATAGTCTTGGATTTGGAGTTGAGAAATTCAATGGCACTGAGACAGGAAGCTGCAAACTTGGATATAAAATTGTGCTGGAATCTATTGTTACATAAACAAATCCTCTTTTCATTTTGACAAACCATGGTAAAACTGCATTGTTATATCCTAATCCACTTATGCTGATTTCTGGCCTTAGTAGTCTGCTGTAATATAACCCAGATGGTCATGCTACCTGACTAGCTACAATCTACATTTGAAATCAGGAACAGGAATGACTACAATCCAGCAGGGAATTTTTTTTTCTTCTTAAACTTCAAATAAAACTAATTACTTATGAAGCACTGATCATTATATATATGATAAAGAAAAATCTGTGTCTGTCAATGTTTTATAATTATTTGATTTTTCTGCTGCAATAACAAATGGGCATTTGTTTGGTCCTTGAAAGAGCGCCTTTAGGGATGACTTTAATAACACAAACCTTCACCAAAGCAAACTGAAGAACTGATAACAGAAAGTCGAAAACAAACTTAAATAAAAGCATTTCATTTTTCAGTCATTGCAAAATATTTATTATGCCGTGAAAGTTTCCTGTTTGCAACAAAAAAGTTCATGCTTACGATTGCTACCAATTGCTGTTTAAAACCGCAATTATGGTTTAAATCTTTTCAAACAATATCTGGCTGTCAAGTTAAATGGTGGGACTGGACAGTTGTCTGGCTGACTCAAATCTAGGCTAATTTAAGTGCAAGTACCTGCAGCATATAAACAACTATACAGCCACATGCTACAAGGAGAATAAAATATCAGAGTGAATTATTTCGAGAAACATGTTTGTTGACAATGGAATAACAATCAAACAAGAACTAACATTTTTTAAAATTATATGTTTTAGTTGTGTTTTCTAATGGGATTGGACTGATACCTGAATTGTCTAGCATATTAATGACTACTCAAATTCATAGATTTTTCATATGCATGTATAATATTTAACATGTTGTGGAATGTACTACACAAATGTAAGTTGTCTATATACAAACCTAATTCAGACAAGTTGTCTTCCTTTAATACCAATATACATTCTTTTTTTTATCTGTAAATCCCAGTTATGGACTTAAGGTCATCTCTTGATGTTAAATCATCACAATGTCTGCAGTTTATAGCAATGTCCAGCACTGGGTGTCTTGCCATAGACAGGTAATAATATGTTCCCCTTAGTCATATTATCCTGACACCAGGCCGACCAGTTCTTAACACTAACCTCCTAATGATGTAGTACCATTTTTATAAGTCTTTGGTATGGCTCAGATGGAGTTTGAACCCCCGACCTACTGCATCTGAGAGGGGCGCTCCAACCAATTAGGCCATTTGGGTGGTCAACACTAGTAAAGATCCTTCCCGATGACGTCACTAGCAGATGATATTTTGCTCATTTTACTTGGATGAAGAGCAACCTATTTGTGGTCACCAAAATTTTCAATTTTTAACAAGGCACAAAGAAGCAAAGTAAGCTTATAAATCACAAATATAGGTACTAACAGAAAGTTTGAATTGTGTTCTGTTAATGTAACATTCGCAAAAGTATCTTGAGATTCAATGAGTATATTTCAGCTTCCAAAAACCATATAAAGTCAACGGTAAATCTACCAGATGACCACAAATATGGTGACTGATGACGTCATTCTGGAATTATCTATAAAGAAAATTTATAGGAGAAACCTGTAAATATAATGTAGTAGCATTCTGTAGCTGAGCGTGTGCTGATCAATTATGTCTGTAAGAGCCAATAGTGATCCGCATGTCTCTCTAACTCATCATTTTATCAAATAATCACAATCTATACCACTAGCCACAAAAGGAGAATCCTTAAACAAATCAAACTTGTTGAATGTTTTTATTTAATGCCAACACACATATTGTAGTTTTTTCTGTAGTTGTTTCTTTAATCTTCAGCTCAACACAATAAATGTCTATGATCTAGTTAGTACATGGGTGCAGAGTTTTCAATAGATATGTGCCCTCAGGTTTTGACACTTGGAACTTAAATATGACTTTTTTCTGACACACACAAATTATGACTTGTGTGTCTTTTTTATCCACATAGACTTGGGCTATAGCATCAGTCTCAATTACCCTTTGGCTAGGAGTGCTATGTCCATAAAAAATTTACTGGACCAGGTACTGATTGACATTAGCTTGAGAACAGTTTACACCTTCACAGCCAATAATCACACCAATGGAAGAAAAGTTTAAAACCAAGCATTTTAATTAATGGATCATTCAGAAAACATACAACTAGTCAGACTTATTATTTGCATAAAATCTGGCCCAGAACTGCAAATGAGATTAGTTATTGCTCTGATCTAGTACATTACAATTTTTCATTGACCTGTCTGAGAAATGGGCACTCACTATAGAGCATGTCAGTGTTTATGTTGACTTACTTTATCTATAGGAATCATTTGAGTATTCATTCAATCCTACAGATAATGCAACTAGCTTCTGTCATGCTGAGTGACACCATTTTACTAATCTTTCACAGACTAGGTACCACTTGTTATAGGGCTCCCATTCTTTTAACTTAGATTGGATAATTTCAGGAATAGCTGGAAAATATTATGTCATAACCTGTGCAAAAGAAACTGGCTTTTTTTAAAACAGTATGTCATTGGTAAGAATTTAATATGGCTCAGAGAAAAATTTTCCTGAAAAAACCCACACAATGCAGATGAGAAAGGGTTTCATGTGGGAGAGGTTTATCTATGTATTTATGGTATTTGTATTCATTTCATGGGAATGCAGATGTATTGTAACATTCCCCCAATCTCATATTTAACCAGAAATGCATGTCAGTTCTCTCCCTTGAGCAGCAGGTTGAGGTAGCAATCACAGAAGTCTGATGTTTAATCAATAAAGTATAAAGAAATTTGTGACAACTCAAAATCACCTTATCAATATAACAAATATACATATATAGTACATATAATGTGATTTATTATACAGCAAAAACACCAGAATCTTTGCTAGCAACTATATACTTACTGATAATAAATATCGTTGCTACAATTATCCATAGTCAAGCAGTTTGTTTTTATTATTATTGATACATAATAGTATCAAACCATCTTGATACCTTTGAATATGAAATTAATGTAGTAGTAAAGATCAATCTAATTTTGTGCTTGTCTCTCTTTACGGATGAGATATGATTGCTTTCTGTTAGACTCCCTCCCCATAATTCAAAAAAATAAATTTTTAAAGTTCATGAAGCTATTCACAGCTCAAGTTTTTGAAGCATCCATACATCCTGCATAAACATCTTCATTTGTCTGTCATTTTATGATTATTTTATACTGTTTATGAAATATGTTCATATTGTTATGACAAAAAACACTTGCACCAACCACCTGTGCAATAAAGAAACAAAATAAAACAAAATTAAAAAGTATATACAGTACTGTATGTAACTTTAATAGGTAATAGAGAAAAATATTTTATGTAAATGTGCATTCAAACAACAATATTTTTAGATGGATTGGGCTAAACAAATTTTCATACAGGTAAACATTATAAGCAATAAATACCTGGTCTTGTTACACTGCTGTTAGAGATTTTTTAAGAAGGTGGATGCTAACAATCCCGTTGGTTTTTCACTTTCACCTGAATAAAACACAAATGAAGACAAGCTTTTGACATAATTTGATTTTTAAATTGGACATAAACTCATCATTGTAAATTCTGAGCAATTAAAGCTGCAAATTCTGTATTAGCCAAGGCGCATTTCCCCAAATTTCCTTTTATATGCAATATACATTGTAAATTATGTTTCAAGATGTCTGGTTATATTTTCAAATGACTTATTTCATTAATTAACCCAAACAAGCATTCCATTACTGGATTTGTATTCAATATATACACTGTACAAAATACTTTTTGATACATCTTTTTTTGCAGGTAATAAAATAATAAAATAAGTTGTTTGCACTTGCTATGAGTAAAAACCATGAAAAGGATTATTTTATTTTCTAATTTATTTCTTATGCTCTGATCTTCTCAAAAATAAAATATTTATTAACTTGAGATTTTAAAGTTGACCTGTTGTCCCTATCGAATGTACGCCAACTGCCAACATTAATTGATTGAAAGAAGATGATGGTGGTATTAATAGTTAGAAAGGTCTTATGACAGTCCAGAGCTTCTGCAACTACCTTATCAGTAAACAAAGTCCTGCTTGTGAGATATCAGGTCCGGAGTATCCAAGCAGTAAACAAAGTTAAATAAACTGACTTACCTTTTTCATAAATAAACTCCAACAAGAACACAACTCTCAATCTATCACTATAAATAATTTCCCGCATTAACATCCATAGACTGATATCGTGTTATACTCATTTGCATGAAAAAACAAAAACACCATGATGCAAAAGAGAACAAACGAGTCTCAGTCTAGTATCATGTATGATTTCCCGCGACAACAGATGGTAGACTGGTCTCATATGGCACTCTTTCTTTTCTGCAAAAGTGCGGAAACCAGACAATAACACCGTCATGTTGCAGAAAAGTACGAAATAGCAAAACTGACCCAGGGGAGACAATCCAAATTATAATTTTCGGGATCTAAGAACGTGGTGTAAACGCACTCTCTCGTCTAACCTGGTACTCAGGAACTATCGTATGTTTTTAAACTTGGATGTGGGAACCTTGAGTGGGTTATGTGGACATGCTACGTTCCCAAATACCATGTAGGGGTTATCGATATATTATTCTAGGTCTTCAACGTTTAGTTTGTATAAATATATATATATATATATATATATATATATATATATATATATATATATATATATATACACACACACACACATGACATTTAACAATACTACACACCTTTGAAGCCTACAATACATAATCTCAGTATATTCTACATAATTTATATCTCATAATTGATTGCTAGCTATATTCAAACTTTATATATATATATATATATATATATATATATATAGAGAGAGAGAGAGAGAGAGAGAGAGAGAGAGAGAGAGAGAGAGAGAGAGAGAGAGAGAGAGAGAGAGAGAGAGAGAAAGAGAGAGAGAGAAAGAGAAAGAGAGAGAGAGAGAGTACCATCTATATACTCACTTCATACTCGGTTTATCTCCTGATCATATGTACTACTTACAGACAGACTTCATAACTGTAAATAGCAACATTAAAGAAATCTATCTGATTTTGCTTTCCAATTGTGAAATATTCGCTCAGCCATATAACACAAAGTGTTCTGAATGTCAACATAATGTAAATCCCTTTTTAACGAGGTTTGTGAATAAGAATCGCAATTTAATTAAATGCTACTTCACTTGAAACACATTTATAGAATCTGAAACAGTATCATTAGTTATTAGAAACCTGTCAAGGCTGTTGCTGAAACAAATTGCGGTTGAACCTCTAATCCGAAAGGGAGTTCCATCTGAAATCAGTTGGTGGATGTTAAACAGCTGTCCCACCACATACATGTTATCATCCCTGTCTGTAGGAACACCGTGGGGCCACTTGAGTCTGTCAGGTCTGTATATATACATCAACCTACCATTCATGTCAAAACTGTACAGGAAATTGGCCTTCCACACACTAATGTACACATGGGTACAATATGAATTGAGAGTGATGTAAGTAGTTGAATAGCCACACTGACAGTCAAATGGATAACACATCTCCTTTCCTGTCCTTTCGATCAGACTTCAGTAGCATTTACCATTATTACAGCTACTAGATACAACTATTTTGCCATTTCCCACAGAAGCGACACCCCAACATTCATATCTGGTTTGAACCTTCCTGGTGGGTTTGATGGCTCCGTTTGTTAAACACAGGAACTGAAGTGATTTCTGACGTGGTAAAGATACGCACACCTCTTGATGATCCACAACACAGATGTCCCATGGGTAGCTTGTTAGTGTAAAGCAGGCGATGTATTGGTACGAGGAATTCTCTTAATGATAAAATCTGCCAGTATCAATTGATCCCCTTGTAAATAAGTGACCCCTGAAAAATATAGTCTTATCATCAGACCCTTTTATCTTCACAACATCCACCATCTCAATCTGACGTACCTTCAGTGACTTTTCCACTCTTGATATGGGAAACTGGTCACGTAACTTTCTGCACATAACTCTCCCAATATCAAATCCAGGAGCAAGGATGCACTGGATTTGAGAAAAAATTCAAGAGTTAATGTAACAGCACTCTGCTCTTCAAACTTCTCTGTAATTTGTTTGTAGCATAACTTCACCTGCGATATCATTCTGTCGGCCATAATAAATATCTGAAAAATAAATGTTTACGAATATGGAAAATAAATCAGTAGAATTATACCGAATTATGTTTTTTTCATGCTTTTGTTTAAAAGTTTAATTGAGTTGATTATAGGAAAAAAAATCAATACAATATACCAAAATTTGTCATGATCTGAATATATCAATCGATAAATCAATAAATAAATAAAACAATAAAAAATAAATAAACCAATCAATCGATCGATTGCTCAATCAATTAGTCAAGCAATCTATCAATCTAAAAATTGATCAATCAATCGATTGATCAATCAATCAATCAATTAATCAATCTATCTATCAATCATAAATCTGTATCATAACAATAAGTCCCAACACTAACCTCTAATTGTTGAGGACCTAGAGCAGCATCTGCAAGTACCATTTGTATGAGTCTTTGCAATGACAGGCGGAGTTCAAACATTTGAGCAGACGCTCTAACCACTTAGGCCACAGGATTGGTCTCACTACAAACCTATGAAGGTACATACTATTCTGCCTTGTGTGTAGGCATAAACAAAATAATTTATGTGATACTATATTTCAGTGCTCTAATAATAAAATGAAAGCCTGGCACTTTTTTGGAAGGTAAATGTTTCCAATCAGTGAATGTATTTAAAAGAAATGATAACATGAGTTAAAAGTCATGAGAAAACTTAAATTTAAATGGAAACAATGAGATGTATATTCCCCATTGAAATTTAATTTTGGACATACAGGTCAAAATAAAAGAAATAATACTAGAATTTGGTAACACAGTGATATAACATCGGGTCCTTAAGCATTTATCTATATAACTGTTCTATCCGCTGTCAATAATGTTATCGGAACCTTGGCTACCGAAAATGCTCTCCATCAGGATGAAAAGAGCTTAACATGTATGTCAGCACTGTAGTGTGTTCATTTATACATGCAGTGAAGAGTTGACATGAAAAGCGACAAAATGTACGCTTGAAGTATTATGAGTAGTAAAGATAGGTGATGTTCCTTTCTCAGAGACCACTCTGCCCCCAAAACGTTGAACGTTAACATTTTTGTCAGCAGCGCTTTTTTGCTCAAAATGATGATTTTCACATGATAAGGCTTTTTCTAACACATTTTCTGACAATAATATGTTTTGTCACAGGCATGGGTCTCAGATGTTTGATCAACTATCTCTACTACTACTAAGACAGTCTTTCATACATATGAGCAAAATGTTTTAATTAACAAATGAAATATATATAATGAAAAATACTTCAATCAGACATGTTGGATTTGATCTGACAAACAGATTTTGTAAGTGATTTATTTCAATCAAATCAGCGTCAGGTTATAATGGTCTTAAACATAAAGTAATAAGCGATTGTATTTAAAAAGTAGGCTATCATATATCACCGATATATGGGTCGGTAATTTTATTCGCGACTGAAAATTAGATGCGAATAGTGGGTTGAGCAGATGATGTGATGACATTTATTGATAATACGATCAATATATTATTTCATAAGGATAGTATTAAATAATAAAACGGGGCCCTGAGTGGCCTAGTGGTCTAAAGTGCTGTCTGTCACTACCATCTTACATCAGTCTGCGTGGGTTCAAGTCTAGGATTTGCCGAATGTGGATTGCCAGTATTTTCTTGTGGGTGAGTGGTTCTTCTTCCACCATTAATACTGGCTGTCATGTATAGCTTATTGTGTGCTTAAAAATGGTGTTAAGCCCAACAACAACAACAACTATATGATGAAACTGAAAATAGACAGATTCGATCGACCATTCCACAAGTAATATCAGATAAACCTAATGAGTTTCCAAGACATTACCTAGGCCTTTCTTCTTGGATGTATTATTAATCTACTCAGTTGATCAAGAAATATGGAACTTGGTATGATTGATAGTTTTTTATTTTACTGTTGTTTGTGCAGTTGTGCGTGCGTGCTGGCGTGCGTGTTTGACTCTACTTTGCCAGATGCAGAATGCCTTAGCATGACATTTTAAGGACCAAAAGTCTTTCAAAATAGTACTTTCAGATGGGAAAATAAATATGGCTATAACTTTCATCAAGAATTCTCCCATTCCATAGATGGCGCCGTACCCCTCTCTCTCTGTCTTCTCTCTCTCTCAACTTTTAATGTTTAAGATTCTAGGTCATTATCTGATTAGATAAACATTCAATGTTCAAATTTTTTTAAAATAAAAAAGTCCCACAAAACATCCATGCAGAGAGGTTTCATCAAAATTAACTAAAATGCACTAGGGTAAATTTGTAAGTATTACTGTATACATCTCACTTAAACTTTTACTGCAACAACAACAGTAAGATGAAGCAACATAATAAAATTTGCATAAAATTGACGGAAAGGAGGATCCCCTTTCTCTGTGACCATAGTTTTAATTTTTCAAGTAAATTCATGCTTACAATTCATTTCGGTGTACAAAGAATGGTTAAGATTTTCATGCACAAAATTATTACAAGTTTGACTTTTTGCATCTTTTACGTAGCCAACTATTTTTGATGCAATACTATTTATCTTCAATAAAAAATCATGTGTTAGATGAAAAGTAAAGTAGATTTATTGCAAAATAAGAAATTAATTGATAAGGTGACGTTATTAAAGTGTGAAATAAAAATCCAAAGATTAACATAAAACTGAAATGATGAGGTCATTAAATCAGCAAATAGCGTCTATAAGGTGACCAGTTTCAATAGCTATGTAACAGTCTCCGTTTTACAGTCTTTACAGTAATTGACGAACCTTTGTAAAACGATACAATCAATGGCATATAAGACTACCTGAATTACTCAGGACAACAACTGATTTTCAGGGTTATTCAACAATTGTTCTTTTTTTATATAGAAAGAAAATAATTACCAATTAACAGAGAATAGTTGCTGAAACTCAGCCGATTACGGTACACTGTGTACATTCACGCCTGACCTACTGACGATTACATAGGATGCATTTGCTAATTTGGCACAATAAAGAAAAGTTTTATAGACTTAGGGTGTTTGAGGAGATTATGTTCGATTACCAGAGATGATACTCAACAGATGTCATCAATCCTTATATAAAATACTGGTCTTCATTTGATCCATCACAAGTACCATCCTTAGGTCGCAGCCATTGCTATTTATATCTTAATGAGCATGCGCAAGATAGATTTAGTATAGTACAACAGTATGGAGAACGATACGAGTTACCAAATCGTGTTCAACTATATATTTTGAATAAAGTTTCAATAAAGTATTATTTTCTTATGATAATTTCAACAAATATATATTTTTGTCTGAAAATAATCCTTATTTTGGAATAGATCAATAGTCTCAAGACTATTTGGGAGTTTCCAACAATATTCCAATTTCTCCAACATTCAACACTTTTCCAACAGTATTACAACTTTCAACAGTTTTCCAACAAATTTCCAACTATCTGGTATTTAAGACCCGGGAAATTTTGAATCAGAAGCCAGAACGCCGGTGTACAAGCAAGGAGACAAGAGACCATTCAAAGCCCAAATTCGTTGGGTATGTACAGCAGTATGTAACACCTAGAGTCAATATAGAAGACATGGGTGTCTACTTTAATTTATTTTAGTTATTTATATTATTTATTCATTATTTATTCTGCAATTACTTTATTGCATTAACAATTTCGTTAGTTAGGGAATTTTAAGATAGGCATAGTTAATGCTGTAATTTCAGTATATAACGTAGAACTTAAATTTCTTTTTTTTTCTTCATAAAACATCAATTTCTTCACTTCTAATATTTCATCTGAAGTTTATTTTCAAGAGTTGGAGATATTTGTCTTGTGACAGCTAGTTCCTGGTCTTTGAGAAGATTTGTATGCATCTCCCAGTTGTATAAAAGTAAAGAGTTTGGCTTAACGTCAGGTTGCATTGCAGTTAGAAACTTCATTTGGGTGGTCATTGGTGACGTTTTCTCACCACATATCGCCCCATTCTAATCAGTCGTGTGTGGTCATTAAATGAGTCTAAATTTCTCTTCACATATCACACTTTTATTAATAGTATTTGTGCGTGGTCATTGAATGAGCTTCCATCTCTTCACATACCACGCTTTTACAAGTATTTATTGGATGAAAATAATTATCTCCTCATATCACACCTATTCAATTCTTTAAATGTATGCGTGATCATTGAATGTATGTATTTATCTTCAAATATCACACTTTCCAAGACTTAAACTCTCGATCTGATGAACTTATATGCGTTTGTCGGGCAAACATCCCCCCCCCCTTCAACTTCATGTAGTCGTCAGTGTGGATGCTGCCAAAAGGGAAATAACTCTTTTCTGTTGAGACAGTCACAAGACAAGTTGTCTCCCTTGATCAACTACAGTACAGTTAATTCAAGTCAGCATTATCTACTAGAATCCTAAGCAACTTAAGTCGGGTTATGTCTAAGATTGTATATTGCATGAATAAAGACAATATTCTCAATAGTACCCCCCCACTTTTCACAGCCAGTAAGTAATAATAAGCAGAGTAGGAGTCAAGTCATCAGATACAGAAAGTTGGCGATATTTGCCCCTGTTTATCAGTGATTATAAGTAAAGATAAAGGTCGACCGTGTGAGAAGGATACCTGAATGCTAGACCTGACACCAGGGTTAGCATCTTCACCAATATGATGAGTTTCTCCGAATATTCAGTCTATTGCTGTGTATTGTATTTGATTAATCTTGCATCTTGAATAAACATGTTTAATATGCATACAAAAGTCTGACTGTCATACTTTTAATCAAATTTATTATATAAGGTGTCTAGGGTTTGTATATTAAAAATAAGTGATAAAGAAATAAAGTACATAACGGCCAAAAATCCGTACCGTTACAGCTAGCTCGATAGAAATTGCATCAATCTCCATCTCTTTCACTCACTATATCTCTTTGGGTAAAGGGTACCTTTACCAAAACTATCACAATTACCGCCAGTGTCATGTCTCTTCCTCTTTTTTATGCATTATCATTACTATCATCTATGTCAACAGCATTAGTTTATCAACCTCAAAATATATCACAATATTCTTCACGTTTAACCACCTTCACATTTCACTCCAAGTTTTTATTTCTTTTTTTTATATGCACTCTCGGATCGAAAACTTTTTTTAAATTTGTGTATCAATAGCGAATCATCTTCGTGGATTAAAATTGTCTTTCGTCTAAGTAAATGTCATGCTATGCGAATTATTGGCACATACAGTAACCAAGGAAAAAGTGCTAGGTAGGAAACATAGAGTATAATTTTTAGCATTATTTTAATGGAATGCTTCCTGATGGAGGCTATATAAGCATACCGTTATATGACTCTTATTCTACCGGTTAGGCCTATCTATTAATGTGGGCCTGCCTGTCTGTTTATACCTATTTTCCAGAGCAGTGATTCCCCCATTATTACATTGATGATGATGATGATGATGATGATGATGATGATGATGATGATGATGATGATGATGATGATGATGCGGACTTTGTACAGCGCTTAATCTTTAGATGCTCCAAGCGCTGTACAACATTTGAAAACACTTAAAAACATATATAATGATATAATTACAAAAATACAAATAAACACAATGAAATTAGAAACAGAAAGCATGCTGTAAATATATAAGGTAAAGATACGTTATAAGGATGCATTATTAGGTCTTTAAGTCTGTTCTTGCAATTGAAATCGGTGAATTTTAAGGGCGCTCTTGAATGAGATCACTGTGTCTTTGTGTCTAAGTGCAGAGGGCAATTCGTTCCACATTGCTGGGCCCTGGTATGCAAAAGAGCGTTGTCATTATGATTTCATTTGCATAGTGGGAATAATGAGAATATGAGTGTCAGAAGAGGAGCGAAAGTATCTTGCTGGTGTGTACACATGGGTGAGGTCAGATAGGTATGTTGGACTGCAGCCCGTCAGTGAAATGTAGCACAGAGAACAAATTTTGTATTTAATTCTGAATTGTAAGTATAGCCAGTGTAGGGTAGAGAACATGGGAGAGGCGTACTCTGATTGTGGTACTCTAAGGATGATCCGCGAACCTGCGTTTTAACATTTTAAAATTTTTGGTGTAGATATTGGGACTAACCAGAAATAACTGAGTTGCAATAATAGTCCAGTCTTGAAAATAGTAACAAACACACGTGTTTTAGTGGCATCAACTGAAAGATACTTGCGAATGGAGCTGATGCATCTCAGCTCAAGTTATGCAACCTTTTATATGTTCATGACATGATTGTTCAACGAGAGAATACTGTAAATAATAACACCGAGATTTCGTACTGACTGTGAATTTAATGTTGGTGTTGCTGATATGGATTGTGTGCGGTAAAGGATGCGAATGAGAAAGTCTTTGTGCTGTAATTAGAGTGGCTTTATTATCATTCATCTGCAGCTTCTTTCATGTCATCCACGATTTAACATCGGAAATGCACCTCTCTACGCCTTGGATGGTATCTTCAACTTTAGTTGGATGGCTAGATTTGTATATTTGGGTGTCATCAGCATACAGTTGGTGCGACATTGGATAATAATCTATGACACTTGAGATTGGATGAGTGTATAGAATAAAGAGAATAGGTCCAAGAACAGACCCCTGTGGAACACTACAGCATATACCAACTGGGATGGAGTGTATATCATTTGCAGACACAATTTATGTCCTGTTGACCAAGTAGGACTTGAACCATAGTAAGTCCGTATCATGAATGTCTAAATCGTAACGTTGTGCATATATCTCATCACAAGTACGATGCTTATTTGTTTGTTTCTTTTTCTTGTTATTTGTGTACTAATATTTCTCCCAAGTCATTGATCCATCTAATGTTAGTGTTTATTTCATTTTCTGTTAAAATATCTCTTGATGATAAGGCCAAGAGAGGAATAAACAAAACGTTGTGCCATGAAGATAATGCGGCGGGGATAATAGGATTTGTGTCTTTGTATGATCTTTGTGATTTTGCGGTGTCGTCCTTTTGTTTGCATATTGTTGTTTTCTTGGTTTTGTTTACAGTTTTAGAAAACGAATGCAGGAACTTTACTGACAGAGGAAGGCGTAATTCCAACTTGGGCTATTTCTGAACTTACGTATGGGATGGATACACTTTATTAGTGATGCATGCCCCAGCATTTTCTTCCGGGATGGATACACTTTATTAGTGATGCATGCCCCAGCATTTTCTTCCGGGATAGATACACTTTATTAGTGATGCATGCCCCAGCATTTTCTTCCGGCAAATTTGTCTAATCATATGTAAGGTTGCATATCCCTAAATTTCCTTGTTAATCCGTCAGTTGCAAAACACTCTACTGCAATATGGATAAAAATTATCGTTCCAAACAGTGAGTTATTTGTTAGTTTGTTTTTTAAAAAAACAACAGGCTTGAATCATATATTTCCAATATTGATAAAAATTATCGTTCCAAACAGTGAGTTATTTGTTAGTTTGTTTAAAAAAAACAAACAAACAACAGGCTTGAATCATATATTTCCAACCCTTTTCGAATTTTTTTCGCCTACCACCCCACCTCCGTCTCTCCCACTTACAACAACCTCGTTTTCCCAAGGGCTGCACTTTGCATCTGATATTCATCTGCTTGTCATTATCGTTTTAATGAAATACGATAACGAATATGATTATCCTGTTTCAATCGGTATACATGGAGATTAGGCTATGAAAATGTGATCATTGATCCCATCCATTCTTTCTCTGGAGGCTGCAAGCAGTAGATAGAGTTCACATTGCAAGGAAAACTCAACGATTTACCGACATGGACATGGTTAATCACATTAGATTTGCAAAAGTGCATATACTAACATAAACGTCTTCTCTCTATCCCTTCCTAAAAACCCTAAGATTATAAACAAAGTTGCAAACGTACATTCTTTTAACTACTACGATGTATAAATTTTTTTTACAGTAAAGATATATAATTTGAACTTTATTTTTTTTTACTTAAGTACTTGTTTATCAAACTCTACCAATAAATGAAATCTCTCTTCCATTTGGTCAAAAATTAGTCTTTGCAGTTTGCAGTGCCCAAGGTTGCTCCCAATCTACTTCTGAATAATTTACACTGTTATGAAATTCGGGCTATTTAACATAATAAACACAATATTTCAGCAGGATATAAAGTAGATTAGTAATCAATCTTAAATTTGTTACAGGAAACCAGTTACTGTAATGAAATAACAATAGTATAGCAATATAACAAGTGGATTATTAACCAATGCTAAATTGGTGTGAAGAAATCAATAGCTAGTTATGAAATAATATTTTAGCACAGTATCAGGCGTGGGTATTAATCAATCATAAATTGGTAAAATGAAAAGGTTTACGATTCATATAATAATTTTACCATTAATGCCTTAGATACTAACAAGAATTCAAAATAGTTTCCTGCCTCAACAGCTCTAAACCAGACGTTTTCAGAAGACATCAAATGCAGAGTAGCAATTTATTCCCCAATTGTTGCTGGCCTCAAATCAAAAGCAGATTTTTTCCATGCCATAGAATATCAGGTGCATACCTTAAGATTTCTTTCCAGATGTGGCTGTTTAATTTGTGAACTAAAAATTATTAGACTACCTAATGAAATTCCTTATTGTGTTTAAAACAAAGTAAATAACATTCGTTTGCTGTCAATTCGTCAGTCTTTTAAACTCTTGACCAATACAGATCAGAACACAGAGCAGTACAGATGGAAAATAAAAAATATTGCCATCTTTCAAAAGACATTAAATAAAAAATTCTGAAAATGAATAATAGTTGATCAATGACTTTTATTATGCAGTTTAAATTGTCATACATAAGATGCCACAAAAAACAAAAACAAAACAAAAAAAAAACAAAAGCCTATCCTGTTTTAACCCTTTACCTTAAAAAATCACTCGGGTAAAAAAAAATCAAATTTTTTTTTTACATTGCCGAAATAGAAATTTTCATGAAATTCCACAAAATTTAAAACTTGTCCCGAATATTTAATATAAAATCCCTAGGGTAAAAATAGAAAAATTCGGAAGAATTCAATTTTTCCAGTTTAATATCTGATATGGCCATTGGTACTCAGACAGGACGACCTTTGGTTGGGGACAGGGTGAATATTTGAGATGGATAATGCAAACGAAATATTGTTTGTTGACAATAAATGGCTCTATCAAAAGGGGTAATTACATCTCACAAACATGATGCTGTTGGTTCATATAAAAACATGATTTCCGAAGCAACAATATCTTCTACTAGACCAAATATATTTTATTAAATTAAAAATATTCATGATTAATAGTGGGTACCCGTAGGTATTTAATTTGTAACCATTTGACTAAATTTAGCGGAGAGTACAAAGAATATGGTCCATATTAAAGCAGAGTGTAATCAACGAATACATTGCTCATCTAAACTTTCACTAGTCTCCAAGAATCGTTGTAAACATTATCTTGCAGAAAATAAATGTATATCATTCATTCATCACATTCCAATGCGTTTTGTACAGTCATGCCCCTTTCTGTGCTAAACGAATATATTAAACTGTACCTTCGGTACTTTTTTTGTTGCGTAAATCTTTGTTATGAACTTCAAATTAAAATCCATATAAGCAATATCTCTTGTGTGGAAAGAATAGACAGGGTGTTGAATTCTAGGAAAGATTAGACAACAAATAACACACGACAAATCTTAACAGCAATTCTTCAAGGATGTCAAGGTAAAGAATCTGTTTCTTTAAAAGCAAATTATGAAGACGATATCAATGGTGGCCTCAAATCTACCATATATTGGTTATGGAGGAAAACACTTATCGTCCAATTAGCCGGGTATATTTACAGATAGATGTCTTGTCTACACACGTTTTGGCAAATTTGCCAAGAGGATCATATTTCATCCGAAGTTGGAAAGGTGACAGAAGTTAAACAATATTAATTTTCAATATTAAAAAAACTTGGTTTCCGATCCCAAGATAGGTAAATCATCATAGACTTAATTACAGCGATGAAAATTCAGCATTCTGAATTGTATAGATAAAATTATGATACATCATGAGTATTAGGAGTACAGTTTTGTGACAAGGTTTTATGTGGACAAGGTAGTGTGAAAATTGTGCACTATTAGGATAGACTTGTACATAGAAAATCATTTATCAGTGTCAAAGCCAAACAGACCTTGCAAGAAACCATTCAGCAGGAATGTATAGGAGTTGAAAAAGGCCGCAGAAGTGAACAGAAAGATGCTGCAAAATTGTGACAAAAAAAGAGTTTGCAGTTGTAGGTTTTGGCCTATGGTTTTGGAGGTATTCACGCTTCTGGAATTGTAGCAATGAATAAATCTTTTCTTGATGAAAAAATATCTTTTTTTATTTTGTTTTTAATATTTCACATTGACTACATTCTGATTATAAAATTCCTGAAAAGCATATGTAATTACTAATGTACAAATTGTTTAAAAGTTCATTTTTATATTTTTTCAATAATTATTGCTCTGAAACTGAATTTCAGAGGTGTTGTTTAAGGCTTAACCAATGCTATAATAATATTTATTGTAGATATGACAAGTACCCGACTGGTCAAGTTTCTGGAGATTACATCTGTTATAGATGCAGGGCAGTTGGAGACCATAGCATTTATATGTGTCCTTTCAAAGGGGAAAGTGATGGCATTATGAAACAGCTTAATGGTAAAAAAAAAAAGCTTAATGGTCAAAACTTACTTGTACAAGAACACAACCACCTGACTTTTTTTAAGCAATTTGAGGGAGAGGGAGAATTAGAATGGCCATTATGACAAGGTGACTCCTGTGTAAAGGTGACAATACAAGTCTGACTACATTAATGTAAAAGACACAGCTGATTATGGTTAACATGCTACTGTGTATTAGTGCAGTGAACTTAAAAAAGAACTATATTTTTTGCCAATTCCATCATACAGAATCTGACCATGGTACATTGTGATGACAATATATATCGATATTGTTCTTGCACAATTATGATACATTTTATATATTGCGTGAAGAACATAGTAGAATTTATGAGTGAAAAAATAAATCAACCTATTATCTTAAAAATTGCAAAATTATGTACTGAATATTTTGGCATAGCACAAATATTTTTAAACTGATCTATGTTTACACAAGGAAAAGCACCTAAATGGTCACATGCTGTTGAATTTTTCCATTTTTATTTATTTTTAAATGCTTTCCTTTTACAAGTGTCCACCTCTCAATTTTAGGCGTTTACCTCCAAGGCCCTCCATGAGACCACCAAGGTTTCCAAATCCCAACATGCCACCGCCATGGGCAATGCTGTATACGCCCCAAAGAATTATATATGCCCAAGCATTTCTAGGATCTCCACCTGCAGGTTATAATCTTACTCTCTCTTTTACTGTTTGCATTCATTCATATCAAGCCCAAGTTAATCAGTTAATCAATTATGTCAAGTTTTATCTGCCATAAAATGTTCCTGAACTCCAAATTTTAGTCAGCTATATATTAATAAACCGAAAGGCCACATCTGTACTTTGTAAATAAAAATTATCAGCCCAGAATATCTTATATCATTTAATATGCTGGGCCAAAGTTTATTACAAAGAGACTGATTTTTACTTCAAAATTATTAACAGGTGACAGGAAAGAAAAGTATATTTATTTTTCTTATATTCTTTAGTAATGTACAGACCACATCTCCATGTTCTCCTGCCTCCTTCCTATGCAGAAAAATTTTACAGAACCAAGGAAATGATAAAGGAAACGAAGGAAAAGTAAGTTATTGTCATTAGGAATAGTTTTTTGTATTAAACCCAGCTTGGCAGGTGCTTGACACTAGTGATCAGATTGTCATCTGTTGCATGTCAGTTTGTATTTTCACATCCAAATGGCATGTAAGCTTATTCTTTTATGACCCTGTGTCCATCGTACATCTGTTGATAATTATTACTTTAAATTTATTTACCCTTCTTCCCAAAATCGTTATTTTGACAACATATTGGAGAGAGCACCTTGCTACAAAAGCTGCCATTAATAAAACAAAAACCTTGAGATAAATTCTCAAAAACTGCTAAGCAAATGTTTACAGAAGCATACTGGCAAAAATACAGTACACATTTGTACATTTTATGCTTGACTGCTAATAAAATATGGCAACTCATCCACTCATTCCCCATCCATCAGCAATTGATATTTTTCATTTCTTCTCAAAAATTGGCTGAACAATTTCAGCTAAACTTGGCGCACACTATCGGGCCATAAAAGCATCAGATAAGTCTACCATTACAAATAATATAAAAACCTAAGAATGGGTTGTTTTCCAAAGCCACTGAACAGAATTTGACACCCTGGCATGAGAACATTTCAATTTTTTTCAAAAGATGCTGCATGACTATTAAATTTTGCCACTTATATTTTAAAAAGATAAAACATTTAATGACTTCTTTTCTAATAATGCACTAAATAGAATTTGACAAGAATTTACATAAAACATCCAACTTCAACAAAATAATATCAATACACCATCATATCTGACCACTGTTACTAAAGAAAGAAAAAAAAAACTTTAAATGACATCTTTGATAAAAGTCCTCAACATAATTTGACCAAATTTGACAGAAGGTATATGAGCATTGAATGTTTTTAACTTTGTACAGAGATGCTGAATTGTCATTCAACATTGCTGCAGTTACTAAAAACTAGAAAGACATTTAAATAACCATCACAAAAACTGCTCAACAGAATTTGACCAAAAAGTACAGACAGCTTCCAAGCAGAAAGGCCTTTGTAGTTATATATAAGAACAACTTCCTAAGCATGATAATTGAAATGCCTAGAAAATTTAGGAATATAAAAATCTTTTGTTACAATACAGGGATAACAATGAATTATGGCAAATAAATGTTAAAAGCACATACAAATGCATAAGAAAAGCGAGCACAAACACGAGAAATAAAAAAGAAGAAGTATGGGGAGTGAGCTGGGGAAATGGGAGAAAAAAAAATCATTCAAAATACAAAGTATTATTTTTAAATATTTACACAATGAATGGCTAACAGAGGATTAACAAACAGATGCCCAAATACCCCATGTGTAAGAAAGCATATTATATAAAAATACACGCAATAACGTACTGTGAAAAAACAATAAAATGGTATAAAATAATAGCATAAATATCAAAAACTGAGCAATACAAGAAAAATATGCTAATACATCTTGAGAGGAACTTTACAAAAGAAACATATGAAGTTAACAGAATACATAATAACAATAATGAAGACATGTAGGCAAGTTATTATGATGAAAAAATAAAATATAAGGAATTTTTAACAATTTGTTTTGAATATAATAATACCTAATATGTCACCTGGTTATACTTAACCTCTTAAATAAAATCTAACTTTGGGCTGGTTTTCTTTCTCTTTTTATTTATTGGACAGGGAACCTACTCATGGAAGAAGTAAGAGACGTAGACGTTGTTGTTGTTGTTGTTGGGCTTAACGCCATTTTTCAGCACATGATAGGCTATTCATGGCGGCCAGTATTAATGGTGGAGGAAGAAACCGGGAAATCACCGGAAAGAACCACCGACCCATGAGAAGCTACTGGCAAGCTTTCTCACATATCATAGACTCGAAACCAGGCAGACAGAGGTGAGATGGCAGTGATCCGTAATGGACAGCGCTTTAGAACACTCCGACTCTCAGACGTAGACGTTGTGGGGCAATGCTACATGGCACTACGCAAAGTGGACAGGCCTACGAAAGAGTCTCAGAAAAATCCATGTGTAGCACATCCATAGTGAGGACATACAAATGGGAAATAAGGAAATATAACTAACAAGGGTGACCTGTCTAACATCGAACTAACCTTATATAACACTACATGTGATTTGGGAGCAGAATCGAGTCACATAGAAAAAAAATAAAACGAATGTTACTCACTGCATGATGCAATCCAAATACTCAGATTCATGATAATAACTATTATTATCAAAATTTACTCAACTTCTAAATGTTAATTTATCATATGATTATAAAGAGATAGCAAAAACAAATACAAGTAAAACAGGTGTTTTCTTTTTCTTTAGTGCACCGTCTTGCTCTCAAAAATAAGTTATAAATTCAAAAATGTTAAAACCTTTTTTTTATAGTGAATTAAATGTATACCCAACTATATATGCATATATATGGATGTAGATGTGTACTTGAATGAAAGGTGCATAGGGTATATAAGTATGAGTGATGGTATATATATATATATATATATATATATATATATATATATATATATATATCTATGTGTGTGTGTGTGTGTGTGTGTGGAGAAAATGAAATAGGAAAAGTTGGGATATATCTTAATTTCATTAAATTGACTCCTTACAAAATACTTTATAGCAAACACACATAGCATATTACATATAGCACACACAGGACATAGGTGACCCTTGGCAAAGGTCACAAAATGTTTGTCTGTCACAGTGGCCATATTTTAAACAGATTTTTATTGTTTTTTTATGATCAACTAGACACAGTAAATAGTCTTTTACTGTCATTATCCTTATCCAACCATACAGGAACAGTGACAAAGCTTTTCCAGATGGACACCAAGGAGGCTATATTGGATTCAAGTCAGCTTTATTTTTATTTAGGACCAAGCAGAGTCCACAAAAGCCCATGGTGGTGATAGCGTTTTCAACATGGCTCTCAGATTGGCACGAGTTTCATTTAGGACCACGTGGTCATCACAAGAAGTCTTCTGATAAAAGCCTGATGTTGATATGATGTTCCATTCAAGAGTAGTGATAACAAGATTTTCAAGATAGATGTCATGATGGCCATCGTGGACGTCACATCAGCTCCATTTTTATTTATGACCAATTAGATACCGTTAGTCTTTTATTGAAAATCTCCTTGCTGATATAACATCTGTTCAGGAGTAAAAATACAATTTTCAAAATGGCACTGGTTGTGGCCATATCTGATGTGAAAGTGACAATTTTCATTTAGTACAACACAGACATTAGAACAAAAATGTGTCAAGTTGTACGTCAGTCCTCCAGTTAGGTCAGGATTTGCAATAAGATACTTTGTGACAACATAAGAATAGATGGAAGACCACAGCTCATCCCACTGGCACTTCTTGTCTATGACTAGAAGAGATAATTAATGCATTTTATGTTTATGGTAGAATGATTACCATATTCAAGCAGGGTATTTTTAAATATATATTTTATCAAGATATTTTTAAATTGTTTTAAAAAAATTGGGTATTTAAGCAACTGTGTAGACTTTTTAAAAAACTTTTGTATGAAATGCATTTCAACTATCTAAATAATTGACACACAAAAATATGCCAATCTGTTTTATGTTAGGCATATACAGAGTGTAAAACCAGATAGCAATTGATGATTACATAGCTCACCTCTACCATTACTAGACTATTATTTTACTAAACAAATTTAGACTAAAAAGATCTTAGCCCTTTTCTAAATACATGATTCTTATGCTTTTTTGAAGATAAATTTCCAGGATGAAAAAAGTTTTCAAATTTCACATATGACCATTATTGAATGGAATATTTTAACTTATAAAAATGAATTTTTTAAATAAAAAATGTTTCTATTTCAAAACTCTACAAAAACATCTAAGTCAGAAAAGACAATAATGCACAAAATACATCACAAGAAACAAGTTTGACTACTGTATTTCCGTAAATTGGCATATAAAGTCATTTCAATTTACAGAATACAAATTCTAGCTCTACTATGCATTATATTTGTATGAGGAAACAACATATGAACACAAATTAGTTTTGTTTCCTTTCAAGCAGTGGTGGAAAATTCACAAGTTTTTCTAGACTTTCATAAATATTTGCAAACTAAAGGACTTTTCACACTCAGTAAAAACATTACCATTTCTCCCAACTTTGTCCTGATAGCATGGGAACCTTGTAACTAGATTTTATAAAAAAAATCACCTTTAACATCCAACTTTTGAAAATTTTAAATGTTAACTTTTACTCAGTACTATTAACCAGTACTGTGCCAACATCCTGTGAAACCACCTACCTACATAATGTGGCAGAGTGTAAAAGAAATAAAACAATAAAAACAAACATTCCTTTCAATGATATCAATGTAGCGGTGATAAAAGTTGATAAAAACCAGATTAATGATTTTTTTGGTTAAAAATTGTTTTTAAAATTTGCTTCAAAAGATATTACAATTGTCAAACCTTAGTAGGATAAAAAAATCACATGCTTTGAGTAACCTGGGAGTGACAGCTAGCTGTATATACATCATGCATCAATAATTGTCATGATTAGCCACTGCAGCTGAGGCCTCTGGTGCAAAAACTGAATTAAGTCTAATCCTGTGATTCCCATATTCATTCACATGTACAATATACTGCTAACCTGTTGTTGTTGTTATTGTTGTTGTTTTAAGGTTTTACACCATTTTTCAGCACAATATAAGCTATACATGGCAGCCAGTATAAATGGTGGAAGAACCTGGGAAAACCCCAGAAAGAACCACAGTCTTATGGCATGCTTTCTCACATACCAACATTGGTTTAACCCAAGACTTAAACCCACACAGAGGACTTAACCTGCTTAGGGTGATATATGCAAAAGCATAACGTAAAGCTTGTAGAATGCAAAATAGATCAGACCGACCCTTTTCATGTGAATGTAGTACCATGATGTTTAATGATCTAAAGCAGTGGTCCCCAACCTTTTTATCACCAATGACCGGTCAATGTTTGATAATTTTACCGCGGTCTGCTGATGGGGGGATCTTGATTGTTTATATTTTAGGTTGTTTTGATTTAATAATTTTAATTTAATTGCATTTAAACATGCCTTCAAAATAAAATACAGTTACACCAAAAAATAAATATAAAGTGATTTAACGTTTTAACTCACTAGAACGCTAAATCAATGAGAACCCTGATTTTGTTTCTTTGCAACAAGATGGTTCCATTTGGGGGTAATAGGAGACAATGTGTGTTGTTTATGTCCAGTTTATTCCGTTGTTTTATTTTGGTTGCTGTCACTGCAGAAAACCCGCTTCACACAGATAGGATGATGGAAATGGCAACAGGGATTTAAGTGATTTTAATCCAGGACATCAGCAGAGTTTTTGTCACGAACGTAGTTTTAAGGCCGCCATCATTTGCAATCTTCAGCAGTTGATCTTATAGCATAGACATGCTAGATTCACCTGGTTTGTTGACAAATGGGTCACAGATCCTTTCCTTACCAGTTCGTTGGTCTGTTGTGGTTGGGGAGTAGCCTAAACTTCTTCCTAATGTCTGAACATTTCCAAAATGCCTCTGTTCATGCGCCGTCCCCACAACTCCAGTTTGGCTTTAAATGCAGCTACTCTGTCTGCCAACTGGGAAAAGGTCATTTTCCCCTGAAGGAACAGATTGAGTTCATTGAGCAGGTTGAATATGTCACACAGGGAAGCTAGTTTTGTGACCCATACCTTGTCACTGAAATGTGCTGCCAGAGTTGACTTCTTTTCTGAGAGAAATCTTTGCAATGGCTCTCGTAATTCAAATACTCTGGTTAGCGTTTCTCCTTTGATAACCATCTTATTTCTGTGCTCTGCGTATATCTCCTCACAAAGCTGCTGAAACAAGCGCAAGTTAAGGATGTGTGCTTTGATGTGGTTAATAACTTTAACAACATCAATCAATATGCTGCTAAATTCCGGTGACATTTTTCGGCTTCCCAGCATTTCCCTGTGAATGATATAATGCGTAGATTCACTCTCAAGTGCAACTTCCTTAATCCGAGCAATTAATCCATACGGTCGTCCGGTCATGGCAACAGCTCTGTCTGTGCATATGCAGACACAAAAGGACCATATTATTTGTCCAGATATATAACCATCCAGTGACTTGAACTGTTCTACTCCTGTGGTGTTGGTTGGCAAAGATAGTGCACATAACAAATCCTCATGCACATCCTCCTGATATAGATATCGCATATAAACAAGTAGTATTGCCTTTTTGTCAATATCTGTAGATTTGTCAACCTGGAGTGGGTACCATGGTGAAGCAGTAATCCTTTCCAACAATTGTGTCTCAATGTCTTCGACTATTTCCTCAATGTGCCTAATAGCAGTGCTGACCGACAAAGGCATTTATGCCATCTTTTCCACAGCAGCCTCTCCTAGAAGTTCACGGCAAATGTCTTTAGTGGAAGGCAGGATCAATTCTTCACCGATAGTAAATTGACGTTTTAGCCTTAGCAATACGGTTAGCCACCAAATATGATGCTCTCAGTGCATTCTCCTTTATTGATGTGGTGGCCCTCAATTTTCTTTTGTCCTTCGTGTTCCCGCTTTTTGTCTTTCAAAATCAGCCAGGAGCTTTTCTTTCAATCCAGCGTGTTTGGCGTTCAAGTGGTGAAGTAGTTTTGAAGGTTTCATTGCTTCATGTGAGAGCTGGTCGCAGAGCTGGGTTGGTGTGTGGGAATCACCTGTCCCAATAAATCAATATTTCAATTAGGACTCATGGTATTGTCTGTTAAAAGTTTTATGTTTCATTGATGTTGAAGGCTCTTCACTGGGCCTTTTCTTTTTCCCAAGGAAACTTTCTAACGACGTCTGTTTCGTACTCATTTTTGCTAATTTGTGGGTTAAATTTGAGCAAACACATTATACATAATATACACGTACACCAAGCACTCTTAAACAAGTACCGGTGAACAGAGAGAAGAGTGATACACACCTTCTCTCCACCAAAGCCGCTCATCTTCAGATGTGACCAAAAACCTCCCCAATATCACGATATTTTGCGCATGTATGGTATTGCTGCGGCTTTAGGTGATATTTCTCAGTTCCTGGTTAACCTCTTGTCCATGGTAAGTCACACAAACCTGAGAAATACACCACAGTAAATAAAATGGAAATAATTTAATGTTCCTTGGGCAGCCCGGTAACATTTGATCCACGGCCCGGTACCTGTCTGCAGCCCAGGGGTTGGGGACCACTGATCTAAAGCATAAACAAACACACCCCCATGAAACTGAACCAAGTAAGAAATTTGAAATGTGGATCAGTTACTGTAAATATAGTATTCATCAAAATGCATCCTCTCTCCCAAGTTTCATTATTCCAGGCACAATGGTATTAAACAGTAGATAAAAAAATAATGTGGTCATAAAGAAAAATACAACAAAAGCCAGTAAAATACCTAATGTAGGTCACAACAATCTTATGTTCCAACGTTTTTAAACTAAAATTTCAAGGTATTTTCTATATTTATTCTTAAAAGAAACAGATTTTTTAAAGGTTCACTTATAACCTTTACTAAACAGAATTAAAAAACATTTTGGCTGAGAAAATGTGAATTTTAAAATCAAAAACTCTTTATATTTCTTAAATGACCCATAAAGTCTGACTTAGACCTATGATCATGCACTAAATCATAGAAAGTGTCACAAGAAACTAATTTAACTATTGAAATTCGTAAAAATTTGCATTTAATTTGAATTTACAAAACAAATGTTAATTTTACTCTGCTGAATGTTGATATGCTGACAGTATTTTAAAAAAAAATGTTTGTTTCAAATTTTATAAGTCTTTAAAAAATTGTATACATTTGTGCAAAAAGGACTGAAATTTTTTATTAAATCCACTCATGCAGGTCTCAGGGAAAATTTGTCCAAGCACTCATCCTTGAAGTGAGTTGCAACATGTACACATCACTCTTCTCAACATGATACTTTACACGTATCAGTACACTAAATATGCTTTTACTAAAAACCAATGACACCTGATGCAAGATTGAGATTAGAATGGTTTCAAACCTGCCATCTTCACTCTGAACATGATTTGTCATTATCTGATCCCATTAAACTGTCAAGTTTGTACTGGAAGCCCATTTAAAAGGCAAAGTCAACTTTCTCTGTGGCATGTTCTGAGTTAACAAGATGTAAGCAAAATAGACAAATGTAAACTGTAATTCATGAATGCTATATGTTAAGCAATGAAAAGGTTCAAAGACTTAAGGGTAGAAGTGACAAGTGACAGTAATGTTTTACATGGCACAGCCAATGTTTACAGTCAAGGTGAGCCTGAGTAGTTTATATATATATATATATATATACACACACACATTTGCTTTTATCTGAATAGAGGTAGGACAACAGATTCTCGCTAATTCAGGCAAGAGAAAACCTAAATGCTCTGACAATGCTAAGTGCATCAAGATTCATATAAATACAATACCCAAATTTGAAATAAAAATTAAGTGTTTTGTTAAATCACAATCAATTAACAATGACTGGTTACAGATAGTCTGCACCTTGTTTGCTCTATCCCCTATAATGGTGTGAATTACATTTCAGTATTTTTAATGTCTACACTTTTTCATCAAGTGCTGAAGCATGGCTTTTATTTGTTCCTTGGTCCTTCCATGTAAAATGGGATGCTTCTCCAAAAATCTCTCTACATGTTGACCAGACGGGTACAGTTTTCTTGTCAAAAGCAAACAAAAGCTGCTCTTTAAAACTTGGCATTCTTGTGAACTCCATCTTGCCCGTCTTACAGAATCTAAAAGAGAAATTTTTATAAATATTTTATAACACCGCAACAAAATGATCTGATGTTGAAGATTAACAAATTTTTGCAGGAGTACATACTATGAACCATTACCTTGGAAGGTAATTCTAATCATATTTACTCAATAAGAACCAACAAGTTCATACAGCAAATTTGACAGCGAAGTTGAAAGGCTATAACCCACCTTGTTTTATGTCACCTGGCTATGTAGTTCATGAAAACAAGCAACATGAGCACATAGCAATGTTTAATCACTACCCTGATACAGTATAAAGTTAATACAATAAATAAATTCGAAAATCAAAATGATACAGAAAATGTAATTGCATTTTTGGCTCCAATGATATAAGGGTCAATATTAGGGATCAACATCAAAAACTTTCCTTTTCTTCTTTTTGAGAAAGCTGAATAAATACATGATTCCCTCACAAGAATTGAAGCTCTGCTGTCACACAAGAACTTTGCAGAAATCCAAATTCTGTTTACAGCCACAATGACGTAAACAAGTGACTCTTATGAAGCCAACATCAGCAGGAAGCCTAATATGTCCCCCAATGGTAAAGCATAACATTCCATGACAGTTGGGCAATGGAAACTTGTGGCAACAAATGGAAATAAAAGGATAGACTTCAAACAATGTCAAAGTGATTATCTATGCACATGCCATGCTTGAAAGCAACACAAAAGGACTCAAGAAACGATATCAATATACACACATTGTCCATATTCATTAACAAACATGAAAAAACAAACTCTGCATAGTTCATTGCAGCATAGTACTAGTATTTTTGCAGTGAAGCCTTTTCATTTTCCCTGACCTATCATGCAGCTACACAAAACTAGAAAAGGGTATATTCTAGAAATGAATATGGTGTGAATTTGTGTAGGATGGATTTAATGAAGAAACAAAATTAGGGCTTTTTCCATGCATCTGCATCATAGTTGATAGTTCTGTGCAGTTTAGGTCATACAAGGAATTGCTATTAATTGAATTTGAAAGGTAAGAGTAATGAAGTCAAACTGAGAGCACATCATGTCAAATGACAGTATTTAGAATAAATACACAAAAACTATTATTCCATCCCAAATACTGCTGAAAAACGAAATGGAATTTAACAATGAATACCCAACTCCATTCAAAGCAAGAAAAATATCTAAATATCTGAAGAATTTTTTTTATAAGAAAAAAAATAAAACAGCATTAAAATCACAAGGAAATAATGAAATGTTGACATACTGTTATTTCTGTCCACACCTGATATTCATTTTCATTTGGAGCTTTTCTTCATCTGAACTGGATGACTGCAAATAAAAAATTCAATATGTTTTAGATGTTGTACCATAGAAAACTTTTGCAACAGTGCTTCAGGTAAGATAATTCACAAAGTAAATTTTGAAAAGTGCACAATATTTGCCTTTGAGACTAACATTCATATTCATAGATTTTGCAAGCATTGGTTTACCAGTGGTAATAACCATCTCATCCATTAAACATACCTGAACTGTATTTTCATATATATATATATATATATATATATATATATATATATATATATATATATATATATAAACACACACATACATACATACATACATACATACATACACAAAACAAACAATTATAAAAAATTAGTAAAAGTACTTCAAAATATTTATTTCAATGTTAGACATGGCTGATATAATAAATCTTTACAGCACATTTAACAAGCAATATTACTCATCAAAATTTTTGCACATCAAGAGCCACAATAATTTTTTGTAGCAAGGGCACAGGGATTTTACAAAATTATGACATTGTAGCCTTTTTATTATTCTACTTAACCACATAAAATTCAATTCACTTACTTCACACATGACAATGACTCATGTCAGTAGATAGCTCAATTTTGAATTAAGGCTTTTCCAGTAAAATATTCTCGGAATCCAGAGAAAGTGCTTTCCATGTGGAGTAGCCACTCAAACAGGCAATTTTCATTTTTTTCAAAAATATTTTTCAAAAACACCCAAGTAATCAGCGTACTCAAGGTCCTATTTACAAAAACTGCTTTACTGGGAATAAAGTGTGTTTAAACTTAAATGCCCTTTATGATCTAAAAACAAAAAGCAAACAAGGATAAATGTATTGTTTATCATTAATCACTATCCACAAAAGGTCACTTTACTGCAGGTAAAAATGATCTCACTAAAACTGACTAATAGCTCTAGTGGACTAAGTTGTTAGAGCATTTGCCTCTGATGCAGGGAGGTTGTGGGTTGAACCCTGGCCGAGTCATACCTAATGTGGTACGTGTCTTGGTTCGTACAAAGTAACAAAGAGTGAATCCAACAAGCTTTGTAAATTTTAAGAGAATAGTTTATTTCCCTAGAAAACAAAGTAAAAATGCCAAAAAGGACTGATAGTTTGTGAATATAATCCAAAAATTAATAGTAGAATTTAAAAATATAAGTTATATCACTAAACACTTCTAAATGAATCAAAGTTTTAATTCCAATGGAAGGTGATGACATCCTCTATAACCCGTTTTGTGGTATAATGTCAACAGTTCCTTGTTGTATCACCAAGAATATATTTGCAGCTTTAGAATTCCAAATAATTTTCATTAAATATCTTTGTCCAATAATTCTGATGATCACTAAACAGTCTCCAGGGAAAATAAATTATTTTAAATAAAAAAACTCAATTCAAACTGGCAACAACAAAATAAATACCTTTGAGCCTGATGGTATGATTTATGAGTGATTATAAAACACTAAGATATGAGTATTTAACCCAACTAAAAACATAAGTTCAGCCCCTTGTAATGGGTCACGTGATCACTTAGTCCAAACTGAACAAAATGAGGATAAGCCAAATATCAAGTAGGCCATTTACGGATTTGATTATACTGAAAAAAATCTTGCTATAAGATTCAATAATAATAAAAAATTGTTGTTTACAACAGAGCTAATCTGGTCCTAAAATCTAGGCCACCAAAAGATGTTTCTACAAACTGGGTATTTATCAGGCTTAACAAAGTGAAATGAATTTCTGGAAAAATGTCAAATCCAGTGAATAAAGATATCTTTACAACAATGTGTGATGAAATAAAAATTAAAAAAAAATAAATTCAAAACACAAATAATTACATATACATAACAAATTATACAAACATCTGCCTCATTAGGCACTCAGCATTAAGATGTTAGTATTCAGACTGGTCAGCCTGATATCAGGATAAAGATGTTAGTATTCAGACTGGTCAGCCTGATATCAGGATAAAGATGTTAGTATTCAGATTGGTCAGCCTGATATCAGGATAATGGGATTGGGTGGACAATGATGCTACATATCTGCAGAATGATACCCCCGGTGCTAGACATCACTATAAACTGCTACACTCTAATAAAAATTGTTAAAGCTACGTAAAAAATCCAAACCACACATCTCGCTGATATAAAACAATCCCTAACTTGCCTGGATGTATACAAAAACTTGCCAATTTAATATGTATATAATAAGAGGAGTGAAAAATTATCAAAATTTAGCTACCATGTGTAAAAGTATGGCAGTAGCTTTTGGATGGTTTAATGAAGCATATAAAACTCAATTAAACACCACGTAAATGATATTAAAAATAATAACGACTGACTTTTGTGACTGATTTATTAAATGAAAAATCTGATAAATGTCCAGTATTACCTGCAGGACGTTTCCTTTCAATTCTCCCTTTTTTGTGTTGTGGTGCTTCTTTCTTCTGAAAAATACGTTCAAAATTCACTTTTATACAACACTTAGTGACAAGTTATAACCAACAAAGGTAACAGAAATTTCAGTGATTAGTTACAGACATTAAAAACATTAACAAAAGTTGTAACTAGTTAAATGGGGAAAAATTGGCTTACACAAATAATGAAGGAAAAGATTATTGTTATTGCTTTTGACCTAAAACAACAGATGCAGGTTTACTAGTGCCAAGGCAACTGAAGAAACCAAATCAAAATTTAAACCACCACTCTTTTTTGGTCACAAGTCTAGCATCCTAACCTTGGAGTCTTGAGTAAAAAAAAAATAGCTTCTAACAATAAAGCATATACAATGATTGCTCAACATGATATATTCTGATGATGCAGCAAATTCAGTCATATGGTGGATGCAGCTTGAAGTCGTAAGGGGCAATAAATCTTTAAAAATTCTAAGGAGCACAAAGATTTGTCAATGTGTGCATGAGGAGATAACAAAGTTTCATGGCCATAAAAACAGGTGCAAGACAAAATGTTGTCTTCCACTACATTCAGCTGCAAGCCCAAAAGGCAATAACTTGTAAAATTTGCAGGAGGAAAGTGATTTGTCAGTATACACTTCTGGGTTTAATAGTAATCCATCAAAAACTGCAAAAATAGTTGTGCCAAAGGGATTGCATGTCAGGACAGAAAGACACTATAATTCCTGTACAGATAAGTCGAAAAAAAAGTATATAATACTCTTCAGACAAAAGAAAGTTTACAAACCAAAAGCTAGAACTTGTACCTGTTAAATATGTACAACCCAACTGATATAATACTATAGCAAGTATAAAGACAGTCAAGAAAAAAAAATATGTCTGCCTTAAGTCCCACTGTTGCAAGGGGACAAGCATAGACCCAACATTGACATATCATATCATAAGAAACATTCCCAATATGTCTGATGAAAACATGCCAAGTGGTTCAAATGAAGTTGAAAAAAGGCATTTTGGCCACTACTGAAGCCACATCACTGCTTGATTAGATTATCCTGATTCGGTAAAGCATGTCCTGAGGAACAATTGAACCTGTTTGAAAATAGCCAAGCAGTTTTGAGAAAACAGTTGCAAAAAGCAATGTGACAATACATCAATACATGCTCAACAATTTACTCTGCATGTAGGGCCATACTACAAGCTCTACAATATGGCGAGCTAGAAAAATAAAGTTAAAAATATGTGTGCCTGCTTATGCATTCTTGGAACTGCAAACTCTATACTTTGGTTACAATCCATTTGAAAGTAAATCATTATATCCTAAATGGAAAAATAGTAGCCAAAGTAATTCACATGAACATCTGTGTGTGTAGCCCATGATAAAAGTAACATCTGATGTTTTCAGTCCAAATAATTTGGCAAAACCAATATCAACAAGAAGGCATAAACTGCACAGTTGTTAAAGCAACATAGTATAATCTTTCTGAATTATACCGGAAAGCAGGGATCGTCCTGGGCTTCGCCAATGTCGCAAATTGCTATTTTTTCCTTATTGTCGACAAAAAATACCAGTTAGCGAGTCTTTTTGACAGTTTAATTGTACATACGATCATGGATTTAGAGTGGAGAAATTCAATGCAACCATGAAAGGAACTATATTCCCACATGTTCCTATTGACAAACCCGTCTGTACAGTACAATGTTACATCATAATTTGCTAATGTTGACCTCTGGCCTACGTACAGTATTGCTATGATACCTACAATCAACCAACTTATGAAGATGTGCACAGAAACAATTGAACGACAGCTAATCCTTCCCAGTTTTTTAAAAAAATATACCAGCAAATAGTTTTGCCGACCCTAGAGAGAAAATTGATCACCTTTGAAGTACCGATTACTGTGTATAAATACCAAGCAAATGGAAAAAAATCTCTATCAGAATTATATACTGTCAGTAATGCAACATTATCATGGGTATACGCAAGTTAGACATCGCATGTTCATCATCTCAGCCTTAAGGAGTAAATTAACAAAGTTAACAGCATTCGGATTTAATGCAAATTCCTCGAAGACAGTCACTCATCCAGACGTTATTCCTGGCAATCCTGCTCATTGATCTTTTACTTTTGCCTTCAATCCTGTTGTCTGCAGAGACTTAAACCATGCAACAAGAAATATCAACACAAATAAGTTTTGCATAACTGAATAATTTCTCAAAAACGATTGAGTCCAAAAATACACAGATTTGAACCTGCCATCAGGAAGTTTTTATATTTAAGCATCGTTTTCACTAATATTCTCCGATTTTACAGGTCCAATACACGTGAAATTTTCAAAAACAACAGACCATTTCTCCCTGTGGAGTGGGTTATTTGCCTTCCCCTCCCAATGTGCCCCCCATTTCATATTTTATACAGCAGCTAAAGGTTAGACTTGAACCTCTGTAACATACTTCAAAGACACCGCCATTACAGTGAGTGATGCACTAGCAATTGATTGACAAATAAACCCTTTTCTGTCATAACTAATAATGCCCAAAAGGGGTATGCATTTGTTCTTTCCAATTTTGTATCAAGCTACTATACATATGAGAACTATTTTCTACATTTTATATCCCACCGTAATTCCTTATTGTTAAAGTGAGAAAGCCTGCCAGTAGCTTCTCGTGGGTTGATGGTTCTTCCTGGGGTTTTCCAGGGTTCTTCTTCCAACATTAATACTGGCTGCCATGTATAGCCTATCTTGTGATGAAAATGGCGTTAAACCGTATAACAACTTATAAACTCGTGGCTCCATAACAAAAGCGTGCCGACATATGAGCACAATGCTGAACAACCTCCACAAAAGCATACCCGACAAAACCATGCAGGTATAAATTAAGTTGAAGTAAACAGTGTGTGTGGTATTCAAAAATCTGAAGCCAAGACCATTATTCTCATTCCAATTCTAATTAACTGTAACCTGAAATCAAAATAATTTACTTTCATGTTTTCAGATGAAATAATTATAATTAACTTTAACTGACTGCCGGTTATTTGCCAAATACAACGCGATCGTATACAACATTAGCATTTAGATTAATAAACCCAGTAAATGTTAGTTGAACCATTTTAACAATTACAATTATATCTTTTTATTTGTAATATTTGGTCTTACATAGATGAACGATTAGCTAAGTACTTAGAAAACATTTTTAAAAAATGTTTTTTCTTGTTATTTACATTTTTCGCAGGGTGCATGTTGATGTTTTTTGTTCTGGCGTGCTTTTGTTGTTTTATTCCTGAATTGATATGATGGTCACTAATGCCTATATATATGGTACATTTATGCCAGGTGTTGACTCTTGTAAGTTTCATTGGTGGGAATGGAGATCCAAGTTTGCGCATCAAATAAAACTCTACAGCATTCAGTGAGATCTACTTTGTTAAGCTAGCTATAACATGAGGGGGAAATTAATTAAAAAATGAACTAGATGCTGTAGATGTCAGCTAAGTTGATATTTTTACATTAATAATGCTTTTTCAGATGTAAAATAGTCATCATCATGTAAGGATTTATTTTATAAGATTATAGCTGTACTGATTGTTGTCAATAAAGTAACAACTATCCCGTGTTTTCCAATTTTCAATTTTCATAGCCTATTATTACATTAATAGACTTGGTAAAATATTCACTATTTTGGCGACCCTTTTTGAAAATTGGCAACAAAATATTGCAGTTGGCATTTTTTTTTGCAACAACTTTTTAAAAGCCAGCACCATCCCTGGGAAAGTGGCCTTAAAACTAATGTAAGAAATGTTTTTAACATAAAAGAGGATCGCTGACGTAAATAGAAAGTTATTCGGACAGTTTCATAAGTCATCCTCTGATATTATTTTAGCAAAAATTTTTATGAGTTCTTTATTTTCAAATTCAAGCTTAATATATTGTAAAATTGTGCTTATTTTTTCTGGAATCAAAGAGAACTATCATAAAATGAAGCTGACTTAAATATTGCAATTTCTTTGTTTTGATTTTGAATCATAGGTTACCACCAAAACCAGTCATAAAATGAAACAATAAATCATTTTCTCTCTGTTGTCTTCTATGGCAACAAATTTATTAATAAAGTGCTTCTATGGAATGATCAACTTGTTCCAAATTAGGTGCTTATGTTGATATCTACAAACAGGCATACACAAATTATAGTGTGGCAACAGAAGTAACGAACATAATTTAGAATATTTTCCTACAACATATTCTGGCAGAAACTGAGCTCTTCCAAATGGAATCCTAGCTATTGGGTGAAGATTATGACAAATATTCATCTTCAAATGTTCATGAATTCCGGTAGCTTAGTGGTTAGAGGTTCTGCCTCGTATGTGGGAGGTTGCAGGTTTGAACCTTGACCGGGTCATACCAAAGACTTAATAAATGGTACTAACTGCTCCCTCACTTAGGGTTAAACATTAAAAGGTCAGTGTTAGGACTTGTCAGCCTGGTGTCAAAATAATGTGACTGGGTGGGACATCATGCCAGGTGTCTGCAGCATGATGTCCCAGTGCTAGACATCACTATAAACTGTCACACTGCAGACATCATATGGATATGTCTGAAAAATTGTTAAAGCTATGTTAAAAATCTAAAGCACACACCCACAAAGTTCATGAATTTAGACAGGTCGGTTCTTGTTTTTTATATGTGTCCCTTGCCAATGGAGTTGGAGACAGTATTATTAATGATAACTTCAAATACATTTGATGTAAATATTCCTACCAATGGCAAGAGTCTTGTTGAGATCGTCTTCACTCTCAATGTCAGTATCTTCATCCTCCTGTATATTCCTACCACTGGCCAATGTTGTGCAGAGTTCATCCTCGCTCTCAATCTCATTATCCTCCTGTATATTCCTACCACTGGCCAAAGTTGTGCAGAGTTCATCCTCGACTTCTATCTCATTATCCTCCTGTATATTCCCACCGGTGGCCAATGTTCTGTTGACATCTTCCTCACTCTCACTATCTCTTTATCCTCCTGTATTAAGCCATTATCTTCATTGTCTATATTCTCATCATCAAAATCTAGGCATGAAAAACAAAAGCAATTTTATATTATATGCCATTTAAGTTTAGGTCATTCAGAAAATATAGTGGTGTGTTGGGTTTGTATTGCATCATACAGCAACCACCAATCAAGTTTTAATTGAAACCCCTATAGAGTTACCACAAAAAAAAAAAAAACAGTTCTTACAGACTTGGCGGGCTTTTGTTCAAGGAATTTTCCAGACTGATGAAAATTTTCAAGATTTTTTTTTCCTTATTTAAATGTAACTTTCTTCATATTTCATTGCATAAATAGACACTGGAGTCAAAGAAAATAGACATAATTAAACACATAATTAATATCCAAACAAGTTATTATAGCAAAGGACACGACTCCATCTGACAAACTAAAGCACTGCTACTGGATCTATTCAATATTGTATTTCCGCAACAACAAAAAAAACCCCCAAGATTTCAACAAATTTGAGGATTTACAAAAGATAAATCAATCTGTTTCAAAATTCAAAGAATTTTTCATGGCAACTCAGACAGACCAGCCCCAACAAGTTTGTCCCAGTAAGGAAACTGATTTTTTTCTGTAAGACTGAACATTTTTCAGCATAAATATCAATAACTGCTATTGTAAAGTTGAAAAATATAATAAAAGTTTGAGAAACGACAACATTATGTTCAATTGAAAAGTTTGTAAAGTACACATAGACCTTTTTTCAGCTAGTACAGTTGCACAAAATTTAGTTCCAAACCCTACGCAACTCATTAGCTTGTTGCCATCTCTCAACCTGATGTAATTCTTGTAAATTCTTTTCCCATTTCATATGATGACTGTCAATCAAGTCAATCAATCTCCTGCCACGAGACATACTCAGATTGGCACATGATGTCATTTCCATCTTTAATTCTCAAAATTCTGATTATTTCTTTTTATTCTTCAGTGTTGGTTATTATCTTTTCAAGAGGTTTATTTCCTTTTTGTCTAAAACATCTATCACTTTTGGGATGCCGTTTTTAAAAAATTCTATAATTAACAATTTGATCATGCAGACCCTTCGCATAAACAAATAGGTGCAGTTTAAAGTGTCTACAGTGCCGCTGTAAAGTTAGTCTGGTTCCCTAGCTAATTTCATTCTAATATGAAACCCAGATCCAAATAAAATACAGATGAACCAATTATCTGGATTTTTTGGCAACAACCATTTTTCTGTGGTTTCTGCTTGCATGCCTAAGTCTATATTGTAAGGGCAATTTTAGTAAGTCTTATGGCATAATCATTAGAGTTGGCAGGTCTGACAACCCCTTAAATTCAAGAATTTATCAAGGTTATATGAACTTTGGGGGAAACAAATGCCCTTCAACCATAGAAATGAAGGTGTTTAGTGTTTTCCGCCTGTACCCCTATTGTTACTTGAAACAGCCCTCTGGAGAACAAGTCTCTATAGAGACCAACATTTCACTAGTTAACACTTTACAGGAATTAAAGTCCAAATGTATATGTACAGACTAATACGACAGTCATGTATCATACCATCTATTCCAATATCTTGCAATCTTTTATCTTGAAATTTAGCTGCATTACCAGAGTCGATGGCAAGCAGCAGACAACTCACTTGTGCAATTTCTACAGTGGAATCATGAAGCAGGGATCGTCCTGTGCTTCGCCAATGTTGCAAATTGCGATTTTTTTCCTTATTGGTGACAAAAAATACCAGTTGGCAGTTTTTTTGGCGACAGTCTTTTTGGCAGTTTAACTTGTACATACGATCATGGATTTGGAGCTGAGAAATTCAATGAAACCATGAAAGGAACTATATTCCCACATAAACAAATCCCGTGTTCATATTGACAAACCTGTCTGTACAGTACAATGTTAAATCAATTTGATGGCAAGCAGCAGACAACTCACTTGTGCAATTTCTACAGTGGAATCATGAAGCAGGGATCGTCCTGTGCTTCGCCAATGTTGCAAATTGCGATTTTTTTCCTTATTGGCGACAAAAAATACCAGTTGGCAGTTTTTTTGGCAGTTTAACTTGTACATACGATCATGGATTTGGAGCTGAGAAATTCAATGAAACCATGAAAGGAACTATATTCTCACATAAACAAATCCCGTGTTCATATTGACAAACCTGTCTGTACAGTACAATGTTAAATCATAATCTGGTAATGTTGACTTCACAGTTTGAACCATATTGCTAGATAGCTACAATCCACTGACTAATGAAGACAGGAATGGAAACAAGTAATTGAATGACAGCTAATCCTTCCCAGTTTTTTTTTAAAAATATACCAGTAAATAGTTTTGCCAACCCTAGAGAGAAAATTGATCACCTTTGAAGTACCATTTGCTGTGTATAAATACCAAGCAAATGGTAAAAAATCTCTATCAGAATTTTATACTGTCAGCAGTGCAACATTATCATGGGTAAAGGCAAGTTAGACATTGCATGTTCATCATCTCAACCTAAAAGTAAATTAACAAAATTAACAGCATTTGGATTTAATGCAAATTCATCGAAGACAGTTGCTCATCCAGATGTCATTCATGGCAATCCTGCTCATTGATCTTTTACTTTTGCCTTCAATCCTGTTATGTCTGCAGACTTAAACTATGCAACAAGAAATATCAACACAAGCAAGTTTTGTATAATTGAATAATTTATTTCTCAAAACGAATGAGACCAAAAATACGCAGATTTAAACCTGCCATCAGGAAGTTTTTATATTTAAGCATCATTTTCACTAATATTCTTCGATTTTACAGGTTCAATACACATGAAATTTTCAAAAACGACATGCCATTTCTCCCTGTGGAGTGCGTTATTTGCCTCCCCCTCCCAATGTGCCCCCATTTCATATTTTATACAGCAGCTAAAGGTTAGACTTGAACCTCTGTAACATACTTGAAAAACACCGCCTGTTACAGTGAGTGAAGCACTAGTAAATGATTGACAAATAAACTCTTTTCTGTCATAAGTAATAATGCCTAAAAGAGGTATGCATTTGTATTTTCAAATTTTGTATCAAGCTACCATACATATAAAAACTATTTTCTACATTTTATATCCCACCGTAATTCCTTTTGTTAAAGTGAGAAAGCCTGCCAGTAGCTTCTCGTGGGTCGGTGGTTCCTCCCGGGGTTGTCCAGGGTTCTTCTTTCCCTATTAATACTGGCTGCCATGTATAGCGTATCTTGTGATGAAAATGGCGTTAAACTGTATAACAACTTATAAACTCATGGTTCCATAACAAAAGCGTGCCGACATATGAGCACAATGCTGAACAACCTCGACAAAAGCATACCCAACAAAACTGTGCAGGTATAAATTAAGTTAAAGTAAACAGTGTGTGTGGCATTCAAAAATCTGAAGCCAAGACCATTATTCTCATTCCAATTCTAATTAACTGTAACCTGAAATCAAAATAATTTACTTTCATGTTTTCAGATGAAATAATTATAATTAACTTTAACTGACTGCCGGTTATTGGCCAAATATAACGGGACAACATACAACATTAGCATTTAGAGTAATAAACTCAGTAAATGTTAATTGAACCATTTGAACATGTTACAATTACAGTTATCTCTTCTTATTTATAATATTTGGTTTTACATAGAAGAATGATTGGCTAAGTACTCAGAAAACTATTTTAAAAACGATGTTTTTTTTGTTATTTAAATCTTTCGCAGAGTGCATGTCGACGCACTTTTGTTCTGGTGTGCTTTTGTTTTATTCCTGAATTGATATGATGGTCACTAATGCCTATATATATGGCACATTTATGCTAGGTGTTGACTCTTGTAAGTTTCATTGCTGTGAATGGAGATTCAAGTTTGCGTAAAAAAAAAACTAAAGCATTGCATTCAGTGAGATCTACTTTGTGAAGCTAGCTATAACATTGGACAAGGAATTTAATAACAAAAAATGAGCTATACGCTGTAGATGTCAGCAAAGTTGATATTTTTGCATTTGATAATGCTTTTCTTCAGATGTAAAATAGTCATCATGTAATGATTTATTTTATAAGATTATAGCTGAACTGATTGTTTGTCAATAAAGTAACAACTATCCTATGTTTTTCAATTTTCAAAGGATGTTACATTAACAGACTTGGACAAATAATCACTATTTATTTGGGCAAGACTTTTTGAAAATTGGCGACAAAATATTTTGGTTGGCAATGTTTTTGGCGACAACTTTTTAAAAGCCAGGACCATCCCTGATAAAGGCAGTAGAAATCCTTGTGGATATTCATGTCATGGCCATGTGGTTTGCTAGCCATTCTAATTCACCAGGAGTTAGGTCAAAAAGCTGGAAGATAATGCAGAAAGACTGCAATAGTGGCAGCACCATATATGACTACAAATGCACCCCCCATGTGAAAATCCCTGAATTTTCACCTTAAGCATTATTTTTTGTCCTAATATTACCAACAGAAAAAGCAAAAAATGTCAGTGGCTTCTTTTAAACAGCAACTGATCCCTTTTCAAAATCTGTTTAGTGAATTAGAGTATCTCTAAATTTATCTAAACTCTAGTTTTCCATATTTTTCACACTTAATCCTAGAAAATATCAGCTTGCAATTCGTAGCTCTGAAGAACATGTATGTGATGGGGACAATGCTAATGTCATATCATTTCATATATGCTTAAAGAGAACATGTCATATGCAGGTAACTTTGTATGCATAACAGTCAAATCCTGATCTTTCCATCTGAGAAGAACTGCAGGTGTCAAGTCAAACATAATGCAAAGTGAATGCCTCCAGACTGAGTATCTCAGTACATCTAAATCAAACTGGAGCCAAAACTGACTAGATACCTATTTATTGTATCTAAACCCATTCATCACAACAGACTGGAAAAGCGGTCAGGGGAAGTGCATAAACACTATGGACCGACTTTTCGGTCATGGGCAGAGTTCTTCTTTAACATTAGGAATCAGTACACAATTAATAAAATCCGGTTCAGTACCCACGAATGTAGTCCCAGTCTATTTTTAGATCACTTTTTCCGGTCTAAATTTGGTGGTGATACTAGAGTTCGATTTTGGCATTCTTGGTAAGGATTTAAAGGCAATTGATTATTCTTTAAAATGTGAGCTTATGGTGTGGTTGTCTGTGTGTATTTCGGTGACAGTGCACATTGAGTAATAAGGTCATGGTGATGATCCGGAAGTGAAATCTGTGATCCGTTGCCTGGTGTTTTGTTTACAATTCAGCCTCTCAAAAAAATGCAGGTCAACCCTTGACAAGAACTAAACCGTAAAGTCATCTTTGAAAGTATTTTAGATTAACATATGATTTGTATTGATTGTCACACAGTGGAAAGTTCAGTACTGAGAAACAAATGTAGAGACCATATATTAAAATTAATTGTGTACTATGGCCATTAGTACCCGACTAAATAACTTTCGGGGTACCTCTAATAACTTCCATCTTGTAATGTAGATGTTATATTTGGATGATCTCCTGAGTTTAGCTTGTATACATCTAGAAATATCAAACAAAGTAGGAACTTTTAACATGTTTTCCGAATGCTGAAAATTGTATCCAAAATGGCGGCGTCTGAAGATATTTAAGAGAACAGTTATCGGAGGATTTTAATATTTTCGACCTGGTAAATTTGGATGAAAATTAGAGAAGACGTATGGAGAGACAATGGAATGCACTTGTGGGTGACAGTGATGACGATGAAGAGGACTCTGAAGGTTTTGAACCAGAGGAATTGTACGCTCCACATGGTTTTGTTTGGACCAAGCCGGAAAACCAAACAGATTTGTTTCAGTTTTCTGACAGAGTTGGGTACACCCGTGTTAGATGGCTCCAGGAAAGCTTCCGAATATTTTCAAATATTCTATTCAGATGAAGTTTTTGGAAAAATTGTCCGTTTAATGAACTTCAATGCGACGATCAAACGTGGCAGAGCGATATAGGTGTGTGGACAGATCTCACCATGGAGATCATTTTGGTTCATTTTATAGAATTTTATATATTATGGACACCATGAAAGAAAGACTTGTGCTGCTACTGTGATTATTCACTAGTACATCTAGGGTCAATTGATCAAGTTTTGAGAACTTTCTAAGTTTTCCAAGAGGTAATAAAATAATTACTTGTATTTTACCTGTTGTTACCTGTATGCACCTGCATTTTAACAGTTGTAATAGATATGCACATTTTATTAAATTAGTCATAAAATATGATTGTTAACCTTGATTTTGACACCTAATCCAGCCAGATATCTTTAACATTGGCAAAGTTATGTTGTTTCAAAGTTCACGTCATTTTGCTTTACAACTCCAAAGTTACTTAGTGTTGAGGACTACAAAGTTACTTAGTGATGAAAGGGTTTTAATACAAGAGACATCTTCACATTCATCTTAAACTTGCATCTTTTGCCATTTTTTAAACAAAAATTCTAAAATCAACAGTTTGATCATGCAGATGCTTCACATGAACAAATAGGTGCAGTCTAAAGTAGTCACAGTACTAATTCAACTCCCATAGTAAACACCATCATATTTAAAATTCAATAACCTAAAATTTATGGGTACTGATGATCAGACCTATATTTCTCCATGCACAACTATCCTTGGTGAAAGCTTCTATGTGGAGAACACCATATGAGACGCGGCAATTTTTTTGACCTACATGTGCATGAAGCACATGTTATTGATTCTGCACTAAGCGAATCAAGTGCTACTTTCATTATTGAGTAATCCTAAGTCAAGTCTTTAAAAATACTAAAATTGCATCAATAGAAATTTGTCTATATTTTTTTTAAAATTACACATAGGATAAGCTTTCAAAAGATATTTTTACTAAAATTTTACTTTACATTATTAACCAATTATGGACCACCAAACCTGTATATACTCTATTATTTCTTCATCCATTTCTAGACTGGTTCACAGTTCTTCCATATAATTACTACTGTGTGTCCTATAACCAAAGCTAAATTTTTTAGAAAGATGCATATTTTACTCATAGATATTGTAACATAACGGAAACAAAGAATTGGCCATACTTTTGCAAAAATATTAGTGAAATGGCGTTTTATGTGATACCACTGTATAGAGTTAAATTGCATCCATATTACATGTTGCTGTGTTGTATGGCACTTATTTGTGGATTATTCTTATTATAATAATTGTTTTCTGCCTTTGTATCTTCATGTTATCTTTCTATGTCATGCATGCTACACAAAAGAAATACAAACATGCTGAGATCAACAAGTATGACATCACAGGGTATCAAATTATATAACACATTGTATTTTGATCTCTTTCTTGCTATTAGACAAGTTTTATATGTTTTAAATTTCAAAATTGCATTTCTTTTCTTTCTGACTGTCACAGATATAAGATACAATGCATCAGTATTCTTCACATTCAGAGAAAACCAATAGGTGTGCCACATGACAGGTCAAAATGATAAGAGGTCATTGCCCTTCTATGACTAAAAGAAATACAAACACCCATGAAACAAAATATTCTGACATTCCCAAACTAATTAAACTATCAACACATCTGATTTATCACCCCCAAATCTCAACAAGAAGGTATAAAAGGCAAAGAAAAGTTCATTAAGTTTTATTATACAGAAGAACTAAATAAATGAGTGCTAATTTTTACCAAAAAACTATGGGAAAGGGTAAGGAAAAAAGAATAGACAATCATTCCTTCAAGCTTGGTTATGTTTCTCACCAAAAAGGAAAAAATGTTCATCAACCCAAAAGACAAAGCCACTTAAGGTCTGTTACATAAGGACAACAATAGACTGATTTGAAAACGCTATGCAAAGTTCCTATAATGTTTATATTACTGTTGGAGACAGTAAGCCCATGTGCAAACTGCTTCGGCCAAAATCAAGAATTAAGCTGGAGGCGAATAAATATGTGGAAAAGTTTGCAATGCCAGGTTAAGTCCATATTTCTATGCAATATTCAGACACTGATATAATTTATCGCTGCATAAACTACTTGGTAAATTTAAGTAATAGAATTGATTGCATATGAAAGTGGTCTAATACATAAATTGTTTACCTATATTTACCCAAAACTCATAATAAGTTAAGAAAAAGCCTCAACATCATTATTGTGGCTATTTTCCACATCAAGCAATGTTAAATTACTTTCTTTTTCAATATAAAGCTGAATAAAATACTTAAATTATTGAAAAACGAGTAACAACACAAACCTTGTAATCATTAAATTACAGTCAAAGGGGAGGTAACATACCTTGATTTGTTTACCATGTAGCAAGCTCTAATTTACAACTAAATGGTTCTATTCTATCAGTTTATAGTTAGTGTAGAGCAATTTTGTCTATACAAATAGCTTTTGTTTCAAATCTGAGACCATATTTCTGATATGAAGCTCTTTTTTTCTTCATATATTCACATCAACAGATCTGAAATTATCCATGGAGAGAGAGAGAGAGAGAGAGAGAGAGAGAGAGAGAGAGAGAGAGAGAGAGAGAGAGAGAGAGAGAGAGAGAGAGAGAGAGAGAGAGAGAGAGAGAGAGAGAGAGAGAGAGAGAGAGAGAGAGAGAGAGAGAGGATAGTACATTACACATGCATGTTGAGTATCAGCTAGGTAAATCTACAGTGTTAAAAACAAAATTAAACAAGAACACACAGTGGAATCAGTGAATTGAAAGACAAAATGCAGCTTACCAAAGAATATAATCTTTAAGAGAAACTTCCATGGCATGGTTCATAGTGCTGTCCATAACTGCAACCATGGAGATGGAGAATCTTGGGTTAAGATGTGTCAATCTAATGGTTGTCTAATTTCAGCTTGCAGTTCTGTGGCACAAAATCTGAAAAGCAAGCAATATATATATATATATATATATATATATATATATATATATATATATATATGTTTAAAGTAAGTACAGTATATAAGAGAAAAAAATTTGAGAAAAGGGTATTTCTTTGTGGCATGTGCAGTTTTGTGCAGTCCTTGCATTTTACACTGCTCTCTGCTTTGATCTACTGAATGTGTCTCTTAAAGATAAATGATCAGTATTGATATAAAGGTGATTGTGACATAAGTGGTTTACAGTTAAAATCTCTCCCCCACCCCCTTTTAGAGGAATTGCTGCATATTATAAATAGTATTTAACCATATAAGCCAATCTATGGGAACCAACATATGAAATTTTGCCATCAGGCCATGCAAGTCTCTTTTTTCCTAAGCTATCTACTGCCCCTGTCCAGTGTATACAACCCTTCCCATATGTTTTGTATAGAATTTATTTCAAAATTACATGCAAACCATGAAAAAACGACTCCATTATGATGGTCATATGCAAAAACCACCAAAATGATACCCTGTATTCATGTGGTAACCATGGAAACAACTGGCTCTTATTATGGTATAGGTTGCATATAGGAGTCACGGTACTAATTCAATTCCCATAGTAAACATATGGAAACACCATCATATTTAAGATTCAATAACCTAAAATGTATGGGTACTGATGATCAAACCTATATTTCTCCATGCACAACTTTCCTTGGTGAAAGCTTCTATGTTCTTCCATATATTTAGTACCATTTGTCCTAAAGCATTTTAAGTGCTATTGTAAAGTTAGTCTGGTTCCCCGACAAATTTCACTAATTCTAATATGAAACCTGGATCCAAATCAAATGCAGATGAACAAATTTTCCGAATTTTTCGGCATCAATAATTTTTCCGAAGTGTTTGCTTTTATGATGCACTTTCACTTTCATAAAACACGAATGAAGACAATATTGGGGTGTCCAACATAAAAAACAAATATCAAAAATGGGGTGTCAAGGGTCAGAGAAAACTCGGACTAAGGAGGCGGATGCTAACAATCCCGTTGGTTTTTCACTTTCACTTTCATAAAACACGAATGAAGACAAGCTTTTGACATAATTTGATTTTTAAATTGGACATAAACTCATCATTGTAAATTCTGAGCAATTAAAGCTGCGAATTTTGTATTAGCCAAGGCACATTTACCCTAAATTTCCTTTTATATACAATATACATTGTAAATTATGTTTCAAGATGTCTGGTTATATTTTCAAATGACTATTTCATTAATTAACCCAAACAAGCATTCCATTACTGGATTTGTATTCAATATATACACTGTACAAAAATACTTTTTGATACATTTTTGCAGGTTAAAAAAATAAAATAAGTTGTTTGCACTTGCTATGAGTAAAAACCATGAAGAGGATTATTTTATTTGCTAATTTGTTATGTCTTATGCTCTGATCTTCTCAAAAATAACATATTTATTAACTTGAGATTTTAAAATTGGCCTGTTGTCCCTATCGGATGTACGCCAAATGTCGACATTAATTGATTCAAAGATGATGGTGGTATTAATAGTTAGAAAGGTCTTATGACAGTCCAGAGCTTCTGCAACTACCCTATCAGTAAACAAAGTTATGGTTGTGAGATATCATGTCCGGAGTATCCAAGCAGTAAACAAAGTTAAATAAACTGACTTTTTCATAAACTCCAACAAACATACAACTCTCAATCTGTCACTATAAATAATTTCCCACTCCGTAGACTGATCTCGTGTTATACTCGTCCATATGAAACACCACGACGCTCAAGCCAACAAACGAGTCTTATTCTAGTATCCTGTATGATTTCCAGCGACAACAGCTGGTAGACTGGTTTCATATGGTACTCTTTCTTTCCTGCAAAAGTTCGGAAACCAGATAATAACACTGTCATGTTGCAGAAAAGTACGAAATATCACTAAGGACTGAGGGGAGACAATCCAAACTATAATTTTCTGGATCTAAGAATTTGGTGTAAACGCAGTAACTAAACGTTGAAGAATTAGAATATCATATCGAAAACCCCTACATGGTATTTGGGAACGTAGCATGTCCCCACCCACACACAAAAACGAGATATGTGCTTTAGAAAGCAAAATCGATAAAATAAAATAATGTACATCTTTGGAATCAGTGCCGAATTTAGACAAAGCAAGGCCCTAAGCTATGGGAAGCTATAGAGGCCATATTTGGTTTAAAATAAATTTGAGGGAGCCCTTCAAACTGAGGTCAGATTTTAAGGCCCTAAGCTGTAGCTTTTTTTTAGTTTATGCCTAAATCTGGTACTTTTTGGAATGCTACGGTACTCAAGTGGCAATCAAAACTGAAACAGAAAATGAGGGAATTTCCTGCTCAGATTTTTTTCTAAGAATAAACAAGGTATCAGAGTATACCACCAGCCGATTTGAAGAACAAGATAACTGCTAATACATCATCTCTGCAGTCTTATAAAAACAAAATAAATGTTAATAAAAGAATTATAAAATCTTTGGAAACAACTTACCGTTTGCATATTACTAATTCGACTGTTACGGTCAAAAGGATAGAAGATATTCCATTATTCCATTCCTTGAATTTTACAACTTGCAATCCGAGGCTAAGTAAGCTAAATCGGATTCTAAAGAACTTTTTAATCGAGAAGTTGTTAGAAGTATCAGTGTTATGATAGTGACAAAATTAGACAAAAAGAAAATGCCAATAAGAAAAGATTTCAATTACTTGAAACAAACTTTTGCAATATCGACAGAAACATTCTAAACTGTGTTGGAACTGATGCAGTTAAATAAACGAAAAAAAAAAAAAATAAGAGATAATCAAAATTCATTCTATCACCTAGATGGGTGACAATAATATTGCATTGTTTAATAGAATTAGAACGTTGAAAGAGGAAATTGATAAATTAAATGTAGTTTGAGGAAAAATCTACATCATGCGTGGATGTATATTGGTTAAAAATTTCGCGCTATACTGAGCCAGAAGGGTACGTATTGTTATGTTTATTCAGTGAAATTTAACAGGAGCAGCTTGAAGTGCTGATGAGTTAGTCATTGCCAGCTTGTATATTGGGCCTGTACAATTTTGGGACCTTTCATGTCCAGAATTTTATATGGTTTAGAGGTAAACAATACGCGTGTTGCTAACTCATTAGACGTTATAAAATGAATAAGATAAACTTTACAGATGCGATTAAACCTGTACACTCTATATAGAAATAAACATATTCGAATATAAGTAACAGTAGGTTAAAATAAACTTAGCCAAGACACGTATTTTCATTAATGAAATATTTAGATAACTAGATTTGAAGACAGTAATTAAACAACTTCGACCGGAGATCGAACCCACGACCTCCAGCAATCTAGGCGGACGCTCTAACCACTAAGCCACTGGAACTGTTTTGTAGTAATAGTAGCAGCAGTGGTAGTAGTAGCAGCAGTATTGCAGCTCTGGCAGATAATGATTGAAACATTTTTTAAATTCCAACCGGCAAATTCTCGTGAGGACAGTGTAAATGAGTGTCCTCGTCTGGGATTGTTGTATCCTATATGACTTTCTTACATTCGCAAATTATTGGTATTTTGCCGAGATTGAAAACATTGAAAACAATGAAATATTTGTATACATTAGGCATTATCTATCTTTGTGTGTGGCATGGGTTTACTAGGAGTGTTACCAAACAGCTGGAGATTATGTCGCTATGATTTTAAATTCTAACTTTCTTTATTCCTTTGGTTGTAACGGATATTTTTAAAACTTAAAAGTTTCAATATTGAATATGCCTTCAATTAATTTTGATCATATAAACACATCTCATAGTTTACGCGTAAATTTAAGTGTCAAATTTTTTTTATTCATTGTTTTGTTTATTTTTGATAGAGAATTTATGTATTTCATTCCGATTTATTTTTGTAATTAAGTAAATCTAAATGCTCTACAGAAAACGTGCACAACGAAATTAGTGAAAGCTTCTACTGTTTTTAGTTTTTCATAAACGTATGTATTCCTTTTCTAGATATTTCTAATGGCTGACAGAACGATATCGCAGGTGAAATTGTATCACGAACAGATTAAAGAGAAGTTTAAAGAGACGAAGACCTTCACACTAAATCTTCAGGTTGATCCAGAACTCCAGAGTTTCCTGGACCAGAGGTCAAATATTGGGAAGGTCGTATGCAGATTGGAACACGAGAGTTCTCCGATCGCAAGACCAAAGAAGCCATTGAAAGACTATCAAATTAAGATTCGGGAAGCTGTGGAGATAAAAGTGCCTGGTGATCAGGATCACTTCTAAACAGGGCTTACATTTTTACAAGATGATCAAGTGATGCTGACTGATTTCAATAACAAGAGAGTTCTTTTACTCAACTCCTCGTACCAATACGTCGCCAGCCTACCGTTGGCAGAAAGGCCATGGGACATTTGTTTAGTGGATCATAAGGAGGTGGTCGTCTCTTTACCAAGTACGAAAACACTTCAGTTCCTGTATGTAACAAGCGGGATTATCAAACTCACCAGGAAGATTGCAACCAGATATCAATGTAGAGGTGTCGCTCCAGCAGGAATAGGAAAGATAGTTGTATCTAGTTCAACTAATAGTGAAGGAAAATCCTACTGGAGTCTGATCTCCAGTACAGGAGAGGAAGAGAAGTGTCATCAGTTTGACTGCCATATTGACAAGTCATCATTTTATACCGCTCTCAGTTCATCATGTACACGTGTTTACATTACTGTATGCCTTGTCAATTCCCTGTACTGTTTCAATATGGATGTTAGGATGATGTTTGTCTACAGTCCTGACAGTCTCCGTCTTACTACAGGTGTTGCTATAGACAGGGATGATAACGTTTATGTGGTTGGATACGGGTCTCACAGCATACTCCAGCTGACACAAGACGGCGTTTGCATTAGAATCATAACTGAGGGTTTTCCTGACAAACCAACTGCCATTTGTTTCAATAACAGCCGTGATGAGTTTGTTATAACTAATAGTTTTGAATATTCAAGAAAAATATACATGTTTAGCTTTAAGTAATAAGTAAACCAGTGTTGTTTCTCAGCCTTCATACTTGATAGATGGATACTTATATGTTTATGTTCGGATCATTTGGTTGCACAATGCCAAAGGCATCTTTCACAGGACCAAGGGAACATACTATACATCCCACTTATATTTTGGTAAGAGTTGTAAAAACTTATGATACGTGTTACCTACATGATATACTCCATGACTGGAAGGCAAGGAAAACATATGCAAAACTAAAACCTAACCGAAGGTGTACATACAAAATCAACTTTTCTTTTAGAGCGTGTTATATTTTAATAAGATTACAGATTCATAAAACTGTCATTTGAAGTCATTCATCACTCTAAATGAAACTTCTAATATATAATTTCAGTTGTGTTTTCTGCATCACTCCACGTCAGTATTCTAATTTCTTATTCATTAAAAAAATTCTTATTCACTTTAACCAAAATGTATCTCCCGCGTGTTTTAAATTACCGGAGTTATCTTTTGTAATGTTAAGTTTTCGTTTTATTTCTACTCCTTTTATCTAAAACACCTACAGAGTATTGGATTATCAGAACCACGTAATTGTTTTCCTGGCTGGAATAGTTAAAAATTTAATTTTCTGTTCAGACACTTAATTTTCGGTGCAATATTTTATATTCGTTCATTAAAGATATTATTATTTGTATTAATTGATATTCATAAATCTCTCCCAGGCATCAAAAATGTTTGTATTTCTGTAGCAAATGTGGCAAAAAAATCAGTATATAAAAATGCTCCATTTTGAACGTTTTTCTGATTTTTCAGTTATTAATAAATTTGGGTAGTGCAAGCAAAAATTATTAAATGATACATGCTAAAAATAACTAGATCGGTCTCTGTGACGTCATTTTGCTTTTTGCATTTTTCAAGGAGTCTACTGTTTCAAATCTTACACAAGTTTTGTTCCTTGTTCTTGTGTGATAATGTATGCAAACAAACATGTTTTGGCGTGTGTATGTGTGTGTGTGTGCGCATTTGCCAGCATTTTTTAATGAAAGGTAAAACAATATTTTGCATTAATTTTAATTGAAAGAAAGTCATTATCGTTATTTTAACTGAATGATTGTCATTATCGCTTCCTTTCAAGTCAGAAAGCGATTTTAGCTAGTTATTTAACCTGGGACACTTCTGTGTGTGTGTGTGTGTGTGTGTATATATATATATATATATATATATATATATATATATATATATATATATATATATATATATATATATATATATATATATGTGTGTGTGTGTGTGTATGTGTGTGTGTAACAATATATATGGTTTATCCATTTCATAAAAGCATTATTTGTATAATTACAAAATAACAACTGATCTTTACATATAATGCAGTATCGCAAAATCGCAAACAAATATATATTTACATCAATAAAGTACTTTGAACTCAGTTCGACATGACCTAAATCTTACAAATATATTTATAATCGTACATCAATTGAGAACTGATGTCTGGTACTCTTGACATCACTGAAATATCAAGTATAGGTCTATATATGAGAGAGAGAGAGAGAGAGAGAGAGAGAGAGAGAGAGAGAGAGAGAGAGAGAGAGAGAGAGAGAGAGAGAGAGAGAGAGAGAGAGAGAGAGAGAGAGAGAGAGAGAGAGAGAGAGAGAGAGAGAGAGAGAGAGAGAGAGAGAGAGAGAGAGAGATTTGTAGCGCGTTTCTTTTCATCCATATAAACATTTGCTACTCTACACGTTCCATCTTTTCTTTTTCAGTGGTAATGATATCTAATCATCCATCCATCCATCCATCCATCCATCTATCCATCCATCTTTAGTGTCAATGATTTATTAAAAATTTGGAAGCAAACTATAATTAAAGTTCTATCTAGTTCGTTTCCAAGCATTTATGCATGTCTGACGCGAATGTCTGACATCGGAAGTGTTATTTAATACGATATCTTGATCTGGGTGATGTAACTAATGTTACAAGTTGATATGCATCGTGCTGAGGGGAAGAGAAAGTTTGTAGGAAATTCGGTTCGTAAAAGTAAAGAGATAGGATAATTGCTTGGCACTCGACATATATTCCTGATAGTGTGAGGCTTTGATTAAGATCAAAGAAAAATGATTATCTCCGAGTCATGATATTTTTTCCCGTAGCATTTACAGAAGCTTACAAGAAAAGTTTGTATTACTGCTTTTTATATGTCATTTGAGAGACATACTAGTTGATAGAACGTGGGTCTGAAATAAAACCATATAGTGAAATCTAAAATGAAGGATCACTCGTAACAAGGAAAAACAACAGTACAAGTTAAGGAACATAGATGATGTCTCTAATGACTGAAAAGCACGAAACACTGGTGTCTTAAAAACTTGAATGAGCTTGAGTTCCATCACTTGGACCTATTCAGAAGACTTTATAAGTCATAAATCAACATTTTTGTGATTTAATATATTACAATGCCTTTCTATAGTTTATCTTAAAATCTTCAGAAAAGGAGGAATAAATATCTCTCTCTCTCTCTCTCTCTCTCTCTCTCTCTCTCTCTCTCTCTCTCTCTCTCTCTCTCTCTCTCTCTCTCTCTCTCTCTCTCTCTCTCTCAGACTATTATATAGACCTATACTTGATATTTCAGTGATGTCCAGAGTACCAGATATCAGTTCTCAATTGATGTACGATTATAAATATATTTGTAAGATTTAGGTCATGTCGAACTGAGTTCAAAGTACTTTATTGATGTAAATATATATATATATATATATATATATATATATATATATATATATATATATATATATATATATATATATATTTGTTTGCGATTTTGCAATACTTACAACATGTCAATAATTATAAGTGTTAAGTTCCTGCTGTTTTGGGGGTGGGGTGTAAAAATGGTAGATATTGTTGCAAATACTGACGTGTATTTTTAGTTGCGTAATAGGTTATAAGATCCAATCGCCTACATAAAAATGTGAATAAATAACAGTACCTAACGATTCCGTTGTGTGGTGAATGAGCTAAACTATATTACAAAAATGAAGGAATCTTAATTTGAAAGGTAATAAAAATCATTGATGTTGGGGTATGCACAGAGACAATGAAATCCCAGTCTCGGGTTGCAATTTTCATCTCATCGGTTAGCAAAGCCTCGCTGGAGACAAATAATTTACCCCTCAGTTGGGGTTTCCTTGTCTCTGTGAAAACTCAACGTTGATTCTGTTATTACATACCCAAACACACACTTTCATTTTGTTCTATAGACGTGACACAGTTGCTAACTGAAAAACATTTCTCTCAGTCTTGTACATGTGTGATACAATTTGTCCATGTGAGAAAGCCATATGGGATACACCATTTACTGGCATTGCCTTTGTCTCCATCACGTCTCCAATGTTTCCTGCGCTGACATAGTTTGTTCATTTTCTTAATGTTAATCTTTCATGTGAATGGGAACGGCTGGTTTGTATGGCAGACATTATTCACCTTTACGGCCTTTATAGAAATATGATTCACCTGGTAATTTTCGGTAAATGTGAATAGGAAAATTTGTTCCAGACCTACTGAACATTTGTGTTTGTCTTTTTTGCTGTCCAGACCCAGGAATTTATACAGCCATTTTGGTCAAGTTAATGTATCCCTTGTAATGGAATAAACTTAAAAATTGCACGTTTTTCAAAAGCCCTTGAAAGCTTTGCCCATTCTTCCTAGTTGCGTTATGTCTATCCCTGAATGTCGTACGTTGACTTTATCGACTCCTGATCACGGTTTAGCTTTTTAAAAAATTGATCAACATTCATAAATATTATCTTTAACTTCATTCTATGTGAACCTTACCGTTTGAGTTAAATACATCCCAGAAGGCAAGACGCTGATTGTGTACTCTATAATGAGTGTGTCGAGTGTGGCGCGCCGACTCATTTTTGTTAGACAACGCCAAAGATTAGATAGCTAGTCCATGACATGTTGTGTCCCTCATGTATTGTGAGGCAGAGACTGCCGTGATATAATGGTGAGTAGCGACGATTCAATACTGGATATTGGGGACCCTAAAATCTATTGGTCTGGAAGAGAAAACAACGGTGTCGGTGATACCAACAATCAAACCTGAGTGCCCGCCTGTTCGAAGAGCATTGACCAGCGACCGACAATCGTATTTCGTTGACTAGAAATTTTCCTGTGCCCTATGCGGAAAAAGATCGCTTTTCATCCTTGTCATCCTAAAGGCGCTTATAGCTTATAACAATCACTGTATTGAAAGATCCCTACTCATTTACTCTGGAGGCTTTACTCTCATGGATATCGTGCTGCTCATGGGTATCGTGCTGCTGATGCCCAAACTATATTTTGGCTATGATTAAGGAGTTAGACTGGAATCATATTGTTTTTACTTGTTTCATTTCTGGGCGTCCAATTACGACTTTACTAGTTGTACAATTGGAGAAGAAAATATTAACCAAGAATGGAGAACTTGCTTCCCGGAAAAGAAAAGCAAAGCAGTAGTTGGAGGTATTGCATCACTAATACTAAGCATGGAATCCCAGTTTCTTTCTGTAAGCAAAAATAGAGGTGCCAGAATTTCTATGATAATTATTCATACCAGTCATAACAACACTTCTGTCAAATATTGGAAGTCCCCAGATCTACATGATGACATATAGTAATATTATTCTTCGAAACCTTGTAAACTGTTTCATGCAAACAGATAACGGGTTTTGTAGTATGTGATATACATATGTATAGATACATATAGATAGAATGAGACAGACAAACAGACACTGAAGGACAGATAGATTGATAGACAGTTAGATAATTAGGGACAAATAAAAGAAATATCAGACCGAAATAGTGCCTTTCCGTTTTTAATATTCATCTAAGTACGTACAAATAATATTTCTTCACATAAGCCCTTTTCCTTCTTTCCTTCTGTGACTTTGACCACTGTCCTTTCGACTTCGAAATCAATAGGCTTTTTTCTTAGCTTAAGTTAAAACTATTCACAAAGTTCGGGCTAGGTCTGTAATTGAGAATTGATGACATTGTGTGGAAACCACTTTTCTTGCTCCATTCACTGACCTTGACCTTTGATCATTATTTCAATCGCTGTTTAAAACAAATCTTGTGGTACAAATGACCAATTTTTTTGTACAATCATCATCATAATGTATATTTAAAGACTTGTGATAGAATAACATAATTATGAACAAGCGTTATGACACTGACTGTTAGCTATTTTACGACTTATTTTGTGGTTGAAATGAGAAAGTCATCAACAGTCATTATTATACTAGACATGTGTTTAGACATTATAAAGCTCCATATGTCATTACAATGGTTATTTTAACATTATCTCGTGGTAAAGTCAGTACAACAAAGTATTTTTATGGCTGCATTATCTGGCGGTATCAATGACCCGCTCTGAGCTACCTTAGTACAGTGGCTGTTTTGAGACTGATCTTGTGGTAGTAATGACAAAGAGCTGTGCAAACTTTATTACAAAAACTGTTTTATTACAAAGCTCTATACAATCGTCATTACAAAATGACAGTTTTAGAACCTGTTGTAGAAAGGATAAAGCTCTCTGCAACCGTTTTAGACTTATCCTTTATTAAAAAATGACGAAGTTATGTACAAGTAATATAAATGGCTGTTTAAAAATTTATCTTGTGGATAAAATGATGAAGCTTTTTGCAACCGTATTGACAGTGTCTGTTTCAGACTTATTGTAGAAAATGACAAAGTTCTGTACAACCGCTATCGTAAGGATTGTTTTAAGATGTATCTTGTGGAAGAAATGACAGAGCTCTATACTATCATTTAGCTGTTGAGGTTCATTTCTGGACGTAGTTTACGAGCAAAATTAATCAAAATAAACACCATCATGATGTGTCTATCAAGGAAGAGAATTGAAATGAGGGGAATATTATGATTTCAGTATTGATAAAAATTTGGTACTAAATAATGCTCCATAATCAAATGTCAAATTAACTAAATATATACTACAGTAACAATATGAAATGTATAATTTGAAATTTCAATGACCGTCAGTAATTACAATATTATAAATTCATTAATATTTATTTTATCCAGTAACATTGAGTCCATCACAAAAAGCATGATCTGTTACTTTAAAAATAAACAGGTCTCTTCCTTGCCTTAAGTATAGGCCCTATGTAAAATCTGATAACACTGTACAATGTTCTTTGATCTTTAGATTTGTGATCGCTTCTTCTAGACACATTTTAAAGAAGGGATATGGTTGAACCTTTAGTGAGGAAACCATTACTTAATTTTTTGTGACCTTTTCACCCCAATGTCAATATAATTTATTCTTAGTCCAGCATCAGTCCATGCACATAGATTAGAACACGGTTAAGTGCAGTTTTGTGCAGAAAACCTCTTTCTTTTTCAGCTAGTGAATTTAAGTTAATTTAAATGTCATCCATAATGGAACTAAGAAAAATACCAAAAAGCTTGACATTGTGTGCGTGTGAGTCTTTGTCTCTCTCGAAATGGTCTGTATGGTGTTTTCTCAAAAATGGATTTACCTTAAATTACTATGTTTTTGTTATATTTGTTGTTGTTGTTGCTTGATATTAGAACAACTTCGTCAGGCACAGCAGAAATCAACAAAGTTAACTTTTTAAAAGTAGTTCTGAGCGCGTGGACACCTAAACTGAGACGACTGGTTTGTGATGTCAAGACTGAGACGAAAAAAGTACGTTTAGCAAAATAGCTAGACTTCTCTGTCACATGGGTGAAAACCCCATATCCCAAATGCATGTCATAATTAATTTTTTTATCTATGTCTTTGATGCAGAAATAATATTACTGAGTGGAAGCCATTATTTTACAATAAAAATAACATGGACTTTTTGAGGTTTTCATCCCTACAATAATATAATTTGTTTCCTTAATTTAAATGCAAGCGATTTACAAAGTTCGTTAGCAGCAGTTCACTTCTTCCACAGCCTAAAAGCCATCCAAATAGTTAGGACCAGGTATGTGATGCCTTATGGCGAATTGATCTAAAAATAAGTGAACAATCACACTTTCTAGCACAGTCAGGAAGACATTATGATTTGTCCTGGTCTATAACTAATAAAATAAATAATTTTATCCATTATGTCATCTAAAAAACATACCTCAATAAAAACCTTATATTCTGGAAATTGTTATCAATCAGTGCCTGTGAACATATCCTCAGTCAGAGTGAATGTGACCATTCAAATTTTGATCGCCAAATGAATTCACTTCTTCCACAGCCTAACAGCCATCCACAAAGTTAGGACCAGGTATGTGATGCCTTATGAAAAATTGAGCTGAAAATGAGTGAACAATGACACTTTCTAGCACAGTCGGGAACATATTATGATTTGTCCTGGTTTATTACTAATAAAATAAATAGTTTTATTCATGATGTCATCTAATTAACATACCTAAAAAAAACTCTATATAATAGAAATTGTTGTTAAATAGTGCATGTGAACATATTTTAGAGGTTGACATTTGATGTTATGCAACACCATATTTATAAAGTTTCATTATGACATGCAAATATGCAAAACTTTTAATTTAAGGTAAATATTACCAATATTAAAACAACAAAATTTATACATTCAATTTCCTCTAATTTCGCCATTTTCTGACTGGATACAGACGTGATTTCGGCAAAATACTGAATCCAGCATGAACCATGTCAATTAAAACCACAGGTTACTTTGACCCTTAAGAACCCAAACTGTATGAACGATTGTCTCCCAAAGTCAGTATAGTAAAAGACACGTAATATTGTTTAAACTTCTGATTCGGAATATTTTTGAAGTCTAATTTGGAAAAGAGACGTTGTCTGACATACAGAAAAGTGATACATTTAAATCCCACGACAGCGACTTTGAATTTGTACTATTTAAATCTCAAATCAAAGCTATTTACTGAGTTTTGTAAAAATGCAGATGACCGTGTTATTATTCAGAAACAAATTGTCAGTTGCAGTAACCATCACCTTTAAAATTTAGAGCCCGAAATCTTTCTTAACTCCAACTGTGCAAGCCATGTACAAAGGTTGGTAAGTGTAAATGCTGATGGTGGACTACTCACGTGCTGAAACAAAATTTGATATAGCTAACTGGCTGGACTGATGGAGAGATATCACAGGATAACATGAAAAGAACAAATTATATAAATTCAAAAGTACATACACAATATACCTCATTCTATGAATTTGAGATAATTTCAATAAGAATATTTCCTAAAATGCTGTGTCATGTATATCGATTCTAATTGGTGGCAACATAATATAAATACATAAATATATTTTTTATTTACAGCTAATAGTTTGTTAAGCAGTTAATATTGGTACAAATAAAATGAACATTTTACATTATTCATAGCTAAAACTCTGGAATGCTCTTAATTGTTTTCAAACTGCGTGAAGAAGCAGACTAAGTTTGAAGTCAAAGAAACAACTATTAGCATCACTTATTTCGTAGGACGAAAGAAATAAACTATTAGGATCATTAGTTGTATGATGACCATTTATGATTGAAGGTGAAAAATGGTCATGTTTTAGTCTATGATGCCAAGATGCTGATAAATTGTTCATGTCCATCTTAATCTTTCTGACATAAGTCATAGTTCCTTCGATTCAGTTGTAGATATATGCTTATTATGCAGTGATCACTGTAATTTCACACGCTTTGAACATATTTATATTCCAGACACACATTTCTGAAATATTTGTTTTAATTAATGGCAGCATGTCTGAGAGTATTTCTTTTGTTCTTGGAAAGGTGTGTTGGTGGCCAGCTTTTCTGATATCATTCCTCAAACACTCGTTTCAAAATCTATTTTGCTGAGATACTTGTTTCAGTTAAGTGCCATTTCTGGTTCACTTTCCTGAAAAGCTCAACACTGAATTATTGTAAGAGCATGTCTTTTTGTATATCTCATTATTTTCTGATTGTTTTAAGCGTATGTATGTTAATTGCACATTTTTCAATTAGTATCACTTGAGGTGCATGTTCCTTTATGTTTCACTTTTAGATGTTGACTTTAATTCTAGAGCTTCCAATCTTGTTTTTATCTCGAGTACTTCATTTTCAACTGTTTCAATCCTGGTGAACCACGTTTTGAGTATATCGAGGTAGGATCCAGCAGGGATTGCTGTAACCTGAATGCGCTGAATCTCCAACAATATGTCATTTTCAAAAACAGGATCACCACACTGCTTACATAGAGCATTCAGTGTAGAACTGACACGGTTCCAGTACATCTGGTAATCACTGATATTCATCTGACAAGAGCTAGCATGTCCATAAATTTCGTTTCTGTCTCCTCGCAAAGATTGTATCAATTTCGTCTCTTTCATGTTTAGTGTACGAACAGTGTTTCTAAACAGTGCTGACAAAAGGGTAATATCATAGTTCTCCAGACTGGTACTGGCTCCACTGGGTGGAAACAGGATGTCCATCTGCATCTGGCTGAGTATATTCCTACTGTGAAGTTTGTCGAGAGATTTCCTGTTGTTGGCGATATACTGATCTAGTGTGCAGGCTGAACTTACTGTGTGATGGAGGAACAGTTTTCTCAGGACTTGCGATCCAATATCGACCAAGAGATATGCAACGCACATGAACCTGTCAGTGTCACTGGATGGTGGGGATATCACAGGACCAGCAGCAGCAGCTGGAAGGCATAAAGATTGCGTAAAGATCTGAATATATAAACATTCCAAAATAGAGAGTTCACCGGTTAAAAATATAAATTTTGGTTTAAATGTTTGTTTACTAAAATGTAATATTTTATTTTAGTAGGATATAACTTGTGCGCTTTATTTCGTACCGAATTATACATTATTCAACCCGATATGAATATCGGAAAACATGAGTACAGTATAACTAATGATGTAATGCATTTCATAATGTTGTAATCAATGTTTTACAAATTAAATTCGCCTCATGGTACAGTGCTGCACTAAGAGATATGAACTACAATGGATATGTATTTCTTGAAATTAAAGCATTTTGCTAAAATATGGTGTTTTTATATTACTTAAGTTCAACTCTAAAGAAAGATTGTTGCAATGTGTAATACAAAGCCATAGCCCTAATCGATCTTCACAAACATCCACTAGAGAATTATATTTCATGTCAAAATATTGAATGATTATTTCTCTTTAGACTGAAATTAAGTTGATTTACAATAGTGTAGCTAACTGGTTCTCATTTACATTCTCCTTTACTTTCACTCCACAGTTGTTTGATACTGAAGTCAGAATTTAGAATAGTTACATATGTGCTATAAAAGAAACAGCAGTTTGCAAACAGCAAGGCTTGCTTGCATACATTTATTAAAAAACTGGAGATGGTGGTGTGGTCTTTCTCATGTCTGATCATGTTAAATTTGATGCTCGTACTGTGAATAAGGTCTAATATAAACACATTTAATCATCAAGGGTCTATAAATTCACAGAAGTGTAAAAAGTATGTGGCAGTTACCTGAGTCAAATATTTGTAGAAGCAGCATCACCTAAACATTAAATATGTTATATGATATCTTTGAGGCCTGAAAAGTACATACAGATTATAATAAACTCTTTGTGTGCATCACACAGTAAAACCTGCTTTGAGCGTGTTCTGCTATGGGGACCACCTGTCATTAACAACCACAATCATTATACACAGACAAATTGTATCATATAAATGCCGTGATCGAGCACCTGTTGAACTCAAGCAGTATCCATGATCTTTACACAAAATATGTTTCAACATTGATATGAATGACTGCATCGCAAAAACTGATATAAATGCCAGTGATTCTTTTTTAATGCTTTGTGACCACAAACGGTCAAAAGAGTCTGCATGCAAAGTGTTTGAAGCTGGGATGTATTTGAAAATATGAGCAAAGTTTAGTATGATTACCAGTTTCATTAGATTTATATGGTAACGTTGTATGCTAAAGACCACATGTACTTGTCACAAAACACCATTGCAGTGCCATAGTCATTAAATCCCATATCATGATTAACCATTCCATCTTTAAACGATACATAATCATGGACCCATGCAATTACAAGGTTCATTCTGTGTTATCTGGTAGCTTTCGAGAGTAAGTTAAAAATAAAACAAGCTGATGGCAATGACTCAATGATGCAAGCTCAATCCTAAATTATGGTCAAAGTCATTTACAACAAATGCTGTTAATATAACATATTAGAGAAAAAGATGATTCAAATAAGGATTCTCCCAAATTATACTCTGGTTAAATACATATAATGATATAAATAATATACTTACATCCACCAATAGAATCTTCCTAAAAGCAACAAAAATAACATTTGTAAGCTCATTATGATTTTATTATTACTTTCAGATATTTACGTCCTATCATATGTAAAACTTTGTCTCTCACTTATGTTAAAAAAGGAATCAATTATTGATTAAGCCCTAATCATTTTAGAAAAGCCTTGTGCAGATAGATAATATGGTTTAGGGACTGCCATATTTTTCAAGGACTTTTTGTTTGAAATGAATATAATAAATCAAGCAACGAAGCTAGAGAAGTAACATACAAGATTCGCATAGGAAATTCTCAGTGGTGATTCTTCTTGGATTACACTCAATATTACTGTAAAAGTCACAGTGCTCATTTCAGAAATGTTAATGGTGTGGCCAAATAGCCCCTATTCTGTCAAAAAGAGTTGTCATTTAGAAAAAGCTGGAGTGATGATATGCTCACATGTTTCTTGTTTACTGATTAAATTCAAACCATACCATTATCACGACCATACGCATTCTAATTATTTAATTTCTGAAACCAATATTATGTTTTCTTGCATTATATACTTTGAATCAGCCATTGTTAACTTAGAAAGTAATAATGCTTTCTCTCTCTCTCTCTCTCTCTCTCTCTCTCTCTCTCTCTCTCTCTCTCTCTCTCTCTCTCTCTCTCTCTCTCTCTCTCTCTCTCTCTTCTAAAATAGCCATGTCCACGAATCAGAATATGTTAATTTACTTTAAAATAAAAACTAGCAAACTCTATTATCGTTTAATTCAAGGACTACTTCAAAGTATATATTGCTTGAAAAAAGACTTTTTTGGAGAAACTAATAAATACCTGACCTTGAGATCATTATCAGCCTCAATGTCATGAGCCTTCCACAAATATATTTGAAAACTCATCTTCAAGTGACCATTTTCCGTCTAGAATTTATTTTGTTCGCAAAAATTGAGTCATCACTAATTCTTTTATATTCAAATTTGAAAATAAACACTGCACCTTTTTCACTGGAGATTTAATCTTCTATTCTTCACATTTGTATCAATGATCTACGATCCAAAGCTAATCAAAGTCAGTAAGACATTTCTAACAACTAATGACATTGATCGTTTTATTGCTCTTAGGCATAGAACACAATCTTTTCAGTACGACTGGAATGCGGTTTATGGTCAGCTAAATATTTCATCTTCATTTCAGTTGATCTTATTTATGCGCCACATCGGCACCACAGATGAATTTTAGGGTGACAAAGCTGAGAAACAAGAGTACATCGATAGGACTGACGTTGTGCTGTCTGAAAAGAATTTACAAGAACCCAAGATAAGACAGTTACACTTCTGAGTGTTAAAACCAAATCAGCTATTTCTGAACACTGAGAAGATTTTCTAATCAGTTCCGTGGCAGCAAGGTAAGGTCAGAAACTTTTAACGTATAACATGCTAAATATCTTTAGATACCTTTTGATAAAACCCCATGTGAATATAGAAATCCATTTAGCAGGAAAGGAATAGCAATAGCATTATTTTCAAGATGGCTGCCATCATCTTCATAATGAGTGCTGATCAGCACCAGCAACAGTCTAAGCATCATAATCAGTTATTTGGCGTGAACATCATGTCGATATGTTTATTAATTTAAGAGGACTAGCAATAACATAACCAGAAATAACCACCATGTGGTGAACATATTTGAGGTTATATTGGCACCGTTATAATTATGAACCAACTAAATAAAGAGTATTTTTATATAGACCACACGTCGCCATAAATCTCCACTGAAGACTTTTAAGACGACTGCAGTGGTGGCCTTGCAATATTTTATCTTTAGAACGAGCTTGTCATATAGGATATCTGCCGAAAATCACATGCTGATATGACCTTTTATTCATAAAGATTAGAGATAACAATATCAAATTAGTACTATTTTCAATTAGGACTGAATGATACAAGACATTATACAGAAATTATTTAATAATAATAATAATAATAATAATAATAATAATAATAATAATAATAATAATAATAATAATAATAATAATGGTAATAACGGATTGGCACTAAAACACGAATGAAGGAGAACAGACCATCATCTTGTTATCCTCCAACATTTTACCATACAGTGTACTTTTGTACCCACTTGTGTTGTACGTATACACAATGGAGTTATATACTAACAGGTTATCAAATGGAACAGTTCTGTAGCAGTTAGTCCGAAACCTTACCCATCTCAATCGCATATATATATATATATATATATATATATATATATATATATATATATATATATATATATATATATATATATATATATATATATATATATATATATATATATATATATATATATTTGCTTTACAGAACGTTTTACTACCTTAACAATTATTTACCTTAAAGAGCAAGTTTTTTGCTCGAATCTTAAATACTTTTTTGGCAGATTTTTATAGAAATATTTCCTTGAACTCACCTCGTTCTCAAACCAGAATTTAACAAGTTCTTGTGAAACAAGTATATGACTCTTGTCATGGGAATGGCAGACTACGTTTTCATTATTCTGCAGAATGGACAGTGCAATCAAGCCATTAAGACTGTCTGCAACAGAATCAGGGCATTTTATATGCGGCTCAAACTGCAGGCTCTGGCCCAAGGTTCCTACTATCTCTCTGAGATTTTTAATGATGAATTTTCTGGCTTCACTGCAAAGCTTTGACGACTTGTACATGTCTTTGACTCCCATTATCGCAACTTGAGCAAAGATTATGTAGTCCTTGAAGTACAGGGTCAATCTGTGATGATGGTCGAGTTCAAACACACAACACCCACAGAAGATCAAAGCCTTTTGCTGTTTTGTAGCAATTTGCCAGTGTGACACACAGGCGGCAATCAACCTGTGAAAGACAGGTGTTGGTAGAAACTTTCCTGTAGATACGAAACAAAGTACTGATGTGCTCTCCATCTGAGGATTTGATTCAGGGGAGATAATTTCTTTGGGCATTGCCTGGCGGAGCATACATGGCGCAAGATAGTAATCCTCTTCCTGAAAAATAAAAAATATCTTATGATTGCTAGGAATTAAAGGCAGAACTGGTTTATTTTAAAAGAGTCTACAGGACGCAATGCACATTCAGTTACTGGGTTGACAATTCCCACCAAATGAGTTGTCTACAGAAAGAGCCGAGCTAGCATTTGTGAACAGCCCAAAATTCAGGTGCAAGTGAGTAAAGTCAGTTGAGGACTGTGCACAATATGCGTAATGGGTATTTAGAGCACCAATAAACCTTGATGTTTGTTTTTGCATCTTTGCTTAAACAATTTGAATATTTCTTTTAAGTATATTAATTTAACACCGATTTGCATGTCAAAACCTTGCACGAATTTACAAAAAAGTAATCATTTAGGCATTTATTAACTATCTACTTCCTATAAAAACATGTAAACCTTTCGTACAATAGCAACAGTTCGATAACAAATGAAGAATTGGTATTGCTATTGTACACATATACTAATATATAAAACTAATTTAAAATTATTTTAGTACAAAAAAGAAGCAGGTAAACATTTTCTAAGTACATATATACTAATATATAAAATTCATTTAAAATTATATTTTGTACAAAGAAGAAGCAGGCAAACATTTTCTAAGTACACTGAATATATCAAACTTATTTGAAATTACATTATTACATTTGTATTCTCCAAATATATAATTGACATATACAATGTGAACTCTGCCAACGGTTCTTTTTTAAAAATCTCCTTGTGACTATCAAATTATAACAAACTTTCTTTTCAAATTTATTTATTAAGACATAATTATGAAGAGGACCACTTTTTACTACTAGAATTAGATCACATATTTGTAAATAGTTGCTTCACATGAAATTTCCTCATGTCAAATGCAGTATTGTTTATATAGTTGCCTTTGAACGGAGACTGCAGAATAATTTTTAAAATATAAATGGAAATTTCTACCTCTTCTGCAGTCTAAAACACTTTGATCGCCTATCTCTAACAATTTTATGATTTGATACAGTGCACTGTATTATCACATTTAGCGGCTAGTTAAATTGCTAGTTCTTGATATTATTTTTCCGCGATGTCGGGACACTGTAGTCATAATAGTATAGTTACAATCACCAATAATACATATCATTTCCATAAAAAATAATGTACACAATCAGCAACCAATCGAGAAAAAAAACACCACAATGTACAGTTATAGAAAAATAATGATTTGTAATGCTTGCCACCCGAAATGGCATCACAAAGACTAAAATAACGGAAGTTATCTAAATTGTTCATGGTCTCGGTGAATATTCAATGCATCTACATTGAAACTATATGTTATCCTAACAACTATACCCAAGTCTAAATTTTTGGATGCAGCATCAATCATCCTGCAAAAGAATTTAGAGGCATTGATGAGATCTTATTGCTGTAGCGAAGGTTATTTATTGAGATGCATATTATCGCCTTTTCATGAAGAATTAACAGTGAATAAGAAAGTAGTATGATAATTATCCGGAAATATATATTTATATATACACGTTTATATATGTGGATTGTGGGTAATAATAAAAAAAATATTCTAAAATTTTACTCTTGCTCTTTTTAGGAGGTATTTTAATGAATTTTATTTTCAACCCTTGCCGATCATCATAATATGGTATTTTCCAAACTTAATTCAACATAGACTATAAGTTTCTAAAACATATTAAGGTAGTATATAAACTGACCTTGAGCTCTTCTTGATTGTCAAGATATGACCTTGGCTTGGCGACAATATTCAATTTTTCCATCAGATGTAATATGTGCTCTTTGCTGTCATGGAACTCTGGGTTTTGCTGTTTAGTCCAGATGGCATCTAGAAAGTAATTTCGTTTGATATTGTATGTCTAATTTGAAGAAACATTACACTTGGACTATTCTTTATAGTAATTTTCACTTCCATATTACCAAAATTATGCTGTTGCAATGACCTTGAAAATAAGGAACTCAGTTCAAATGTTCAATCCATAAGTTCGAAAATCGATGCAGTCTGTTCAATGATGTATCTAATTGTTGAATTATTAGTATAACCGTTGCCATGAATAAAGTTAAATAATGTACTACATAATAATTCAGTGGTTAGTTTCCAATATCTGAATACATTTTACAAAACAATAACTACAGTAGGTTTATAGCTTACGATTGGAATATCAAATCTAACTAGATTTTTGACTTTTTATGGGAATAACTTTGGCATTTCGAATTAAGTATTTATTTTGATAAGAATGGGAGTTACCGAAGGTAAATCTATTTTGACCAAAAGCCACTCTTGACAATGAAGATAGATTTAGTATTCAAGTATTCACTTCCTCTTTACACGGACAAAGCATGAATTTCACTCAGCCTTGCCAATGGAAATGCGAAAAATGTTTAAAAGTAAGTTTCACGAAATAAGCTTCAGACTGGTTCATCAGAAGGTTTAGATAGTGACCAAAGAACACACCAGAGGTTCCAATACAGCATGAAAGAATGAGATACTGGCCTCTGGAACTCAAAGTATTTGATAATTTCGGACAGATTTGGGTTGTAACTAGCATAAAGTCTATATAAAACTTGAGAAAAGCGTCCAGTAACTCCTATGATCATGATGCTCGTCTGAGCCTAGAGAGATTTGAGATGAAAGATGATTTTTGTGAGGTGTACAATGTATTAGAAAGAGAAACTACAGAGGAAGCAATTGAAGACTTCCTGGGCGAACCAAGTCATCTGCAGAGTTCATATTCCCAAATTGTAAGAGGTATAGGCAATCTGACATCGAGGACGAGGCTTGGAGCACCAACAAAAGGAGACAGGATTATGTCTCCTTTGTTTAGTTGAACACGTACACTTCCGCCAATAGCAACATGAACATAGCTAAGCATACCTTGACATCTTCGTAACAGTGGGCCATAAAACATCTCTGGAGACAAAGAGTCCAAGCATAACAAACTGAAGGAGGCTGCCAGGCGAGGCAATGGTTGCAAGCATACGATCATTCCAGACCCTACAGGGTCTTGACAGAAAGCTGAACCGATGTCCTCACTAAGATTCCCACTATCATGCACCGAAAGAGTGAATTAAGGGGCATACATTAAGTGGTTTAAACAAAAGAATGCACTATATAACAACTTAACGAAAACGACTATCATACACACTTGACTCGGACATGCTGCAAGATAATCGTTTCGCAATCAGTTCGCCAGTGAATAATATTGTCCATACCTTAATAAAAATGACTCCATTGGCAACTGGTGTTGTTGTAGTTGTTCAAAACATTATTATATGTCAGAGTATTCATTAGTGAGTATTCACAACAGATAACGGTAAACAAAAACATCAAGCCTGTACCAGTTCAAGAGAAGCTGGAATCCCTCGACAGGATTATATCCATTGCTTAACAAAATTTGCGCAAGATGTGGGTATACACGAAAGCACCATCTAAAAATGGAAGTGGTAAAAAGCCGAAATGACAGAGATGTTGACGAATAAAAGTGATGGACAGAGGAGAAAGAAAACCAGATTAGTGGGAGAGACACTACAAGATGCTTTCCTGTATCAGTGGTTTGTTCCGACTAGAGTTGAAGGAGTTTTTCGGACATATTGCAAAGGAACAAGCAGAAAACAATTCACAGTGACCTACATGGGTGAGAATAGGGTTTCAACGATAGCAGTGTATAAAATAAACTGTTCACAGAACCGACATAGGATTAGCCACATAAATCCACTCTTCAGATTTTGAAGCTACAGTGAGCTAGGTGGATTAAATGAGTGAATTAACAGAGGTAGGTGGATATTCCTCAGATTGTTATTGTTGTGATGACCCGGGTTTGGTTACAAAATGACGCCTGACACCATCTTGACTGATAGCAGACCAAAAAAACATATACAGTTTAAAAAAATGAAAGAGAGGGTGAATTTGCAATTATATAAACATAAAACAGGTGGTCACGAACTGAAACTATCAAGAATAAAAAATGTGAATCGCTGAAGTATTTCATAATATAAATATGAAGTTATTAATTGTCTGATATGATGTAATCAACACTAAATGAATGACTGCTGAATTGTTGAAAACTGGTTTCAAATAAATTTGATAGAGGCAATGAGAGGCCACATAAGACATATCAAGCTGGCGAGGAAGGTATTACTGTTGCTGGACAACTGCTCTGCTCACCCACCCCACCCCACGTAAATAGCCTGATTTGTAGCTTTTATAAGATAAAAGCCATCATCCATGATTCAGCCATTGGTCCAGGGCATAATTTCAATAGTCAAAAGAAACCAGTGAAGAGAATACGTACAGCAGATAGTCAGCAGAAACGTCAGTTCAGAAGACAAAATGGAGTCTTAATCTGAATCTGTTCATGTACCTCGGGAGCTACTCTTATAATGACATTACACACAACACAATTTAGCAACATGGGGTTGGCAGTTTCTACTACAAAGCCATATCGATAATTTATTTGATTTTTTCTGACATTTTGGGTGCTCGTGCCAGTCAATTAGTGAATGGTTCACTTATGGTAATGACCTCCCGTTTATACGACGCATTTCTAATGCTGAAATCATTAAGGATTTATCCCAAATATAACCATGAGTGATGCTGCCGATGATGATGCTTCTGATAATGATAGTCACAACATCACATATATGAAGACCAACCACCATTAACAACAAAATCAATCCAAGGCTTCGAGTACATGATAAAAACTTTCTTAGAAATGTCCAATTGCAGAATATGATTAGCATGAAGCAGCTGAAAGTCAGATTTTTCAAAAACAACCAAATATTCTAATTTGTAGCATTTAACGGTGTGAAGACTGTATAGATTCTGGTTAATAATCTTGTAATGTGCACGTGCATTCATACTAAACTGGAGATGTATGTTTAATGTTAAGTAATATTTAAACTAGTTTTAATATGGATTTAAACACAAGGGTCTATGGCAAATGACAAATTATTACATTTAAGTACGTACATTTTTTATGGAAGTATCACGCATGCATAATTACAGATAAAATTCAGTTGGTGGGGTGTAGACGTGTTGTACGTTACGTATTTGTCTTGCATACATGTATGTACTGGTACATGATTGTCTTAATAAAGTAAACTATTACATATCCAATCCCTATGATGTAACTATATCTCATTTATTATAAATTATTTTTAATATGATAATTCTGCACACAATCCAACTTTCCCCCATTTTGGTATAGCCTTTGGGATAACCATGGATCATTTTTTTCAGCGTAATGTTTGTATATCGCCCGACATGGTACATTACACGATATCACTCTATGTATCACATCCATTGTGTTATTGCGTGATTTCTCTGACCAAAGCAATAAAGAAATTTGAAGTACAAGTGTCAATTAAAAGAGTAGTAAAGTATTGAAGCAAGCCTGGCATGTCACCTTTACATTGATATATGCTATCAGTTACCAGTCTGTGGAATCAATAATTAGATTAGGATCTTTAAGGGAGCAGATTTTGAAGCTTATGTAAGATGTGTAGAAGGATGACTGGATGATAGTTTTCCTTTTTCACTGACATAAACAAGTGTCTGTAGTCATGGAATCAGTTTTGAATCTGCAGCAAGTACAGTGTGAATGACTCGGTTTTTAGTTATCTCTGCTGCCACAGTCAGACCTATTCTAAACAAGACTTTTCCTTGCACGAGGAAATTGCACAATTTCTTTGATTTTTAAGGTAACAAATAATGACTTCCAAATTTAAGTAAAGACATGGACTTTGTAATCTGTCGTTTTTAACGCATTCCTGTCATGCAAAATAAAAGAACGTAGTAACTAAGATAAGCCATGTATCAATCAAATGGAGCATCCATTTAATAGTCAAAAAGATTGAATTAGAATCACTAATGGCCAGGAGATATTCTTGTCCGGTTATACGTCTAGAGCTGCTTATAATCTTACTGGAAATACAACTAATCTGTTGATACCTTATACTGCACCACTCTACAAATGACAGTCTTCTTATGATATGATAAGAAATTCAGACTGATGTGTATATCAGTAATGTATCGTATCGTAGGTTGTGTATATCAGTACTTTTTGATACGGGGCACAAGCGTATTGCTTCACCCTATAAATGCAATTGTATCTGATTTGTACATTAAAATATGATTTTCAGAACATGCATCTTGTTGTTGACATTATGAGTAATTGCTATTGTTAAATATCTGATATTAAAAAACATATTACTCTATTACACACATAGACATAGTAATTATGTTTTCACTTGACTTAGGACTAACCCAGCAATCTCAATAATAATTCAGATTATTTTGTTTTTGTTAATTATACCTATTCTTTTTCTATCCTCTCATATTTTGTAATTTGTATCATGAAGATATTAATTTCTTATCATGCATCCTTCTATTGATTATTTAATACTTGTATGATGCCACTGCTCCCACAAGAATCTTCCATTGTATTCATATTGTGTTTTTTCATCGAAAGAAACCTTACAACATACTCGTATAATAGCACTGCTGATTCATTAACCTTTCAACCTAATTATATAATGCCACTACACACAGTAACCTTACTAATGAGAGGTGTGATGCACCCACAGAAACATTACAAAATAATCGTATTATGCCGCTATACACGCAAGAACCTTACAAAAGTTTCATGTGAACTTTACAGGTTACATATATGATGCTACAACCCATGAAGGAACTTTACAAATTACTCGTATAATGCCGCTATACACTTGAGTCTCGCAACTTATTCGTATAATACCACTAAATACCTCACTAGTAACGGTATGATGTTACAATACACCACAGAAACATTGTAACATGCTGACATGATGCCACAACACACAGGATCTTTAAATCTTATTTGCATGATTCCATTACATACAAAGGATCCTTACAAATTATTTATACGATACCACTGCACACACATAAACTGAACAAAATACTTGCCAAAATACTCGTATGCATCACTGTACACACAGAAAGTATATTGATCATATAATGCCACTGAACACCAAGAAAATTGCAAACGACTAGTAATGGATTTACAGGAACCTTAAAACTTCTATATTATTCTAATCCGGATCTTAAATTCTTAAGTTTTCGGCAACGCAAAGTATAAAAATATGTTTCCCCACATCCATCATACTTAAAGCGCAGAGCATAATTCTACCGTGATTTACAGAATACACAGTGTCATGTGAACTATAATACTGGTTAAAATTGTGATTGACAGCTTGATATGACTTGCACTGATGTAGATTCTGAAACATACTCAGGAACATTGTTACTCTAAGATCAAGAATACAGTTAATTGTCGAAAACTGAAGTACAGACCTATCAATTCTGTAGTAAGTTTTCCGTTATCTTTAAAGTCAAACCACTTGTCCCTGATGGCAGGGTATTTCATAAGAATGAACATCTCAGCAGTGATGAGGGACTTGAGGGCATCGATCAACCACTGTGGATCCAGCACAATCTTCTCCCTCAATCCTTCAGCACTGAAAATAATACTGATTTATATTACTGCACAGAAACATCATGTAAATTTACCATTTCTCAGCAATAATGAAGTAAGTACAATACTATTCTAAGTTGCTAACCAATTCATCAGGGTTAAAAGATTATATTGATTTTATATGTTTATGAAACAGAACAAAGTAAAATCTGAAATTTCGTTTTTATTTCTTCCACAAACGACAAAACCTTTGCCATGTCTAACGATGTCTCAAATAGCTTTGCTGTTTGGTCTGAAAAGGAAATATTATAGTAAATTATGCTTCTCTGTGAACTTTAGGCAGATAAATTAGCCCATCACCCACGAGGATATTGATTTTCAGTTTAAGGTCTGATATCACCTATTCATTAAAAACTGCAATTATCTGCAGAAAATATTGACTGTACGCATCAGTGTACATTTTATATAATTACTGGCATTTCTTGTGGTTGAGGGGTTCTTTATGGTGACATGAACATTATATTTCCGGAGCAAATCCTATGTTTAGTTACTTGTAAATCTACGTAAAATAGCACAGCCATCTATCCCGTGGACTCTGAGAACATGGACCAGATTACATTAACATTATCAAAATAAACTCCCTTAATCTCAAACTTATCTTTCCCGGAAAGAAGAAACATTTTTTTTCGTTGCCATATATGTATCATCAAGACATTCCAATAATATCTAAGATGAGAATCCTTCCAAACACAATAATTATTATCGTAACATTTTATTGAAGGGACAATAACTATTCAGGTATTATTTTAATTACCTCTCAATGTGTCATCCATATAAAGGATGTTATTCACTTTGAGTTTGAGCGAAGCATTAGCAAGGATGTGCAAGGGTTTTGCAGTAATGTGATTGGGTACCAGTTACTATAATAGGAAAAATGAGGAAATATTTGAAATCTCTACACAAATAATAAAAGTGCTTCCCTAACATAAAGGCAGCACACCCAAAGGTCACATGACAGGTGATGTCTTTGTAATGGTTAAGAGACATTAACTGAATTTCATCGCCGGAAATAATTCCAGTAAATATAGCAAAAGAATGCTGACCTGTTATCAACATGGTATGTTTGTCATCTACACTAGGACCAACATATTTATTCCATTCTCTGTGACACAAGATCTCAAAGCAGCTTGTGAATGTGAACAGTGTATGACTGCTTCACATATATCTGTTCAAAACAATTGAAGAAAACAAGAGTCTTGCAGAGATCACTTGAAACGTATGTGCTGAAGTTTTCGTGAGATAGAAATGTTTTTATTGAAAGGTCAAAACTGAGATTGTAACCCACTTAAACCAATGTGTACAGTATTTTATTTATGAGGGTCATGCGTCCTTACTGATGCTAAAGATGTCAGGTCCCACCTCTTTTTTATAAGCATTTTAGAGAGCATGGGTAGGGCCATCAAGAGCTGTATGTTTGACCTATCGTTCAATGACAGCAGGTATATGATAGCATTCGCATTGCATACAAATAGTAACATGTTCTTGGCTAAGATGCCTGGATAGATCACCCTAGCAACTGAGCAAATCAATCGGAACTAACACAGTTCAGATCTACCGAACAACCACACAATTCACACACCTGCATGTCGAGCTATGGCTATCAAACAACATTGGAAGGTTCCATTTAAGAATAAGGTGAAATTAGCCAGTAAATACAATTGGTTATTACCATGGCCCATTCTCTCTCTCTCTCTCTCTCTCTCTCTCTCTCTCTCTCTCTCTCTCTCTCTCTCTCTCTCTCTCTCTCTCTCTCTCTCTCCCTTGGTATTTGAACGTGTCAACTCTCATTGAACATTAACAATGACTGTATTAGTAGTTAACGTCTCAAAGAGGCACAGAAAAGGTTAGCAGGCTGAAAGATCAATGCCTTTATGTTAATGATGTTGAGACTAAGGCTCGTGATAGAACGAGGTTGTTTTCTCTTGGACCACTCCATGAAAATACATCATTTCCCCTTATGGATCTTGAAAGTGGAGGGCTCCATAGCTTACAAAATCCTACTAAAGGTATTGCCGCCTTAATGTTTAATTCCAACTGATCTCCTCAGGGTCTTATTTATTGCATTATGCTCTAGTGTCAATGGTCATGCATGTAGGAGTAGCTTGTGCAAGGTGTTACGACCCAGTAGTTTAATTGTGCCTGTTAAGGAATCAATTCTATAAAAATATTTTTTATTTCATTTTATTTCATTAAATGTAATTATTAATATAATTATATTAATATCAGTCTAATATGTTGTTGAAAAACAATGTGTTTACTTGAGTCGTATTTGTGACTCGTTAGCACGTACTGTGTATGATAATAAATTCATTACAAGTAAACATTCAGGAATAGCTATGGAAACGATTGGCTGATACTTGGTCAGGCTTTCCTAATGTCCAGAAGTATTACGAAATTGCATGCGTCCTCTGCGCGTGTAATTCAAACAACGTATTAGCTTCGTTTATATACCTAGGTATTTTGTAAGATATTCAGAGTCACGACAGACAATCGTAGTCGAGGGTTATACACAGTTGTAGAGTCGTAAAGTCAGTGTATTGTAACATCTTAGAGTTATACAATTTATATTACCTTAAAAAGGTCTTTTTGTGCTAGAAGAAGTTGTCTGTTCGTAAGTCTACGTGTTTTGTTACAGGAGCTAATCTTACGTCGCTTCTGAATAATTGTTTTCCTGGAAACAAACAATACTGATTTGGACAAAGATATTTTCCCGAAAATATTCTAAATTGGAACGGAACAACACAAACCGTGCTTTATTGTGTAAATTCTGCAATTTACTGTTAGCCTTCGTCTGACGTGGTCATCATTTAGGACCGGAAATGAACTTCAGACTGTGTTTAGAACTTTTTACAAGACTTGTATTTCTTTTTTGAACAAACAATTTTCGATCATTTCTGTAAACTGTAAGTCTTGCTTGACATGTCTACATTATTCCATGTTTTCTAGGAAAATAAATTATTTTTGTTAAAATGTACAAACCTTGTTGTTTTCACTTTTTCATTTTTGTTACTTTGAACGAGCCGATACGTGACCAAGGTAACCTGCCGATTTATCAAACATTACGTTGGTTACTTTCTCACAAATTTATTCTCCAAGGAATGAAAAGCACTGACTATAGCCTTAATTTCCAGATAGCTGATGTCAAGAGTTTTTCTTCTGAACCCCAATTACATCAGACCTTGGTAAAGCTTAAAAATAGATGTGAATCCAAACCTTATATACAAGAAGTAATTTCGGTCATATTTTCTCTAGAGGAATTCATACCATAAGCCATTCTTTATTGTGCCACTTACACAGGAATTGTAGAAAAGGTATTTACATTTACAATCTGATGATCTAAGCATCTTGAAAGAAGTAAAACATAAAATCCCATGTGTTCCAGCTGTGAATACAAGGGAAACGTTTTGAAAGTAAATTAGTATTTTTTGATCTTGCAGATCAAATCACCTGAACATACATAACACATGTATGTTTTTAATTTATTTAAAACTTACTTTGGAGTTCTCATATACCTCTTTGCTACTCAAATCATGGCAAAGTGGCTTACAAAAACGTAACGTGATGCAAAGCACTGATACAATATTTAGTGGCTCACAAGTGAAAGGACTTATATGGTTTACCTAAAGAACATAATTGTGCCTATCTCGTGTTGGAACCTGAGGAATAAATCCAGTTCTTCTGCAGTTCTAATTGGAACAGATGCTGCACGATTCAGCTCCTCGACCAGACAAAGGGGAATAACCTGACAGAAATAAAGAAAATAAAGAATGGCAATGCTTTTATTAGGGATACAATCTAGGAAATAACGAAACTCCAGATGGTATGTTTATGACAGAACATTTTATCAACTGACGAAGATCTGCTTATGTCCCATTATTTTATTTATCAGGATTTAGTTTTTGATTTTCTCTGCACATGACTCTGTCAAGAGGGAAATGAAAGCAATTTAAGAACAATGATAGAAATATAAAATGGCACCATTTTCATGGGCGATAAATACTTTAAATCAACGATTTCAGGAATTCTTAGTGCATCAAATTACAGATAAAGATCTGAATGGTCACAAGAAAATGTGTTCAACTAAGTATTTAATTGCAATAATAATGTTAATAAACACTTAGTGTTTTTTTGCAGGAAGTAAGACACATCTTACAAGAATAACTCTGCAATCTTCACAAAACTCACATATAAGACCTATACATTGCGATTAAAAACATACCGTTTTAGAGATGACATGTAGTTTTAAATCATTTTGAAGGGTTTGATAATGCCTTTGGCCCATAACTGACTAATTACTGAATTGGAGATGTATTATCTAGCCAGATTCTTCACATCATATAGTATATGACTGTGTATATAATATATTGTGCATAACAGATAAAAGGCCTCAAGGAATATTAAGTCTGTAACTAAGTGAGCTACCTTCTCTAAATAAAGTCTTTATTATTATTATTATTATTATTATTATTATTATTATTATTATTATTATTATTATTATTATTATTATTATTATTACCTCCCATATATCTTGCCTTGGATGTGATATAGTCACAACATCTATATAATTTTGTTTCATGTACACTGAAATATCACACTGATTAATACAGTCATGTTTAATTCATGTCCAGTACCGCTTTGATGGCCTAGTGGTTAGAGAATCCGCCTTGGATGTGGGAGGTTATGGGTTTGATTCCCGGCTAAATCATATCAAAGACTTACCAAATTGGTACTAACAGTAACAGCTTTTTCGATTGGCGCAAAGCATTAAGCGATTAGTGTTATAACTGGTCAGCCAGTTCAGGATAATTTGTTTGGGTGGGACATCATACTACTTGTCTGCGGCATCATTCCCCAATGTTAGACAATCATTATAAACTGCCACACTACAGACATTGTAGCAATATTTACCAAATATTTGTTAAAGCTACGTTAAAAATCCAAATCACACACAATTCCTACCCATTATTTATTTGAAACCTTTGGAAATGTCTGACAAATTCCTGGATCTTCGGTAAAATACTATGTAATGGTCAAAATTTTAGTGAAATCGCAGTAGAGTTATAGTAAACTCTCACAAAACGAAATGTTAGAGATCTTAGCAAATCGTAAGTGAAAATCTTAGCTAAACTTTTTGTGAAGCCTCACCAAAATTTGGGTGAAAGTTTTGGTCAGAGCTTTGTGAAATCTCAAATATTTCAGTGAAATTGTAATGAGGTATCGCCTAAATATCAATGAAAGTTTTGGCTAAAATATTTGTGAAATTTCACCAAACTGTGATAATAAGGGAAATCTAGGCTAAATAAGCGTAATAAACAAATTCCACTTAGTAAGCGGACTAAACAGATTCCTCCTAATAATAGACGGAGTAATTTGCATATTTCTGGCCATATTCTACCCTGAATTCGCCTTGAATCTTCGTAATAGTGATAATTGTAATCCATGGCTTTAGGTGAAATCCGCCTTAAAATTCCATCTGGAATCTGTTTAAAGACAGGATGGAAGTTTTCGTACGGGACCTGGAAAGCAACACTGTTACAGTATTCTTTTATATGTATATTTTATTATTCACAATGAATAGGAAACTATGAGGTGTTTCTTTAAAATAAAATATTGGTACTACAAGGTCCCATTAAAACAGAGCTTGTTTAAAGGTACAACATGTAATTTAAAGGAATTTGTATCCACATTATCAGTAAATCAACCTGATAGGTATTGCTCTGTATTGTGTTCTACAAAACATTTCTCGTCATTTTCTTGTTTTACGTTTTGAAAAGTATACAAAATTTCCGAAAAGAATAAAAGAGAAATTCTGCTTAACAATTCCCATAAGCAGAGATTTGGAAATTCAGTTAATTGTGTTTCACAGAGTATACTTACCCAATTAGAACAACGATAGAATAAGCCTAACTACCTCCGAAATACAGACCTTCCCATGAGACAAAATAAAATGTATATTTCATCCTTTAGATAAAATTTTGACTATAAACTCTAATACTAAAACTTAAAATATTCTTTAAAAAACTAGAAAAAGCCATCCTGAGGACCAAGTTTTGAGAAATGCAATTGTTTCAAATATTAATCATAAATTCATCTTGCTATTAAATCGTACTGCTAATTAATTTTATATGGCAATTGAAATAATTATATTCACCTTTAGCTGTAAATCCAAAGTTCACAAATTTTAATAAAAATTTTGTTGGCAATGATAGTGGTATATTAATTTGCTACAAATGTACTGTGCTATTAGACTAAACATCTTTCGCTATTACAAGATGAAAATGTACTTACATTATCCAGCCCAACCTCCAATAATAAGATTCGAACACACTCTTCAGATTGATTTGTATGCCATAGTTCTCACTTGCAAAATAACCAAGTGACAGATTCATTATAGGGGACAAGTAAATTCCTGTAAAAAAAATGTTGCACTTTGTAATATAAAAAACAAGTAAGAAACCAAACAATAGAATTTAAAGACATATACTATTTTATTTATTTTGTACCTTTTTACCAGAAGCTTTAAGCTTCATGAGTGCTTCTTCCAGTGGGAGCCAGCTGCTTGGTACTTCTTCCCCCCAATATGGCTGTTCTGAAGCCAGCTGGAAAATTCTGTCTTTCAATCTCTTTAACTGAGGGTCATAACGGGTGTTATCGATGGCAATAAAATCGACCAAGTGTTTTAAGGTTGGTTTATCCTTCAAAATACGGCAAATCTGCTGAAAATACATGCTGGTGATTCCATCCCGCTTATCCTAAAAACAAAAAGATAATCTGGATTAGCTGTACATAGTAATGAACATAATACGATTTGAATTAGATTTAAAATTTATTTTCTTGCCATTAATAAGTAGGATAGCTATTAAATGCATATTATGAATAATCCTGTACTCTTTATGACTGTGGTTAAACATAAATCAAACAAATCCAGTGTATCCTCTTTAACGTTGTGGCTGATAATGATATCACCACCACTGTTGGAAAAGTGAATAGTATGCCACACATAGGTGAGACAGCATGATTATCAAGATGGAAGCCATATCATGCAGGTTTTCTATGGTGATGATTAGGTTTCATGTATGTTGTATATCCGTATGGTGGCCCAAAGTCTTCTTGTCATACCTTGTCGGAAGGCATCTGGATGTCTAAATAGACATAATAGATATCCTGTTGTTGCTGTAGATACTTTTCACAGAGGAGTATAAGATAGAAGATTTGTTCTATAGTGATACGTTCTGCTCTGAAAATAGTCTCTTCTTCAGCATTGATGTGTGTTGCTTGGGGTTTCAGTCTATTGATGATGATCTTAAGCATGATTTTACTTGGATGACTGATGAGGCTAGTTGTTCGGTAGATCTGGCACAGCTGCAAATTCTTTTTCTTAGGAAGAGTAATGACAGATGATTAGAGACTATGTCAATGGGGTGAGCCATTCTCCTGTTTGACAGATTTTGTTGCAGCATTTTGTAAAGATATCTAACGCTGTTGTTCCTTCTACTTGAACAAACTACTAGCATAATGTCTACCCTAGATGATTTCCCTTTCTTTAGTGCTTTTGCTGCAGTCTACTTCTTCCCTGATAACCAGGTGCTCAACAACTGGTGTGGTCAGACGCAGATTTAGTACACCTTGGTCTCCAGAAGTCTCCTTGTTCAATCTTTCTGAACAGTAGTAAGTCCATCTGTTAAAAATCTCTTGGTCTTCTGCGAGACTCTTACCAGAGTTGTTTCAATCGTGGTAGATCTATTGTCAGATTTTTAAACAACTGGTATGCTCTTTCTCTGTTATTCTGGTTCTGATTTTCTCTATTTCCATACATCGGTCCTCTAACCAGCTTTCCTTCTCATTCTTTAAGCTCATCTCTACAATCAAAAACCTCTTCTGGTCGATACTTACACAACGAAAATTTATCAAGCTGTATAGAATGAAATTTAGATTGGGATTTGATATAAAAAGTCAATGATTTTTAACGTTTGGATTTTATTCTTTCTCTTCTCAGATGGAAACAGTATTTTTTAACATACAGAAAGCTTAAAATTTGAAAGATGTTTAGGATAAATTTATCATTTGCTCATTTGGAGAGAAGGTGAAATCTTGAACTGAAAGGTAAAGCAAGAATAAACAGAAACATCTAGTTATACTTCTAAAACAACGAAGATCAATAAGATCCTGATCCCAAGATATTTGTTATTAATAATAATATTTGCAAAGTTCATATAATGGCACGAAAATATATTCTAGTCATCTACAAATATGCATATAAACATTGCACTTGTTAATCTCAAGTAATCATTCCCTCACTTTGCCTAAAATATCTTAATCCAAAATGTTCAAAATATATACAAAGTATGAGCATTGCTAATATGGCTTGAAAATATAATCGGCTCATCACATATTAGTCCACATAACGAAACTGTTGCTTAATGAAGCTTGCAATGTTTCAGTGAAACATTCCATCCAAACGTTGAAAGGTAAATCAGAAGCAATATCGTTGTATTCACACGAAACTAAACTGTAATTGTTTTTATTATTAAGACAGTTTTTTTCATCATTTTATACATTGTGATTTCGAAATAAGAATATTAAAATATGTACTTTTATATATGTTCGAATTTAATTATCCAAAAATAATTTAAAATGTATGCATAATGTATTTTAGTTTAAATGCATATCATGAAAATCGCTGCTATACAGTGCTTATTACGTTGATATATCCAAAGCAAAACACACGAAACAAAGATAGATCAACACAAATTGGGGTTAAATCTTTAAAGACAACAAAGTCAAATGTTTTGTTTTTAATAAAAAATACAATCTTTAAAAATGTCAAGATCTTCTTTGCTGCAACATAACCGTCCACATCCAGGGCAAAAAAACTTGCCTCCATCTGTCATCCTTATAACATGCAAGAGGGTGCATTGGGGTTATTGTACATCACCAATGCCACGGGAGGCCTCTATATTTGGTATACTCATACTCACATTATTATCTGCTGTATAATTTGCCCAATACTGAAATGTTTCAGTGACATTATTTTCTGTCACACTTGTTGAAATGATTCTAAACGTCTTATCCGAATTATCGGGTTCATGAATTGTTTCCCTCGATAAGTCCAGAAGTATATGTAATCTTTTACAATTATGGTACAACACTGAAGATAGGAGGTTCAGAACCATCATCAACCTTAACTAAGGCCTTGACTTTGTGTGTTGTGTTAACTGCCAATAAAGGAAACATGTCAAACACGGTTCTGCAGTCGACTTGGATTAGCTATATGGCTTCAATTGTGATTCCCAACTGCCGAAACCGTACACCAATTGGCCAGACGACTGAACCAGTTGATCTGCAATGGGGACATCATATAGCGAATGACACACATCTTACGAACCCATCCGGATTGCAAAGTTGAAAGGCAATTCTTTATGTTTGTCTCCAATATTACGATGTGTCCTTTGGGCTGCCAAATTGGGTTGCTATGGTCCTAATATATATATTTCATCCATTTAATTTGCCGACAATCTCGACGACAGAGTTTGCAGTAACTTTTAGTTTTGCAATTCCGAATAGGATACTCACTTAGCGCGGTTTCCAAAGGATCTGAATATACAGTAGCTGTAGGCACTGTATTAAGTATATGCTTAGTGGTTAGGGTGACATTGCCCATAAAGCACGCTAAAAATTCAAAATTTGAAGAAATGCTTATTGCTTCTTGTTCAGAAGATTTACAACGTGCTTTTTCTAGCTGTCTTTGCATTACCTTTTCAAACAAAACCTTTGCCTACCATGCACAAACGTACGCACTCACACACATTAGGATCTGTGAAAAAAATATTTTGTGCAGGCAAGGTATGGATCTCCTAGAATTTTTAAAATATCTACCATTATTGCACTTTGTTGACATCTCTGCGATGAAAAAGAGAAGAAACAACAAAACATGTATATATATCATTCATATTAACTACTCAAAAAGTCGAATTCGTATTACCATGCGAACGTAAGAAATGCATAATCAACCGAAATTTACCAGCGACATCACGTGAACAAATGGGACAAATGTTCATTGGGAAAATCCACAAATACGTATAAATTTACAGGAAAAGATGCAAATGTTGTGTAGACCACGCATATATACCAAGCACTTCACTTACTGTACCACGAAAAATTTGTTGGCTCGTCAAAGCTGTCTCTACCTAGTGAGAATAAGGGGAGCTAATCTGTACAGTTACGTTTGGCTTATGATATATCAACGGAAACGCGTTGTATCATCATTCAAATAGGGCTGGTTTCTAAGGTAGCAGAGACTGATAACTAAGGTAATGTATTTGACGAAAAAACCTCATATTGATGTAACAGTTCATTCAGGAGGACTAGCGATAACAATTTAAGATGGCTGTTGTAATGGCAATATTATATTTCTTGGCAGGACCATTTTCATTTAAAATCAACTAGACTTTAGAATGGATCTGTGAGTAAATAGCAATCTGCCAAGTAGTTTAGGAGCAGCGATCACAATAGTTGTTTTATCAGCCGGACTGATATCGGGTAACGGATAACAGACCATGACTACCAGAGGAAAACGGTTGTGTGATTATGCGTCAGGAAAAGGGAAACATTACCGGTGGAGATCAAAGAGTCGTATTTATCAATTTGTAGATGTTAACCGTGGGTTGACTGTTGCCTATTGATTTTTATAAGATAACAAAGTAACCAACCTGAAGTAAGTATCTCATTTGATTACAAATATTAAATCTACCTCTTGTATTTGATCCACATGTGTACCGACAAGAATGACAGGTGGGGTCACTTGGATGGCATCAGCAAGGGATGTCAGATCGGTACTATTTCCAGGTGATGTCAATGCAATGCCTGCTGAAGCGGATGTCACTGTGATGCCGGATTCTGTTGTTGTCACTGTCATGTCAGAAGCTGTGGAAGTACTTGGAATCCCACTTGCAGAAGATTGCACTGCAGCGCTAGGTATAGCGGTTGTCACTGACGAGGGTGTAGCTATTGCGCCAGCTGCAGAGGATATTGCACAACAATGTATTGAATTCATCCAAACTTCAACCAGATCTGAATAGAAGCAAAAGTATCCAGTATAAATAAAGACATTATTTTGTATTCTATAGCATTTAGATTCCTCTACCCCCCAAAAAGTATTACATGGAACAAATGAGTAACATTTAGTGGTCCTTCACAGTCCATTTAGATTTTTTCCGGGATTTATTGCTGGGAACAGTCTAACAAGTTTTGCATTAAAACATTTTCACCACACTGTTCACTTAGAGATAATAAAAGTGAATTGAATGCAAAATGATCCAAGTAGGATAATAATATTCATCTTGATAGCCAAACAAAATATTTATTGGATTAGAAACTGGAATTCATAGATTGCTTTCTGACAATTTGTGGCGACTAACGTGTTGGGAAAGTATTTACATTTAAGGGTTTTGTTTGTTTAGAAACATGAATATTTTGTGAACGTTGAACCGCATCAGAAACGTTATCGTCAGGATGGTTTGTTAATTTTTTTTTAAATTAAGGGTTTTAGAGAAATTATATCTCTTTTTCTCAGTAAACAGCTGAGTATATTTGCAACCGTAGACCACGCTGAAAGACCATTGTGCCATAATGTTTTTTTCTTAATGTGTTTCCAATTATATTTAACAGGTCTTTTTTAAAGAAAAGAATCATTTATTTAAAGGTTATATATTTAATGAAAAGAAAGCCATATTTGTTTTTTTAAAAAAAATGGTGAATCAGTATCGTTTATATACGACTTTAAAAGCTTGATGTCAAACGTTTCCTGTAAGGGTTTGGCAGAAACTGGTGATATGATTCATTTTTTATTGAAGTAGTTGATAAGCAAATACTGATAAACAGAACACCTGAAATAAACTGGACCATGAACGATGTATTAAGTGCCCAAAGAGTCATTAGTAATAATATATGCAATTATAACTAGAGCATGGGCAACTCTAGACCATTGTTGGCCAAGTCACCAGATACATTTAGATGTGTTTGGGATATAATTTATATTTATAATTTATACTGGTATCCATCCTTTTTAATGTACCCGACAATTTGGTTTTCTCTCTATCCATAACATCACTAAAATTGCAAAGTTTGTTCAGTTATATTGTTTGTTGTTATGAACTTGGTAATATTTATTTCCCATGATGTTGTGTCACTGTTACCTCAGACCTTAGCCTTTTAATCCCAACTCTTCCCATTCAAAGTGCAAGTCAACTATAAAGTTGCTGTGCAGACTCAAATTGTTCTGACCACTTAACGATCGCAACCAGAACTCAACAGACTCCTCCTTAGCCATGATGTTCAAATGCAGTGATAGTCAAGGTACATAGAACAATATCTAGAAATAAGGTCATTTTGTTAATACTAAAAGGGGACCGACGTATGGTCAGATAGACAGGATCACAACATGATACACTCTTTCTTCCAAGAAATATATAACAATACTATTGTAAACGTCACACGAAATGGCATATCTATGTAGATAACTAACATTTTTTTTCAGAAATTGATTTTCTTCCTTCGATCACAAATAAAGTAACAGCCCTCTAATATTGCGTTGCATTTGTCACTTAGACTTGAGGTTGGTGATAAAATCGGTATTATAATTATATACTTTCCTTAAGGAATGTTTACTACCATAAGCTGGTAAATTAATGAGCGATGATTTGTGCGTTTACAAACAAGCCCAAATAAAGCCATTTTCTTTATTCTGATGTGCCAAAGATCGAACAAAAAATGAGGTAAAGGTAGTATGAGACCTACCGATGACATTTCCAATCACCACATCCCAGGATGAGAATTCATATAGGCCAGTAAGCCATGGAGGGCCGTGTATTTTAAAGCACTGTCTTTTACCGATCACTGCAATCCCACCTTTCAGCATGGGTCTGAGTTTCAGGCTCTGGCTGGTGTTATGTGAGAAAACTGCTAGTAGCTTCTAGTGAAACAATTGTTCTCAATGGGGATTTCCTTTATTTCTTCATCCACCAATTATATTGGCCACCATATATAGCGTATGTTGCGCTGAGACACGGCGTGAAACCCTAAAGCAACAACAAAATTTAGACCGAGGAAATAGTAATTCCTCTAACTTCATGGGTTATATTCCCTCCAGAATGCACTTTGAGTGAGAAAATACCTTATGAACCTTACCGGGAACCGGAGACTAAATTGATATCGATCGTACCCAGCATAGAGGCCAATCTTAACAGAAAGTAGTGCTAATAAAGAACGGACATTTATTGCAATGAAAACGGTTTGGCAAGGAAGCAAAAGTGAGTTACAAACACCAAAGAACCGTTAACTACCCTCTGCTAATGAAACGGAAAGAAGTTCGTAAATATTATGGTGAGCAAAACTTCAGACATAATGACATATTTAAAATTTGACTCACTGAATGAATCCTAAGGACTTTGACAATGTTCAAACACGTAATAGATTATCTCTAAATCATCATGTCTGAACAACTAGTCTTTGAAGTTCGAATTATTTCACAAATGAGATAAATATCCGGGACGAAGGCGCAACACCTGGAAAAGGACCGACTTTAAATCAAGGATATACGCTTAGTAACGTTGATCTAAAACTGGCATGATATATAATTCTGTAGCAATTAGTCAAGTGTGAAGGGGAGAATATGTCTGTTGTTGTGACACAGAGACCACCGTTCATTGAGAGCAGGTCTCTACTATATGGCAATCTCGTGGGTTTGTGTACCAATACAAGGTCGATATGATCGCTGGGCCAAGAGGAGAGACCAAAAGAGTGCAACTAGAATAAGTTCTAATGGTATCTGTTTAAAAAATAGAAGGGCACACTCCAAAAGACCCCTGCACTGAGACTAAAGATGTTAACTACCCAGGAAATCTGGTGTGATCCCCTAAGCTACTGATATTTTCTTAACATAGGAAGATCAAACATCTACATAAAACAAAAAAGGATAAATACTTCTGTAATCCTGCAATACATTACTACTGACGATATGACTGATAAAACCAACATGCAGTGAACCAATAACTTTTTCTCATCCTTTTGGACCTAGAAAACTGACCGCTGTCCCTGGTTATTGATATCACAGAACGCATCTTATCGGGAGCAAAGTCCCTAAATAACTACGCCTGGTTATAGGTGAGCACACCAGCCTCACTTGTACACAAGAACCCTAATAAAGAGGTAGAGGATGGATGTGTGGATTGGTAATTTATTCAATTAAAGTGCCGGTTTATAACAGGTGAATTACTTGCGTATTCTTATTCGGTTCGCACTTTGCCAAAAAGAGACAATGAAGAGGGCGCAAGATAACCTTTACTACCGGGACCGAGTCCACTGCGGAGTACAGGGAACATGGGACGGAAAGGTAAAGGCTGACTAACGACTGATATTGAGGACAAACTTTATGATCTTGTCGAACCTGTCCAGAGAAATGCACTCTCCCGAGGTTAGTGAGGAAATCCATCCCTACGTAAAGAAATTATGAGTAGGGATGAGATACAATTTACATAGAATTACTAATAAGTCTGACAGGTACACTACAGCCAAGGAAACAAATCCATTAATAGTAAATCTCTGCAGAATGTTGTGCTCACAACTAGTCGTAAAATATAATGGTAATTCCTACTAACCTCTGGTTGGCTGCAATAACCCACTGCAACCGTTTTATTGGTCGCCATGTATAGACTATGTTGCGCTGAGACAAGGTGTTACACCCTGAAACAATAACAAAATTTAACAACTCTAAGAGCGGATGCAGTTCTAACGTACGATTTTTAAATTATAATACAACCAGGTTATAAAAACAGGAGGTATTTCCTTATCGAGGGAAGATGTGGATGCGAAAAAGTGCATCTAAAGATTGATAGAGACCGTAAATTAGGAAGAGACCTATGTCCTGCCTGACCGAAAAATTACGTCACATTTGAAGCATTGTTTGCGAAGAATATTAGTTAAGATGTTAAGACGGTAAGATTGACTATGTGTTTGGAACTTCTAGTCTTTTTGGATACTAGAAACGTCTTTGTATAAACGTCCTGGTCATTTATTACCTTACCCTCTTTATTGCCACCTTCTGGGTCCTCTAGGCGCCATGAAGGAGAAAGATTTTCCTGGAAAGGATATCTTTATATCCTATATGGATTAATAAAAGAACATAAAAAATGGGATACCGATCTGACCCGATTCATTAGTCGGATGAAAATATGCCGACTTAATATCCCAAACAAGACTGATCGTTAGAATCGAAAGGCATATCGTTCCGATCTATTTCTACCAATGACGTGCTTCTATTGACCGGAGACTGGTACTTGAACTCCAGTGATTTGTGACAGGTACCTGACGCCAACAGACTCCTTCTCGTGGCCCAGCAATCCATTATCGATCTGATGGAGAAGAAAATGTATATAATGTAGTTGCCGATGTCCATTTTCAGTGAAGAACAAAACTGCTTGTCGCATTCACCTGTCCACAAGCCTAGAGAGGATATTGATCTTATATTATTTCGAGGGGGCACGTGTCTCACCCTTACTTATCTTGATAGAGTACTGCACCTCAGTACTTATAAATTCAAGTTGTTCTTTATAGGGAGCTTCTCTGTTGTATCCAGGTGGAACGACCCTTACTCATGGTTCTTGAAAAGGATGAAGTTCCTTCCGATTAAGAATGCATGACTCACTCTCAAACCCATTTAGATAGATAGACAGATAGATAGATAGATAGATAGATAGATAGATAGATAGATAGATAGATAGATAGATAGATAGATAGATAGATAGATAGATAGATAGATAGATAGATAGATAGATAGATAGATAGATAGATAGATAGAGGGGGTGACGATATCCTCCTTTGATTGAGGAGTCTTACTCCGAGTCCGCAACAGACAGGTATTCCATACTGGGAGTACTCCTGTTTAACATAGAGAAGGCTCCATACCTTCCTGAAATCAGAAAGTCCCTAGGTCTTAAGAAAAGGATCCCAAAAACTCGACGGATCAAGGAATGAAATATCTCTTACGCTTCCAGATCGATGAAATGAATCTTTTTTCCAACTGGCTAAAAGAGGAAATATTTTAAATAATCGGAACCATAAAATGTAGATCAATACTTACAATTTGCAAGTATATATATATATATATATATATATATATATATATATATATATATATATATATATATATATATATATATATATATATATATATATATATAGATATATATATATATATATATATATATATATATATATATATATATATATATATATATATATATCTATATATATATATATATATATAAATATATATATATATATATATTTATATATATATATATATATATATATATATATATATATATACACTAACACTGTCGAAGCAAGTACATAATAAGTATTACAATGCAAGCTTTTCTCCACCGTCTCAATCAACGGGTTAAGATTAGGATATATTTTTTTCAGACAAGCACAAAACAAACAACTGTTAGGAGAATTCATATTGGGCACAAGACGTATAATGTTCGTTTATGCCTTAATATGCAAATTAAAACAAAGAAAATAAATAATTACTCAGTCTCAGGAGTGCCGGATTACCCAATAGGCAGAGTAGGCACCGGCCTATGGGCCACACGCCTTTTAAGGGCTTCGCGACAACGGATCAAAATATTATTGAATTGATTTGACCTTGATGTATTAGAAGATAATTTGCGAGGGGCGCCTTGTGATTTTGACTGCATAGTGGTCTCCACAGAAATTAAGCATCAGTAGTACGAAGGAGCACATAGCAAAATTTTACTTATTGAGGTGATGTTGTATATTTAAAACCCCTAAAGGGTAATGTAAAATAATACACCAATATAGCAATGTCAAGAGGTATTAACACTCGTACAAAGGAAATAACCGTCTATCTGAAACCACAGTGTGAAGGTCTCAAGCTAGAGCAATTTTGTTGAGCAAAATAGCACTCGCATGACCAAGGAGGTGCTTTTATGATAAAAGAGAAAGTAAACTGTATGTGGGGAGTGACGCAGGACCAGGTGATTTTCTACCTTCTAGAACTTTATTTTCTAATGGGGGGAACCATGTATATTCTATACTTTGGACATAGGACTTGAATGCCCTTAAGGCGAGCAAGATAATATTGGTATTGTTTTATGGTTGTTTATATTATATGGTTTGGAAGCTAAGAGATACAAGCTTGTTAAGTGTACTTTTCTCCAATTCAAGCGAAGTGTTCAAGAGATGAATGTCCATTACCTTGAACCTCACACAATCTTGATCCTTCTGCATCAAAGAAGCATTCATCATCCTTCACAAGATCTGTGACTTGTCTACTGAGATCTGTAACCAAAAGATATATTGCTCGACGTGTCAGAAATGTCTGGTGCGTAGTATAAAATATATACTGGCCAGCAAAGTCCCACATCGTCAACAGTGCATATTCAAACATACTCTTCTTCAGGTTTTCAGCATTCTCATTCACTAACTGAAGGAACTCCATTGTTGTATCACCTTGACTGGTTGCATGTCTCGGATCTGATTGTTTTGGCTGGTTTGACAAAATATCAACATTCAGGTCAATGATTGTGATGCCATCATCGTCATCGTTGCAATAACTGTCGTTATTGTAATAAGTGTCATCATTATCATAATCATCATTGTAATCATTATCATTATTGTAATAATCGTCATCATTGTCATAACGGTCATTATCGTCATCATTGTCATAACGGTCATTATCGTCATCATTGTTGTAATAGTTATTTGCATCCTCATTGTAATAACTGTCATCATATTCATGATTGTCATTATGATCAATGGAGAAATCTTCAGGAGCTGACTCTAAATTGGTAGGTCTATCACCACCGTCATTTTCATCATCGTCATCGTTGTAATAATTATCATCATTGCAGCAAATATCATCATTGTCATATTGGTCATCATCAGGAACGTTGTCATCACGGTCATCATCGGGATCATTGTCATAACGGTCATCATTTTCATCATTTTCATTACGGTCATCATCGTCATCATTGTCAAAATGGTTATAATTGTCATCATTGTCATATCGTTCATCATCGTCGTCATTGGCATGATGGTTATAATCGTCCTCATTGTTATACTGGTCATCGTCATCAACATTGTAATAACACTCATCACTGTCATAATTGTCATCATTATCAATGGAGAAATCTTCAAGAGTTGTCCCTCTGTTTTTGATATCCTCTCTGTGCCCATCCTGCTCACCACTTACTTCAGGCTCCTTTGTGTGACTAGTCAGGAGCCCCACGAGACGTTGAAGTCGAAACAACTGATCTGAATCTAACAAAACAACAGAGGATAGCAGTTTAATAGCCAATTAAGGAAAGAAATGATATTAAGGAAAACTACTTTTCATGGTGACATTACGCAGATTTATTTTTAATGAGTTAAAACATGTTTTTTCTTACAGTACCTCCTAACAGTACACGCTTTCATAACGATGCTTATAAAAAGAATTAATAAATACTTTAGATGAATTATTTAAATTTGAACTGGCATTTTAATGTCTTTTGGATCATCCACAAATTATGTGAACATAAGTAAGGTACATGAAATATTACAAAAGGTAAATATAACAAATAATGTTAATGACTAGAAATTATAACTGAAATTTATGTAATATTTTGAAAGGTGACTGACTTTCTACCAGCCATAAGCAATTTTAAATGAATTCATTATAAATGTTATCAATGTTTCATTGATTGTTTTATTTTAAACTGCCAAGTATAGAAATAATCTCAGACAATCTCGAGAACCTCCAGCATGCCAAATTCAGCAGCCCCCTCCACAAATTTTCTAATCAGACAATGAAAGAATTGGACAAAATATGTAGTTCAGTTCCGTATCATGTGTGCTTCGGATGCATTGGAAATGTATATAAAAATTAATTTTTTTCGCGTATACTTTGCATTCCATTCACATTAGCATTTCAGCTAAAATATTGTCATTTCATGAATGGTCTTTGAAATGTAATCTTATTTTGAGTCTACCACTTCCAATTGATCATTGTCTTTCATATAAAACGAAATGGAAATGCATTTGAGCAACATCATTCCATTGCCCAGAATGGTGAAAGAGGCAGACTGCTGCTTTCGTATTCTGCTAAAATATTCTTTAAAGAAAATATAAAACATAAGTACATGCTAGCTATCAATGAATGCAAAACAAGCAAATTTCGTCACAAAATAAAACCGGTATTGTCAGTCTCGTAACCGATATATTTTGTAATATATACACTGTGCCTAGCAACATGCATTCACAAAAAGTTGGAAGTACATTACATAACATAGTGGGCTGACATAATGAATATTAGATCGGGATAATTTTTCTTTACAGATGTCTTCTGTTGAAAGTCGATATGACTTACCTTTTCGAAGGTGTAATGAAGAAACGTACTTCAAGATGGTTGCCATGTCAACCATATTGACGTCAGATCAATACCATTTTATTTATGATTATCTAGACATTGTAGAAAGTCTTGTGCAGAAAACTAGCCATCGAGGAGTAACAGTAGCAAGAGTTTCAAAGAGGCAACCATGGCATTGTTTCGTAAATTAGGTCGCATTTGATGTGAATCTGGTACCGTTTCTAATTAGGACAAAACTAGATATCATACATGACTTCTTGTGAAAACTACATGTTAGTACAATCATCCCTCTAGGAACAGCAGTGTCAACATTTTCAAGATGGCTAACATAATATCTATTTTGAATGTCGGAACGAAACTATTGTAATTTAGGAGAAACTAGCTATAATAAAAAGTATTTGGTAAACACCCAGGTCAATATAACCATCCAAAATGAGAAGTAGCGAAATGAAATTGTCAATGTGGCTATTATGGCAGGCAAAATGTATCTCTGATCTGTCTCGTTTTCCCTGAGGACAAAAGTATATATCACAAAAGTCTTTGGGTAAAGATCTCATTAGAATTTGCCATTCATCCAGGAGCGGCAGCGATACCAATATTAAGATGGATATTATTTTTATGAGAAGCAAAAAAATCATGTCGATATGACTTTCTGAGTAGGTTGGTTAGCGACAATAATAGTTTCAAGATGGTGTCTAGGTGGTCATATAGAATATTATTTTGGCACCAGTTTCGTTAGGACACCAAGACATCAAAAGAAATTTTCTGCTGAAGACCCCAAATTGACATGATCATATGTCTAGGATATCAGTAAGTTTAACACGTGTTCCATGTCGCCCATATTTTATGTTAGACTGGCACTGTTTTCATTTACATATATACCATGGGTGCAATGTAGCTCACATATTGCTAATCTAGCATCGTTTACACGTAAAACAAAGATGCAAGAAGTAGCTATAACAATATTTTCATTATGGCTGCCATGGTAGCCATACTGGACATTTTATTGTCATTATTATCTAGTAAGTTTTCTGATTCAAACTCCTATCTATCTTAGAAGTGTGGCGATACAAACAGTTTCATTATAGCAGCCATATTGGATATCAGATCGTTAACTTCTATTTAGTACAAGCTAGACATAATACGTCTTTTGATGACAACTCATTGTGACATCATCATTTATCTAGCAGTAGTGGCAATATCAATATTTCAAGTAGGCTATCATGGCAGACATATTGGATGCCTGACTGGATTAACTGAATATCATAAGACGTCAATTTGGTTCAAGCCACATATTAATATGATCATCAATTCTGGAGCATTAGCTTTGAAAGGATTTTCAATAAGGACAAACATTCGCCCCATGCTAGATGTCTGAGTGGCACTATGTTCGTATAGGAGCAAGTATATTGTGCTCAGTTTTAATATGAAGATTCTTGGGATGGACAGATTAAAGTAAAAACAGAGGGATGAATATATGGATGCAGGAACAGAATGCAGATGTCCCTACAGCCTGCAGTGGGTATATAATAAATACTACCCATTTTGTAGTATAATATATATCAACGACAGCCACCACACCGATCCTATCTAGATGAGTTGGTCTTCTTGAGGATAAGGTAGAGACATGACAGAAGGAGTTATATGGATAGACTGACAGACACAGCCAAATCAAGGTGCGCAAACTATTAGTTGCTGAATAAACATTACTACACATGTAGCATCATGATACATTTCATGGGCCCCGGTGGAAATGGTGTCTATTCACATCACATTATGCCCTGAATCGTCTGAAAGATTAACGTCTCTACTTTTGCAAATTACTTAATCCCTATGGGATAATCACTGACCTACCTTCATGTATAATCACTGACCTACCTTCATGCTGTACTATCCATTCCCCAGTGTCCAAAGAGACTTTGCAACAATGTTTATATACATCAATTCCCTCTGTACTTTTCCTTTCACATAAATTAACTCTCTGTTCAAGGAGGCGTTTTGTAAGTATTGTCTTTCCAACTCCATATTGACCAACAACCATCACTCTGATGTTGTAAATTTTCTCCTTTCCATTTTGTAGAGCCTCTTTGTACAGCTGAACGGATTTCTCATCCATACAAAGGATCTCCGCGGGGATGATCGGTGCTGGAGACAGAGAATCATCACATAATTAAACGAAAATGGTGTGGTAGTTTATTAGAAAAGATTTAAATAAGTATACATCATACAATTGATAGGCATTTCAATGTTTTGTATTCAGACGCTGTATAGAAATATGCGTGATCCAATTTTTTTTAGACTCTCTTCATTAGCATAGTCGTTTTAGGACAAGTATCAATTAATTATCAAACGTCTTCTAATAATTACTGGTCTAAGATAGGGGTTGTTAAAAAACACTACCAGTTTCATAGTTGTGCATGATATAAATGATTCCTTCCCCCAACAAAATTTGAAATTATCAATTGTCAGTTGTCTAGTTGCCAAACTTCCGCTCTTAATTAATTGTTAGACTACAACTGAAGCGGTTAAATAATATGTTAGAACACTCTTTGTAATACCAATGGTACCTAAACACACTTATACAAGAATCACTTGAAATATATTAGTGTGTCCAAATATACAATCAACGGAAAGGCGATGGTTTTGGCATGCGATCATTATAATTGTGCAATAGATTTGCGCATCTTTTTTTGTTTAGAAAACGATTCACACACATGGAATGTACTGTCTGTGACGATTATTGCAAATTTCAGTATTAAACATAAACGTAATTGAAATACTTTTAAATAAAAATGAAAAAAGGTGTCATCTGTAGTAAACCGTTCTTAATGAAATCATACATATCATTTACAAAAGTTGCAAAACGAAAGCAAATTGTATTGTACTATTGTTCACTTTCAAACCGATAAATTATGTTGCTATTGTCACGTTATAGCTCTCGCGCGTGCGTATCGGGCTGTTTACAAAATAAGATCCTCGACTCTTCCCGTGGAGTTAGCAAGACGCAAATATCGTCCATACGTTTGAAAGCCTCCTCTTTCTGCCGCATGATATCGAGCTACTAAATGATTACATTACATAGTAACATTCCGGCCTTTTACACTGCGTAACATCTAAGCTGACATTTAACTAATCCGATAGGTGATCTAGAGCACAAAATAAAAGGAGAACTATACCATCAGCGGAAACTCTTTGGAGTTTGATTCTCGCAGACATCGCACAAATGAACCGGCAGCATATGGAGAAATATTAAGCAACAGAATGCTACGCAATCACAGGAATGTCCTATACAGAACACAAACACGCTAGCGAAAAGCTTGAAGGCAATAGCTTTGCTCTTCCAGGACGTACCAAAAGGCGCCGATTTTACAATAATGAATACTACTACTATACGCTTATCAATAAGATGTTAGTGCTACGTTTTAGACTCAAACAAGGTAACAAAGAAATGAGTGAAGCCAACAAGTTTTCTAAAATTTAAGAGAAGTATGTTACTTCATAGAAAACAAAGTAAAATTATGAAAAAGGACATACTGTTTGTGAATCTAATACAGACATTAAACCTAGAATTTAAAAAGTCGTTATTATGAGGCCGAGCCCTTAACTACACATGACTATTCCAAACCTATCCGATTTGCTGGCACATATGCACAAATTGGGGCTTCTAATGTGATGCAAATTGCTGTGTATTGATCGCGGTTGGGTAGTACGTGATCACAGTGATTCAATTCTTGGTCAGTTAAGACATGCATGTGAGTCCGGTTGAGGCCGGTGTCCACCGTACGTAGGGCATTCTGGAAAAGTTCAACCGTACTCTCAGTTACTGTTTTGGGTATCAGTGGACTTAGAATATGCTGATTTCAGTCGCAAAAACACAGAGGTCGACTGCAAAGCGTAGTGCTGAAAGGGTAAGTTGGCCTGCCGTTGTTGCAGCCCTAAACAGCAAGGCCACACGGCTCACATGAGATAGGCCTGCCGATTGATAATCGTGCTACTTCTGCACGGTCATCAGCGTTAGTAGCATCTGTGACATGACCATTTGGTCCGAAAGAGCAACACCTGCCATCAAATTCCATTGTACGGTACATATATACATCGGGAGAGTTTTAAGATGGGTAACGCCCTATTTAGTACCATTGGTGTGTGCTTCTGTTGATAATTTTGACATTCTAGGCCAGCTATCTATATACCATCTTTCGAGGGGTTGTTTTCTACTTACAACCTTCGCAAAAATTACAAATTATGTATGAAAGTATTAATCTAACAAAGGAGCTTATCTTTGGCTAGTACAAGTTGCACATTGAGGTAATCCTCCTCCCTCTTTTGCTTGATAGCTTAGAAAATGATCGCTGCAGTGTTGTTACTGATTTAAAATGCTTTTGCAGACATGTTAGACACCTAATTAGAAGTTTGAATTGTGTGGCATGATACTATATTTGCCATAGGAAAAGGAATTTGAATAAGTATTTCCATTTTTATGGTCTTTTAAAATTATTTATATTTAATATTTTTTGAATTTGTCTTGGTAATAAAGTTTTAATTATGAAATGTGCACGTTTGACGTCAATGTAGTAAGAAAATGGATTACCTTGACGGTCAGGTGCACATCTAGTTATTACATTACTTCCATAGCTTGTGACGTAGAGAATTTCTTGGTGGTGGTTCCAGAATATTGTCTCGGGATAGAGTGGTATTCCCTCCCTGTATATAGTCACTGGCTCACATCTGTCTGTCAGATGATGAATACAGGGAGTGCATAAACTCGAGTTACATACAAATATAAACCCATTTGTATCCAAAGCTATGCCGCTGGGATTCGTGAGGTCCTCGTGTTTGTATAAAAATTTCTGTATACTGGGATTGTGAATATTATATGCATATACACCAGTTTTATTGGAGTCATAACGACCAGCATCACACGAGATATAAATCATGTTCTGTCTTGTGGTCAAGTAACTCTCGTCTCCTTTACAGATTTCGTGAACTGTTTCAATATTTCCTTCAGTAAGGGACACAATACACCAGCATATATTGTCTTGCTTCTTGCCACAGACTATAACTTTATCCATGAATTTTACTACTCCATGATATAAATCAATAGCTGGCTTTACTGATAATGTCCTGACCCTTGTTATGGCACCTGTGTCACCCGTACATTCTACTGACATGATTTCTATGCTATCCCATAGAATTACACAGATTTCCTTGTCGTTAATAAGACAGATATCACGGGGCTCTGACTCCAATTCGTCTGATTTTGCCAGCAATTTCCCATCATGGAGTCTATGAAGCCAGACATTGCACGCATTACAGTCTGCGAGTATTAGATTGTCTCCAGACACCACAAGACTTCTGTAGTAGGGGTCAAGGTAGGCTATATGGAAAATGATAAATATCGATACATGTACATTTTCAGGATAATACACAAAATTTTACAATTTATACTGTTATTAAAATAAAAATAAATTGTGCACGTCTACATAGAATGCATTTTACGATGTTTCTTTTAAACGGTAGTCGACTGTCATGACTGTCATGTCACAATAGTTGTTTTCATTATTTTTAATTAAGTATTATTAGTACAGTAGTATGAGTATTATAAAACTTTGCAGCGGATGTTATATGTAACCATTAAGCACACTTTTGTTTTTGCTAGGTACCTTAGATATACAATGTACCTTACCTTAAGTTCGTTCATTACAATAACATTCTACTGAGTCAAGAAAAAGCAACGACAGTGTTGTATCCGGTTCTCTGTTGTAACTAGTGCCTATCATTTTCAAAGGATGTGTGTGTGTGTGTGTGTGTGTTCGACTGTACGTGTGAAATATTCTTGAACCACTCCTACACCGTGAAAGATATACATATAAAACTTGGATTAATGCTAATCGTATGCGTGTAAAATGTGCTAAAACGTTGAGATAGAGTTTTGATCTGGGGAGTGGGGATGTAGGAGATAGGTAACTTATATCTCAACTACTTCATGAAATGTATGTCTCTTGCGAATAATACTTGCCATATAGCAAGTGATAAAACACATCGGAATAGGTTCCCTCGGTGAATTTAGGGGTCTATGGCTATCCTCGAGAACATGGCCACGGGTGATATCATAGTAACTATTGAGATTCCAATTCTATTTCTATATTTAGGAAGCATTAAACACAAATTTTTATATGCAGCTGACATTAACTCTGATGAACGTAGCTCCCTTGCCATAACGTGGAAATCATTGAGATTCTCACCTTACAATATTATATTTACTTATTGCACCTGAAGAGACAAATGTATGCATGAAAACTGACTTTTACCACATGGTCCATCTCTACCACAAGGACTTAGCTTCTTGGTCATTACTTGGAAACTGTTGAGATTCACATCCTATAATCATATATACACTTAATGGACATGACAAGACAAATTAATGCATGCAACACAGAGCTGACATTTGCCTATGGGAAAACCATCATCCACATTCTAGTATCTACAATTATGATGAAAAGCACTCCAAAGTCAAGTAAACTCGATACAATTCCGACATGACTACTGTATGAGCTCTTAAAGTCAATACTGGCTCTACTTAGCGATGTTATCAATATTTCTCTCTCATGCGTGGAATTCCATTCATTTTTAAAAACTGCTATTGTAAATCCTATGTTAAGGAAACCGACACTCTCTCCACATGATTTAAAGGAACACCTCGCTGTTTATAATCTGTGATTCATGTTAAAAAGTCTCAAAATCTCAAAAATAATTTTTCCCCAGCTTGTATCTCACCTAAATTCAAGTAGAATATTTAGCAACGTACAGTCTGCATGTTGTCATCGCAATACTGCATTGGGTGGCGGAAAATATTAGTCTTCACCCTCCTTAACTTGTCTGCGGCCTTTGACACAATAGCACATTATATATTACTTGATTGAATTCAGCATATATTTGCTGTTCATGATACAGCATTGCTGTGGTTCAAGTCCTACTTTGTCAACAGGACACACATTCTAGCAAAGTTGATCTGTGATTTAGAGTTCCGTAAGGTTCTTCTCTCGAACCCGTTCTCTGCATTCTATACAATCAGTCACTTTCAAATGTCATAGATGATTAAATTCACATAGTACGAAACCTGGATGTCACTCATGACGGTAATCTCTCATTACACCAACATCTCATTACTATATGCAAGACTGCATGTCCGGAGCTGAGATGCAGTAGCTTCATTCGCAATTTTTCATTCAGTTGATGCCACTAAAATACTTGTGTGCTCCTTATTAAGTTCAAAGCTGGACTGTTGTAATTCACTCCTATTTGGTTCGACTCATCATTTAGTACAGAAACTTCAAGAAGTTCAAAACGTGGAAGCTCGGCTCATCCTGTACAAAGAATTGGGATCTTTAACCTTCACGGGCTACCCGTTCGATATAGAATCGAACACAAAATTTGTTCCTTATACATTTTACATACATACATACATACATACATACATACATACATACATACATACATACATACATACATACATCCAAGCATGCATAGATACATAGATACATAGATACATAGATACATACATACATACATACATACATACATACATACATACATACATACATACATACATACATACATACATACATACATACATACACACACAGTCACTTTACGAGTAAACAAAATCGCCTTACAAAGTCAGGACAAAATAACTTCAATAATAGTATAACTCTGAAACCCTAACTCGCTCAATATATTGAATTGATGTTCCTCTGTCCTCCCTTTAACATGATTTTATATATGTACCTGGTTAAAAGAGATACGCCATATGCAGCAAACCGGAGAAAATGACCATGTTAAAACGAGAAATTACAAATTGCGAATTTATCCTCTTACTTGTTTCAAATACCAAAAACTTATCCAAAATAATTGATCTGTTTATCTTACTCTCCAGAAAACCTTCTCTGGCAAAGTGAAGGTCAGTGAAATAGTTTCTTTTCTTTTATTGTTTTTTTTTTACAGCAGCACTTTTAATAGAATTCATTGTGATTAACTATTTTTGAATTGCAGCAAGTGTGTTCTTGCAACCGGAATTTGCACAAAGATAGTGTTATCTAGTTTTAGTTTGCATTTTGCACTTGCCCTTTGTCCGTAAATGAGGGATTTTTAAAACTTGTTTTCTGATATTTGAGTTTAAAGTCTAGCCTTGTTTACAAAATTTTGAACGTTCTAGGGACGTATTTTGAGCCAAATATTTTTTTTATTATTATTAGTTGTTGTCATGAAAATTATTCATTCATCCTTTAAGTTCAGTCTCTGGATTTATTTACTGTTGTGTTCATATATAATTTGACCGGAATCATTTATTTAAAATTTACTCGTTTGACTTACAAAGTGATCATAGACATTTTGGACAAATCATTTGTTTGTGATAATGGTGCATTCATTCAAATTTAATCTGGATTATATCATCTTGATGCATCAAAAACTGTTGGCACATCAGCTAATTCAAGACTATTAGCACATCAGCACATTCACTACTCTAAGATATAATCTAAGTAAATGGTACCGCTAATTGGATTTTTTAACTTTGAATTCATTTATTTTCTGATAGAGATGCATTGTCCAATTGGTATTGTACAATATTTATTTTGCTTATCCAATTAATTAAATCGGCATACTGTATACAGGGAATCGTCTTGTTCTATTATGTATCTCTGCTAAGATCTCCATTTATTCCATCCATTAATTTTATAGTTTAAAATTCGCTCGATCTTTGCTGTAACAACGAGGTCAATTACTAGTTAGATATCGATAACCATAAAAAGAATTAAAACACCACCACATTTGTATTTATTATGATACAAACACATTAGTTAGCCTTGTTCCGCCTTCCATGTGGATTATATCAACTTAGCTAGGCATAAGTGGTGGAGTTAGTCTGGGTACGCACAATGCACATGAAAAGCTAGCTATTCTTCCGACCAAGAGACATGTGTCCTATGACGTCGGCAAGCAAGGTCTATTAGCGCGTTACAGAATGGGATTCTAACTACACCACTGTCATTCAGACGAATCACTAAACGATAATAATACAAACATGTTTCTGGTTGCTAAGAGCTAACTGTCTGACACTATATTTCTAAGGATGACTGACATACGTAAAGCAATATCCCGGTACAAAATATTATCCTGATCATGTTGAATATACCTATGAAAGGGAACTCTATATGTACATGATAGTCAATGAAGAAACTGCCATAATTTTCTCCTCAAAATTATTGGTATTGGATTGGAAATTGATCCCATGCTTCATAAATAGCTCAAAATTATTTAAATGTTATCCTAAAAGGGTAACTTTATTATCAGTAGACAAAATATGTGATACTAAGATTGATGAACATGTAACATAACACAGACATAGCAAGTTAAAACTGTTTTTTTTTTAAAAAAAAACATATTACAAAGTTTAATAAAATAGATCGAGTAAATTTTATAATTATTTTGATATAAAGCATAATAAACAATATTTAATTAGCCTTCTGGTGTATATACATTTATTTACATCAAGCTAAGCAATCAGACCACTAAGCCGGAGTACTGCTGTGGATAGCCATTGTTGTCGGATAACAAGTCAGCCCCCTTAGTTTGTTTTCTTCGGTGATATCATCATGCAATAAGGCTAATTATACTTGCATTAAATATTTTATTGCGTACCGTAAACATTCAGTCAAAAAAAAAAAAAAAAAAAAAAGAAATATGTCATCTAGATTTAAGTTCTTATGAAATGCTAGGAATGGTATAATGTTCACCCCGACTACACCTACCCTTTTTGTAGCTTAGCACATTAAATGCGTATTAATTTGTCAATAAAACAACTATGTTGTTATAAATTACTAATCTATTACATACCATCTTTTTTGTCTTCCAGTTCCAGAGTCCCAGTTCTAACCACAAGGCTAACATCTTCTGCAGGTTCTACTGTGGCCATTTTGTTGCTTCAAAATACTGTGGTTGAACTACATATTCACTCCAAGTGAATCAAGTTTTCAGCCTAACACACAGCATTTGTTAGGAGAGGGCTGCAAAAGGCAGAGAGAAATTCTAGATAAAATTCATGCTCATGTACAAAGCTAATATTACATTTATAAATGGATGTTGAGATATCAGATGTTTTGTTAAAAACAAGTCTCAAGCGTTGCAAGTAAATATTTCCCTTTAAACTTATAAATAATGTATTGAATATATCCTGCCGAACCACGAATTAATTGTTTTGCATCCAAACTTAGAACGAATATTAAAATAATATTAATAATAATAATCTGACTGACTTCCAATGAATATTTCGGTGACCAGATGACTTTAAAAAATGTTTTGATCTAAATTAATTATAGCCATTATATTAGTAGAAAACAAACATTATCTTGGGAGAAAAGGAAAAGAATATCCTGGATCGACAGAAACACCCGAGTTCCTTTCCGCGACGAAATTTAAATGGATGCTTACAAGTAGTTATATTATGCTATATTGTTTTTTTTTCTTCAGTCAACCCGGTACACTGACTTATTCAACGCTTACATGTACCATGATGGCTATCAAACTTTCCATTTGTAACCTTAGTTATATGCTTATTAGTGGTGATTTAGTGACATTTCGCGGTATTTGTGATGAATAGTTATCGATATTTTATGTGTGTATGACATTTCTATACTGGGTAAATTATCTTTCATTGTCCTAATTTGTAAAGATATCAGATGCCTTAGAAAGTTGAATACAAGGAGACAGCTTAATGTGGCTGGAGGAATATATTAAACCAAATTGTTATTGTTTCTACATTTTGGATTCATGCCAAGAAAATCATCAGAGATTGACGCCCATCTATCTATCTATCTATCTATCTATCTATCTATCTATCTATCTATCTCTCATATATATATATATATATATATATATATATATATATATATATATATATATATATATATATATATATATATATATATATATATATATATATATATATAAGAAAACAATTGTTTACGGATCATCACTATGCTTCCCCTAAAACGTATTATTATTATTATTATTATTATCATTATTATTATTATTATTATTATTATTATTATTATTATTATTATTACTTTATTATTATTATTATTATTATTATTATTATTATTATTATTATTATTATTATTATTATTATTATTATTATTATTATTTCATTGACTTCATCACAAAATAATCCTTATGGTCGGTCCAGGATTCTCATTCTTTGTTAGGAATAACTGTCAATGTTGTTTAGGACTTACAAATTTTATTTCCAACCAGTAAGCTCAGGACAGCAACTCAGGTTCAACCCAATTCTCTTTACCACTAAATGGATTATTCAGAATCGTCAATGACATTTCTTATTCACTGCATGCAGGGTCCTCATTTCTGCACATTGCATCACAGATTGTAGACGAAACAGTAAGTAATGATTTTTCAATAGTATTTATTCACATTCACTCTGTTATATGTTGTTGGATACTTCATTGAAAGAAATGAGACCGGAGTATTATTACTATTTTTAGCTATTTCTTCACAATCAGCTTGCCATTCTCATCCATCGATACTGAATCTGGCATTATAAATAGCCCTTACAGCAATTAAAGCCCAAGCTAACAACCTATGTTTGCACCTCTTTGACAACCCCCACCCCAAGGCGTAAATGTGTTACGGGTTCATGGGCGTCACCACAGCTCGGGGCGTCTTCCTACGGGTGACTCTGGTAAAGGCAGTTAGCTTTCATAGAGGGGATAAAGCAAAATAAGTACACGTTTGAATTGCCATTCATAACCTGTCCGTTAAATAGGTGAGAGATTTCAGGTCCATCAAGATTTCTTGTTTTAATACTAAAGACAGACATGATCACAGATGAAATTATCCTTACAGTGCAAGAATTAAATAATCTTATCATTCAAAATGCATATAGAATGATATATTAGTGATTTGAGATGGTTATATTTTTTCCTTGTTTGATTACCGTCTTCTTTTCTTCGTTTCAATGTTTAACATTTACGGTTTTACTTACATGTGTATTAATATGAATAACTTCCTCATCTTCCATTTGCTAATCGGTAACATATTAGTTAGGATGCATATGTATACAAAATCCATTATATTGTCACATTAAAGAATCTGCAATGTGATATGCATGTATGTGCCTGAATATATCTATTTATGTATATGATATGCAACTCTCTGCGACTAGCAGTGAGATATTTGCCTAACTGATCACGGTTACTTCCTTATATTCTCCACGATTTCTCCCCAGTCGCAAACGCGCATGTCCATTATAAATCCCAGTGGCAGTGGATGAAAAGCAAAATTTCAGAGAAAAAAAAATCACGCTGGGGTCTCTTATGAGACTCTCTCATGTTCGCCTCTTTATTTAACAGATTTGCCGCTATCCAGAATACCGAAACACACACACACACACACACAGACACACACACAGACACACACACACACACACACACACGGCAAAAAAGTTAATGGAGCCACGGACTGAACCTAATTTATGTATTAAAATCAAGAGACAATCAACAAATTATTTACGATCATGTCTGAAAGAAACTATTTGCCCACATTATAAATTTAAAATGCCGTGTGAAAAATATAAAGAATTGCATAATTCAATATAGGATTTTTTAAAATTAAAGTTTGACTTAAATTCTACAATTCATTGTAGTACATAGTTAGATTTTTATGTTCTTGTTAAATGTAGCATCAAAATCCAATTAAAGTGATGAATTTTCTAATTAAAAAATCTCAGATTGCAATGTTTACATATTCACCACGTGTCATAAATTCGAAATAATTATATAGATTTAAAGTGTGAACATATTGCATATATGTTGATTATAATCAAATTGATTCTGTACGTACGTCATTGACAGATTCAGAATGCTCTTTTTCTCATAGTCTGCATCTATTACTGAATGGGCAAGATTTTTAGGTCAGTTGCGAAAAACTTATTTGAATTTGTATATTTTGTTTCCACTACTCTATGGTAACGGAAAATTAATTGGATTTTGATATTTAAAACTCGGATAAAACACATTTATCAGAGGGAAACGTTAACAACTTCCCATAGTTCGACAAATGGGAAGAGCTCGCTTTTGCTACACTGTGTGAAGTGTGCGGCATTATACGATTGGGAATAAAACGTTTCCTGGCAAGATTATCTTGAAGGTCAATTTGTATATGTGAGGAACATTGGACTGTAAGTAATATATCTTAAAATTTTTTTTTCACGCACTCCAGCCTTTCTAATGTTGTACTTATATAAAATATTTCTTTCTAAAGACTACATTTTTTCACCATTAAAATTAAATTTAATGAATAAAGTACGTAATTTTCCATTAATTAAACAAATGTCATTAAAATTTATCAATACATTGCAAACGTTAAGTTGGATGAATGTTTTCTCGCCGTCAGATAATTTTGCCCCTCTCCTACTTTTGTTACCTCCTATCACACTGTGAAGCTATAAATCAGTCTATGTATTACCTTTTGAGTTTGTAGTCGAATTTATTGCCATGTACGTAATGACACCAACTGAGTCTAAAATTATATAAAATAAACTTTGTCCTCTGACTGAAGAGCGACGTGCACCTGCTCTAAACAAATAGCTTTAGATGTGCGATAACCCAAACTGAAGTCGTATTTAAACAGGTCCATTCTGTATCTAAATGACGTTTCAAACATGATATTGAAATTACTGAACTACTTACTTTATCCGCGGCGATACAAAGTTGAGTTATACATGCTATATGCATTGTCTCAAGTTTCGAATTGTTAGATAAATGGTATTTCGTAAGTACTTTTGTAAAATATATACAAGCAAATAAAAACAAAAATTCCTGAATGCAATGAATCTACATTACCGAAAATTATCGAATAATCATACAACAAAGTCAATACCCACTAGCCCGACGTTACAGTTAAGGAACTTAATCCCGAAACAGTTTTAGCAATAAACTCAAACAAGGTCAAAAGCTTCTCAATTAAGATAGTAATTAGGGGTGCGTGAATACTATTGTAATTCGTCAAGCAAAATGATTTTTTAAAGTGGCAAATATATGGAACGTTCTATCATCTCTAATTTTATTTCTAATGCTGTTATGGTTCATTCCGAGCATGAAGAATGCACGTCTGTATTCATGCAATGTTGCTATAACCTTTCCTTGAATACTGTAGGGACAGTGTATCTATATGGATTGTGATTATTGATTTTCTTGCATGCTCCACGACGACTGTGTTACTGGTAATATGCAAACATTAATTTTTTCCATTTAGCGTTGATACATATGATAGATTATTTACCTGGGTTGTTAGTCTAAATTTCATGCTACAACACGCCTTGCATTCTTCTAAAACATGATCACTGACTATTTCAAGTAAAATTCACAAATATCAGACATACATTGACGGAAGATATTTAGAGGAATATAGGAAATCTTACGGCGATATGAGAGTCTCGCCTTTGATCTTGAAATATAACTTTAAAGGAGACCAGAAATGAAAATTTTTTTATGTATTTAATTCTTTACAAATTCTAATTCGACTATGATGTTCATAAAAAAATTATTGTGAGCGGATAGTGATTTTATTGCGAAAAAGATACAACGATTCCCTAAATTGCCGAGTATTTACGAGTTATGAGACAATTGATCACGTGGTCCCGTGACGTCATACTAGCCAGTCCTCGAATATAAACAGAAACGAGGCTAATGATACAAACATCAAGCCATACCAATTTGAACCGCTTAAAGATGGCTCTTCTATTGTAAAGAATGATGATGACGAGAGTTCTATGCAGTCTCAGGCTTCAAATGATGATCAAGATAAGACCCTTTACGGATGTGATGCAGATAGTTGTATTGTTCAGCAGAAACAACAATGAAATCATCTACGCTGTATATACATAACACAAAATGTTGCTGATCAAATTTTTAAATATTTTTAATGTATTATATCAGGCAAATTGTATTTTATCGTTTTCACGTCACTAGAGTAAGGCGCACTTATTTGGTTTCAAATCAAAATGTATTTACCAATTTATCACTAGAAAACGATTTATATCTTATTGGGAATCAAAAATCAGAGACAGATTCGCAAAGTTACCTTTGCGGGGTAGTTATCTAATAAATTTTCATGCTTAATTTTTCTGTCATTTTTTAAAAATAGTACTCATTCATTTCATGCAACATTATAACGTTCATGTCGAATGATAGCGATAATTTATGTGTAGAATGGGATAAATGCAAGATTTACAATTAAATTCAGTGTTTTAAATAAATAAATCTCCTAGCAGAGACCATTTCTAACAAAACCTGTATAATGCAGCAAACAATAAGGCTACAGTAATATAGATTGTTTGTTTCAGTTTACAAAATATTATAGAATTGATGCATTAGCATAATTTCCATATTTACTAGATTGCCCATTATTGATATATTTTTATTTGAGTGTAATAAAATAACTCCATGTTATTTCCCTGCTCATCGTATTTTCTTCAGACAAAGCATTATGTACAGACCATTTGCACGTATCTGTACAGCTAGTTGCGTGATACCAGTGTGATACTAACGTTATAAATTGGATCTGCTATTCTCTCCTGTTTGTAACGTTTCGACAAATTCGGCTAATTACCTATAGTATTAATATATAATTATTATAGTAATTTTCAGAGTTTTTAGAACCACTACAATAATACTATAGCAAAACAAATACAAAAAAAAATTGTCTCCCATTTACTTAAATCCCGTGAATGACCACTGTGAATGCTGTGTAATTTTCTCTGCAAGCAAATTTGCATCTCCATTTCCGCCAAAGAAACTCGGCTAAACCCTGACATTTCTCTACTGTATATGTAAAGGTTTAATCACATTATTAAATTAAAAGAAGCAATACAACTTTAATACAATGCAAGATATATGCCCCACCCCAAATAAATAAATAAATAAATAAATAAATAAATAATTCAGAATAAATATTTTTATTCAGTAAGCAAGTGTTACAGGCCTGGAGACTTAAACTTATATATGTGGTAAGTTACAACAAAATAGGGAATCATTTATTTATCAAATTAAATTGTTGGTGCTTACATACACCCACTATCGAACACGGTCCAAACGTCTTTTTCACAAGATAAATACAATGATAAAGATTTCTCGTGTACTTAAATCAAAACTTCAGCTATTTTGCAGTTTAGCCACAGCTGACCAGAATATGAAAAATGGGCTTTTCCCTGGGGATTATAAGGTTATCGCAGGGAGAAATGGCGCGTCTCTTGAGCACTCGCACATTGGGGAAAAGAGTGTGGTTAATAGTCGCCTCACCCCAATTTCTATTGTCAGCCAGTTAATGTGATACTTTGATTTTATACCAGACTTCTTTTATTTTAAACGCTGCTACTCAAACTGCCCAAGAGAAAATTTTTATATCAGCTCCATACACTATACATTACCGTTTATACATACTTCATGTAACCGGCATAGAGTGAAAAGTTCCATTTTGTTGTTTGTTTTTCTTTTAAATTTTAAATGTTAAGATTACTGAAAATTGTGTTGTCTCGAAACATGACCGTGCAAGGGTTTAGAATCTTAATTTTCAGTAGTTCTCCCATTTAATTAAAATCAGATCTCAATTTCGCCTAGGGCTGCGGTGATTTGATTTAAGTTGTGCCGTGTTATGGCATGTATGTCAACATCCTGAAATACATTTACTCATTTTCTCCGGCAAATATTTTTTACTCCACAAGCCCAATGGGCAACACTTTTTGAATACAGGATGGGCCTAAACTAAAATTAGAGGAACCTTGGGTGGCGGGTTAATAAAATTATTTTTTTTATCACTGCTACTGCTGGTGTAGATAAAATATATGTGATTTGATTGTGAATTGATTGTTGCATTTTGTGGTCATTTATTTGGCCTTCTGCATATCTTCCTAACTCACACATTTAACAATTTTCCAAGGATTTAAAATATCTTTTATGCTGTCAACTGCCAGTCAAAATGCAGATTCGCTAGTATGACGTCACATCACGAAAGTAACCGAATAGGCGCGGAAATTTTGCATACCAGGTCACGGAAATTCAGCGCCTTGGAGATATGCCAATATTGATATATTGGCATTATGGTCGCAGATAATACTTCGGAATAAGGTTTAACTCTAAAGTACTTTTATTATTATTCTATATTTATTTTGATTTCTGGTCTCCTTTAACCTTCGAGTCAAAAATGGCAGTATTCTTTTTTAGATTGCAAATGTCACAAGGTTTCAATTGGTACGTAAACTTTCCTCTCAAAGGTTTCACTGTACTACAGCTGTTAAAGGTTAAGAGAAGTTCAGTTCAATTTATTTTAGTTCGGATTCCTAGGACCTCCCCCTGCCGTACGGAATATTAATATTTGGACTATTTTGAAGTCAGTTTTCTCACAGGCACCATACTGATGGACAAAATCACATGACTGCATAGTGTACGTACAATGGAGCACTAATAAAGAACATTTGCGTGTGTATAGTTTGGTGTTTAGAAACGCTTGATTGCTGCCACCCGAAAAACGGTTGATATACCATTTACATGAAGGGATATTTAACTATCTCGAGTTATGTCATCTACAGATAGAGAGGAGAGTCATTTAGTTCCAATGTCCGTTATTATACTGATAGACGTATTGTACAATATATCTGACAATGCCATGCAAATACGATCGGTTTAAGGCATAGGAATAATACAACCGAATAATAAAATCAAGTTTTCAGGAATGATGAAAGCCAACCATCTTATACCTTTAGGTGCTTCAATATACTAAAATCTTGCATGCCAGTCATTAAGACTGAACTACAGACCATGTGGTAACCATCCCATGAGATGTGTTGTACATCAAGATCACCACAATATTCGTCTTGTTCAAAACGATTTCCTTTACAATCCATCTAACTCTTTTCGTCAAACATCTACGTAATACGACATGTGGAAGGAAGTTTTATTTTAATAAGTTATTTATTTATTTATTTATTTATTTATTTATTTATTTATTTATTTATTTATTTATTTATTTATTTATTTATTTATTGTATCTTTTGGTAATAACCAGCTTGAGGCAAAGTCGAGATACATGATTGTATCATGATTCTACATAGCGTGGTAAAGTGACTTGCATCTAGAAAAACTACGTACCTTAACCCGCTATTCTCTTCAGTCTCCAAAAATTGAAAAGCTTCACACATTTTGGCTTTCAAAAATGTTATGCACCATAGTTCTTCTTAGATCCTCCACAGTCCTGAACTGACGCTGCCAAGAAAAGGATCAGTACTGTGTAGATCAATGTAAAGTTTTAACTCAGCCGTGTTATCTTTTTTGAGTCAATACCGAACAATAAATACTTTAGATCATGGGATCAACCTTTTCATTTTAGGCAAGGTCATTATGTCATTCTAGTAACATCTTAGACACTGACTAGATCTTAATTCCTGAAACTGTAAACACGGTTATAAAGCAAAAAGATAATTACAAAATTTTTATAAATCCCTTAAAATGTAAGCTTCCCGAATTATATGGCCTGTCCTATCGATAGCTCGGAATGTACTTAAGTAATCAGGTTATGTCTCGTCGCTATCAATTAATCCACCAATGAATGAAGAGTATTTCCGAAGTATATATCGACAATCTAGGTTATCGGTTGTTTACCTTACCTGGCCGACCCTTTTCACTTGCAAAATATTACTTCAAGGACTTTTGAAGAACACTCAAATTACTTTTGTTGCATTATGTTTGCTTTCTTGATAGGAATGCTTAAACAAAATGAAAATAGCTAATATAAAATGAGAGAATAAAATGCATGCCGTTCGAATTCTCACTTCAAAGTCAGATGTTTGCATAAATGTATTCCAGTTTATTTATTGGAACTTAGTAGCCCGAGTCATTGCAGGTAGAATACAGTGGCACATGGGGAACAAGGGTAATCATATGCTATGTTATGTGGATTATAGCCACAGGATTGAAAATCTTTTGTTAACAAAAATGTCTGGCTCACAGGAAAAGTACCATGGCCTATAATATTAATGTAATGTGAAAACGTAGGCTTAATATGTCATCCATGGAGTGAAAGAAGAGAAAAAGGTGTAGATATATACATACACAAACACACTTATTCACTATCATACATGGAACGAAAGAAAAGAAGAACGCAGAAATGATTACACACATAGAAAACATGCTTGTTTATTTGAATATCTTAACCATATTTTAGAAAAAAGAGCAAAAATAAATACCAAATCAAGGCATTTGATCAATAGAAAAACACCCACGTATTTTTGATTTCCAAATAGTGACAAATAAATAGATTGGTGGATACACACACACACACACACACACACACACACACACACACATATATATATATATATATATATATATATATATATATATATATATATATATATATATATATATATATATATATATCCACAGAGAGAGAGAGAGAGAGTAAGGGAGAGGGAGAGTTAGGGAGGGAGAGAGGAAGGGGAGAGAGGAGGGAGATAGGTGGAGAGAGAGGTGGAGAGAGAAAGAGGGAGAGCGAAAGATGGGAAGGAGAGGTAGAGGGGTGAGTGAGAGAGAAAATAGAGAGAAAGAGGGGGAGAGAGAAAGGGGGAGAGGGAGAGAGAAAAGTGAAGAGAGAAAGAGGTGGAGAGGGTGAGGAGGAGAGCCAGAGAGAAAGAGAGGAAGAAAGTATGAGGGAGAGAAAGAGGGAGAGAGAGAGAAAGAGGGGGAGAGAGAGAAAGAGAGAGATAGAAATAAAGAGGGAGAGAAAGAGAAAGAGGGATAGAGAGAAATAAAAAAGAGGAAGAGAGAAAGAGGGAGAGAGAGAGAAAGAGGGAGATAGAGAGAGAAAGATTGGGATAGAGAAGCAATTCATACATATATTTTGCTATATTTTTAGTGTTTCCTATGAAAAATATAAAAATTTATCAAACATCTCCCTCTCTCATTTCGCATGTATATCATCAGTAAAACTCATTTTAAAATAAACTTTTTGCCATTACCATAATTACCATGTATCTTCCAAAATTCGTTATGTACTTATTATTAATATGCAGTTTTGGATGTACGATTACATTATTATCTAATTGTACTTAAGATTAGTTATATACCTATTCTCATACAATATCGGGTATACGATTACACTAACTAGCCCTAAAATCAATTTATTGCTTTTTGTACTAATCGTGTTTTAATGTATCTAACAGAATCTTATCTTGAAGATGTATGCCAGCACTTTTTGAGTGATATCGCTTATTTACGAAAGAAATATTTCTTCAGTAGAAAAATTTAAAATTTAAAAAAGGAACTTACAGTATTGTGAATTAAGCCCCAAGTAGTCCTAAAAGTTTATCAGAGATTAAAATGTATAAAGTTCCCGCATGCAGATGAGCGTTTGATATAGATATTTGGTGAGTTGTGAGTTCTGTGGTCTTGCATTGATTAAAGTAAAATGGACACGTCGGGCTTTCTAATATACAACTGAAGTTTTTATAGAATTTTTTTAAATTTGGGGTAAACTTATGACTTCTAGCGGATCACACCAGGGTTTGACAGCGCTCGGTAAAGCAAATACCCCTGGCTTGTAACATTACATTGAATAAAATATTATAATATATATATATATATATATATATATATATATATATAAAGAGTAGCAAGAAGTTGTCGGCTGCCTTCTTTTTTTGACAATTCACAGCTGAAGTTCAAGAAGTGAGAAAGACCAAGCAGAATTATCAGTTTCTTAATAGGTACACATCTGAACTAAGAACAAGCTATATACGAGAAAAATAAAATTACACTAATCAATCATAAACCGAACAAAAATATCTTTTAACAATACCAAAGCTATAAGTATTTTTTTTTCAAACAATAGTATTATGACTTAATGTTCTTAAACTTAATAACAGAAAAGAGTGAAAACCAACAGCTTCTGTATAACAAATAATTTATTCCCATGAATACGTGACAAATAAAAAAAGAACTTACAGTATTGGAAATTAAATTACGGAGTCCTATTACTTTTATGACAAGTCAAAAGTGTATAAAGTTCCAACTGAATTCGTATTCCAATTAAATTTCAATACTGAATGTGTTGATGTGCCTGTAGTCTTCAATATGCTGATTGTTCAAGTGTTCTGCAGTATAGCAATGTGAAAAATCTTTTGATAGGTCACACTAATATAATCCAACAATGTTCATGTCTGAAATCTGCACTGCCAAATTACGTCCTTCCAGGGCCCTGAGCACTGAAAATACTATGCCCCCCCCCTACAAAATGTGAAACTAAAAGCAGAATATTAGAAACTAAAAAATATATTATTAATCAAAATATTCATACATGTAGATCTAATTGGTCATAATAATTTATTCAGTTTTATCAACAGTTAATTTAATTTTTCTGGTGCACCTCTAGCAATGGTGCCTTAAGCACGTGCTTATTGTGCTTAATGGGTAATCCGGCCCTGGAAATCAATATAATTTCAACATAAACGGTTTATTATTGACGTATATACGTTTTTATTTGTTGCTGGATCATGTTTAACGTTGGTTATAGAATACAAATAACGAGGAATCAATGTTCCATCAATATCGGTATAATCTTTTCTGTATAACCATTCAAGATTAGAATAGACACTGACACCGGGAATTCCGTCGAGGTAAATGTAAGGTTGTGTTTTATATTTTTTTTTCGTTATAAAAATGTGTCTTGTCGTGGTTGTGGAGGTCCTTGATAAACCGGTGGATTATCTGGCCATCCTAGCACTGACATGATCGAAGACTGATACATGTCCACATAATAATCCGAGGAATTTATTTCAATGAGAGATGATAACGTTGGTTCATGAAAAGTAATAGCAATCTTGATTCTTTTCCTGTAATGAATTCTGGAATAGTACTTGCCAATCAGGCATTCCATCGGGTTTATTTTTATTTGCAAATACTAATGAATTATTTGGTTGTAGTCCACCAAACGATTTTGACCTAACATTTGGCCAATTATAACAATCCATAATTGCGTTAATGCTATTTCTTTTGCTGGAACTGCGGATGGAAAGTTAGCGCTAAACTCAGGACTGGTCGAACTTAAAATCATTGTCGTTTTTGACGGTGTTGTATTAGTGACGATTTGTTAGAATAATTCTCTTGACATTATTATTATTATTATTATTATTATTATTATTATTATTATTATTATTATTATTATTATTATTATTATTATTTATTTATTTATTATTATTATTATTATTATTATTATTATTATTATTATTATTATTATTATTATTATTATTATTATTATTATTATTATTATTATTATTATTTTAAATCTGAAATTTAGCCGATTTTTTTTCCTTGGCAATTGTCAACGAATAATTCAATATAAGTTTTCTTTATCGTTGCGAATTCCTCATCGGACATTTTACTATTGCTGAGGTACGATGAGAGATATAAGGATAGTTTAGACTAAACTGTTGTTGCTGTATGTAATTCTTTTATATACTCGTTTAATGTATAATTTGGACATGTAGTTATCTTCTTGGCGATAATACTGAGAATGCCTGCGATAGTAGTTGAAGTTACAACTGCAGGCGCTGTCATTGTTATTGTTGATAATGATAATCTGGCTCTAGCAACAATAGCAGACACTGAATAAACAAGTATATCAATGTCAACCATAAGTCTGCGATACTTTTTTTAATTTTTAGTATATAATCTTCAATTATATCTTTAAATTCAATCTGACATTTACATATTTTATTCTATCTGTCGTTGAACGTCGATTGAGGCTTGATTCAATATACTATGACGTTGTCATTTAATTAAGTAATTAATTGAGGAGTTTCGGCCACAAATTCCAGACACCACCAGTAAGATGTTGTGGTTATTTTTTGTGTGGCTATGATATAAATATTGCTTCGTTATCTTTTTAATATAATAGATATAACTCCAGAAAAATTATCGGTTGAATAACGTCATGGAAATGTAGTAAATATTCTGAATTTTGCAGAGCTTAACACAGACAGTCTGTACACGCCAGTTACCTCCGCGGTATGTTTGATATCGTTATTTTGTGGTGTTCATTTTGACGATTTTGATGACACTGTGTACATGATATTGTTAATTTGTTTATGTGAAATTTTAATCAGATTAGCTTTTGAACGATATTAGGAATTTTACTGACAATATCTTTGAGATTTATGTTAACATCTGCGAGTTTAATATCAACAACTGCTGGTTTTCAAAAAAAAAATTCTTTATTGGTTTTATTCAAGTTGCTACGAAAATTCAAGAACGTATGTGATTATAGAATTCAGTTCTAAATGTGGTAATTCTATCATTGATCGTCGACAACGAAGATGTCATTGGAATATTTTTTCGTCTACATATTTATTCGTTCTTCGTTGCTGCGTCGAGATTATCTGTCGGTTTTCATACATTAATAATTTTATTGTTATTCATGTTAATGATGCAGTTATCACCAGCTTTTAACACCCGTTCACTTATGCTATCTCAGATCGACGACAGACTTACAAGACTAGGAAAAAGTTTACCTTATTTGTCATATATAGCAACAAGACCTTCACGCGATGATCGATTACGAATATCATAAATTGAAATATTACTCGTCTTCAGTTTTCCTTCATGGTTTTGAAATACAACAAGTTCGTTTTGGATCAACGTTGGCAGGATTATGCATGTCAGATAACTCATCATTGACTTACCTTGTTACTCGCTTGAGAAAATCTTCACCTGGTGCTTGTTGAGGTTTGGTTTTAGTTGATCTACTGTAAATCTATCATTATATGTTTAGGGATTATTTAAAACAGAACTCATATATTCGTGTACACCTTTATCAGGTGGTTTTGTTGATCTTGAGTAATGATAGTGCTTTACAACCACATATCGGCGAGTCAGTTATTTTTGTGTTGGTAGCGTTGAATACCAAATTGGTCTAATCTGAAGTCTGTTAACGTATTTTAAGTGAGTCTTGTTCCCTACCTAATTTCACTAATTCTAATATAAAGTCCGGATTCAAATAAAACAGATTAACCGGATTTTTCGGCAACGATCATTTCCCCGTAGTTTTTACTTGCATGCCGTAAGTCCGTATTTAAAAAGCAACTTTCGCAATACTTAAAGCAAAATCATAAGATCTGGCAGGTCTGTCTTTCCACCCTTAGTTGTCCTATTTCATACTGATTATATACAGGATAATCAGAAGTGTCCTTGGTAAACATTACTTATGAACTAGTTGATCTTGAATAATCGTCGCTGTTTCTTGCAAAGCCAAGTATCGTCGTGGCAACGTCGACGTCGTTCTGAATTTATTCAATATTTTTCTGGCAATCATGTACGCAGTGCTATCAAACAAGGTCATAATACCATTATTAACAAAACCAACTCTACTATCGGCTACACATTCAGTATTATGGTTTTAAAATTTCACCTTCGACTTCAATAAATGGTTCAGTAGGTAAGAAATATCTACTTGTATCCTAAACCGTTTGCTCCATTCGTCCACGCTGATTTGGATGTCGTGCGTAATAAGAATAATACTGATAAAAATTCACAGATTCATCTTGAGTACTGGTGCATAAATGTCAAATGCGGAATCTGATACACGTCTGAACATCTTTATTATATTTATTATCGACTAACACGAAGACCACTTCCAGCTACTAGACTAACAGTTATATTTTTTTCTTTTTCTGATAGTGATACATCAGAGAACTCTACTAGTTTTTGACTGGCAGCTTGATTTATTTTACTAACATTTGCAGTTATCTCTTCTGTGCTGGGTAATTTTACTGGCTGCGGTTTTGTCGTATTAATCGTGCTAGCCTATCTTTGATTGCTGAGAATGCTTTACTAGCAACATCACCAAAACCTATTTCACGAACATCAATAGCTTTCATTCCCAGTTGCTGTATCGGTATTGCTTTTGGGGCTATCCTTCCAAATAGACCCTGAACAACATCACCTAGTCCATCTCCATTGGTTGTTTTGTATACTGGTAAACATGAATTTATTATCCTGATCATAGTTGGTCCACGTTGAGTATTGTGTATGATCATTTTATAATAGTCATTGTATCTAATTACATACTGAATCACTGTGTCAATCATCGGCGATTTCATTAATGAGAGACAGACACACACTAATATCCATGATACGACCTGTAAATAATCTTTTACAAATATCAGCTAATATCATTAATTATTTCTGGGAAATTATTACCAGCTCGTTTTCCTCCAATAAGGATTTCTAATCTGTCCACCTCGGCAAAGACATTGTTAGGTTAAGTAATAATGCCACTTCCTTCAATAATAAAACCGCTTCCGGTAGAAGGTTCTGCTAGTCCTAATTCAGTAAATAAATCATATTCTTCTTCTTTACTTCTTTGGTGATTTTGGAGATTGTGGATTTTGTTTTTGTCGTTTTTGTTGTAGCATTTGTTGCATTGATGGATAATTGTTGTTGTGCAATATAGTCATCTATCTTATTTTTATAATCAACATATTTTGGATCGCTGTTTCGAGCTTGATTAGTGTATGCGATATATCCATTTGTGCCAAGTATCCTCACTTACGGATTCATCAGCAATTTTAGATTTTAAAAATTGTTTTTGATCGTAATAACTTCTCGCACCAATCTCACATAATTTGAAATCTTTGGCTTTTTTAATAAGATTAATAGCTTCTACAGTAAACTTATCAACCAGATTAATCCTGACTATTGCATCCGATTCTTTTTCTGGTTGCGGTATACGATTTTTTATTATCACCTACTTCAGCATGAGCTTGGTCAATACCTTCAAGTATTTCTTGCATTGATTGTGATGCAGCTATATCAGCCGAAATTTCTCGTGAAATCGTTTTTGTTTTCTTACTTTGTTCTCTTATTTTTCCAGTTGTTTTAGCGGTCTTCTCTAACGTAGGAAGAAGACCTTTAGGAGTTTCTGTAACAGGTTTAAATAATTGTTCTGCACCTTCTGCAAATTCAACCTGAGATTCCTGACGCGCTTGTAGTTGTTGCTTGACAGAATCACGTACAGGTAAATATTTTTTAATTTTTAAATTGACAAACAATGAGTGTGAGACACAAACAAAACACACCTAACGAGTAACAAAAGCGAACTAACCAGTCGATTTCATTATTATGGCCTGTTTACCGCAACAACGAAATATGCTGCCTTTTGCTAAAAATGTTAGCCTTGATTAGTCTAAAGTACACAATCTTTAGCAGTTATTAAAACAGGGAAAGTTAATTTTGCCAAATACATGTACATAAAATATAAAAAAGTTATCAGCTCTTTTTTTATACAATTTACCTCTGAAGGCCAGGAATTGAATATGACCACGTGAAGATAGCAGTTGTTTTTTTTTAGAAATGCACATGTGAAGTAAGGCCAAGCTATATACTCTATAACCCATATTTACACACAACAATCATATACCAAAAATAAAGTAAGTTCATGGTTCTTTGAATAATATATAAAATATACAAGGTCCTTTTAAAATAGACAGTATAACCAGTGAGGAAACCTGAAAAAAACTTTTTCTTTAAAACTCCAACCCTATGTAAAATACAAAACTGGTGAGCTGAGCACCACCTAAAAACAAATACAAAATTATTTGCAATTATTGTCTTATTTTCATATCATTATCTATCATATTCTGAACAAAATGGTATATTAACATTGATTTTATGCATGAAAATAAGCTAATAATGCTTTGTTTGCTCTTATTGACACAATATGCTTAGAGGAAGTAATGTGTATGTAATGACATTAATTATGGGGAAATTAGAAGTCTTAGAACACAGTAGTAAAGAGAAATTAAATCTAAAACTGTTGCATTAAATGAAAATTAAAATGTTTCTTTTCAGTTATCTGTATTGAAATTATGAATTGAATGCTCAGACAAAGCAAATTCACTTTCTTCCATATTAAACAATAATCAAATATTATAATCTTTGACCTTTGCCTGAACTGTTCCATACCTTATCAAATTGTAAAATTTATCAGTGACATCTGAGCAACAATTATGCAAAGTTTTATGTTCCTGTCTTTCATCATAATATTGGCTGCTATACATACAAAATGTTATGTGCATTTTTAAAATAGCTCACTTTTCACATCAAATGGGGGAGGGCTGGGTTTGTCTGGGACTCTGCCACTCATATGTACTGTTCTGTGGGGGAAATACAGGAGAATTATTCAAATGGACTGATCTGATGCTTGTTACTTACATGTTTCAGTCAAAAAGCCAAAATTAAATCATGCAAGAATAATACGTAAGTGTTCTTTATAGTGGCACTCTACAGATATTACGAACTTCTGAGAAAATGGTGTAAAGGAAAGGTGAAGTTGTTTACATTTGCAACATCCATAATGGAGTGTGTGTGTGCGTGTGTGTGTGTGTGTGTGTGTGTGTGTGTGTGATTTGGATTGTTAACATAGCTTTAACAATTTTTCAGGTAGAGGAACAAAATAAGGTACTTTGCGCCAAGGCGAAGGCACGAGGGTCGCATGCATCAGTCCAAGTGCCATGTCTTGATGCATAGCCGTACGAGTTGCATATGCAACATCCTATAGCATTTTGGCGCCGTATTAAAATTGTGCAAAATAGCAAAATAGAAAGCACAAATTATTTTGTAACAAAACAAGATTATAGCACTTTTGCCGTATTTTCGACCTTGACAGTTTGCTCAGTAACAACAACAATCAAGCATAGCAACTGCACATATAACTTGCTCCACGGTGCAGTAATATAATTGGTGAAAATTTTGATCCATGTTTGCGAGCACCTGTGTCTGCCACAGACAAGTTGGCCAATGTGACAGAATCATATCAGCAACAATTGATGGAACTTGTTCCTGGCTAGATTACAAATCCTATTTCGATTCATTTGCCCACCTCATTGGCTGGTGTTATGAGCAAAAAGGCACTTATCTAACCGTTTTTCTTTACGGACAAGCGCAAGGCAATCACGGAAACCAGATGGATAATGCTAGTGAGAACTAGGAGCGTGTTTAAAGTAGTGTTTGAGGAACGATATTGACGGCCCAGTCGAACTGAATTGTATAGAGTACAGTTAAAAGAGAGGAGACAAATAGCTGGTGAAACACTTTCCGAACTTCGAGAAAGTATTTGGAGACTATCCGAGAGCACCACTAGGTGATTTAATTAGAATTCTGGCCAAAGAAAAACGTTTATTGAGGGTCTGGTAGATTCGGATATGCGACTGCTAGAATAATCAAGCAATATCAGTGTATACAATTCTAATAATGCCATAATCAAAGAATGCTGCTGTGGCCTACATGTCACATATTACTGACTTATGTCATTACCAAAAATTATTTGGTTAGTTCATTACCCAAAACAAACCAAATAAGTAGGTCACCCTGATATATATTTCAGGTTTCAATGCCATCGGCTACTCATATGGTTTTTTTTTTCCTCTCAAACTTTGTTCTTGCAGGAATCATTTTAGATTATTGCATGCATCTATCTTAATACCATACCATTACCACAAATAAATATCAGCGATACCCACATTTCAGATATTAAAATCTTATCATTTAACTCAACCGTTCTGGTGGCCTAGTAGTTAGGCATCCGTCTCGGATGAGGGAGGTCGTGGTTTCTATCCCCGGTCGAGTCATACCAAAGACTTACAAATATGGTACTAACATCTGCCTCGCTTGACGCTCAGCATTAAGAGTTTAGTGTTAGGACTGGTCGGCCTGGTGTCAGGATAATGTGACTGGGTGGGACATCATGCTTCATGTCTGCGACATGATGCCCCAGTACTAGACATCACTATAACCTGCCACACTGCAGACATCGTAACGATATAACTTAAAAATATTAAATCTACATTAAAAATCATAAACACATCACATCATTTGACCCATGACAGCAATGGTGTTTCATCTACTGCATAATACTCATTCTGAGCAAATTGAGAAAACAAATCCTGATTAATAGGCGGTACATCTATGTATTTCAATTTAAAACATTTGAGTAGATTTAGCAGAGATTACAAAGAGTACTGTCCATGTTAAATCAGAGTTTAATCAACGATTCCATTTCTCACATCAACTTTCACTAGTCTCCAATTAGCATTTTAAACATTAATGTGCAGAAAATAAATTCAGAATAAAGTGGTATTGGCCACTTTTCCAGCTAAGCGTTGACTGTTGTAGTTCAGCAGACATGGTTAACAGCATATGCACATCATTTCTACGTAACACCCGATGCGTTTGGTAGAGTTATGCCCCTTTTCATAGTTAAACTGAATTTTGTACCTTTCATGTAGTAAAAAAATTTGTTTTGAGCTTCGAGTTTAAAAACCATATAAACAATACTTCTCGTGTAGAAATAATATAAGGGTGTTGGATTCTTAAAGAGATTAAAAGGAAAAAATTAAAGATGACGAACCTATACAGACATTCTTCAAAATTGTCAAGATTAAGTTTCTATTTCTTTCAATAAAATATCATGACGATAGAAACAGTGGCCTCGGTTCCATGATATAATGGGTATGGTGATAAACAACTATTGTCCAACTTGCATGGATATATTTACCGTATTAATTTCCAATACAAAACCTTAGTTACCGTTCCCAAAAAAGGTAAAACGTCACACTTGTCGGCGTTTTTTTTTAGTCCATTTTACAATCTTAAGGAGGTAAGAGAAGGAGAAAGTGGATAAACCCTGTGACGGTTGTCAGCCAATGGTGTCTCTGTCACAGCTAATGGAGGTTATGTGGTATGTGAGGAGGCAATGCGTGTATTTTGTCTAACGTGTTACGAAAAACATAAGGCAACGAAGTATACCCGATTGTATACATAGTAGAACTTGAAAATCACCAAAGAACTTAATCAGATTTACAGTGGTTTTCACTGTAGAGAGCACGAGAAAATAGTTTTATTGCATTGATTCTTGTTCAAGCTGTAGTATCACTCATCACAGACAATGCGGCCAAGTCCTAGCTTTGATGAAAGATGCTAAGCATATTTTAGTAATATTTAAACTAGCATCGAAAGGGTCAGAGGAAACTCGGGTTATGCAGTTCGTTGTTTTAATGGCATCAATTAAAACGTAATTAAAAGTAGATAATTTTGACCATTATTATTATTATTATTATTATTATTATTATTATTATTATTATTATTATTATTATTATTATTATTATTATTATTATTATTATTATTATTATAAAATTAAGGAGATGCGCATTTAGTTTAAGCAATTCTTAGGTTTGTGATTACTTGTTTGAGTATTGGAATTCTGTGCAATAGGAAATATTCCTTAACACGAAACAAATAGTCAGTTATTAGGAGCAAACGTCACGGTAAGTGTTAGTGAGTTTCCAAGATGCCATGGCCAATGAGTAGCGAATTCAGACTCAATCCGCATGAGTGAGCCTGTAATACTTTATAAAATCTAGTGGTGTACATCGGTGTTGTGACTGCAGCGGCAGTATTTATGGTAGAAAACCGGTAAATTGCACAATGGGATAAATGAGAAAGGACTCGGAAAATACCGTTTATGTTGCCATAGTGGCAAATGTGATGTAGGTTTACTGGTGTGATGTGCCTTGAAACGGTATATCGACTGGCCTCACTTGGACAGTTAAAATAGTCCCCCTGTCTTAGGGATATTTGTATAGTTTCTACAGTGTGAACTACTGGCGGAACGGAAAGTTAATGTAGGGAAAATATGCGGATGTGCGGTTGATAGTTATTTGGCAAGTTGCAAAAAATGTGGTCTTACAATGATTAGAGTAAAATGTATGTATAGAATGGACATGTCACGCTTTCCAACTTACAACTGAAGTTGTATCGAAGTCTTTGAAAATATGGGGTAAACGTATGACTTCTAGCGGGAACCGCACCAGGGTTTTGACACCGCTCGGTCAAACAACAGACTCCTGGCTTGTAACATTATTTTAATTATTATTCCGCCATAATCGATCATCGCGATATTTAAATAGTGATAAACGATATTGTAATTTGCAGACAAAATATTCGCATATAAAGGCAATTTTGGTGGCGCTCTACAGTTTCGTATTTAGCATAGGGTTAAAATTTTAAAGAAAAAGAGTTTCCTCACTAGTTATATTGGCTATTTAAAAGAGACTTTGCATATCTTAAGTATTGTTAAAAACACTTTTAATTCCCTTTATTTTGATGTATGATTGATGGGTGTAATAGGGGTTAGATAGTATACAGCTTGGCCTTACTCCAGATGTGCATCTTTCAAAAAAGTGCTAGCTCTACTTGCTCATTTTCACTTGTCGAACGTCAGAGGCAAATTGTAAAAAAAAAGAGCCGATAACTTTTTCACATTTTATGCATTTGGTAATTCATTCATTGCACTTTTAGAAGCTGGTATTGTCTAGTTTGGCAAAATTAATTTTCCATATTTCAATAGCTGCCAAAAATAGTGTACTTTTGACAAGTTCAGGTTGATTTTTGGAGCACAAGGGAGCAGTCATTTTAGTTAGCAGTGTCCCAAGATCATTTACAATTTCCAAAAGAACAATATCCAATGAAATTTCAGTTACATTACATGAAAGAATTATATAGGTATGCCAACATTCTCTCCACTAAGAAATGTTTAAAATGCAAACAGCTTTACCTTACATACATTACTCTCTCAAAAGTACATAACTGGTGAGCGCCACCTTTAAAGGGCAACAATTTTATCTTTCTCACATTACAAAAATGTATAGCTATTTATCTCTCTGTTCAAAGTGCTATCTAAATTCCATGACACAGCTACATTGGCTAGCCGGATGAAAAATACGACTTTTATATGTCGACAAGGCTAATAATCCATAACACAAGAAACAGCCACGGCGACACCTCTACTAAAACAGGGTGCTTCTTCTTACAAACTTATTCAAATGAGTGTGCATAGAAAAAAATTCAATGAGTTCGGCATTATGATTCAAAAAGGAAAACAGAAACAAGTCCCAAATCTTATCTACATCACTGCCTAAACTCCATTTTCAGCATCCGTACACATCCCGTTAGTATTCTTCATCCCAGACTCAGAATATATAGGATATTGGAGAATCTCTGTTAATAAATGTCATCACAAATAACAGCAGTACTTTAAACAATTCCACGACTCAGTTCGGATTTTATCATAAGGAACAAACAACCTCACCTGAATTATGCATTGAAGTTAGATACTTAAAGTAGCCGCGAGTGTTTCTTTCAGAATACTTATTTGTTTTAAGCTCTTATTCTCATCTTAATATTTTATCTACTCTGAGGTCCTCTTTGGTAATATATATTTTTGGTGTCTAATTACCAATAAATGAGGTCCTCTTTGGTAATATATATTTTTGGTGTCTAATTACCAATAAATGAGGTCCTCTTTGGTAATATATATTTTTGGTGTCTAATCACCAATAAATGAGGTCCTCTTTGGTAATATATATTTTTCATGTCTAATTACCAATAAATGAGGTCCTCTTTGGTAATATATTTTTCATGCCCAATTACCAATAAATGCATCATTATTATAACCCTTGATATTGCTTTATTATTGTTTTACACGAGTCATATTTTCAACCCTCTTACAATCAGTCTAGAATAGATCAAACATCGACAAAACCGGTTTGGACTTGGAAGTGGGCGGAGCTTGAAGCTTGAGTTGAGCGTTGATCAGACGTTACATAATCATACGCGTCAGTAATGAAATTGTACAAATCTGATGTATTTATTTCCGATGTACTATTGTTAAACACATAGCAGGCACAAATTCCAAAAAGATGTTTCAAAACAGTTAATTATTTATATTAAAAAAACAAATATATAAAGTAAAACAACAATAATACCAACAACTTAATTTTTGTCGTATTAAGTTGAACTATTCGGATGTTTTTAATCTTGAAACTCACGCTTTAGAAAGGATTAATATATATATATATATATATATATATATATATATATATATATATATATATATATATATATATATATATATATATATATACTTCACATTTGCTTTGCGTGATGGAACATATAAATACAAGTGCAATATGAATAATATGGATGTGACAACGGAACATGAGATATATTCTCCCTCCGTGAATAAAAAATATTAATTGATATGTTTCTTTTGCAAAATTATTAAAAGTGATGTCCATGAAAAATACATGTAAATTAATTGACAAAATGTTATAATTGTGCTGTGGACAACTGGTCCCAACGAAGCGGTAGATGGATCTTTTCTAGATCTTGTTACATATTGTTGACATGGGTGAACATGCTTATAAACTTCTGTCATCACGCACTAATATTTTAGTTTCTTCAAAGTATGCCCATTTTTGCTGTTAAATGTATTGCAACATATTTCATTCTTCCTGTATGGGAAAGTAGCCCCATTGTAGCGCTTGACGAATTGCATTGAAAATTGCAATAAATTGTTGACAGGTATAAATATGTGTGTAACCTTCTGTGTCAGTTGTGTTTTCGAAATCTGTTCAATATGTGCAAATCGTTCTTTCATCTGAAATATGAAAGTTAAATAAATAAATTTGGTGTACGTTTGGGACATCTCCCTCCATGGATTTTGAAGACAATACATTTTTGTCACTAACTGATATTTTGGATTGTGATTGGGGTCTAAGTTTGTCTATATAATGATGATTGTTTAAACATTATTTGCAATACTTTAGGGAAACTTCATGTCAATGTAAATTTTGCAAATATAACGATAGTAACATTTTGAATATGTTCACCATGGCGGAGAGATTGCAAGTACGAGGGACACTATTTATATTTGGGACCAACAATACGTCATAAGAAATCATTCAGTCAACCCCTTCATTATGATGATCCGATCAATTAATGTAGCGATTTCAATATGGCCGCCATGGAAATCTTGACAAATATCAGATAGGCGCCATGTTATATAGAACAAACGACAAAACGGGAAATTCCATGTTTACACATCCATCAGTTCAAGAACAGATATTTTCAAGATGACCGCCATTACAGCCGTATTGGACACCAGATCATCACTAGTTTCATTTAGAACCAACTTGACATTATGACGAAAAACATTTGTATGAAAATCCCATGTCGATATGACACTCCGTTCCGGAGAAGTAGTGATGACAAAAGGTTCAAGATGGCTGTCATGGTGACCATATTGGATGTACGATTGAATAATGTTCATTCAATACCAATTAGACCTTGGACTTAATACGTTTTGAAAGTTTCATGGCAGTCATTCAGACGTTTAAGCGAAGCATCGATAACACATCGGACTGAGTGTGCTTTATAATATGAGATTGTATAAGCTTTCCTTTTATATGACCAATAGGGCGAAAACTGTTACATACGTTCCATAACTCAATGAATTTTAACATATATAAAATGTGAGAGATATCATAAAATGTCCATTGCACATGCTTAGCTTTAATTCAGTTCTTTTGCAAAACATTATCAGTGAAAATATATAGCAGAGTTAATCATAGATTTCAGATCCGGTGAAGAAAATAGCCCTCCTTGTCAAACGACATAGCCTTTTCTTCCTTAGAGAAAATATAATTATTCAGGTAAAATTCGCAAAAGTAAGTGCAGGTGCCTAGGAATATCAGACAATTGAGTTTCTCTGCATTCTGGCCATGTCTTAGATTTGCAGACTGCAGATTGTCCAATTTATCCAAATCACGACCATCGCAGATGGTAAACTTATAATTTACTTTTTTTGAAACACAGAAGAAAGGTGGAACACTTCTAATGAAATGCAATGAGCTGCGAGAGGTCATATGTTTTACACGATAGGCATGCGCTTATTGTGAACATATACACTTATTTAATCCTTTTATCTTATTCTACTATCTATGTCAGATAAGCATTTTTATATACTATGTCTGAGACCGAAATTGGAAGCAATAATCAGTGTGTATGTGTGTGTGCACGCTCCGTGTGTATGAATTTGCATGTGTCACTGTGGGTGTAAATATAATACACGGGTCAAGATGCTTTCAAGCTGGAGAATATGGATTATAGTTACAAAAATTGCAAACAAATGCATTCGTCTACCTCCTTGTCCATCAATTACATGTCTGGCATAAAAAGTACAGAACTTGTAATCGGCAACAATTTCATTGAAATAGAGGGGGTGGGAGTGAGAGAGATGGAAAATATAGAATAGTATTCCGAATTGCCCAAAATACCTTTGCTTCCATTCGATCTGAAATAGACTATTGAGTCATCTATATTCGAAGGCCATCAGTTCCGAAGGAAAAAAAGGAATCAGTAACACATAAGATCCAAGAGGGATATAGGAAATAAATATGTAATTCCGATAAGACGAGAATAATTTTAGAGAAACTCTTCATAAACTTTTGATGTTTAATAAAGTGTTAGATTTTGGGATCAGTACTCATGTCATCGGTGAAATTGCACTAATAACGGTCTTGACCTAACACTTATTGTATCAGAATTGTAGCAATGACGGTCTGGACTTACCACGTTTTGACTGTGAAATTATAGTGATGAAGGTCTGGACTTAACAAAAGCTTTGTACAACTGTAGTAATGACGGTCTGAATTTCACATTTTAAGCAATACAATTAAGTGTTTCAGTTTAAATATTTAAAGAACATTTTTCAAAAATCTTCATTAATAGAAATATGTCAAAGACGTTGTTGAAACAAACCGCTTTTGGATCGCAAAGAATAGACTCCGTGATGATTCTAATGAGATTCTTTCTAATGTCATCGTTAGATCCTACCACATACACCTTATCATCCCTGAATGGAGCAACACTGTAGGCAGATTTGAGACTATCAGGACTGAGTACCATTTATATGCATACTTCAGACTCGGTTTATCTCCTGACCATATGTATTATTTAAATATACACTTTATAGCTGTGCATATCATAATCAGCAGGAATGAAGAAATATTTCGATTTTGTTTTCTGTTGTGCAATATTCCCTCAGCAATATACTACAAATTCATCAGAATGTCAACATAACGAAAATCTCTCTACAGCGTTCTGTGGATAAGTATCACAATTGACATAACTGTTACTTCAGTCGAAACACATTTATAGAATCTGAAATACTATCATTAGTGATAAGAAACCTGTCAAGGCTATTGCTAAAACAAACTGCCATTGAACCGCGAGGAATACCCTCAGTGATGATTCTAATGGGAGTTCCGTCTGATGTCAGCTGGTGGATGTTGTTAGACCCCCGTCCCACCACATAAACGTTATCATCCCTGTCTGTAGCAACACCAAATGGTTTCTTGAGATTGTCAGCACTATATTTGTACATCATCCTACCATCCATGTCAAAACAGTACAGGGAATTGGCCCTCCACACACTAATGTACACACGGGTACAAGATGAATTGAGAGTAACGTAAGTAGCTGAAAGGTCACACTGACAGTCAAATGGATAAAACATCTCCTTTCCAGTACTTTTGATCAGACTCCAGTAGCATTTACCATTAATACAGCTACTAGATACAGCTATTTTGCCATTTCCCGCTGATGCGACACCCCAACATTCATATCTGGTTTGAACCTTCCTGGTAGGTTTGATGGCTCCGCTTGTTATACACAGGAACTGAAGTGTTTTCTGAAGTGGTAAAGAGACACACACCTTCTGATGATCCACAACACAGACGTCCCGTGGATTGTCTGGTAGTGTAAAGCAGGCGATGTATTGGTATGAGGAATTCAAAAGAATAACTCTCTTGTTGTTATAATCTGCCAGTATCAATTGATCCCCTTGTAAATATGTGACCCCTATAAAAGCTGGAGTCATATCATCTGGCCCTTTTATCTTCACAACATTTTCCATCTCAATCTGACGTTCTTTCGTGACCTTTCCACTCTTGATATAGGAAAACGGTCAAGTTCCCTTTTGCATACCACTCTCCCAATATCAGATTTCTGTGTCAGCAGGATCTTGATATCTGATTCAACTTCAAGATTTAAACTGACTGCTCCAAGCTCTTCAAATTTCTCTTTTATCTGTTTTAAGCATAAATTCACCTGTAATATCATTCGGTCGGCCATGATAAATATCTGAAACATAAATAATTCAGAAAATGAGACATAAATCAGTAGAATGATTCTCAATTACGTTTCATCACGTTTATTTACATTCTAATTTAGTTGATTGTAGGAAGAAATCACAGTAAAATATATTGGTTCTATATCCCGAAACATGTCATAACCTTTTTTATCACGCATCTTTATATTAATCAATTGCAATCGAGATCGAGATCGAGATCGAGATCGAGAGAGATCGAGAGAGAGAGATCGAGAGAGATCGAGAGAGAGAGAGAGAGAGAGAGAGAGAGAGAGAGAGAGAGAGAGAGAGAGAGAGAGAGAGAGAGAGAGAGAGAGAGAGAGCAAAGATCTGCAACATAAACATACATTTCTTTATTATTGCTAAGTCAGAAGGGTCTGAGTTCAGAATTCAGTGGCCCTGTCTCAAAACGGAAGAAATGTAATCAGCGATATGCAGCATTACAAATGTGTGTGTGTGTGTATTTGTATGTGTGATTTGGATTTTTAACGTAGCTTTAACAATTCGTCAGTTATTTCGCTAAGATGTCTGATTTGTGGAGGTTTATCGTGAGGTCGGCACTTAGGCATCATGCAGCGGACATGTAGCATGATGTCGCACCCAGTCACATTATCCTGACAGCAGACCAACCAGTCTTAAAACTAACCTCTTAATTCTGAGCTCTTAGTAAGGCAGCTGCTAGTACCATTTTTAAAAAGTCTTTGATATGACTCGTTCCCACTGCAGACGTATGGAGGTACAAAAAAATTCTGCCTTTCGTATAGGAGTCAACAAAATAATTTACGTGATACTACATTTTAGTGCTTTGATAATCAAATGAATTTCTGGAGCTATTATGGAAAGTAAATGTTTCCAATCAGTAAATGTATTTAAAAGAAATCCATGCAGGGACAGGAATACAAACATAGACATACAAAGAGAGATGAAGGAGAAAGGATCTTACCCGAGTGCTCATTTTAAATGAAATATATTAAATTAATCGGATAATTTTTATTCTTTGAGATTTTTGAAATTGTTGGACTATTTCCTTAAGTTTCATTTGAAATTAGCACAAATGTGCAATTTCTTTTTATCACATGATGAAACCTAATAAATGACCCTGAAACACATTCGGATGCATCGGTCGTTAAAATTGAAATTTATTGGGTGTAATATAAATCTTATCTGTTTGATTTGCGTTAGCATTTTATCTCCGTGTCGGAAACTCATATTTAAGCTACCTTTGTGTCCTTCCTGGCGTCCGCATAGATATTGTTAGACGCAGTGAATTGAACTATAAATTAAAGTTCGCTTTCAGGTTAGTTCACCCTGGACAACTAAAAATAGTCACCATTCATGAAAAAACGGGGTATGTAAGAAATACAAGACTGCATTCGTTAATGTTTCCGATTCCGCAGAGAACTAGTTTGATATGGCTTATCAATGCATCTCATCTCAAAGGTCTTGACGTATCCCCTTTTGTAGCAATCTTGTTCCTTTTGCAGACTCTAAAAAAAACGAATATTAATTATTTGCATGCATCAGTGGTAAACTTGATATCGCCACAGAGGTGATACCACTTTAATCGCCAAACTGGCTATTTCACTTTTGGATCTGCTTTTTTTCAATTCGGAAAATATATTTGCCCTTAGTATGTATGTCATGAAAACTGTTATGTCTATATTTAGGAATATATCATTTTTATTCTTCTTTCCTTATTTCGTCTCTCACTTCCAACATGCCCCGCTTGTCTCTCTCCATCTGGATGAAAAGACCTTAAATTATGACAGTACCAAAGAGTATTTGTTTATGCATTCAATGACGAGTTGGCATGGCATCAAAAGAAAACGACGATAAGTTCGCTTGAATTATTAAGGTTTCCTTTATTAGCTTCCAGTAGGAATCGGGAAAATTGTCAGTGACTGAGCGTATGTGACCTGTTTTCTATTTGATATTCTGGTTCACTCATACCGTATGGTATACCTGTTACACTCCACGACAAACGGGTCAAGTTGTTAGGAGAAATCTCTTGACTAAATATAGCAAAAATGTTTAAGTAACGATTGTAACTTTCATCACAATCATGATTATGTTTTAAAAGATGGAGAAATTGGAAACATAAGATCTGATTGTAAACATGGGAGCTCTTGGAGAATATAGACTTTATAAGATGTATATTAATTATTATATTAGATCTCTTAAATATTGGTAAAAAAATGTTATTCTGCATTCAAGTTAAGGAAAACTACTGTGCAAAAATCTCTAATCACGTCCATTCTGTCATACGTATGTGATTAAGAGTGGATCTCCAATTGGCAAGTACTTGATACTGAATGTATCAAACAAGCTGAATAATTTAAAGTTTGACAAATATTATGCAACAAAGATTTTATAAATTTAGTATCAAATTCGATTACTAATATCATTTACAAATAGATACAAATTGCAGTTCAAAAGACACATATCCTTTTTGCAACACTGGATCCTTAGTGGAAATTCCTGTTTGACGTAATGGAGTTCACTTTGTCAAGTCAGTTGGAATTGCTAAGGAACCAATTAAAATTGAATTTAGGAAACAAGCTGAACAATTTGCATCTTTTACGAATCTTGGCGAGTAAAAGTTATTCAAATAATTTTATGCATTCAATATCAAATCATTTCCCATGTGTAATTTTGCTTATACAGCTTTTATGTTTAGTAGAAAGACTAGATAAAATGAAGAACAAAGGATTTTCGAAATTTCTTTACATTTTGGCACGGACTCTACACCTTGTAATTCTTATGGGTGAAATAAATATGTCCCAGACGCAAGTCTTAACAACTGCGCAATATTCGATAACCAATAGCATTTACAAGTAGATATGATTTTCTTCAAATTACAATTAAATGTAAAATATCCTTCGAATCAATAGAAACTGAAGAAAGGACTACTTAATTTTTGCAACAGGGGATCTCCATTGGATAATCCAGTGTGCTGTCTTCAGTGTTCACTCTTCAGGCCAAGATGGAGTTTTTGTGGCGCCATATACAGGGATGTCAGATTCAACTCTTTAAAATGTTTTAGTCGAAAAAGTGTCGCTCTCACAATCATCATCATTACTTTGACAAAATCTTCAGCATTACTTTGACAAAATACACAATCTGAAGCATTACTTTGACAAAATCTCCAGCATTACTTTGACAAAATACACAATCTGAAGCATCATATGTACGAACCAATTTGTTAAATGTCACTGTCCTAAAATTTTGGTGAATTGTTTGACTTTTTTGTCGAGATAGTAATGCTGCCTTTTTTCGTATTGGCAGGAAATTGAGAAAACAATCCATTGAAACGATCGACTTTGCATTAAAGATATATATATATATATATATATATATATATATATATATATATATATATATATATATATATATATATATATATATATATATATATATCAAAAAAGAAAATCTCAGAACATGTGAGGAAAATATCCGCTCACAAACGTATCAAAACGTCTTCCGTTAGATAGTCTAAAATGAGTGGATCCCAGAACATATGGAACAGAATTTCATTCAGTCGGGACACCATCTGAGACGAGGTCTATACAATCCACTTTCTTTCCATCGCTGCAAAAAAAGTCGACGCATGAGGACTACTACAATGAGGTGGAGAATGATTACCTCATGAAGAACTTAGGATCTATGAACTTTAACAGGGTCCCTTACAAGGAGATGCGTATAGTTTAGGTCTCGCCGCGGCTGGAGTTCCTTTCTGGAGCATTGGAAGTCGGCTGACACGTCGATGATTACCCGCATAACAGTACAGGACAGGCCCAAGCAACTAGTTATTCAAGCGATGCAAAAGTACCATCCTTAATACGTTGAGCACGTCTGACGCCAACCTCGACATACCTCAACTGCTTTTCAAAGTTCGTCAACACGGCACCCATAAACATCTGCCAGAGGTCCAACTGAGCAGTATTGCTTCTTTACAGTTCCCTCTCTCCCATTTATAGTTAATGAGTAATGCTTTAATATTGAATTTATGAAACTTATTTAAACTCACCATCTTGCTCGCCAAAATTTGTTTCATAAGTTCACTATTACATCATTACATATTTGTATCATCTATATATTAAAAATCGTTGTTGTGACGTCTGCCCTAAGTGGATTTATATTAGACTGCTTTTAGCCCAAATCATTAGTACTTTTTAAGTCTAATGCTTTGACATCTAGGTGACTACCATCATGTGCTGAATATAGATTGAAATGGTCATCCAAATTGTCACGAAACTGTCTGCATATATAACCTGACAACCAAAATTGCAAAATTAGTTTTTCAATAGCCTGAGCGCTTTCGACTCTAAATGAGTCTTTGTCAAGAGCAAAATCAAACCACAGACAAGACAAAAAAAATTGAAATTATAAAAGCTGACATGACTATTTCCAATGGAATCAAAGCTTAAAGTTGTTTTATGTTCCGGCTAGTTATTTGTTTGTGTGTACGTAAGTAATTATTAGAGAAATGATGCATTACTTCTACTACTACTACTACTATTACAACTACTACTACTACTCTCTGATAATAAGTAGGCGAGTTTGTATTTGTTGTAACCATCGTTTGATCGCAGACCCATGATATGGTGTGCAATCTACTCATGTAAAATATGGTCTCATTCCCAACGATTCTTCCACTCCATTATGAAGATGAGTCCATGGTACAGTGTCGCATAAAAGCAACATTGCGAGAAAATTTCATTTAAGTTTGTTTTTAGCTTGATGACCAAAAACTTCAGTGCTTTTCAATTAGCTTGATTTCGCTCTATTTATAATTTACTACAGAATGATGCGAGTCAGTCTACACTATTAGCAGTTAGCAATGCACATGATGAAACGGTATTTAAATAGTTATGTCTGACCTTTCGACATTTCATATTTCAAACCAATAGTAATGTTTAATTTATGATACTCCATACAAGAGTTTCTCATTTAATGATTCAAGATCAATTGGTGCCATATTTCCAGGCAAATGATAGCCATTTCTGGACAGGATGTTTGGAAATTACGGATATTGATGGAAATTCACGAGAAATGTGGTAGGGACGGGCAAGCATCTACTAGTATTTTGACACATCATTTTTAAAATCAGCAATCGGAGAATACAGTAAACAGATGTCCAACATGACTGCCGATCAATATTCATGATGCTACTGCTACTAGCACCGGTCACCGTTGATATATTCGTTGTCAGAATTTTTTTATTGCAAAAATTGTCTATTTCTCTTAACGTCATCCGTCAGTTTCTTATACTTTGATCACTGACAGAGTGGTTTGTATGAGAGTACAAGAAAATAAAGACTTAAATCATTGTGTATGGCTATATTAAAGCAGTCGCATACTTATTATACCTAAAGATTCGAAGTCGATCACTGCAAAGCTTACTAATATCTACCTGAGTATCGCTTCCGTGTTTCATGACCATCTCCAAAGTCATATGTGAGTTTCGCACAGCATTTAGTAGGGCCTGGCATTCACGATTTTCCTCTTGTTTTCGAATTGCCTCTTCTTTGTATCGTTGATTTCCTTCCGTCTTGACCTTGCATTCCAAATCATCAAGAAGGTCATATAGTTTTTTCCTGATATCTTTAATTTTGTTTGTCATTTCTTGTACTTGTGATTTTAGACTAATGATATATGAATCATTTCGTTTGTCGAAATTCATGAGATGATCTTCAAGTATTTTCATCTCGTCAAGGACCTTGAGAGGTTTAATTTCCAGTATAAGACTATTTGCATCCTTTTTCAAGTCCAAAACTTGGTCGCAATTTCTGTGATTAAGGACACAGCAACTTGCACAGCAAGCAATTTTATGGTCTCTACAATAAAATTTTAAATCTTCTTCTTCGTGTTCTTGACAGCGAAAACCCTTGTGATATCTGATTGAGTGCGTTGGGTTGTTTGCTAATTCTTCTATGGTTACGATTGAGTGGTCCTTTGTTGCCTGTTGTTTTTTGTGAACATTAAGACAGTTTTCACACATTGCCTCGTCACATACCACACAAAATCCATTTGCTGTGACAGAGATGCCATCAGACAGACAACAGTCGCAATGTTTATCTACTTCCTCTTTCTCTTTGTCTCCTATCGATTGTAAAATTGTATTGATTGGAAAGAGAGAAGCCAACAAAAATGGAGTTTTACCTTTTTTTGAAACGGGAACCATAGTTCTGCATATTGGACATTCAAACTGTTTCAGTTCCTTCATCTTTACAGCTTTGGATGATATAAAATCTTCGAGGCAACCTTGGCAAAACGAGTGTAGGCATGGCAGCTGTCTGGGTGTTTTAAATTTAACCAGACAGATTGGACAATGAGGTTCCTCTCTACGTTGACTATCTCCTGGATTTGTAGCAGCCATTTCTGTCGTATTGACAAATTCTTGATATATATATAAAATTGAAATCTTGTCAATCTTGATGAATAGTTGTGCAGTTTCGTCTCCTGTCAATGATGGTTTTAAATCTTTCTCATAGTTCAATCTGCTGTCCTTCTCGACTCTGTCGCGATGTACTGAATATAAAGAGTACTGCCATATATATCCAGGTCACGTTATCTAACGTTCTAGTATCGGTTCAACACGCATGTAACTTGAACTGCATGTTCCACTCAGGGAGTGTATTGGCGGCAAAAAATTTTGAAATCTTTTCAAATGTCTAGTTACCCAGTTCTTAGTTTAATGTCTTCATCCCTTCTCATTTTTTTGTAAGTAGTCAAATACGCTAGAGCAAATCAAAAGTCACTAATACTGTAACTAAGCTAACGAGTTCAATGGATGTAAATAATAATAATAATAATAATAATAATAATAATAATAATAATAATAATAATAATAATAATAATAATAATAATAATAATAATAATAATAAAACTAATAATAATAATAATAATAATAATAATAATAATAATATTAACACTAATAACAACAGTAATTATACTATTAACAATAAAAACAAAAGCTACAACGGAATACAAACGTTGTGTTTTTTGTCTTTTAAATCGGTAGGGTGATACAACCAAACGGAGAGGTAAATTTAGAATATAATTATGCAGATACAAGCTCTCAAATGACTGTCGTGATGACTGCTCTGGATATGTGTGTTGGTACTTCTTTTATATACACAGTAATATCGACATTATGTTACCGCTAACAATTTAGCAATACATAGGTGGTTGTAAGGTATACAGTGTTCATCTGACCTCTAAAATGTCACCATGGTTTTTGAGAAATTATTATCGTCACTGATGTCCTTACATGAATGGTTGCATTGACAAGAGATTTTCATTGCAACATTTATTGCTAAATATAAGTGATTCTCATTGTAAATGGGGAAATATTTTACTACCACCAATTCCAGAAATCAGTTCAAGTATATTCGATTGCTTGAACATCAATGGCCTTGTGAACACAATGACTTCTACATAGACAAATGCATGTTGACCAGATTTACACCAACATTTCATAACTTCATTAATAACGTTGATGGTCACCGTTATTATATCGATTTTAAGGATAACGGTGGTAGCGTGTTGTATGCATGATGACATAAATAATTATGAATGGAAATTAACATTTGACAGCTCATTGTAAACACACATACACACACACACACACACACACACACACATATATATATATATATATATATATATATATATATATATATATATATATATATATATATATATATATATATATATATATTTATTTATTTATTTATTTATTTACGTGTGCTGAAAAATGGCATTAAGCCCAACAACAACAACAACAACATTTATGGCATCGTACAGCATTCACACATGTAAACTTAGAGAAACACAACTAGACACGTGGCATTATAACAAGTTTGGAATATTGATTTATAAATTAACTTTATATACATCCAAATAAGTTTAAAAACATAAGTTTTAAAAAAATGAGCATGTTGCATCTCGGGGCATGAAAAATACCCATCCTCTGCTTCCGTAAGTGTGCGAATTATCAGAATGGTCAATGCGAACTCGCAATTGGTACTTTGACAACAACAGAGTAACTAATACAAGAAATTGTTTACATTAATCCACAGTTTTATGAAGCGTTGTCTGAAGGTACGATTTATTTGTGTTAATAAATTGCGTACTGTTAAATATAGAATCAATTATCACGTATTATTACTATCCCGAATTGATCTTATTAAAACAGCAATGTCACAATGTTCGCACAGCAAATAATTGCTTTATCCTTCCTTAATCAAGGCAGTAACAGTGTATCTTTGCTTTGAAATATTGACAATATAGCTATACATGAAAAATCAACCTACTATTTAAAAAAATGATAGTATTACGTGAAAGTGTAATACCGGTGCGAGTTGTTAACGCAAGAAAATACGTGTTATGTTTTTTCTTGATTGTTTTCATGGATTAGAAAAGGTGTTCACAACTTTATCATCGCGAGATGTTCTGATTGCTACATCAGTTACAATGCGATTTGTGGAAAGCATCAAAAATATTGCTGATCGATTAATTAATAAGGTCGAAAATCGCACTTAAAGACGACCAAGCTTCAAAATCCCAAATTCACACTCAGAAGGTTAGTTTTAGGTAATGTTTTTTTTTAGAAAATGCTAATTGTGACCTGAGGTCAGGTAGAGAACTATATAATCTTGTAATTGTAAGGACATGGTCTTTCATGCCATTTCAAGTTGTATTATGTCATTTCCAGATCGGATGAATCTTTTTATTGAAATTATTGAATTCAATAGATTAATTTCTCTAGAAATACAAAAATTCTCAGGTAAGATTCTTGGATAAAAACTTTCACTGGAATTTATATTGAATTCAAACCTGGATTTATATTACTGTGATTCAACAAAAGACTGATGAGACATCAACACTATATAACCTATGAAAGACACGTCAGCACCTTCAGGTTTTGGATTTCTTTTGAAATTGAGTTTTATTCAGGACTTTACATTACTAGGACTTGTGTCTGTGAATCTTGGATTATTTTGCGATTTAATTTGTTATATTATAAGTTCTTTTTTTCTCATCTTCACTCTGTGTTCTTGGTAAATTATTTATCACAATTATTTGTTAAATTGTACAAAGCTTGTTGTTTTTCGCTCTTTTCTGTTACTAATTCTAAGAGCCTAGACTCGTACCAGTCATCATCTTCGTTTTTAATTTAAATGCATTGAAATTAAGGATATATTTGGCAATCTTCATTTTTCTGTGTTTGCATTATTCTTTATGTTTCCATTCAGGGTCTTTTCTTAACTTTTCAATCATCAATGAACTTTTACATGAATACTGAATAGTAATTACTAAATTGACAAACTTTAAGCAAGAACAAAATCTTTAAAATTTTAGCAAGAAAACTACGTTCCTGCATTTATTTCTTAATTGTAACTGCTTCATTTATTGATTTGTCTATATCTTGTTTTTTCTTTCAGGCAAAACCTATTCCAAAACAAAAACTGATCAGTACAGAAGTGAACCTAAAAAGTGATCCAGAGGTAAATGGTTCAGTTGCTCAAAATATAATTACCAGTAGATCATCTCTGCATGCCAGAGGGTTATTTTATAAAAGACTTCTAAACAATGTCATACTTTACCATATTACCTTACTTTTAATATATTAGCAAATGTTTGTGTAACTGTTGAAGTTTTATATCATTTGTGACACTGTAAACAAATTAAATGGAATGTTTTCGAAACAATTGTTCAAATATTGGACCAGCTCAATCTTCCAAACATACATCTGTATAATTCTTAATATTACTAAGAAGATAATTTTTTTTTTTAAAATTCAGTTTTTTTCCTGTAGATTTGCTACCATCTTTAGGATTCATTCCAAAATGTAAGTATCCTGTCATGAACAGTCAATATTTTCATTTATATTATTTGCATGTGTATTATGTTCTTTGGACATAGCATCATTGCCCATCTCACAATTTTTCACCACCAAAACAGTGGGGTTGGAAGCAGTGCTTCATGGATATAGGGTATGAATTCGGCTGTAAACTTATTTGGAGATTTTTCATTACCACTGTGTGGTAGTTTCATCCAGTATTCATTATTTCTGCATCCAAATTTTGATGCAATAATCTACAGAAATGGATATTTTGAATCTTTTGTGGGCCACATAAACTCATTTGCATGTTTGTTCTGAAGAAAGGAATATTGAAGGGTATAGTTTTGAAAATTCTCCCGCGAGATGGCCATGGTGGATGAAGAGGTTCATATATAGATAAGAAAATAAAAGATTGTTAATAATCCAACAGATTAGCACAGCCTGATGCCAGACTGGTTCCATGTCTGTACAAACGATTTAGCCCCTCGTATTCAAGATCAGATCGAGTATATATATATATTACGGATTTGTATGGGAAAATATTAATGAGTTTTTCGGATGGCTATACTGCACGACCTTGAGAGTGAAGTGAAGTATATCCATCCGAAAAAACGAGTTCATTTTTTTCCATTCAAATGCAGTAACCTTTTAATTATATGCTCATTATTGTTTCATTAATTTTATAATAAAATTCACAATCAAATATATTTAATAACAAAATTTATTATTTCAATAATAAAAAAGATAATGTTCACAATCGTAGATTGCTTCAAATGTACAAATAATAGTATTGATGCGCACATAGCTCCTCCCACCGACCTTTTAACTTCATAGCATACCGCGTTCTCATGTGCATCAAACGCGTGGAGTGCAATATGAAGGTGTTAGTATATTTTTGGCCATTTTTATTATCAGCTAAAGAAGACAATTTTTTTGTATAACTTTAGTTTTATTGTGAGGACCCTGGATATCGTGTATATCTAGCTAAATCCGAAACATTGTCTCAAAAGAGTAAATAAGGAATGTGCCAGAGCAGTTTGTATGTGTCAGTCTATGAAACATTTGCCGGTATGTGGCATTCATGAAATATCTGCTTTAGTTCATTTATTAAAAAATTGTTTACGTTAGAAAATAGGTCCTTTGAGCGCGGGGTGTAGCATGAAGGTGTTTAATATCGGGTAATATTGCACGATTCTGACAATGTAAAGTTAACGGAGAAAAAAGATGAGCATATAATAAGTGGTTGTACAGGCACATTTTGATATGATTGTTATTAAGTTTGTATCAGTTTTTTTTTCATACAAAATACTTATCTTGTCAAGCTTATCAATGTCGCTTAACCCTTTCCCTGACAGAGTGTATGGCTTTTTATCCCTTCAATACGCATGTAGCAAAGTTACCCAGTGCAGTGCGCTACACATAGACCTGGTAGGCAGTGAAGTGTGTTTCATTTAACAGCAATTTTAACCATATTACGATTTTGGTACACATCTATTATATATGAAAAGAATTAAGAGTAAAATACGGTCGTTATAGTAAGTACATAATGTGCCCATTTCTATAACTTGTTGGGGTTTGTGAAGGCAAGCTGAAAAACATATATCACATGCTTCTTAACTATATCAAATTTTGATTTGTTCCTACAACAGTCAGATAGGATTGTCATGATCTTCACCCTGTTCATGACATTATTTTTTAACACTGACCCAGTTTTCACTTCAAACCATTGATAAATATAGAGCGAATCATTTATGCCGATAGAGGAGATCTATGAACACCAGTCTATCAATTTTGTTATGCTTTCTAAATAAGTGTTATCTTTTCCACACACATACATAGTACAGATATTTTCAGTTTTCAACTCAGAAAAAGTAATTTCGTGCAAATTTGCCAGCACTTTTTAAGAAATAAATATTTATTTTTAAGATATGTTTTTACAGTGTCCATTGGTATCTTACTGCAATAGATTATGTGACACATGAAAGATTTGTAATATGTTTATTGAATGGAACAGTGTATGACAGTGGTAATAAAAAATTGGTCCCATTTGTTACAAATGAGATACATAAACACACTTTAAATGGTTTTGTTGAACATTATTCTTTACAGGTGCCAAAGCAGACAGATGGGAGAGTTTGTGAAGTTTTTGTCATCATGTTTGCCAAGGCACTAATGCTAAGGGTATTTAACTGTTTACTTGTGTATGTATAATTCGATTTAGTTTCAAATACAAGTTTTAATGTTACAAGCAGGAAGACGACTTAAAGGCATATGTATAATATGAACACACTCGTACACAACTGAAATCATACTTGTAGCTAAATGTTTGATCTTAAATTATGTGTGTATATGACTTCTAGGACAAAGTAATTTTTTCACTCATATAAATACTCATTTTAGCCCTTATAGCTTATATAGGTATATTATGCCATAAAATTTCCAGCAAATATACATATGTTTTTAAATGAAGAAAGTTGGTCATAAGTTCTTATTTTTGTAATTTTCAAGATATATTTCATTCACCGATACACAAATTATGTGAACATATCTTTACAGGTAAAGAAGACCTTAGACGTTAGCTGGGGAAAACTTGTTGATGCTAATGAGGTGGAAAGTAGTGGACAAAATGATATTTATGATTTATTTATGTCTCAGTTACATGAAAAATGATTGTAGAAATATTTTGAAAAGAAGAATTTAAACTCTTCAGCGTTGTATGTATTACACCCTTTCCAGATTGTTTACTGATAGATTATCTTAGCCATATCAGAAGTGAAATTGCCATAAACTTTTCACTTTGGAGAATAATTTTTATAACATGTGAAAGATAAGGCAAAGATGTAGAAAATGATAATTGTTAGCTCTGCATTTCTTTGAACTGTAATAGTTTTCATTGACTTACTTCCTGAGATGTTGTCATGGCCTGTGAATACAACTTAAGCAAACTTTATACTAATTCATGCACTTGGAAAGTAATGACCATGTAAACAAATCATGGAAATTAGTTCAGATTCAAGCATATAAAAATGTGTTGTATGCAGTATAAAGCTTTCAATTTATCTGTTTTCCCTTAACATGCCAGTTGTATAGGTCTCACATCAGGATATTACTGCTTGACATGAATGGTTGTTTAACTAATCTTGATTGATACATTGGACCCTGGAACAGGCATAGTGTCATTATTGTGTAACCTTGCATTCACCAATGAAGTTTTACAAATGCTTGTTTGAACAATGGGTTACCTGGGAACTCCCAAGTGAACGACTTCCGACATGGTGCATCTTCAGATCATGATGACATTCAATATCTGCTAATGAAAACAATGATGCTAATAGCTTTGAAATGTTTTGATGTTATTCTACTTACGTCATTCTTTTGGCATCGTCTTTGTGGCTGTGCAGGTCGATGCGTGCGTGAGTGACATTCCCTATTGCAGTTTGTGCAGACGTACTGGGAAATCTGAGTTGCTTGGGTTGCTGCTTCACTCTTCTTTCTCACACACTTCTCTAAAGCCAACCGGTCTCTCCTCACATCACATTGCTGACCGTCAGCATGCAGGTGCCTTGGTCCTTTGCCTGCACTTCTCAGCTGTCAGGTGAAATTTTGCATGCCTTCATGTCCCTTTTGCACACATCCTTGAAGCCGAGTGAGGGGCGGCTGACTCTTCTGGTGTCAGTGGCCAGCTGTCCATATAGGATGTCATTTAGCAGCTTCCCATCCTCCATGCGTCCGATGTATCCCAACCATCGATAGTGGCGTTTGCTCAGCAGGGAGTACATGCTGAAGATACTTGCATGCTGAATGATCTCGCTGTGTGGGACATGGTCTTGCCAGATGACTTTCAGGATGCGTTTTAGGCACCGTATATGGAGACCATGCAAAACATTACCAGCATCTTAGAGTAAAATATTTACTTAAATTTTGGCATACTAACCAGTCTTTGGAAAATTATTATGGCTTCTTGTAATGAAACTATCATATTGTGATTCACAGTTCCATTATATGTCTGTCATGTGCTTTATTGATATTCAAAGTTGAATCCAAATGCATTCAAGAGATATTGTAAAAGGAACATTTTAGTATTAATTACGCTCCATTGTAAATTTGGATTGTCACACAAAGACCAGTCATTTTACTATCCTTTCTAAAATGACATAGTATGTTATGATATTCTAATATTCCAAAACTAGAGGAGTATAAATTTGTGATAGTAGTATAATATACCCTTAATGGTAATCTTGTTAACATGTGACTGACCGTAAAGGACTTCTGATGCTTTTCTGATCTTTATGTATATTCTCTAAAACTGAGCACTAAGCAATGAGTGAAGGAAGTGACAGCAAAATTTGAAGCAATCTTGAAACTCAAAAACAGTTATGAAATGTACATGCTTTTCCATGTTTGCTTCAAAATCAAAACAAAATTTTTAAGACTTTTCTAAAGCGACACTAGTGTGGAATGTGTATATTATTACTGTACCTGCAAGTTCTTGTAATTCAAAGTGTATCTGTGTTAATGGAATATTTTTATTAATCAAGTTTTTTTTTATTTTGTGTTAAAGTTACATCATAAAACCTTTTTACTTTTTTTTACATGTTTTATTGGTTTTTACCTGCTCATATGCTTTTATAAATTTTAGTGATATCATATAACGTATGCCATTTTTATTCCTTATAAACAACATTAGTAACATTTAGGTCAATGGTTTTTGTGTAAATTAAAGATGATTGTAACACCTTTCTCTTCATCTTTTAATTTATACTCATTATTTTTTGGACAACATTATCTTAATAAAAATAATATCAGTCCTACATCTATGCTAACATATTGTAGTTTTATTGTCCTATTGATTGATTGACAGCATGTAAATTTATTGTATACTTATGTGCAGTTTTGTGGAATATATTCATATTTTACAGTAATTGTTACCATGTTGTCTCCTCAAACCCACCTTCAAGAACTAAGAACATGTCATTTATGAAATATTCCTGTTTCCCTTTCTTTTTTTCTATCAAATAAATTTTAACTATTTCTTATCCAACAATGTCTTTGCCTGATATGTTTATATGCAAATGTGTATTATTTATGTAATATATTTAAATCACGTGCAAATTTTTAAGTTGAATCAAGGAAATGAGCATTGGACGGAAACATTGAACCAGGCCCATAGCTCTTGTTATATTAAAATTTTGCAATCATACGAATGCCAAAGCAAATCCATGTAATTGCTTTTTGAAGTCTATTAATTGTTGAGACACTGGCCAAATGCCCAACCCCCACCAAATGGGCCTAGATTCATCTATGAAAGACAACTAGTGTTTTTGTACACATGCAGGAAACCATGCAAATTAGGCAGTATGAAAGTGTTCTTATTCTTCAGGGAAATATCGCTAGTGTATATTCATTATAACCACCCACATGTGTCTCGGCTACCAATGAAGAGATTCCCAGTTTCGAAACTCGCTGCGGCATGCAATTTGTTTAAAAACTTGTTTGTATTTTTATGTTCAAACTCTCTTTGAAACTCGCTCATCCCTTTAAAACGACTATGCTATTTTTTGTATATTCACATCCTGGGAGGGGCAATTAACCAAGTCTCATATATAAACACCAATATTAATCCGTGTCTCAGCTGCAAAACAATAGGTTGAGAGTTCGTAACTCGCGGTGAATCCAAATTTTATAAAATATCTTTCTCATGTTGAAAACTTTCCACTAAACTCACTCATCCCACTTTGTCTTTACTTACTCTTATTACTCCCGTTCTACGACAGGTGAGTGAACTAGGTACAAATAAATACCAAATAGATGCTACTTAAATCGATGGATAGCAGGGAAAATCTAGAATTGGTCCAGGAGACAACAGAAAGTAGAAGATCGATGCTTAGACCGTTATATGAGAGAGAGAGAGAGAGAGAGAGAGAGAGAGAGAGAGAGAGAGAGAGAGAGAGAGAGAGAGAGAGAGAGAGAGAGAGAGAGAGAGAGAGTTTATATCCTAAAGGCTATGTGCTATCACTTCAAAACAAAATTATTGATGCTGTTTATTTGTTTATTTTTCATTTCTATTTGAATTAATCTCTTTTACTTGATATATTTAAACAGCAGTTGCTAAATATTTGGTATATTCAAGCATGTTCCATGCTTTATTTTGTCATAACACATTCCAAAGGAGGAAAATGTTTATTTTCCACGTATTAAATTCTTTTAAAATATATGACTACCCCACCCATTTGGATAACAGAGTGGGGTGTTGCAAATGCACTAAACTCGTAAATATGGGATTCTTAAAAATATATTCGCTCTCCTATAGGTAAAATAAAATAAAATAAAATAAAATAAACTAAAATAAAATAAAATAAAATAAAATAAAATAAAACACTAATATGGGGGCGAGAAGAATTGATAACCTATAGACCTTGGACGAACATTGTGTATGCAGGTATTGCCGGTAATGTAATATATACAAAAAGTGGCGGGCAACAAATTTTGGGCTTCGCGTGTATATTACATAAGGTCATTACACCTGGTAATTAATTCTTAGGAAATAAGATCCATATTTAATCTCCTTAGTTGATGGATCTTGCATTGTTCGAGACTTGGAAACTCGCGCAGTACAGGGCAGTACTAAAAGAAAAAAGTATATATGCACATTCATTAATGTAAATAAAGTCACTTTATGCTGATTGGAGAACGTAGTTCATATTATGTCATACGAAAAGAAACACTTTACTTTGCTATCCAATGTCGTCTGCAATAATTTCAGCCGAATGCTGTAAATACGTCTGGAGATTATTCGTTTGGGCGTACTGAACTCATACGTCATAGATAGCAGCGACCCCATGTGTTAGTTTAGACTTATTCCAGATGATTTTTTTTGTAACGCTGTTTCGAGTCAGATTCATTTCATTTTAGACTATGTCATTTGGAATATGCAATGATCATTCCATTCTGTTCTTCAGACCATTTCAATTAACGCCAGATCATTTGGAATCTGAATGCATCATTTCACTTATTATTATTTTTTTTGGGGGGGGGTAAATCATTTCATTTTAGACTCTATTATTTCATATGATACCACATCATTTGGAATCAGAATTAGTCTATCCATTTTGTTCTTTAAATCATTTCATGTAATACATTATTTGGAATCTGATTTGAATTCATCATTTCATTTGTTAGGTTAAATTATTTCATTTTTTAATTTTATTTAAAAATACATCATTTGGATTCAGAATATATGAATCCCTTTTGTTCTTTACATCATTTTATTTAATACCAGATCATTTGGAATTTAAATTCATGATTTCATTTGTTGAGTTAAATAATTTCATTGCATAGTACATCGTTTTATTTAATACCATGTCAATTGGAAGTAGATATAACCATTACGTTTTGTTCATTAAATCATTTTATTAATACTAGATAAATTAATTTAACACCCTGTCAATTTGAATCTGAATTCATTATTTTTTGTTTGTTTAATCATTTTATTTTAAGCTACATCATTCCATATCACACAAAATTATTTGGAGTCTGAATTCATCCTTCCGTTAAATCATTTCATTTCACACTATATCGTTTCATTCAATACGTTATTTGGAATCTAACTTCATCATTCAGTTTTGTTCTTTAAATCATTTCATATGATAACACATAATTTGAAATCTGGATATATAGTTTCATTTGCCAGGTTAAAAAATTTGATTTCACACTACATCATTTGATTAATGTAATTTTGGCGGTGACTGCTGCCCATATACAACTTCTGTTGCAAATAAGTAAGTCCAGCATGTCCGTCCTATAAATAATATATTTAATATAATATAATTACTTATTAGTTACTTATAGAATACATCCTACTGGTAATTAGTAATTGAGGTCATAATTGGCCCTTTTATGGTTGGGCCTTTTAATCACTAGTCCATTTTGGTCGAGGAACTTTTTGGTATCGGTCCGTTTAATCCGGGGTGTTTACTTGACAGAGTGATGTCAAACCCTGGCGCGATTCCGCTAGAAGTCTCAAGTTTCCCCTAATTTCAAACACGAAATTTATTTAAACTTCAGCTACATGGACACTAAACCCTTTATTGAATTTTGAGACATGCAAAAGTAACTAATAAGTAAATATCAAATCCTTGTTTCGATATTTTCATTTGGGAAGACTGATCAATCTTTTAATGTTTCACATCAATTTAATATCATACAAATATGTGTAGTCGTATTTTTAGTGATGTAATTTAGGCTTTAAACACACGTTTGCTATATTGTGTAGTCTTTCCGGCACCGTTATTGCGTTGTGGTTGCAAGGAAGGTGAAGTAAATTAGAAGAGAATTATGGGGTTAGTTTTTTTTTTAAAGAAACAAAAAAAATTGTTACGATGAGATACAGACAAGAAGAAAAGTAGCATTAGCAACAAAAGAGAAAATAACACAAACGCAATTCCAGATTTAGAAATCTATTAATAATCAACAATTAGTGATAATGCATTAATACTAAATTATAATGTCAAATTATACACGTATACCTTACACTACAACAATATTTCACATAATGGCTGTCAAGTAAATTTATCAGTACAATATAGCATGCAATTCTGGAATAACGGCCGCAAATAGGCAGCGGGCTATAAAAATATACAAAGATTTTCACTTTTAAACAAAAATCTTACAACACAACAAAATTGCACACAATGACTGTCGAGGTTAATAGTATGATGCAATCCAAGAGTAACAGCAGCCGATAAACACAGACCTATCAAAGCATGCATACTATAAGAACACATATACAAAAATATTCATTTTTCAGCAAGAAACATTACACCACTACATAGTTGCACACAATGACTGTCAAAGTTAATAGTATGATGCAATCCTAAAGTAACAGCAGATAAACACTGGACTATCAAAGAATGCCTACTATAAGAACACGTATTCATATATATTTACTTTTTCAACAGGAAACATTACACTACAGATTTGCACACAATGGCTTTCAAAGTTAACAGTATAATTTAGGATGCATTCATATAATAACAGCACACGTTTCCTAATTTATATTCCTTTGTTTTCTTTGTGTGTATCACAAGACGTAAAAAAGCTGGTTAGAAAATAATGTTGAAACACATTGTTACAACTCGATATCAAATATTTGGCAATCAGAAAGTCCTTGAATAACACGAGTTTATTAGGCATTCAAGAAAAAAAATCAAATACAAATCGTAAATATACGTTTAAAGAAAATATCAATTATGGAACTGTAAGTGTACGTGTGAAGCGAACTTCAAACATTTTGATTTACTACAAAATATTGGACCAAATTGTGTGATTTAAATTTACTGCAATATAGCATCTACAATTGTTATAGAAATGCATGGCGTAATTGTACATCTGTACAAAAAAATCATATGAAAACAATCATGCTTCTTTCCATATTTGGTCCAAATTTTAGCCGTGCAATAAAATCATCTCATTTTACACAGGATTATTTTTTTTAACTACACATTACATTTTTTAGACATGGCAACCAGAAAAAAAAACACTTGTTAATTTTAGAGTGTGGTGTAAATGCAATAGGTTCTATTAATATAGAGCTTTAAAACAATAAGCTGTCAGTCGTGTATGTTTGTATGTATGTATGTATGTATGTATGTATGTATGTATGTATGTATGTATGTATGTATGTATGTATGTATGTATGTATGTATGTATGTATGTGTATGTGTATGTATGTATGTATGTATGTATGTATGTATGTATGTATGTATGTATGTATGTATGTATGTATGTATGTATGTATGTATGTATGTATGTATGTATGTATGTATGTATGTATGGTTTGCAAAATGGTGGAGAAACCAGTTTATCCTGTACCCAAGAAAGTCCAATTGTGAAACATGATTTCATAGAAGTGAAAGGGCTGAAAGTGACATTAGGTAGAACAAAACTTGTAGTAAGAGAGGTTGAGGCAAACAAATTAGACTAGACATTTTTATTTCTGGCCTCTCTCTCTCTAAATCCACAACAGCGAACTTGTAGGCAAGATACAAAACAATTTAAATCCTCGGGTTTTAGGTCAGAAATTAGCCACAATATGGGGGTTCAGCAACATAAAATCTGATGTAAGGATTTTGACGGATCAGAAAAAGATGCGAAAAAAATATCTACGTATTTTTACATCATGGCATTTCTCGTCAAGACATGGTACAAAGGTTGCGAAAACGACCGCTTATGCCCAAGATGTAAACTGGTGGGGCATGGACCAAAAGATTGCACAATCTGCCTGCCCTCCAAAAGTATCCAAAAATGATTGCAAACCAAAACGTAAATCTAAACGAACAAGAGAAAATTGAAATTCAGTGATACATTAACAAACTCCTAGACCAAAATCAAATGCACAGGGAAATAACACAGACAAACAGACAGACGGACAAACAAGAACCTGGAACATATCCAATAGAGACAATAAAACCAGGAAGTGAAGAAATCCCAGTACCAGATCCAGAAAATATAGATTGTAAGGCAATCCGGAATGGAAACAATACAGTATAAATAAACTAAGTCCTAACACTACAGAAATCCTAAACACGGAAAAAGGGACATACTGAAGAAAAACAAATTCTTCGACCTCTCCGAGGAGGATGAGGGCGAAGAAATAGAAAACCCGGAAGACGAACTATCAGGAACTAATGGAGGATCTGTCAGAGATCAAACTGCTAACCTCCACACCAGCTGCAAAAGTCAGAAGAAATATTAAACGGAATAGTAATTACGAGTAACTCTAAGCATGATGACAGTAAGAGTAGAGTTGCTATAATAATAAAAAGTAACAGGGGAATAAATTGTGAACGCAAGAAAGGAGACAATTTGGTTGGGAGATTACTACATATAATAGTGGAAAACCTTAACATAATGAATATTTACTTTCCAGCGAATAAATACCAAATAAATAAGATTATATCGAACATTTAGATGAATATTTAAGCGAATTTACTATGGATGATTTAATAATAGGGGTTAGATTTTAACTGGATACAGATCCAATCGATAGAACAGGATCTTTAACACCAAATGATATAATTTCAAAGGGGGAAATGTCTAAACTATTAAACAAACATAAATTAACTGATATTTACAGACAATTTAACATAGGACTGAATATAATTAATACTATAAAAATGGTTAGGCCAGTAGACTAGATAGATTCTATACTAAAAACTTTAATGAAAAACGCTTTAATGAATCTAAAATAAAAAATGTAAAAATTTCAGGTCATAAAATGATAAAACTTTTTGTTGAAAATTCTTCAAAGAGACAAATGGGTGGAAGAATCGTGGAAAAATGAGTAATACGATATTGGCAAATGAAGAATTTGAGGAAAAAAATTAAAGGGATTATGAAAAAATTACAGAAGAAGAACAAAACGATATAATAAAAATCTGGGATAACTTAAATGGACAATTTAAAAACACGGCGATGAGGTACATAAAATGGCTAAGGGAAATATTGAAAAAAAAGATGAAATGGAAATAAAATTACAATTAAATAGGATAAGCACTAGAAAACAAGAAAAGTATTAAAGTTTAAACGTAATCAAATAGAAGAAGAAAAAGAAAATGGTAAAGAAATAAGAGTAGGGAAATTTCAAGGAATATACAGAAAGGCAAAGGGTCCTTATAAAAGAGAAGAACTAAAGCAAGGAGGTGAAAAGAGTATGGAATACATAAAAGATAATTGTCAATAACTGCTTTCAGGCCAAAGAGAAATTTAAATGGAATTAAAAACATATTATAGTGAACTATACAGATAACAGAAGATTAAACCAGAATTAACAAATGAGTATTTAAATGAAATTGAATGTGAGAGAATATCAACAATACATAAGGACTTATGTGATGATTTCATCACCAGTGATGAAATACTGAACACTATAAAACAGCTAACAAAATGAAAATCCCCAGGGAGAGATGTACTCACTGCGGAATTTTATCAAACTAAAATTCTGAGGCGAGTTAGCTCCGATCTTAGAATTTTTATTTGACAATATAATACTTGAAAATTACACAATGACAAAATCCATGAATGATGGTCTAATCTCCTTTATATACAAAGGAAAAAGTGATAGAAAGGATTTAAAAAATTGGAGTTCAATCTCCCTCCTAAATAACAGCTACACAATTATTAGCAAAATTTTAGCAAATAGAGTTAAAAACTACATGAGCAAAGGATAAAAAAAACGAACACTAAACTTTGGGGACAAAAGGTATGGACATACAAAATAATATACTAAACATTAATACAATAATTGACTATATCAAAGAAACTGGAAGAAGGGGCGCAATGGTGCTAATTGACCAAGAAAAAGCTTTCGATAGAATTGAGCATAACTTTGGCTTTGGAGAAAATTTACGAAAATGGACTGAAATCCTGTACTGTAAAATCACTGCAAAAGTACAGGTAAATGGAACTGAGACAGATAGTTTTGAGATACAAAGATCTGTGAGGCAAGGGTGCCACTATGAATGCTATTATATGTAATAGCTATAGAAATACTGGGCATAAAAATAAGAAACAGCGACTAAATAGAAGGGATAAAAATGCCAAATATCAAAGATTGAATTAAAATGCTCCAACATGATAATGGTTGCACCAACTTTATATTAGATCAAAAATCCTTTAAACACCTAGAAAAGAAATATGAGAAATTCGGTAAAGCATCAAGGTAAAAAATAAATCACGATAAGAGGGAAATACTAAAAAAAAGGAAACTGGAGGGGAAATCATCCTGGTTTACATCCCTAATATATAAAAACCAGAGTGAAAGCTCTGTGAATAATTTTTTTTGGACTCAACGAAGAAAAAGAAAACTACAAACAACTTTTGGAAATTTAAAAATAAAATGCGTAGAAATCTGTGCGTATACTCCACTTAGCATAATGGAGCGAGTCCAAGGGGCAAAAACCTGCTTCTATTCAAATATGAATTACATACTTCAATCAACCAACATGATAGTTAAAAAATTAGGAACATTAGACAATGAAAAAATACAGTACATATGGGGTTTTAAAACAATTTATATACAAAAGACACAACATACAAGTCAAAAAAGAGAGAGGAATAAACTTACCAAATCCAATTACTCTAAAAAAAAAAACCACGAATATTTTAAACCGTTTTAAAGTTATAAAATCAAAACCAACCTAAAATGCCATTTATTGGTTTGTCTTTGCGGCAAGAAATATACAGGATATATAAGAATCTTTTATTACAATACAGGGAAAACAACGAATTGTGGCAAAAAAATGTAAAAAGCACATACGAATGGATAAGAGAAGCGAACACCAAAAACACAAAATAAAAAAGAACAAGAAGTATGGGGAGTGAGCTGGGGCAAATGGGAGAAAATTAAATCACTCAAAATACAAAGTATTATTTTTAAATATTTACACAATGCATGGCTAATAGGGGATGTAGCCATGCGGAGGCACATGATCAAACAGATGCCCAAATGCCCCATGTGTAAGGAAGCATATAAAAATACACGCAATAACGGAATGTGAAAAAACAACAATAGAACGGAATAAAATAATAGTACAAATATCAAAAACTGAGCAATACAAGAAAAATATGCTAATACATCTTGATAGGAACTTTACAAAAGAAACACATGAAGTTGATAGAATATATTATAACAATAAGGAAGACATGTGGGCAAGTTATTATGATTAAAAAATAAAATATAAGGAATTTTTAACAATTTGTTTTGAAAATAATAATACCTAATAATACCGAATACGTCATCTGGTTATACCTAACCTCTTAAATAAAATATAACTTAGGGTTGTTTTTTTTTCCCTCTTTCTATTTATGGGACAGGGAACCTACACATGGAATAAATAAGAGACGTCGACGTCGTGGGGCAATGCTACATGGCGCTACGCGAAGTGGACAGGCCTACGAAAGAGTCTCAGAAAAATCCACGTGTGGCACATGGACAGAGAGGACGTACAAATGGGAAATAAGGAAATATAACTAACAAGGTTAACATGTCTAACATAGAACTAGCCTTATATAATACAACATGTGCTTTGGGAGCAAAATCGGTCACATAGAAAAAAATAAAAGAAATGTTACTCACTGCAGGAGGCAATCCAAATACTCAGTTTCATGATAATAACTATTATTATCAAATTTTACTTAACTTCTAAGTGTTAATTGATTATATGATTATAAAGAGATGGCACAAAACAAATACAAGTAAAACATAGGTTTTTTTTCTTTAGTGCACCGTCTCGCTCTCAAAAATAAGTTATAAATTCCAAAATGTTAAAACCTGTTTTTTTTTTTATAAAGTTAATTAAATGTATACCCAACAACGTATATATGCATATATATGGATGTAGATGTGTACTTAAATGAAAGGTGTATAGGGTATATAAGTATGAGTGATGGTATATATATAAATATATATATATATATATATATATATCTATATATATATATATATATATATTTATATATATATATATATATATATATATATATATATATATCTATATATATATATATATATATATATATATATATATATATGTATATATATATGTATGTATGTATGTATGTATGTATGTATGTATGTATGTATGTATGTATGTATGTATGTATGTATGTATGTATGTATGTATGTATGTATGTATGTATGTATGTATGTATGTATGTATGTATGTATGTATGTATGTATGTATGTATGTATGTATGCTTGCATGCATGCATTCATGTATGTATATATGCATGTATGTATAACATATATTTTTATTAAATATTAATTTACCCAAAATGTAAGTTAGCTTTGCTTTAAAGTAAAGTTTTTTCCATCAATGTTTGAAATTTGTGAGAAATTTGCACTTAGTATTTTTCAACGAGAGATTTACAAAATACGATCTAGATAGGAATTAGCATAAGCTCACTTGTTGACAAAGGTTCGACCTTTCTATATATATATATATATATATATATATATATATATATATATATATATATATATATATATATATATATATATATATATATATATATATATATATATATATATATATATATATAAGAATAACTCCCTATGTGAAATGCCTAGAAAATTTAGGAATATAAAAATCTTTTATTACAATACAGGGAAAACAACGAATTGTGGCAAATAAATGTAAAAAGCACATACGAATGGATAAGAGAAGCGAACACCAAAAACACAAAATAAAAAAGAACAAGAAGTATGGGGAGTGAGCTGGGGCAAATGGAAGAAATTAAATCATTCAAAATACAAAGTATTATTTTTAAATATTTACACAATGCATGGCTAATAGGGGATGTAGCCATGCGGAGGCACATGATCAAATAGATGCCCAAATGCTCCAAGTGTAAGGAAGCATATAAAAATACACGCAATAACGGAATGTGAAAAAACAACAGTAGAACGGAAAAAAATATCAAAAACTGAGCAATACAAGAAAAATATGCTAATACATCTTGATAGGAACTTTACAAAAGAAAAAAATTAAGAAGTTAACAGAATATATAATAGCAATACTGAAGACATGTGGGCAAGTTATTATGATTAAAAAAAAATATAAGGAATTTTTAACAATTTGTTTTGAATATAATAACACCTATTAATACATAATACGTCACCTGGTTATACCTAACCTCTTAAATAAATCTAACTTTGGGTTTTTTTTTTTCTCTTTCTATTTATGGGACAGGGAACCTACACATGAAAGAAGTAAGAGACGTAAACGTCGTGGGGCAAAGCTACATGGCGCTATGCGAAGTGGACAGGTCTGCGAAAGAGTCTCAGAAAAATCCATGTGTAGCACATGGACAGAGAGGACATACAAATGGGAAATAAGGAAATATAACTAACAAAGGTGACCTGTCTAACATCGAACTAGCCTTATATATACTACGTTAGATTTGGGAGCAAAATCGAGTCACAGAAAAAAATAAAAGACATGTTACTCACTGCAGGATGCAATCCAAATACCCAGTTTCATAATAATAACTATTATTATCAAATTTTTCTCAACTTCTAAGTGTTAATTTATTATATGATTATAAAGAGATGGCACAAAACAAATAAAAGAAAAACACATGTTTTTTCTTTAGTGCACCGTCTCGCTCTCAAAAATAAGTTATAAATTCTAAAATGTTAAAACCTGTTTTTTTAACAAGTGAATTAAATGTATACCCATCAACGTATATACACACACACACACACATATATATATATATATATATATATATATATATATATATATATATATGGATGTAGATGTGTACTTGAATGAAAGGTGAATAGGGTATATAAGAATGAGTGATTATATATATATGTATATATATATATATATATATATATATATATATATATGTATATATATATATATATATATATATATATATATATATATATATATATACAATATAATTATAGCATATCACAGATAGCACACACAAGACATTGGTGACCCTTGGCAAAGGTCACAAAATGTTTGAAAAAGAGGAGTGACTCCGGGAAAGCAACTTAATCGAAACTTAATCGAATGATCGAACCTTTCAGATACACTAGGGAATAAATACTCCGTCGAAAAAACTTTAAATAAATTATTGATATAAAACAAAATTATATATAAAAAGATACATCACACCGCATCTGGGGGAAAACAGGAATACACAAAATAATTTTAATTTTTTTTACTAAGTAGGGGGAAGGGCATCTGTGTGGTCCCCCACCCCCACTCTAAGAAAGATATAGATAACGGGTTATCATGGAATGGTTGATACAAGAGTGTCGAATGATACAAGATTATGTGGCTTACTATTTGATTGGCAAGATAAGATTGATGAACAACGTACATCCACCTTAGTTACATATATTTTCCTGGTCGTTTACGACTATAGAATGACCAATATGTGGTCTAGGAGAAAAGCCCGGTTATGAAAATAATTAGCAGGAAAACAGAAATTAAGAAATGAAGTAATGACACCTACTCAACGCTAATGTGCAGTTTTTAATTAGCAATACGTTACAAAGGCCACGCTACTTAGAAAGGAAACGAATGAAGCCCTGTAACGAAAACAATTAGAAGGAAAACAGGATTTAAAATTAAAGTAACGACCTGTACTCACTTCCTCCTCGGGCACTGTTTAATTAGCAATACAATCCAAGTAAATGCCCCGCTACTTAGATTGGAAAAGAATGAAACATCCGTTTACCTGTATAAATGAATAAACAGTTAAACAAAATAAACGTTAGCTATCTTTATTTGACTTTTTACATAAAAATTATTTACACAAGCGTTCGTACAGTCATCCAAAAACATGTTTCCATCTCACTTTTATAAAATCAGTTGATTATTAAGAAATATATGATTTATTTGGAATAAAAATAATCAGAGGGTCAGGGTTTGCTTGCTTTCATGGAGATATAGGAAAACACAAACATCATAAAATATTTATATTTGTATTATAGCATATTATTTGAGAATATTATGCATTTTTGAAAAATAAGTATATTAATTAATAACTACATTTGCGGTAGAGGTGTATGTATGTATGTATGTATGTATGTATGTATGTATGTATGTATGTATGTATGTATGTATGTATGTATGTATGTATGTATGTATGTATGTATGTATGTATGTATGTATGTATGTATGTATGTATGTATGTATGTATGTATGTATGTATGTATGTATGTATGTATGTATGTATGTATGTATATGGGAAAAGACGAACATCATAAAATATTAATATTTTTATTATAGCATATTTTTTGAGAATATTATGTATATTTGAAAAAAAGTATCTTAATAACTACATTTGGGGTAGAGGTGTATGTATGTATGTAGGTAGGTAGGCACGCACGCACGCACGCACGCACGCACGCACGCACGCACGCACGCACGCACGCACGCACGCACGCACGCACGCACGCACGCACGCATGCATGCATGCATGCATGCATGCATGCATGCATGCATGTATGTATGTATGTATGTATGTATGTATGTATGTATGTATGTATGTATGTATGTATGTATGTATGTATGTATGTATGCATGTTTATGAAGTAAGTCCAATTCTCTCGTTGAAAAATACTAAGTGCAAATTTCTCACATATTTCAAACATTGATAAAAAAAAACTTTTCTTTAAAGCAAAGATAACTTACATTTTGGGTAAATTAATATTTAATAAAAAATGTATGCTATACATACATACATACATACATGCATACATACATACATACATACATACATACATACATACATACATACATACATACATACATACATACATACATACATACATACATACATACATACATACATACATACATACATACATACATACATACATACATACATACATACATACATACATACATACATACATACATATTTAGTTATCTTGTCACAAGAGACACATTTTCAGTCATGTGTACAACATTTTCAAAAAATCATGTAAAAAAAAATACAAAATACGATCTAGATAATAATTAGCATATTCTCACGTTGCCAAGAGGCTCGACTTTTTTTTTTAAGCCTAACAGACAGTACAACTCTTACAAAATGCACCAATCATAGCTAGTGTTATTGTTTATTTCTGACACCTTAAGCTCCACCTACCTAAACTTGCGCAATTCGTACCGCTATAAATATGGGCATTTCTGTTAAACTTCTTGTTCTGTGTGACGTTGCAGTAGCAGAAAAAGATTTATCGACTACGATTCCAAGATTGAAAGATTTAAAGAAAAATATTATAGTACAAGAGTGAAGAGGTCAACCTTAGCTATGTCCAACGAAAAGAAGGTACGTCCACTATTTGTTGTTTTTGTTTGTTCACGTACTCGAGGAATTAATAAATCTAAGACATCTTGTACCCGTTCCTACTAAATACTGCTAAGCCTGACAAAGTCCGACAAAGCCTGACAATAAAATACATGTAGAAATAATTTATAATATGACGCACATATTATTAAAGTCATCATCATTAATATGTATAGAACACTGATGGTCTGTTATTTTCTTCACAATGAGGTTGTTTCTACTTGGAACATAGTGACTGGGTCCGACATTGACTTGACAACTAGTATAGGTGATCAATCTAGTAACAATTGTCTCCTAGTTGTCATTTCCATCCAATGTAAATATTATATGCTGCAAAATTTATCTATTTTTGCAAGATAGTACTCTTTCCAATGTTGTGGTTTCTTGGTATGTTTCATTTGATTTACATAATTTTTTTGGTGGATTTTGACAGTTTTTGAAACTTTTGCCGATATTTATGGCTTTTTTTTGAGGGAGTCTATGTCTTTCTGCCACAATAAACGGCATTGTGTATCATGTTCCACTGTCGATTGGCAAATAAATGACAGGTCATGTTTCCTGGATATCTTTCACTTGGTAGCCCATAACAACACATTTTACTCATGGATGTTTTGGCCCACGACATTTTGCCTTACTCCAGTGGACATTTCGCCCCACTTCAATGGACATTTCGTCTCACCTGGTACATGGACGTTTCGCCCCATAGTCGTTTCGGCCCAGGACATGTCAATAAAAATATCGGACTTTTAAAGAAATTCATCAGCAGTACACCATTGTCTTCATTTTATTTGGTTATTGTAAATGCTTGTAAATGTGTGTGGAATATTTGACAAACATTTCCAAACAGACCTACCCATAATAGACTTCCACTTGGTCATTTTTCACGTTTATATATATATATATATATATATATATATATATATATATATATATATATATATATATATATATATATATATATATATATATATATATATATATATATATATAGAACGTAATGTATCTATCTCAGTAACTTAATTTTCATTATATTGTTCGTATATCATAGGGCTTTTGACAACGTTTACTCGCAAATCAAGAACAACAACTCTTACATACCAATTTTAAAAATTTTACGCATGCGCACTTTGAAACTGTTTATCGGTGTATATTGGCCTACACTTGAAGATAATACGTTTGTTCATGCATTACTTTATTACCTGATATCATCAGTACTAATCCATGAATTTAAAATTTTTCATCAAAGTCAAACTTGTGATGTGGGAGGTCTTAGGTTCAAACCCACGCCGAGTCATACCAAAGCCTTTAAAAATGGTACTAACAGCAACCTTTATTGGCACTCTGCATTAAGAGGTCCGTGTTAGGACTGGGCGGCCTGTTGTCGGGATAATGTGACTGGGTGGGACATCATGCCACGTGCCTGTGGTATGATGCCCAGGTGCAAGACATCTCTATAAAGTGTCACACTGCAGACTTTGTATCAATACGACTCAAAAATTGTTAAAGCTAAGTTTAAAATCTAAATCACACACGCACATACACTGTTCGTCTACCTAAATCTATCCACATGATAGAGTTTAACCTCCTTGTTTGTTCTTTGCTATATTAAAAAGTAAGATTAATAAAAAAAAAGGTTCGGTTTTGAACATCGTTTCAGTCATTTCCTGTACTGGATCATAACAGCTTGTAACTATAGCTTGTTCATTATGCTGAATAAAAGACATGCGAAAACATGACTTGAACATTATCGGGGGCCCTGAGTGGTCAAGTGGTCTAAAGCACTCTCCGTTATGGATCACTGCCATCTCACCTCTGCGTGGGTTCGAGTCTAAGATTCGGCGAATGTGGATATTTCAGAAAGCTTGCCAGTAGCGTCTCATCGGTCTGAGGTTCTTTCCGCGGATTTCCGTTTCTTCCTCCATCATTAATACTGTCTGCCATGTATAGCCTATCGTGTGCTGAAAAATGGCATTGAGTCCCACAACAACTACTTGAACATTATCTGCCATTAAACAAGATAAAGAAAATCCACAAATCCAACATTTAAACCAGTTATGTATATTTGGTATATTTGTTGTCATATTACCATTATTTCTTTGTTTTACTGTACAATTTTGACAAATCATCATCAGTCAGTTTTAGAATTGTATGACAAATATAATTCAGGGCAGTAATTGAATTTTTTAAAATTTGTTTTTGGTAATTTATGCAATGTTACATTTGTTGCAAAAGATCAGTCATGCGAAGCATTGATGTACATTATTGTTTTAAGATTGTGAAATAGGGCATTTCACGGTTGCAACAAAGTTACTGATCGTAGCTCTTAAGATACCTATTTTAGTTCCAATGCGCATGCCCACAAAAAATTCTAGTTCCGGATAGTTAAGAATCTCAGTTGTACTACAGATCATTTTGGTTAAACCAATGAATTAATTATGCCTAACATCTTTTCTTCATACTAGGAGAATAATTATAGACATTACATCAGATAATTAGATTCGATGTCCATACTTAAATGATATCCGATACATAAATAATATTTACTGTCCATACTCAAATGATACCAAATATTTGAAATATACTGCCATATTTATATTATACCAGATAATATATATTAATAATACATAATTTAAGACACATTTGTAGGAACATTTTCTTTTGCTCTCCTATTTTAAACATTTATTGCACATTTTTAGCTGCACAACTTTAACGAAAGTCATTCATCTCAATAATTTGCATTTTCATACGTTGATATATTCTTCTTTCTCAGTTATTTTCGCAAGGCTTATAGTTCGTTTATAAAACGAATTAAGAAAGTTATAACACGAGTTCGATAAGAAAATTATAACACGAATTCTATATGTCAGCTAATCTCTAATGCTGAATAGTGAAGACCAGAAATTTTATTTTAAATGGAACACAGGATATTAATGTATTCAGAAGAACCTAACAAAGCTATAATTACAGGAATATCATTAATGCAGATATAAGTAAATATTGTACAATATTCATATTAATTAACATGACCAATGATTTTTGTCTTTTATTTTCATTTTGGTAGATGTGGGGGAAAGGGATCTCACCTCTTTAAACAAAAAAATATTTCCTCGTACACTTATTTTTTTCTTGCCTTGTCCAGTCAACTATAGCCATTCATTCATTCAACCTAATATTTGATTATTTACATTTCTCACTGGTTTTCTCAAAACTTGAAATCATCAATCATCGGACGGAGCATGCAGTAACTTTCAGCAGGATTTTCTTTGCCTATGCTGACACGTAATAACTCTCAAATTTGCTGCAGTCTTTCGACAACATTTATGATTGTCACCAACAAATTCATCTGAAACAGCTTTCTTAAATTTAGTTGAATTCTTTTTGACTTTCCATGCATTAAACATGTAAGTTTAAATGATCCAATTATTTCGCAGATTTCATCCTATTACTTTGGTTCGCTTTTTAAATCATTATTAATCCACGTCAACCGATATAAAATTGCAGACATGATGATTTAAAAAAGAAAAAAAAAGAGACTGCAAGAACATGCTCTTCAAGTCAATAATAAATGGATAGTCACAAATATTCATATTTGTTGTCTAGAGACAGAGAGACAGATTGGTGAGAGCCACATACATAGTGTCTAAAATCAATATTTTTCCAAATTTTATAATCAACAAATTCCATCCGTTCAAGGAAATAAAATTATAAAATAATCATCAAGGAGACTTGTACGTGCACCTGTTTGTTCAAGCGTGGATAACATTTGTGCATTTTGAAAAAAATATATCCTTCCTAGCTATTACTCGAGTTATTTCATGCAAAATATAATGAACATTAAAACACGCAAGTCTAAATGGATTATATATATATATATATATATATATATATATATATATATATATATATATATATATATATATATATATATATCTATATACTGGATTATTTTATTCCTTCTTTTAATTTAATCATGGTAAAAAAAAAACTTTACATATGCTGTAGAGAAATGTCAGGTGTTAATTGGCCGAGTTTCTTTGGCGGAAATGGAGATGCGATTTGTTTGTAGAGAAAATTACACAACATTTACGCCGATCATTCATGGGATTTAAGCTAATTGGTGACAAGTCATGTTTTAACTATATTACTGTTGGCAATTTACGGAATCGTGGTATTTACCGCGCAATATAATCACTACCCGGCTACGGAATGTAATTTATAAACATTACAGTCGAATTAAAATTTGTATAGAATTACATACATAAAATGAAATTTTTTATTTTTGGTCTCTTTTAATATGTCAGAATTGTTTCTTGTTATTGTTCAACCTCCATTAGCTGCAATCATTAAAGCTGTAATAAACATATTTTTATTATTCTTCAAGCGACATAAATTGCAGTAAAAATCATTTTTGGCAGCGATACGCTTTTTCGCACAATCAAATAATGCGAACTAGAGCATGAGGTTGTACTGAAAAGATGAAATTTTGAAATGGGCAGAGCATTTATTTGAAAGCTGGAAACAGTGCAATTTACTGAAATAATAAAGGATGAAAAATAATTGATCAAATATTGATAGAATTTCTTTTTATGATAGCGAAATTTCGATCTTGCTTACGGAATGTGAGAGGTATAACACATATACTTGATCGACATCTGCCATCTTTATTGATTGAACTATCCGGAAGTGAGTTGCAGGGATACGCCATCTGGTGTTTTTAAGTGGAGATCTTAACTGTGAAATGGTCTATAGTATTGAATATTTGTGTCTTTTCCTTCAGCATTTTTTTTTTTCAATGTACAAACAAACATATATTTATACCACCCACCACCAATATTGTTATCATTTTTCACAGTATTTCAGGGGTCAAGCTAGACTTAAATTTGAGGGAGGAGTGACTTCTTTTGGTCAGAACAGGGAGAAATGGGAGCTAAAAAGGGAGAAAGGGAAGCTAAACAGGGTGTAGTGAGACCAAAGCAACAAATGCGATATATATATATATATATATATATATATATATATATATATATATATATATATATATATATATATATATATATATATATATATATATATATATATATATATATATATATATATATAGTTGCATTATCTTATTTATGTGCTCCATTTCTCAGTATGCTTTTAACAGTTTTAAGCATTGCCTTATTTTAAAGTTGAAAAATAGGCGTCATATGTTTATTATTAACTCATTATCTACATGTATATTTTTTTATATTCATACCCATTCTATTCATACTTGTAGTGTTATGTGTTTGGATCTAGATATAGGCAAATTGTCCATATGACTTAAAAAGCACAGCATAATCTATACATTGTAATTAATTTTAACTGAAATCAAGAACAAGATTAGAGTCTTGTAATTTCAAGTTGGTAAAAATATTTAATAAACTACCACTTAATTATTTTATTTGATTTTCTGCAAGTTTTGTGCAATATTGCAGTCAAAAAAGATTTCTAGAATTCTTAGAAACAACCGCTAATCTCGTACATAAGAATAAATGAACAAGCGACTTCAAAGCATACTCTTCATCCTTATTTCCTTGTTACTAATAAAAATTAATGTAGCTATTCATAGAAAAGACACAGAAGCAATAAAGTCGATATATAACTAAACTCCCCCTCCAACCGAAACATCTATGAGCACGCATTACATCATGCGAGTGCATCTAGTTTTAGAAAGATGTCTTTTCTTAGTAATAACTATTCACTTTCTTGCTTTGTTACAACAAAGTCATTAATAGCACTGCATATTTATGGTTGTATTGCTACCTAATGGTAATAACGATATACATTGGATAAATATTATTTTTGCTTCACTACAATATATCTATTTTTGTAATTTCACGAATATTAATTACAGTAGGTCAGAAAATAACATTGACCGTGCATTGTTTCAAATTCAACAACAGATTGTCGCGTGTTTTTGACCTAGATTATTAAATATGTAGGCTAAATCTCTTATCACATACTATTTAAACTTTGCTTTCATTATATTATTTCTTTTTCTGAATCTATTTGCGTTATTATTTACAAATACAGACAGTTTAATGATACAGTATATCATATACGTAGCGATGTCTGCCATTAGAAGTTTGGGGGCCCCGAGTGTCCCAGTGGTCTAAAGCGCTGACCGTTACGGATCACTGCCATCTCACCTTTGCATGCGTGAGTCCAGACTCGGCTAACGTGGGTAAGTGAGAAAGCCTGCCAGTAGCTTCTCGTGGGTCGGTTGTTCTTCCCTTGGGTTTTCCAGGGTTATTCCTCCACTATTAATACTGGCCGCCATAACATTAACCTATCTTGTGCTGAAAAATGGCGTTAAGCCCCACAACAACCAACCAACCAAAAACTTTGAATTATTTAGCAGCTGTTTGGGAGGAGTGGGGTAGACAGTTTTGTTGCTGATCTGTTTACATTAGCTTGCACAGAAGATTCATAGAAATAATCAATCTCAAGACAAACATTTTTTCTTCATTTTATTCTGTGTGAAATTTGAAGAAATGTTTACCAGCACAACAGTTTTATGGACGCCCTTGCTTCATGGCTTATAAATTGCCATTCTGATTATTGGTTCTGAGTGTTTATATTTGCTAATAAAATATCCCAGTTTCAAAGGAGCTGTGTGATATTTAACATCAGTACATAATTCCATGTGTGGTTTGGTAATTTGGTATCGATATTTAACATCAGCACATGCATCCATGTGCGGTTTGGTAATTTTGGTATATGTTGTAAACCAATTCTTTTCAGCAAAAGGTCTAAAGAGTACAATACAGTACCTATAGTCTGTTCTATTCATTTTTGTTAAAGCCATTACTTCTAGAACATATTTCACATTTTTGAGAAGTTCATTAAAAGTGCTGAACCAGTAGTATTTTCTTTCTTATTAATGTCCATATTATGTCTTTACAGATGAACTGATAGTTTATAAATAAATTACTGTACAGTTTGACTATGGGCTTCCTAAAGGGGTGTGAAAGACTTTTTTCTTCTTCTAAAGATAGAAACACAGTTGTGTGTGTGTTAAAAACGAAAATATAAGGATAAAAGTACATCAAGACATAAATAACATTTGTCATTTCCCGTGAAGGTAACAAACCCATGAATTTCGCGAAGAAGCGAACGTACAGGCTCCTGTTTACGCCTCCTTTAGTCATATTAAATAATATCAATCTTATTGAATAATTCAATAATATTTAACATCATTCAATAGTATTAAAGAATATTTTATTGAGGAACAGTTCTCGTTTTTAGCTTTTGTCAAAGTATTATAGAAACAGTTTTCAGTAGATGTACAATGCTGTCGGGCATTACTGTGACGTAACATTTCCGTTTCCAATATTGAAGCAAAACGCTTACCGAATTCAACCGATTCACGAAAAGAAAATACTGCAATGCTTACTTTGGAATGAGCCAACAGTCACTATAATATTCGGTTCAAAATAATATTTATTTTGAACACACGGGATACCACCCTTGTGTTTTCATGACTCGCGATATGTAGGCCTATTCTGCGCACATCTATAAAAAGATGTAATGTTCATCCATCGTGCAAAGGACATGAAATACATTACTTTTGTTGGGTTTTTTTTCTTAGTACTAATATTAGTACCCTTAGTCCTACAACAAAACAAGTTGAGGCTACGACATCGTAGCTATATTTCTGTCAGCAGCTCAGTCGAGTAAATAGGTCGGGTTTATAGATAGTTTTACAAAATTTAACATAATGCCAATAAATGGCAAGAGATATTAAGCAAAGTAAACCGATCTTGTAATTTGTTTTTAGTTACATTCAACATTTTAAAAAAATATAAGCTATTAAGTGGAATAGAAACAATATTGAAGAGAATGTAATGTGTTTACAACGTCTTGTTTATGGGGGTGGGTGGGATAAGGGTCACTAAAGTTAGAAACAGACTAACGCCGGGAATTTCTTGTTGTTGTTGTTGGGCTTAACGCCATTTTCAGCTCACGATAGATAGGCTATTCATGGCGGCCAGTATTGATGGTGGAGGAAGAAACCTGGAAATCACGGGAAAGAACCACCGACCCACGAGAAGCTACTGGCAAGCTTTCTCACATTTACACATTCGCCGAATCCTAGATTCGAACCCACGCAGAGGTGAGATGACAGTGATCCGTAACGGACAGCGCTTTAGACCACTTGGCCACTAGGGGCCCCGGGAATTTCTTGAGAATGCTGTTCTAGCTACAAGTTGACACGTTGGGTATCGGACGATTTTATTCGTGAGTGACAACTTACAAAATTGGAAACTTGGATTAAGATGCAGATTTTTTTATGTATATACATTTCCATCTTTTATAAAATATATTTAAATGTATGATTCTAAAATATACATAGGATTTTCTTGTGTTCAAGAAGGTCATGGATTGGATCTTCATGTTGACATTTGGAAATCACATTTTCATATGCATTTAGAGTCGAAATGTGGGATATTTTATGTGCACTCTTTATGAATATCATTTTTCTTGATTAAAGTAAAATCGTTATTTAATTTTACAAAATGGAATTTTTACCCACGTGATCCATTGTTTAAAGAAATGACGTATCGGTTGCGCAGAATTGGACATGTTGGTATAAGTTTGATATTCTATGTTTGTCCGCGATGGACCGTTCTGAAATAGAAACTAAACTTTATTTTGTATACCTTTATATCCCAAACATATTAGATATGCATATTGCAAATTTGAAACTGGGTGGTAAAGTAGTTATATATGAGAAGTAAATGGAAAAGTGGACTAGTTTTCAGGTCTTTTTGATAGTGTTTTGACACCCTATAACCTGTCAACAGATAAGTGAACGCAAAACTGATGTCAGATATAAATGCTGACCACCTAAAGAACATTTGGAGGGGGAGGCAGAAAATGGTTCTTACTCAGCATAGTAATTTCAAATATTTTTATTTTATTTTTTATTATTATTAAGTATGTTATTATTATATATTATTATTATTATTATTATTATTATTATTATTATTATTATTATTATTATTATTATTATTATTATTATTATTATTATTATTATTATCATCATCATCATTATTATTATTATTATTATTATTATTATTATTATTATTATTATTATTATTATTATTATTATTATTATTATTATTATTATTATTATTTAATTTTATTAAATACGGATTTTCAATAATGGAGGGGTTTTAATATGATCTGTTCCGGGTTAAGTATTTTGACAAATTTAACCAGATTATTGCTCGGCTTGATTTAGCATGTTGCAGTACTGAACCAAGTAAGTCTCTGCTTTTGTTTTCTTCTGTTGGTCTACTGCTGCACTATGCTAGCAGTATCTGTGATTAATGTACACATTTCTAGTTTTTTGACGAATTAATTTCTCAGATCATACATGTTCAGAAAGATATACATGTCTCAATGAAGATTTTGTCATATTATACAAGAGAAAGGTGATTTTCAGGGCATGCTTGCCATGCATGTTACAAGACTGCAATGCATCTCCTTATCATTCTCAACTGACGTTTTTAAAAATGTTTGTTTGGACGTTTGGACAAGAGTTGAAAATTTCACATAGATTCATAAAGTGATTTAGATTTAACTCCAGTGTCCTTTGATTGACCGGTTAATGGTCAAGGTTGGTTCTGGGTTTTAGATATATTACCTTATTCAATAAAAGTCTATGCACTTGTATAATTTCAGATCAAAGAGCATGAAAATGTCTCCGATGAGAAGCACCAGGAGGTAAGAAATCTTTATTCTCAGTGTGTATTATTTGTGTATTGTCTGTAATGAAATTTTAGTGTAGGCCTGTGATCATTCACAAAATTTCTCTGTCAGCTTGATTTTGTTTCCAAGCTTCTATATGATTTCGTGCTTTACTGTTGTTTATGAGAAATTTTGCCAGCTTTTATAACTATTATCATGATGCATTATTTGGCAGTAATGAAAACATTTTTCAGTAATACTTATAGACAAATATTAAGGGTAATAACGAATCCTCCTATTTGTTGTGAAGATTTTGTGCAGTCTGTATGTGTTTTTGTTGTCTACTGTGTCATATAGAAGACTTCCTATTAAATTCAAGAGAAAGAACACATTTTGAGCTTGTCAATTTTGCATGTTACATTAAATAATACCATGCCTGCTTACCCCATTGATTTCGGAGTCAAGGTCAAGGAAAATGTACAATTAAGTATTGATGAAACTTTTGTCATCTGCTTTTATTTCCTAAACCTTTAGGATTTTCTTAAATATTTTGTTACCACTTATTTTTTTCCTTTGAACGTGTCAATAAATGTAAAGCTTCTTGATAAATGAAGCATGCCAGACACCTGCAGAGACAAGTATGTAATGCAGCATAAGTACGCGACCATGACATAAATATGTCAGAGAACAATGCGATATGGTTCATCCTTGTGCAGGTTCCTGAATCTGCCTATTGACTAGATATTTTTATGACTACAATGTGTTACCAAAAGTTCTGGACAAAGCTGTCTGTGCACAAATACCCATGGTATTCATCTACTCATAATAATGTGTTCGAGTCTAGGATTCGGCAAATGTGGATATGTGAGAAAGCTTGCCAGTAGCTTCTCGTGGGTCGGTGTTTCTTTCCGGTTATTTCCTGCTTTCTTCCTTCACCAATAATACTAGCCGCCATGAATAGCCTATCATGTGCTGAAAAATGGCGTTAATCCCAACAACAACAACAACAATAACAACTACTCATAATAATCACTGGCATATAGATCATTCACAGATCTCCGCTATAGGTGTGGTATTTAAGTAGATACCAATTATCAAAAATTAATTGAGGTGCAGACAATTTGAAAACTACCATGTGGATGGAAATGCAGTTTTCCAGTGTATAAACTACCCAGGAAAAGTATATTACAGTAACCATATATTTTTTGCTGTAGCGACTTTGCAAGATTTGTGGATAATTCATGTTGGAGTAGATGAGGCATAGTTTTCTGCAGAATTCTTGTTGTATATTACTACCCACCACTACCACCACCCAAAAATACTTAATCTCAATAAAAACAAAGAGAGTAAATTAAATGTAAATTATGTTTGCACACATGTACAGAGTACTTTCAATGACTAACTTTTCAATAGTTCATATACATTTCAAAATAATGTCTGACATGCCTATTATTTGTTGTTTTTTTTTTTTTCAGCTTGACCACGGGAACTCTATCTCTGAGATAGACAGGATTAAAGAAATGATGCGTCAGTCCACCAGTGACTTTGATCCATCAAAGTTAGTATATTGCTATGTTAAAAATTAAAACCCAAGAAAGGAACAATACGATAATGTAACAATGATCGGGTTCATAATATTAAGTGGGAATTGTCTATAAAGGACATAGTAAAATATAAAAGAAAAGAAGTTTTTAAATGCTCTCCTATTGGAATAGGTGTTCTTTAAATGGAATAATTTGCCAATACAAATATTTCTGTATATCATTGGCTGAAATTACCATTATGATAATCAATTGGAGTTGATACCATATCAAATTCAGTCCTATTTATGACCCATTGCCTTCATATCAGAATCTTGATTTGGTTCTGTCTGCATCATGGGATTGATACCAGTCTGGGCCAGCTGGGAAAGACACATAGCTTCCATTTCCTCATGTGACTGATATGCTAAAGGTGCAGTTAAAACCAAAATAAACACCCAAGTTCCAAGAAGCTTGTTATCAAAGTCAGCAAAAATTAAACTTTTGTATATGCTTATGATCACCAGTTTTGACTTAATATTGTTGGTAGTTAAAGAAAAACCTTATGATAGACTAACGTTATTTGGTTTAAATATTTGTATTAATTTAAATAATTGTATTGTATTAAATATTAATATTATTCTTTTAGTTCTTGGACTAAATTGTCAAAAACCTTGTTGGCATGACTAGGCAAACTGAATTGGTTGTTTTCTTTTCTCCGAATGATTCAACTTTCTGGACAAATGCAAAATCTAGTTTTTCAATCTTTTGACATCTCTATCACCATATCATTGATAACTATGCTCACTTCTTAACATAATACTTTCTTTTAAAAATTGCATTCATTGGAGATATATTTTTAATTTGTAGTGAAAACCTAACAGTGTGGATGCCATTTAATGAATTTTTGAAACATTTCTTTTTACTCTGTTTCTCTTTACACACAGTTATTTATGCACACAATTTTTAGCCGTGCGTTTTTCTGACGCTAATGATTTGCAAAATACAATCAGGATTTATTTAATATCCAATGCATTGATTAGGGTTGGCATCCAATATACTTCGATAATAGGCATATTCTGGTTTTCTGTTTCATATGCTCTCTACGTTGCACTCTGATATTTTGTGCATTTGAAGCAGAGAAGCCGACTACCATAGGCAATATTATGACATAGTAGCTTCCCCTAATCTCACGAGCTCTCATGCGATGCTATCGAGCTCAGCAAGATGTCGTCCAGATGTTTAGCGTCAATGCATATTGCACTAAAATGTGATCTCAAAATTAAAACGGCGTGCACTAAGAATCATTAGCGAAGAAAGTGAAAGAAGCAGAAAACAAAAGAATAAATGTGGATCTGACTTCAATGAAAAATGGGAAAAATATTCTCTCGACTGGATTATGACACACCTATTGGGATTACCGGTGTGACTTATGATCTTGTGATTGTGAAGACTGCACAAGTAAATTATCCTTTCGTGACAGCGTTTAAGAATTTTTAAAATCTGCTCTTGATCACTACAAGATATCTTTTAAACACATTATTATCTAAGACATTCTTTCATAACAAAGAAATAAGTAAACTTGCAGAGACAAATCCATTAGTTGGATTACAAATTGAAGTTGTTGCAGATTTTATTAACTTTAATGCAATTAAAAAAGATAAAAAAAATTCAAGTGTAACTTGTTAAAGAGAAGATGAATCATTTGCCTCTGATTTTTGGATGAAAACGTTTTTATGTTTTCACCTATTTGCTTGAAATGACTATTAACCAATGCTATAATAATATTTATTGTAGATATGACAAGTACCCGACTGGTCAAGTTTCTCGAGATTATATTTGTTATAGATGCAGGACAGTTGGGGACCATAGCATTTATATGTGTCCTTTCAAAAGGGTAAGTGATGGCATTATGAAACAGCTTAATGGTAAAAAAACCCCAGCTAAATGGTCAAAACTATTACTTATACAAGAACACAACCACCTGACTTTTCTTGAGTAGTTTGAGGGAGAGGGAGAATTAGAATGGCCATTATGACAAGGTGACTCCTGTGAAGACACAGCTGATTATGGTTAACTTGCTACTGTGTATTACTTATACTTTAAGCTATTTTGGAAATATATATGCAATTTAAATCAAAATTCAGATATTAGTCTCATAGATTTATGTGAAATGAATAAATATGGGTGGGAAAAAGAAAAAGATTTTTCCTCCTGCAAAGGTGGCACTCAACAGTTTCATATTTAGCATAAGTTTAAAATTTTAAAGAAAAAGAGTTTCCCCAGGTTTCCTCACTAGTTATACTGCTTATTTAAAAGAGACTTTGTATATCTTAGGTATTGTTCAAAGAACCTTTTATTCCCTTTATTTTGATGCATGATTAATGGGTGTAATATGGGTTAGAGAGTACACAGCTTGGCCTTACTCCAGATGTGCACCTTTCAAAAAAGTGCTAGCTCTACTTGCTCATTTTCACTTCTCGAACTTCAGGGGTAAATTTAAAAAAAAAAAAGCCAATAACTTTTTTTTACATTTTATGTATTTGATAATTCAGTCATTGCACTTTTAGAAGCTGGTATTATCTAGTTTGGCAAAATTCCTTTGCCATATTTTAATAGCTGCCAAGTATAGTGTACTTTAGACAAATTTTGGTTGATTTTTAGAGCACAAGGGAGCAGTCATTTTAGTTAGCAGTGGCCTAAGATCATTGAAAATTTCCAAAAGTACAATATCCAAATAAATTTTATCCACATTGCATGAAAGTAGTATATAAGTATGCCAACATTCTCTCCACTGTTCATGTTTGAAATGCAAACAACTTCACCTTACATCACTCTCTCAAAAGTACATAATAACTGGTGAGCGCCACCAAATGAAGTGAGAGGTGGGTGAGATAGTATTTGCCTATTTGTTTGCTTCTTTGTACATTTGCTCATTTCTTTCTTACACCCTCAATATCTTGAGTTGCTCATGTAAATATTGCTATGTTGCTGCATTGTAGGAAGTTTATACGTGTCATGCAGGTTTCAAATGGTAGTAGTTAAGAACTGAGAACACTAACTCATATGTAACTTTGAACCTTGAATTAGTCCTAGTTATAAAGCCATTTGATGATGAAGATTCAGTGTAGGATTTTAAGTTTGTATTATTCAGAAGTCCATAAGTCTTATTCACAAAGACTTGAACACTGATCTATAGCTATGTTGTGAGTAAGCACCTTGTTTAAAATTTACTTTGAAGTACAGTACTGACCTAAACATACAGGTCATTTATTTATTAAAATGACCAATGCATAATGATTCATTGTATTGCCATACTCAGTTAATGTTATGTAAGTTAGAGATGAAGGTAAAACCATTTTGTCTGTTTATTTCATAGATATTACATTATAATATACATTTGACATCCATGACACAACTTTGCAGGACAAGCCAATGAAAAGACCAACCGGAATACCGCAAACATTTTTAATAAATATAAATGACCCAAGCATGCCTGGAGTCTACAAGACCAATACAGGGTATGCAGTTCCTGCCATTGATGCGTAAGTAATCCTATGAAATACAGTTTCTACATTTGTGTATATCAGAAATGGGACTTGCTGTTACTGTTGAAAACTTGCACTTTAAATATAGATAGTACATATTGAAGGTATATTAATCTTTATGAGATGTGGATTGGAATAGAATTTTCAGGTTTATAAGAAATTTATTATGTTGAAAACGATCTTAGAATAGAAAATACATGTAGCTATGTCAGGGCCAGAGCTTAAAAAGATTTTCAGAACTACTTGAGTACTATAAAGTAATCATTGAAACCACTAGCACATTTATTTAAACAGTTGTTAGTCTGCAATGAAAATTAACAAGTTTGTACTACTGGGTAAAACCAGTGTAAGAGTATACAAAAATCGTTTGGCCTTGGCTTTAACATGGTCAAAAGAATTAATATTTTCACTAGATTTGTACAGGGAAACCATTCATACTTGTGAATGACTTGCTTATGCTTTGTATTTACTGAGATGTAAATATTTTATGATGCAGCTGTAGGATTATGTTGCCTAAAAAATATTTTTAAAACAAAGAAGAAAATGTCCTTACATTTTTTATCATTACCAATCACAAATGAAATGGTGATTGCAAGGTCCTGATTAGCTCTTTCCTATGTATACAAAAATAAGTATACTTCAGTAAACGTGAACAAAAATAGTAAAACTGTTTGATTATATTAAATGTATGCAGCTTGTATGGATTTAGAAACAAGTAGCAAGAATACATGTATAGGGTTTTATGCTTAATTTAATATTTGTTTTACTGATGAAACAGATCAACAACTGGTCAGAGTTTTTAAAACATTTTTTAAAAATAGAGTCTGGGTTCTTGTCATGCATTATCTTTATATCTATTGTTTAATCCATCAATTGGGGACAACCTAGTTGTATATGCCTATCAATACAACAATGGACTTTCAGGTTCAGATAAAGGGACATCCAAAATTTCAAGCCCAGCAAGACCCTCCTAGTTTTAAAAGTTAAGGTAAACCTTTAATCACAATGAATGAAACTAATATACACCAGTATATCTTTACATAATTCCAGAGTGGCATATGCTCAAGGTAAGAAAGAGCGTCCACCCTTTCTGCCAAATGAGACCCGGAAGGAACAGGAGCCAGCAAAAGCAGTACCAAAAGACTACCTGTGCCCGCTTTGCTCTAACATCATGACTGATGCAGTTTTAATACCCAGCTGTGGCAACAGCTACTGTGATGAATGTAAGGCCTTCTTTGTCCTTCTTAGCTAAAATTTTATAGCCATTATTTTAATTCAGTACAATATGATTAAATAAATCTGATATTCATCTGATTATTACTTTGATATGTTGTCATAAATGGCATGATTAAAGTTATTTCAAATTTTTCTGAACCTATTTATCCAATAGTATGAAGTATTAAGTATACTTGATGGCTGTGGTTTGCATAACGTTAAATGGAAATGACCTTGCATTCTCAGCTTACAATATTCAGTATAATTTTCTTCTATACCGTAACTAGGTACACAAGCAATCACAAACATGCATATCGCCACATTTAAGGCACATTCTTTGAACAGGTTTTCTGGTATATAAAACAGCATACATTCCCATCCATCCTCATTTTCTGCACATCTAATATTGTATTTGATTGTGATGGCTAATGAGATATTTGTTCAAAATATCCCAAGCTTGCTGAAACTCATGAATTTAAGCAATAGCTTTGAATCTGTCAGCAAGTAACTATCCATTGTCTGTAATCAACATTTGCTTTTTCTATAAAAAAATATTGCTTTGTCAGTTTTCACCAAATGTCACAATAAGTATTTTTGTATCTGGCCCTTGCAAATTTTATATATACCGCTTTGCTATGGTAACTGTTATCAAGCCTGCAATATTTAATGTCATTTATTAACTTTTCGTTCACCAAAATGCAAAATGCAAACTGACCAATTTATTCTTTGCCCAGTATATTTGGTATAATCCTGCATGAGAATATAAATATTTGTTTTCTCAGTGATACACAATCCCAATTATCTGATATCTTCATGTAACTGAGGCATCTAATAATGAAAAAGAAATAAAGAACCACTGATAAAGAAATATTCACCAATTATAAGTGAAAAAAGACCTTTGCTCAGTTTACATGGTAAGGGCTATTGTTTTGTTAATTGAGAATCTATTCAAATTCATCATATTGCCTTTCTTTGTCTTTTGTATTGGTGAAAAAATAAAATGATTGATGTTTTTGTTCTGTTATTGTCATTACAATGCTATTCATTAACAGCTGGACAACATCATTAATGAGCGCTCTTTATTATGTCAGTCTGTAGCCATGACAATCAGTTTGGATATGATCCTCTTTTTTTCATATATACATTCATTACCACAAAATGATAATTTTTTACATACAATTTTTCATACTCCAAAATTAATATTTTTTTTTTCATGTATAAAAATTAACATTAAATATGGTATATTGCTTTTGTACAAATGACTATAATCTCTATTTGCTGTTTTTAATTTCCCAGAAACTGCTGAGCAGTTTTTTTTACCAAATTTTTCAGGAAGCATCCTTCTATCAGCTTTGCACATTTTATGCAAATGATGTCTCTTTTCTGTAGCCACTCTTGCCAAAATACTTTAAAGCTTTTGAAAGACGGTTTTACAAAATATTTCATAAAGTTCTTTCATGTTTATCCAAACGATGTCCATATGTCATATCAAATAACACTTTAAACAATATTTTCTAAACAAAACACATAATGTACTCAACTCTGACAGTATCCTTACATAATGGCTTTTTGATCCACTTTTTATCAACCTTTCTCAGGAAGTATCCTATCATCAAGCCATTACAAGTTTCTACATATAATGTGTACTTTCTAGCATGGCTTCCATTACTGAGAAAAAACAAAACTTTTTAACTGCTCAGTCTCAAAAGTGCACTTGAGTGGCCAAGTGGTCTAAAGTGCTTACTGTTACAGAACTCTGCCATCTCACCTCTGTCTGCATGGGTTCGCATCTCAGGCTTGGCCAGTGTGGGTATGTGAGAAAGCTTGCTAGTAGGTTCTCATAGGTCGGCAGTTCTTTCTAGTGTTTTCCCTATGTTCTTCCTCCAAAATTTATAGCCTATCTTGTGGTGAAAATGGCATTAAACCCAATAACAGCAACAACAACCAAATTTTTCCATATTTGGGAGAAAGTATTTTGGAATAAGGGGCTTTCAGTTCTGTGCACATAATTCCAGTCTGCTATATAATAGTGCCATTACTAAAATTAGAAAAGGTTTTGATCACTTACAAACTGCTCCACAAAATTTGACCAGATTTTACACAAAACTTCCATTCTTGTAGGCCATTCCAATTTGTTCAGAAGATATTGGTCCACAATTCAACATGCCATCAGTTAATATAATTAGAACAACCTTTAATTGACTTGGTCATAATACAATGGAACAAAGTGTGGTGAATTATAATGGTGCCAATTGGTCTCAAATATGGATGTCACAATGACCACCTTGAAAATAGTATCCTCTTGAATAGTCATATCAAAATATAGAGTTTTTACCAGAAGTCTGTCCTCAGTGAAAATGGAGTCAATACTACATCAAGTATGGTTGACACCGTGGCTAATATGAAAGTCTAATTCCTGGAAAAAGATTGAAGATGGTTGCATCACTGTAATTTTAAAGTAGAAATGATCTTATCTAAAATCCATGAAAGATGTTTTTGGCCAGTCCCTTCAAGGGAATTCTATTTATCATTTGCCAAGTAAGATTTATTTACAATCAAAAGCTTGAAATCCTGTATTATGTTATCATATAGTTTATTATGTTATATTCCTAATATGACTGTAGATATGGCTCAAGATTCAGAAAATTAAAAAAACTTGAAGAACTTAACCAAGCTACAGAATTCAAAGAAATATTTTGACAAAAGGCCCCCAGCTAACCTAGATAGATTGGTTGAGTTATCTTGCATTGCCTTCAAGATATCCATCTGACAGGAGAGTGATTACCAGATCTACTTTACCTCCAAATGCAATATTAAAAAAACTTGTCTTATCAAGGTGCTTATGTAATTTTTATGATAATTGAATGGTTTAAGATCATATTCAAATGAAAGCTTGCTGTCTTGTTTACAGGCATTAGAAATGATCTCCTGGACACAGAGGAACACATTTGTCCAACTTGTGGAGAATCAGAGATCTCGCCGGACAGTTTGATACCAAACCGTTTCCTGCGTACATCAATCAGCAGCTTCTACAATGAAACAGGAACTATGGTGATAACTACAGGTGTTAAAGCTAAACCTGTGATTCATGCCCAGCATAATGGTCCAGGCCCACAGCAACCAGGAGTTGCACCACAAGCACAGAGTGGCTCCCCTGTTACACAAAAACCATACATGCCATCATCAAGACCAACTGGGGCACTGTTTGGGGCTAATGCATTACCTCGACTGCAGATGTCTCGACCAAGCAGCCAAGGGTATGTTGTATAAGGGTTCAATGTAAAGCTTTACTCAATTGTGATCACTTCTGTAAAATGTGTCTGGAGGAACTTTTGCTTTGAGGAGCAGTGTTACTTATGATCACAGGTGTCATGCATTGTTAGATCTTATTATATAAATTCACTGTCCTCACAGACCACCTGTTGAATATGACCAATGACCATGATTTTTACCAAAATATGCATTTTGACAGTGCTGTGAATGACCACATCACCAAAACATATAAATACCATTGACTTTTATTTGATTATGTGTAATCACAACTTTGAAGTTTTGCAGTCATTATGCAGATTATTCCAAACCAAACAAGAAAGTTTAAGCCTAATTATTGGAATTTTTAAAGTCAATCTCTGGTTTCCTTGCATTAAAGCTTGAAATACATATGCAATGACACCAGTAGACTACATTTGAGCTTCAGATATAAAATGAAATGTTTATGATCATTTTTTTATTAGTTGTATATACCTTTTTGTGAATGATTTCATATTTTAGTGATAACTATGAATAAAGAACAAAATATTTGTACAAAAATTAAAGTTTTTTTTAAAAAAATTACTGCTTTAAAGAATATATAAGTTTTTTTCTTACAAATTTCTGCTTACACCCATCCAGGAAAATTCAAACCACACACATGAGGGAAAATCTGTTTCTGCTTGGAACAAATATAAGATGCAGTGAGCAACTGCAGTTTTTTTTTTGTGGGGGAGGGTACACATAGTGGTTTTCAAATTCAAATGTGAATATGATAGAGCAGCCACAAAATACTAAATGTGCAATACATTTTTTAAGATTTTAGGTTTTAGACTTGTGCAACCTTGCATCACAGCAATATACTGAATATGTTTTAAAATCATTGAAATGTCTTCATTTTTGCAAGCTTTTTGCATTTTTCATTTTGAGTTAAAAATTGTGATTTCCAATCTACCAGCCCATGTTCAATTGTTTTCTTTTTGTATAAAATACAATTCAGTGAACAAAATTAGTGTAAATCAATTTGATTTTTATAATAAATGATCATGAAGTGTTTTCATAGCAATTTTTTTAAAACGTGAGGGCAAAAAAAAAATGCCAACATTCAAAATAGTTCATCATACATTATTGTTATCTCTGCAGGCCAGCACCACTTCAGCAGTTGACCACCAGAATCCAGAATAAAGTTTCTTCACCTGTTCCACAGACAACTGTGACAGATGAAGAATTAGCCAAGGTATTCTCAATACTAAATTAACTTGCAGTCAATCACATTAATTGTATTTCTCACTTTTCATAAAAATACAATAGCCATATTTTCATGTTCTTTTAATCAGTACCATGTAGCCAGTATCGTGCTTAAGTGGTGTTCAGTCGTACAAACACAACTGCCACCATGTTGTTAATTACCTTTTATCCATTTGCATTAAAAGCTCTTTTTTATCTCTAATGGGAGTAAATCTGAACATTGCTAAGAAACATTGAGACAAAGATTTGACGTTTTTATGTGAAGTTGAGACCAAGATCTGTAATGATTCTTCAGTATTTTGAAAAAGTATCAATTAAAATAATTAATGTATTGTTCCAACTCAACTGGTTCTGCCACCAATAGATTATCCCATATCATACCCCTCTGTTTGATTTTAAGATTTTTTTTTAGTTTACTTTGATGTCCATTCATCTGTACATCTGTTCATCTCTCCACATCATACACAGATCATACAAGCTTAAAAAATCTTGACATTTTGAGAAGTTGTCTTGAAAACTAATTGAGTTTTTAAATTGTTCATTTTATTGATGAATTTATTTAAACCTTCAGTTTGCCAAGAACTTCTTTTATTTATTTGAAGAAATACAGAATGCTAAACTAAATTAAATTTATTATATTTTAAATTCAGAATCTGTAATTTATATATTTTTAAGGGAAAAAAATTAAAAAAGGGGTAATGGATCAGTGAAGATTGAGTAGCATCTCTTGTTGTGATGTGCTAGTCATTTTTTTAAATGGCATTCAGAATGTCCATGTCTCTTTCTTATGAGAGATAAATATGTCCCTTGAAAACTTTTGAACATCCTTAAAAATGTGAAAATTGCTCAGAAAATTCTAAAATATAATCTAGGGCTTTACAAACCATGCCTTTATGTTATGGTTTGTGATTAAGTCTTTAGATTAAGTTGAGTATTAAAGTTATTTACTTTTCAAGGTAAATGAATGCCGACTTGGCAAAAATAGGAGTCATTTTAAGTATTAGTGGAGTTGCATGACATTGTGCACACATAATCCCTGTTTTTAAACAACAATCATAGACTTAATTACAGCGATGGATTTAGAGTGAAAATTCAGCATTCTGAATTGTATAGATAAAATTATGATACATCATAAGTATTAGGAGTACAGTTTTGTGACAAGGTCTTATGTGGACAAGGTAGTGTGAAAATTGGGCACCATTAGGATAGACTTGTACATAGAAAATCATTTATCAGTGTCAAAGCTAAACAGATCTTGCAAGAAACCACTCAGCATGAATGTATGAGTTAAAAAAGGCTGCAGAAGTGAACAGAAAAATGATGCAAAATTGTGACAAAAAAACTATGTTTGCAGTTGTAGGTTTTGGCCTATGGTTTTGGAGGTATTCATGATTCTGGAATTGTAGCAATGAATAAGTCTTTTTTTTCTTGATGAAAAATGATTGTCATTTTTTATTTTGTTTTTTATATTTCACATTGGCTGACTACATTCTGAACAACTTATGATACTATTCCTGAAAAGCATATGTAATTACTAATGTACAAATTGTTTAAAAGTTCATTTTTATATTATTTCAATAATTATTGCTCTGAAACTGAATTGGTGGTGGTGTTTAAGGCTTTTCATGTTAATACTTCTGGCAATAAACTTTTTTTTAGCACTATCAAAGCAAATATCAATGTTTGCATTAAAACTTAATGTTATAGTTTGCTATCACTTATCCAGTATAATGATTTGTGTAACAACAATAATTATTACCTAATTAGTCTCAAATAATTGTTTCCTCAAAAACTTGTATTAATGTTTTTCTATTATGTTGTTTCTTGTACTAGGGGATGACAATTAAGACAACTCTTGGTTACAGGAGATCAATGAGGTTTTCTTCACAGGACCTTCCTAAACCAAGGTAGGAATCTGAGATATGGGAATGTGGAATATGTCATTTTTAATGCATTTTCCAGCATAATGGCTATTGTTATGTACATGTTTATACATTGACTGAAACTGAATTATACTTCTGCACTATTGAGGGAGACATTTTGGTTTTGTACTGTCCATCCATCTGTCAGTCAGTCACACCTACTTGTTTAGCAAGATATATACAATATCATTGATCCAAGTCAGACAATATTGGATATTTAAACACTTTGTTGTTTGGAAATCAATGTCACATTTTCAGTGCATGATAGGCTAAAAATCACTTCCAGTATAACAGGTGTTAGGAAGAACCCAGGAAAACCCAAGTAAGAACTACTTACAGGAAACTACTGGAAAGCTTTTTCTAATACCGACATTGGCAGAGGTCAAGACTTAGTCTTCTAGGGTCCCTTAGATACATTGAATGGCTACCAAGGTCATAAGCTTGTGGGCAAGATTATCACTAGTGTGATTGATCAAACTGGACCAGATTTGACCTCCAGGTGCTTTAAGCAGTATATGATTCTCTTTAGCATTTGGTCACCATGACCCATCTTTAAAAGGACTGACTTGGAAACTGCTGATCACACCTCAAATAATCTCTGCATTAACCAGTTGCTCTACTCACCTAGAACAAACTACAGATGGCTTATGTCAGAGGCCTGTGATGAATAGGGAAAAAACCCTTTTATTGTTAATAACACATGAACTGAAAATTCCATTTACTTTACAGGTAGTTTTTGTAAAGATTAAATGATTACTGACCCTAATGAAAAGTGATGTAACTTGGTCTCCTAAAATATGTACTTTTCATCAGGGAGAGCATATATTTATATGCAAATAAAATAGATGAAGATAATGAACTTAATGATAATGATAAAGATAATGATATTTGTCATGCTGGCATCTCCCATTTCCACCTTCCAGCAAACAAATGTACCCTTTCAGCTAATGGAATATATAAAGGTGAATGGTTTGGAATATCTTTATAACCAGGTTCAAGGGGAGAGTCTCATCCCAAGAGTTTATGGAAAGTTCTTTTTTCCTCTAAAAGGGAGTAAGAGTTTATATAAATTAAATGGTGAGCCCCTCAATTTCAAATTTGACCTATTGACACTTTCAAGTCACACACTGTGACCACAGTATAGTGAATTCGAGCAGGATTTTAAAAAATGCTTACACATCTATTGAGATATTCTTTTATCTAAACAGTGCTTTACACATGAAACAAAATTTGTTTTGTAATGCTTAGAGTATTCATTCTTTATATGCTCCAGTGATCACTTAAAGCAAGATAAAGCAAGAACACAACCACCTGACTTTTCTTTTTGAGTAGTTTGAGGGAGAGGGAGAATTAGAATGGCCATTATGACAAGGTTACTCCTGTGTAAAGGTGACAATACAAGTCTGACTACATTAATGTAGAAGACAGCTGATTATGGTAACATGCTACTGTGTATTAGTGCAGTGAACTTAAAATGGAATATATTTTTTGCCGATTCCATCATACAGAATCTGACCATGGTACATTGTGATGACAATATATATGGATAATGTTCTTACACAAGTATGATACTTTTTATATATTGTGAGAACATAGAATTTATGATTGAAAAATTAATCAACCTATTATCTTAAAAATTTCAAAATTATGAACTGAATATTTTGGTATAGCACAAATATTTTTAAACTGATCTATGTTTACACAAGGGAAAGCACCTAAATGGTCACATGCTGTTGAATTTTTCCATTTTTCTTCACTTTTTTATGCTTTCCTTTTACAAGTGTCTACCTCTCAATTTTAGGCGTTTACCTCCAAGGCCCTCCATGAGACCACCAATGATTCTAAATATCAACATGCCACCACCATGGTCGATGCATGCCCAAGCATTTCTAGGATCTCCACCTGCAGGTTATAATCTTACTCTCTCTTTTACTGTTTGCATTCATTCATATCAAGCCAAAGTTAATCAGTTTTTGATGGTGGCAACAATGTTATGAGTTTAAGGTTTTCAAAGTTCATGTGAGGATTGAATTACTTTACATATTAGCCTAGTTAGTAGATGAAATGTAGTGTTGGGCAGAACCTTTGTATTTAATAGTGTAGCTGTCTATCATACATATTAAGTAGTATAGCTATCTATCATACATATTATATTCAATCTGATTCCTTTTATTTGCTATTACTACATGGAGTATATTTTTATCTTTGTATCCTTTAAAATAAATGTCTTGATAAGATTTAAAATGTGATAATGGGGTGAATACAGTAACATGCACTTTGAAACTTTATCAGTCATGTTAGATTTACTGCCTCTTATTTTTGCATAGGCATTGGTATTATTTTATACTACTCTTTAATACATTGTTGCCATATACTTGACTTAGAAAACCATGCTGGAAGTTTAACAATTTATAATTAATTCTTTATGTTTCTTTATGTTAAGTTTTATCTGCCATAAAATGTTCTTGAACTCCAAATTTCAGTCAGCTCTATTTTAATGAACCAGAAGGCCACATTTGTAGTTTCTAAATAAGAATTTTCAGCCCAGAATATCTTATATCATTTAATATGCTGGGCCAAAGTTCATTACAAAGAGACTGATTTCTACTTCAAAATTATTAACAGGTGACAGAAAGAAAAGTATATTTATTTTTCTTATATTCTTTAGAAATGTACAGACCACATGTTCTCCTGCCTCCACCCCCAGGACCCATACCAACCTTCACCTCAGTGGAAACCAAGGAAAAGTAAGTTATTGTCATTAGGAATAGTTTTTTTTGTATTAAATTCAGCTTGGCAGGTGCTTGACAGTAGTGATCAGATTGTCATCTGTTGCATGTCAGTTTGTATGTTCACACCCAAATGGCATGTAAGCTTATTCTTGTATGACCCGGTGTCCATCATACATCTGTTGATAATTGTTTTTTTAAATTTATTTACACTTCTTCCCAAAATTTTTATTTTGACAACATATTGGAGAGAGCACCTTAATATAAAAGCTGCCATTAATAAAACAAAAACTTTGAAATAAATTCTCAAAAACTGTTAAGCAAATGTTTATCGAAGCATACTGGCAAAAACACCATACACATTTATACATTTTATTCTTGACTGCCAATAAAATATGGTGAATCATCCACTCATTCCCTGTCCATCAGCAATTGATATTTTTCATTTCTTCTCAAAAATTGGCTGACCAATTTCAGCTAAACTTGGCGCACACTATCCAGCCATAAAAGCATCAGATAAGTCTACCATTACAAATAATATAAAAACCTTAGAATGGGTTGTTTTCCAAAGCCACTGAACAGAATTTAATCAAATTTGACACCCTAGCATGAGGACCTTTCAATTTTTTTTCAAAAGATGCATGACTATTAAATTTTACCACTTATATTTTAAATAGATAAAATATTTAATGACTTCTTTTCTAATATTGAAAATAGATAAAACATTTAACGACTTCTTTTCTAATAATGCACCAAATAGAATTTGACAAGAATTTACATAAAACATCCAGGCATGCTGACTTTTCAACTTTAACAAATGATATCAATACACCATCATATCTGACCACTGTTACTAAAAAAAAGAAAAAGCTTTAAATGACATCTTTGATAAAAGTCCTCAACATAATTTGACCAAATTTGACAGAAGGTATATGAGCATTGAATGTTTTAAAGTTTGTACAGTGATGCGGAACTGCCATTCAACATGGCTGCAGTTACTAAAAACTAGAAAGACCTTTAAATAACCTTCACAAAAACTGCTCAACAGAATTTGACCAAAAGGTACAGACAGCATTCTAGCAGAAAGGCCTTTGTGGTTGATATAAATACTTAGTAATCTGTCATCATGTATAGCAATACATAGCAATCTGTCATCAGGTATAGCAATTCATAGCAATTAGTCATCAGTCAGATATAGCCACTATTACAAAGAAGTTAGAGATTTGCTTTAAATGACTTCTACTCAGAAACTGCTAAGCAGAATTATCATTTTATTAACTTCTTCTCAAAATCTTTTTTAAAAATATTAGACCAATGTTTTTGGAAAGCATTCTGATATTAAGGTAATTTAAATTTGTATAAATGATTCAAATCACCTAATGAATATGGCACCTGCTACTAAAGATATAAAAAAAAATAAATTACAAACATACGCTTAGCAGTATTTGATAACCACTCCGGTGGCCTAGTGGTTAGAGCGTCTGCCTCGGATGCAGGAGGTAATGGGTTTGATCCCTGGTCTAGTCTTACCAAAGACTTACAAAAATGGTACTAATAGCTGCTTCACTTGACGCTCATCATTAAGAGGTTAGTGTTAGGACTGGTCGGCCTGTGTCAGGATAATGTGACTAGGTGGGACATCATGCTACATGTCTGCAGCAAGATGCCCCAGTGCTAGACATCACTATAAACTGCCACAATGCAGACATCGTAGCGATATGACTGAAAAATTGTTGAAGCTACGTTAAAAATCTAAATCACATATCACAACACAGCAGTATTTGACAGAATTGTAACAAGCCTCCTGGTCTAAACACCTTTTAGATTTATACAAATGATGCAGGTCCACTGTCAAAATATGGCTGTCATTGTACAAAGTAGAAACATGTTTACACACCTTTATCAAAGAGTAACACCAAACATAATTTGACTGTTCTTGAGATAAGTGTCCAGACTTTAATGGGCCTTTCAGTTTGGGGCAGAATTCCATGTATATTAATGTTGTGATACGTCTAATTGGTTCAGTTTGTTACCACTGTGGAGATAATATATTCAGTGTGATTTTATTCAGACTTTGAATATGGGCCTTTACCATCAAGATCTTGGAAATGTTTGATCATAATAAGCAAGATTTATGCATGTTATTTAGGTAATTTTCCATCTGATTGATTGAGCTTTTTATTTTTAGGGAAGTTATATATTTGAATTTGATCAAAATGTAATGTAGACTTGGGTCATTAAGATCTGAGAAAGATTCTCTAAGGAGTAAGATCCATGCATATTAATGATGTAATATTGCATCTGATTGGTTGAGTTTGTTATGTCTTTTATTAGCTTACTTCTATGCACAATATCTACAATTCTACAGCACTAACATTTGCCAAATGTTACAGGTAATGACTTGAAAGAAAGAAGATATTTGATTTTGAGGTCAAAAGATCAAAGGTCAATGTCACATTGACAGATATAAGAAAAATGGTTTATCCACAGAAACATTAATTCTGTGTTGTATACCTGGACTAAACATTGTGGATGGGTTGCATTTGGGTGAATGAAGACGCTCTTGGGCCAAATTGTCATTGGTCATGGTCACTGACAAAACCAAGAAAAAAATGTTCTACTTAAAATTTCCATTCTTGACCATGTACTTTCACCAAAGTTTGGATGACTTTCATTTTAGGTAATTAAGACCTATTAATTTAAGAGATTAAAAATCACAGGATGCTGTGATTCAGAAAAGAAAATTGGTTTCTGCACTAAAATTTCAGTTCTTACCCAAATATTTTCACCACAGTATGTGAATAACTTTAAAATTGGGTAAGAAGTTATTGTGAAATTCATGTGGTACTGCTTTTAACATTAATGAAAGGCAAATTACAGCTTTTCATGGTCATGCATGAGTTTACATTTTATGAACAGTGAGGTAAAGGTATCACTTTCTTGACTGAATGACTGCACTCAGCACCAAATTCATGTTTTACTATTTTGTATTGATTTCTTATTTTTTCTTCTGCTCAGACACGTCTTTTCACATTAAGTGTGAGATCATGTTCCAGAGAACCTTTGTTATTATTTTGTCTTTTGTTTCTTCTTAATTCAGGAAAAAAGATCTCATTGATGTCTTTGCAAAAGAGCTTGGCTTAAAACAAGATCAGATCAAGAGAAAGTCATTGTCAAGGTCTAGATCTAGGTCAAGGTAAAGGCTTTCTTTCTAATACAAAGTATGTTATTGGTTTTTATAAGGTAAATAGCATAACATTATACATATAGCACAATATTTTTTGTCCAGGTGTAATGTTATGTACCCCTGGGCATATTATTCTTGAATGTATAAAAATTATCAAAACATTACATTCAGACCATGAAGATTGGTAATGCAATTGAAGAATAAAATGAGTGTTTGGAATTTTAAAAAGATGTTTCTTTGATAATGCTTCCTTATCATACAAGTAAAGAAATATTCCCCATCCCCATGCTATCTCTGCAGTTATATCCCTGTAAGAATATATAATATGCTGTAGTAGTAAATGATGTAAAGATGGATTTGGTGCAAGGACCCCAATCAAGGGGAGACTACTCATCTAACTCCTCCTTTGGAACCTGACAATTTTTGTTCTTTAGCTGCTAATTTATCCTTGTACGCATTGAAATCTATACTGATGTTTTCCACTATACACTGATGACTGGTGAAGAGATTAGCAAGGCACATGCAATGGTACACAGTCCACCCATAATACTTGGAGATTTCACAAAACATATGTTGAGCACATCTTCTGTCTATCCCATCGTCACTAATAGTTTTGCACAACCTAAAACCTGTTCTATTTATAACAAAATTATTTAAATCAGTGGACTTTCCCAAAATCTAAACAAGCTGAACCAGACAGCCTGAATGGATTTCAGTGGGAATACCGTCAATTTACATTCTAAGAAATTGTTATGGTCACAGGTTGTATTAGTTCAGATTTCAGATTAGGAAAGTAAATAGCTTTAAGGTCTAATGTTTATCTTGAATAATAGTTGTTTAATACTTGCAAGTCTTTCATTCAGAATGGTAAATTGGTCTTAGTTGAGATCGAAAAGTGAAATATTTCGTTTGAAATTATAGACTACCTACATTGACAAGAAAATGTTGGAGAAAATGTTTTTTCCATTGTATTTATTGGGGGGATTCATTATGAACAAAACAGAAGAAATAAATGATTTTTTGTCAATATAGGGGGCCTGAGTGGTCAAAGGTTACTTGCTGTTACAGATCACTTGCACATCTCTGTGTTAGTTTGAGTCTCAGCTCAACCAACATGGGCATGTGAAAGAGTTTGCCAGTAGCATATTGTGGATTAGTATTTCTTCCAATGTTCTTTCTAGCTGCCATGTATATCCTGTCATGTGTTGAAATAATGTTATTAAACACCACAAAATAAAAACTGTTTCATTATATTTCTGACAGTAAATTAGTTTCATTTGTCATGCAGCAATCCAATATAAAAAATAACACCATGGACCTTTATAATTTAAATTATGAATATGCACATAGTTTAATTTATATCATATCTGGTTGATTAATAATCAGTCAGAATTTTCCTGTTATAAAAATTATCAAGAAAAATACAATGACTTATGAAACTTTAATGTCATACAATTATTGTAAATCCTTTATCCCATTAAAAGTTTTTGACATAATTTAACACAACTTTGTACTTCCTGTTTCTCATACAATGAACTACTGAGTAATAAGAATCTATTTTAGTCTGTTAAACTTTGAAGCTGTAGTAACTTGGTTTGAGCATAAAACTTATAATCTGTGGGTTGCATGTTTGTAAGCTCAGATCAGGTGCCCTGGTCTACCATTGGAAATGCATTTAGTCCCAGTTTTTCTATCATGATACTCAGTATGTTGACAATATCACTAAACGTTGACATCCAAGCCGCATTTAGACTTCATAAAAAGCTTAGTTTACTCTGCTATAATATCTTGTTCCATTTTGTTTTAGGTTTTATATGTTTACAGATTTGACTGTTCATTAATATAAAGTTAGAATTTTGCTGAAACAGTTATTTTAAAACAAATTCACATAATTTGTATCGCATTATGAAGAGTCAGAAAAACTTTTAATAATCATTGAAACTGGCAGCTACATTTGCTTTCTTTTATTTCTTTTTTTGAGTGGGTTTTCGTGTGTCACTTCTGTTATTATAGGTATTACTGTACTGCTTTAAAACAATACATTTAGTATAACAATTTGTCTACTTGTTTTATTCATACAGGTCAAGAAAATAGTCAAGGCTCAGGCCAAGATCCAGATCCAGGTCCTTTTCCAGGAACAGATTGCATTCAAGGACACCATTATGACGATCTGATACATCTCGCAGGTCCCATTCATGAACACGAACACGTACTTCAAGACGTCATCTCTCCAGGTCACCATTATCAAGATCCAGAGCAAGGTCAAGATCTGGTTCTCCAAGACGCTCTCGTCTCAATTTTCATTCCATAACGACCACGGCCAGATCATCTCCACCATCTACCACAGATGATAAAATAGAATCAAAGCATGAGCCTCTGCCAGTTCCAGAGATGGACCAGCTGGAGCTAGATTCAGATGAAATCTCCAGACGGGAAAAAGAGGAGAGGTTCACTGACTCATCACCATATTTTAAAAGCAAAGTTGCCCTAGAGAAGAAAGCACTACCAAGGTATGCACATGCTTACCAACAATAACAACCAAAAATTAAACTTTTTTTATCTTGCCTGGCTCTGAGACCAATGAATTTCTAGTTTGGTCCTTTGTATGACATATATTCATCATTAATGGAAACCAAAAATTATTTCAATTTTGAGAGATTTTCAGGTTATTGAGGTTTTTGCAAATGTGAAAAATGTCTTTCTCTTAGCACATAGGTGATTAGAGATATCAAAACTATCTATTATAGGGTCTGAGATTGTATTTTTTTTTGGTCCTAGCATAGCTTAACCATTGCCAAACAAGATCATTTTTTAGATTTGCAGGAATTGTTGTAACAATGCTCACATCACCCTTTTTGTTTTCAGATTCATTCTAGTAGATTTATTTTCATTAGAATATCTGAAACAGATGTTCCTTTGCCAAATTGGTTCCTAGTTTCATTAATGTAGGTTTTGACACAAATTCTTACTCTTTCAGACTAATTTCATGATGTATTTTTGTTTCAATCAAGTAATTTTTAGCTGGTCATTCTGAGATCTTGACATATGACAGTCATGGATATTTAAATATATGTAATGATTTTTCTCCATTGAAAATCAGCTGAATCTATCTTTTAGAATACTATTTTGTTGGTCTCTGTTGGCAAAGCATCAAAAGTGAGGCCATATGCATGGTGAATAAAGCCCACCAATATTTAATTAAGAAAAGAAAATCAAGTTAAAACTATAATTCAAAAGCAAGCTCTGGGATGTGGAGTAGGTTTGATGGGCCTTCTTGTATGTAATGAAAGGTAACTAAATAGAGACCAGAGCTGCATTGGGACAGTAGTTAGTATTCTAAACTTATGACCAAAGGGTCTGGGTTTGAATCCTACTATTGGATCAGTCTGGGTTGGCTACCATGGTGTGTCCTTGGGCAGGCACTTTACTCAAGTTGCTTCAGCACAAAATAGTTTTGTTGCTGTGCTGTAAAAACCAAACAACAAAGTTTGATCTATGTGTAAATAAACAAAAATAAAGTTTGATTAATGTTTAACCAAACAAAACAAAGTCTGATCTTTGTGTAACCAAATAAAACAAAGTTTGATATATGTGTAACCAAACAAAGCAAAGGTTGATCTATGTGTAACCAAACAAAGCAAAGGTTGATCTATGTGTAACCAAGCAAAATAAAGTTTGATCTATATGTAATTTCTTGCAAATTTTCTGATGATTATAACTTGAAGCACCTGAATCTATTATTGAATTCACTTTCAATCCATCCATCACACTATCCCCTCTACTTCAGAATCTTTACACTATTTGAGATTTAGGTATGAAATGAGATAATTATTGATGTTCACTAGAACATGTGTTGCAACCAAAATTAGTCGCTCTAACATGCAGATCAAGGTCATGGCTGAGTATTTTTCATTCTTAGTCACACTTTCCCTTTCATTCTATGACTATGCTGTTGTTTGAGATTAAATGACAAAACATGGTACATACTTACATCAAATCTAAAAGGTGTGTTGCATGTAACTTTGGGGGTTATAAGATAGGGTCATGGTCACAAGTTGATATTTTAGGTTTGTTTGCCATTCTGCTCCATAACTTAATGACTGTTTAGACAAATATATGAACTTAGTATATTTATATATCATCACTAGAAAATGTGTTGCATTGCATCGATCCTAGGGTCAAATCCATGGTTCATTTTTTCTTTTGTTTTTGCCTTATCATTAAAATTATTGGAGGGACAAGAGATAACCATAGTACACTAATGCTTCCCATTTTGATAGCATCTTCTTTATCACAGACAAGAGATTTTTACTCTCTAAGATTAGGGTCACTGATAAATTTTATTTCGACTCTTTTTCCTGTCATCTTCTATAAGATATTTACTTAATGAAAGATTGTCACTTTACATGTTTGTCCAGTAACTTGACATGAAGGGCTTTCAATAAAACTTTGCAAACAATTATGGTGGCCATTAATAAAAATACAAAATCATTTTAATGACTTGTTTCAAAGAAACTAATAGAATTGACCAAAATTTGATGTAAAGCATCCTAGCTTTAAAGGCTTTGAATTTTATATGAATGATGCCAGGCCATAATCATTTTTGGCTGCTATTACTAAAAATTGAAAAATTTCAACAACGTAAATAATTTTGTTTAAAAATGACCTGTAACCATTGTAGTATGAAAACCCTTCAAAACTTTATGCATTGCATCATTAGGTCTGGCCACCATTACTAAAATTTTAAAAACATTTCCACACCCCCATTTAAAAGGAATAAAAAAACAACAGAATTTGACAAACTTTAACAGAGAATATTGAAAAAGAGACTTTTCAGTACTGGACAGATGATATTGATGTGTCATCAAATATGGAGGAAGATAAAAAAAAGCCCTTGAAACAGTTGTTTTTATTACAAATGCATCAACAGCAGTGAAAAGAATGTCTGCATAAATTATCATACTGACCGAATTTCTTGCCCAACTGTGCTTGCATTTGATTATTGGACAGCAGTCAGCCATGTGAGTAACCCAGGGCCACTTGGGCTTCTTGTTGATTGCAGAAAGGGAATCAGTTTACAGCTTATTGAATAGAATATTTTGCTTTTGTTTTACAGGTCTGTCATGGAGAGTGCAGGGAAGGTATTATCACAGAAGCCTATGCAACTGACATTAGCTTCAGCAATGAGTTCACCAAGTATAAAGCCTCAGCCTGCAAAAACTAGACATCATGTCTTTTTGGACAGAGAAGACACACCTGAAGAAATACAAGACAGAAAATTGACAAGAAAATCGAGAAAACAGTCAATAGGGCCAAGTGAGCAGTCACTTACTTTGAGTTCCTTAGCCACCCCAGTTCAGCAAGAGGAGAGAAAACCTAAGAAAACTCACAGAGCCTTGCCCATGAATGAGTCTATTATGGATGAGTCAGAATTTGAACCTGATTATGATGAATGGACAAGTGATTCTGAGGAGGGCAAAACAGACAGAGACAGCTAGCAGCAGAGGAAGTGATGTCAAAGTCAGAGACCCAGCTCAGATACCAGTACAGCTATAAAACAAAAACTTGATGAAGAAACCAGGATAAAGATAAAAAACATAAACACAGACATTCCAGACACAAGAAACACAAGAAGTAGAAGCAAAAGTTAGAAAAAGAAGAAAAGAGTCATGAAAAACACAAATCATCAGTTGCAACTGCCAGAACAGGATAATGTTCATTTATTCTTCTCACGTCTGCTGAGGAATTTACAGGGGATGTTTTCAGTTCTAGAGAAGTTATAAGTTTGTCATCTGGAAATAAAATGCTGTTGTGTGTTACATTGAAAAAGAACCATCACAGTACAGCATCATCATTCTTTGTTACTCTCATCATCATCAATGTCATCATCATCATCATTAGCATAATCAGCTTATACATCAAGTGGGTGAAAAGAAACTTTGTTGATATGATACAATTTTGTCATGTACCAAGTGCAATTGTGCCGAGACTGATGTGTCACATGTATCACAGGACTTTCAGTAATTGGCATGCAGAACAGGTGATTCTGAAGTTAAATGTGATATGTTTAAAATCAAGTTGTAAATAGTGAATGAATGTGTAAGAAAGTTGTATCAGTGTATAAATATATAAATGATAAAAATTGGTAGTAGTGGTTGATTGGCATGCAGAACAGGTGCTTCTGAAGTTAAATGTGATATGTTTAAAATCAAGTTGTAATTAGTGAATGAATGTGTAAGAAATGTGTATCAGTGTATAAATACATAAATGATAAAAGTTGGTAGCAGTGGTTGATTGGTTGTGGATCGCTTGGTTTGATAAAAAAAATCTGGCTTGTCTTCTCACAAAATTGTATATAATATATAAAATGTAAAAAATCTTATTGGCTTGTTTTCTTACAATTTACCTCTGAAGTTCAGGAAGTGAAAATGGCCAAGGGAATCTAGCACTTTTTTGAAAAAAAGCCATCTGGTGTAAGGCCAAGCTGTATAGTCTATAACCCATATTACACCCATCCATCATACACCAAAATAAAGGAAATTAAAGTTATTTGAAGAATACCTGAGATATACAAGGTCTTTTTTTAATGTTCAATATAATCAGTGAGGAAACCATGGGAAATTCTTTTTCTTTAATAATTCTAACCCTATGGAAAATACGAAACTGTAGAGTAATCTTAAAACAAATGTAAAAATTGATGCAATTTGTTTTCTTTTTTTCATATCATTATGTGTGATGTTCTAAATAAAATGGTACATTAACATTGATTTTATGCATGAAAATAAGCTAATTATGCTTAGTTTGCTCTTGCTTGCATAATTTGCCATGAGGCATATTTATTTGAGTAGTGACCTTAATTACAGGGAAATTAGAAGTCTTAGACTGAAGGAATAAACCTAAAATTAAAACTGTTGCATCAAGTAAAAGAAATAAGTAGTAAAAATGGTTCTTTTAATTTATTTGCAATAAAATTAAAAAATAAATGATGACAAAGCAAATTTGCTTTCTTCCATATTATGCAATTAGCAAATATTTTACCCTTTGACCTTTATGAACCTCATCTGTTCCATCCATTTTCAAACTGTAAAATTTATTGCTGACATATCAGGAATAATTATGGCTAGTTTCAATGTTCCTATCAGCAAAACACTGGTCTCTGTATTGACAAAATGCGCATTTTTAAAATAACGCACATTTTATCATAGGGGTGGGGACTGTAATTGTTTGATACTGACATTAATAAATACCGTTCTAAAGGGGAAAATACAGGAAAATTATTCAAAATGACTGTTTTGCTGCTTGCAACTTAAATATTTCAGCCCTACAATCAAAATTAAATCATATAATAATGATAATACCTATGTGCTCTTTAAGGGCCATTCATAAGCAATTAAGTACTTTTGAGAGTGATGTATGTGAGGTGAAGTTGTTTGCACATAAAAGATGCACAGTGGAGAGAATGTTGGCATACCTATATGTTCCTTTAATGTAATGTGGCTGATATTTCTTTGGATAATGTACCTTTGGAAATTGTAAATGATCTTAGGTCACTTTTAACTAAAATGACTGCTCCATTGTACTCCAAAACTCAACCTGAATTTGTCTAAAGTACACTATCCTTAGCAGCCATTAAAATAGGGAAAATGAATTTTGCCAGACTAAATAATAGCAGCTTCTGAACGTGCAATAACTGAATTATCAAATTTATAAAATGTTAAAAGGTTATCGGCTCTTTTTTTTTTTAAGAATTTTCTTCTGAAGTTCAAAGGTGAAAATGACCAAGTGGAGCTAGCACGTATTTGAAAGGTGCAGATCTGGAGTAAGGCCAAGCTGTATACTCCATAACCCATATTACACCTATCAATCATTCAATGAAATAAAGGTTCTTTGAAAAATACCCGAGATATACAAGGTTTTTCAATAGCCAGTATAACCAGTGAGAAAACCTGGAGAAATTCTAACCCTATGCAAAATACGGAACTGAAAAGCACCAGCCTAATGTTGAGCGCCAAGCGAGGCAGCTGCTAGTACCATTTGTATAAACCTTTGGCATGATTCGGCCAGGGTTTGAACCCGCGATTTCCAAACTCCGAGGCGGACACTCTAACCATTCAGGCCATCAGAGCGGTAATTGTCCGATGCGGTACACATCTGTTTGCACAAAGACTTGTTGATACCTAAATGCGTAAGACTCGAGAAAATATAATCGATAATATTTTGACGTGGATAGAACCAAGTGACAATAAAATTAACAGCTATTGTATATATTTGCATTGGAAAAGCTAACATAATCATAAATCTAAATAAATCAAATAAATGTTAAGAGAAATATATTTCAGATGATTCGTTATACGAAGATTCAACGCTATTCAAATATTTGAAACGGAAACACACACACACACATACATACATACATACATACATACATACATACATACATACATACATACATACATACATACATACATACATACATACATACATACATACATACATACATTAAAAACGAGATATGTGCTTTAGAAAGCAAAATGGATAAAATAAAATAATGAACATCTTTGGAATCATTGCCGGATTTAGATAAAGCGCCTAAGCTATGGGAAGCTATAGAGGCCATATTTGTTTTAAAATAAATTTGAGGGGCCCCTTCAAACTGAGTTCAGACTGTAATGCCCTAAGCTGTAGCTTGTTTAGCTTACGCCTAAATCCGGTATTGTTTGGAATGCTACGGTACTTGACAATCTGAACTGAAACAGAAAATGACGGAATTTCCTACTCAGAATTTATTTCTAAGAATAAACAAGGTATCTGATAATACCGCCAAACAAAATGCCGATTTGAAGAACAAGATAACGGCTAATACATCATCTCTGCAGTCTTATAAAGACGAATGATTTTACTGAATTAGAAAAAAGCTACGGCCAACAAATCAAAATAAATGCTAATAAAAGAATTATAAAATCTCTGGAAACAACTTACCGTTTACATATTACAAATTCGACTGTTATGGTCAAAAGGATAGAATATATCCCATTATTCCATTCCTTGAATTTTACAATTTGGAATCCGAGGCTAAATAAGCTAAATCAGATTTTAAAGAACTTGTTAATCGAGAAGTTGTTGAAAGCATCGGTGTTATGATAGTGACAAAATTAAACAAAAAGAAAATGCCAAAAAGAAAAGATTTCAATTGCTTGAAACAAATTTTTGCAATAGCGACAGAAACATTCCAAACTGTGTTGGAACTGATACAATTAAACAAATAAACCAAAAATAGAGATAAAATTCATTCTATCACATAGATGGGTGACAATAATATTGCATTGTTTAAGAGAATTAGAACGTTGAAAGAGGAAATTGATAAATTAAACGTAGTTTGAGGAAAATTCTACATCATGCGTGGATGTATAATGGTTAAAAATTTCGCGCTATACTGAGCCAGAAGGGTACGTATTGTTATGTTTATTCAGTGAAATTTAGCAGGCGGAGCTTGAATTGCTGAAGAGTAGCAAACACCGTACAGACTTGATAATCGATACATGATAAAGCAAGTGTTGTTATACTTTTCAAGTTGAAATTACATCTCAAATATTGGTTAGCTCTCGGATTTAACTATGCCACATCACGTTTTGTTGGACACATTAGTCTCAATATATTCAGAAGATCTATACGTCATTCAGATAAAAACAAACTAGGCTTATACATAATCTTTGTCAGCTTGTATATTGGGCCTGTACAATTTTGGGACCTTTCATGTCCAGAATTTGATATGGTTTAGATGTAAACAATGCGCGTGTTGCTAATTCATTAGACATTATAAAATGAATAAGAAGATAAACTTTACAGATGCGATAAAACACGTACACTCTATATAGAAATAAACATATTCAAAGATAATTAACAGGAGGTTAAAATAAACTCAGCCAAGACACTTAATTTTATTAATGAAATATTTAGGTAACAAGGTTTGAAGACTGTAATTAAACAACTTGGACAGTGCTTTAACTCTATATGCATCTCATCACCCAGGAAGTTGTTGTAGGGTTTAACGCCATTGTTCAGCGCAATATAGGCTATACATGGCGGCCAGTATAATTGGTGGAGGAAGAACCCTGGAAAACCTCTGGAAGAACCATCAACCCACGAGAAGCTACTGCCAGGCTTTCTCACTTAACCATGTTATCCGAGTCTGGACTACTCACACAGACAGATGTGAGATGGCAGCGATCCGTAACGGTCAGCACTTTAGACTAGTAAGTAATTTAAACCCTATAAAACGGACCTACGGTTCGAAACTTGTTCAACCACGATGACCAAAACTAAATGAGCCTCGCCAGTAAAAGATAACCTTCAATGCTTTTGTAGTAGACGAATATTAAAGATACTAATGCAAGTAGATAAAGATACCGCTGGTAGCTAAATACCTCGAGACAGACATTCAGTTTAGGCAAGCTCAAAGGCACAAGCCTCAATCGGGGTCAAATGCAATCGTGCGTAGCAGACACACTCGCATGACGACCCAATAATTAATTTTCCTCAATGTACACAGTCATTCCGGATTCCTATGAAAGAAATCAGAGTATATAGGATGGCAGATATGTTGAAGATCGCGTGCCAAGTCTGCATTTTGTGCTTCATTATCGAACAGCATGACTATCGACTTCATTATCTTCGCAGGTTGATGAACCACACGAAGTAGTACGCATGCGCCAATATCCTTCAGTGCCGCAGCATTTACTTCACAACTTAACCAATTTATTTATGTACTTCCACTGCGCAAGAGATTTGCGTTAGTCAGTTGCTTCGAACACCATAGAAATACCGACGATGGTGCGGCTTAACCACACTATTAGTGTTTTAGATTACCGTAACGTTTCAGTGAATGTCAGTTCAAATGAAAAGGAGGTCTGAGAGGCTAGACGGATTGTACGGCAAGTGTCCATTTAACAGTCCGAGGCTATCGGCACAAGAAGCAGTTTGAAAACACGTCAGCAGTACATGTGTCGAACTGGTGGCTGAAAAGGCATTTTAAGCCTTTTTATATAATTTGGTAGTGTTCGCGTTCCGGATACCCAGGTAGACTGCGTTAGTAAACTAATTAGTCAGCCAAAGATATTTATAAACATCCCAATTTTTGAAGTCATCGATGCACCCCAGCACATTACCAAGGAGCTTGTAGGCGATGGGCTTCCTCTTTGTTTATGGTACTTAAAGTATCAGTCACGGCTACGGTGCTCAGTATATTATTTGCAATAAGCGTGTGGCGGATGCAGAGGTATGTTTCGATATTGTTCGCGAATTTGTTCTCTCTCTCATTGTTATTAGAAAGACGCCACCTTCAGTATATTTCTCATCTCTTTTAAAGACAAGTACTTATGGCAATATCATCGCTCGTCACTCGCACAATTGATGACATTGTATGTTGTTTTGATGAATCATCTTCTAGTTAGGAAAGGGGATATTCACCGACTCAAGTACATTCGTAGCGATCCTTGAAATATCGTACAAATCATGATGGTTCAACATTTCGAAATGAACCTGGTAAAGGACGTATTTTATAAAAATGTAGTTTTGGACAACCCAGCTATACCTCTGCCTTTCCGGATGAGTTTTACAACCTAAGGACGCTGGATAAACACGACAGACTGCAATTCCTAGACTATTTACGGAATACAGAACGGCGACGCGCGAATCATTATCATTCCTTCTAGAAAAGGCCTTTTTATACTAAGGACCGCTCGGTCGCACCTTTTGGGTTGAGTACCGTATACAGCACTCAACCCGCGGTCACCGGAACAAGAATCAGACGATATCCGCACGTTCTAGCCTCTAAAACACGTCTCGTTAGAATCAAAGAGAGAGTTATGTCTGTGGTTTACAATTCTTGCTACGTTAAAACATTAAGATATCAATTTGTGCTAATTTGATTGGCCCAAATAAGCTCATTAAATCCTTGTGCAGTTTTCTCATTACTGACTGTCTGAGACCATGGGAATTTCCTTGCAAAGCAATCTGATACTATTAAAATATAACAATATGGCGTCCCTCTTTGCAATCCGTAGCCGAATGGACATTAGGAAAATATGTGCCGATTATAACATTTTTTATTGTAGTGGCTAAATATTTATGGATATGGTTCATGTGTTCCTGGTGGAGTTCTCCTTCCATGTTTACCTGACCTTTTGTGATTAATGTACTGAAACTTAAACGAAAAGTTGCAAAGTTTGAAAGGGTCATACGAATTGTCAGAAAACTGTCATCATATTGTAATCGGCTAAACGTGAATAAAACATTTAAAATTAAAAACAATTTTTGATTACGGATAACTAAAACTATAATAGAATTATAATACTCAATAGGAAATGCAGAAGTGAACTTAAAGATAGCCATGTGTATGACTGGGTAATGTCAAGTATACCATAAATATTACTTGTAAGGTCAACCAATGTTAATCAGCTTGAACGTTTTGAAATAAATTGACAATTGCGTTGTTATGTTTCTATTTCTTTCTGAATCATTATAAGTTTGTCCTTGTTATTTATATATTAGGTATGTGACATTTTATGATTATGCAAAAGTAATTTTAAAACACATTACATAGTCCTTTCTATATTCTTGACCAATGTATATGTATCTGCATCCATGCAAGTTTTTCTCCTGATGCAGCTACTTAGCCAATAGTGAGACTTTAGTGTCCATATATGTGGTCTGCCAGTCTGCTGGACTGTCTCATCTAATAAGTGTTTTAAAGGGAAATGTGAGTTAATATAATGATTCCACCACTACAGTGCTCTTCAGGGAAATCACGAAAGTGAATCTTGATACATGGATAAATATTTGAGTTAATTATATGGAAAGATATAATCCTACAGTCATTTCTATATTCTTGACCAAACATCATTCGTTGTTCAATCATCAGATATGACGCCGTCAGAGTATTTAAAAATAGCTAGCTAAAATCTAATAACAATTTAAAAAAAAGAAGTTAAATTGCAATACAGATAATGTCTGTACATCACATTTTGTATTATTTTCCAGAATAGAAATCGTTTCTCTTTGCACTTTAAAACCAGAAGATGCTAATTAAAGTTATCAAAAGTAATACTCATTAATCCAAGAACGGTCTTGCATTGTCTTTAGTATCATTCTGTATTCTACTGGATACTGTTCTGTGAAAAAATTCATTAAATTTGTGGAAACTTCGTGAAGTGTAATTTATTAGCCTAGATATGATAGCACACACATCTCATCAACTGCGTCAATAATGCAAAACTACAGTTTTAAAATCATTTATTATCAAACCTGAACGATCTGCGAACACATATATATATCTATTTATTGAACAATAATCTCCTAGTATGCGTGAAATAACGCGAGATGCATCAAAACAATCGTTGAATAGCCGACTTTTGTGAATTATTTGAGAAAACTTTAAAACTCTTTGAGTGTTTTGCAAACATTGTGCATGTATCGGCGTCTATTAGTTATTACGAAAAAGAGAGCTAATAAACACCAATCACGGGTGTTGATTTCGGTGTCTCGCTCGCACTTTTAAAGGAATCCAGCTCACTTATCATTGGAGATAATTGCATTTAATTTCCAAACATTCTCCTCAAAGAAAATGAGACAAATATAACAATAGTCGTTGAAAACCCGATGTTTTAGAGGCAGCACGATCTGAACATTACAGAGATTAATGACAAACTGTACATGGATATATTCCATATTTGTCCAAACTTGCATCCAATATTAAGTATTCACATTGTCATGTATGCACAAGGAAATACAAGACTGGCCCTTTACACTGTCTAAAAAACTACTATGCCACAAGGAAAACTCTTAGATAATGCATTTATTCATTTCATCCTACCATCATTACAAAGAATAAAGCAGTTCTGTCTATTGTGTTTCAAATGAATATTGCGTTTTTTGACTGGAATGCATATATTTTGCATGAGAGTAATTTAAATCTGGACAGCAGTTACTCATCAGGAAGCAAATGTGACAGTTATAAACCGATATGTTGGTCATGGTTTGTTTCTCCGTTCTGCTTTTGTGGCTAATGCACACTCGTATGAAATACTTGTCTGAAATCCCTAATTTTCTTTTTAAACGGCTGTGTTTACCACATCTGTTACGTTATAGAAACCTTTCGGTCATTTAAAACAAATCAAATTTTAGGGCCGCATGGTGTGTGTGTGTGTGTGTGTGTGTGTGTGTGTGTGTGTGATTTAATTTTTTTACGTAGCTATAACAAGTTTTTAGTCATATCGCTATATCTGCAGTGTGGCAGTTTATAGTGATGTCTAGCACTGAGGTACCATGTTGCCAACACAAAACATCATGTCCCACCATATCACATTATCCTGATACTAGGCTTGTTGTTGTTGGGCTTAACGCCATTTTTCAGCACACAATAGGCTATTCATGGCGGCCAGTATTAATGGTGGAGGAAGAAACCGGGAAATCACCGGAAAGAACCACCGACCCACGATAAGCTACTGGCAAGCTTTATCATATATCCTCTTCCCGGAAACCTAGACTCGAACCCTCGCCGACAGAGGTGAGATGGCATTGATCCGTAACGGACAGCGCTTTAGACCACTCGGCCATTCGGGGCTGAAATTAGTTCCATTTTAACAGTTCTTTAGTCCAGACTCGGCTAATGTACGTAGGTCAGAAAGCCTGCCAGTAGCTTATCGTGGGACGGTGGTTCTTTTCAGGGTTTTTCCGGGGTTCTTCATCAACCATTAATACTGGCCGCCAAGTATAGCCTAACTTGTGCTGAAAAATGGCGTTAAACCCTATAACAACAACAACAACAACAACAACAACAACAATAATAACAGGTCTTTAGTGTGCCTCGGCCAGGGTTTGAATCCACGATGGTCCGCATCCGTGGCAGACGCTCTAATCACTATGCCACCGGAGATGTCAAATGTCATGCTGCGCGATACTTCTATTTTTATTTCACATTTCCATCGTTTATATAAATGGAGTAATGTTTTATGCTGCTTCCCAACTGTTACATAATCCATTACACACATTCCATTTCATTCCTCTTATTTTCAAAATCCTTTCAACTTCGCACATGTTATTATGCTAGAAACTCTTCCGCGCAAAAACATCTATCGTTATACTCTTTCTTCAAGTCTTCCAGTTTGCAAACAAGAGGTTCACCTGGTATTATTAATAAGACTGAATATTTTCTCGGTGTAGTAAGGACGGTAGTAAAGATTTTTGGTATTTTGAAATACTCGCTGATTCAGCAAATTTAGAATTTTGGAATTTCCTATGTGTAAGTTCTCAATTAACAGAGTAGATTAATGGATCAATGTATACTTTGGACCCATATCCTTTAAGAAAAGGTTATACATGACGGCCAATACTAACAATGAAAGAAGAGCCCTGGAAAATCCCGTTAAGCACCGCCGATCAGCGATAACCTACTGGCAGACTTCCTTACGTACCCACGTTAGCCGAGCATGATTCTCAAACCCACGCAGACAGAGAGGAGATGGCAGTGATCCGTAACGGTGAGCCTAGGGAGAAGGCACGTGGGATTAAGACCTGATGGAAAACAAGTATCTTACACTATGCAATTAGGGATGAGATATGAGCTATTTCTAAGGGAATTTCTGAGATATAAACTGTCACTGTGTTGATATTTAAGGTAAATATGGTATTATGGAATGTGTGCGCAAGCGCGATCGCTTGTGGGCGCCCGCACATAGGGGAAATGGGGCACTTATCACACTCGCGAATTTCAAATTGAAACACGCGGTAGTATCAATGCTCAATTGGAACTTGTAAATACAAGTTGAATAGCGTAACGCTGCCTCCTTTCAATGTGTAGAATATCATAGCTTAACTTCAAACGCACCAATGAGAAAATGTAAAAATTAATAATTAAATAATTCAAAATTGTATTCACCTTGATATAAAAGAATCTCAAAACGTTCTTGCACAGTTACACCTATAGATATGTATATTCAAAAATATTCACTGATAGTTTTCAAATAAGGTGATCCGGTCGGTGCATAGAGATTATTGACATCCGAAAGTATTCGGGCTCACCTGTATTTTCTAATTCGTTGATGAGTTCAGGATAGGATCGAGGACACGGTAGTTTGGTCCTAAATTTAGAGCAATGTAAAACCCTGAGCAAAAACAATAGCATCTCACGGTGAAAAGAAGTAATTAGTCGTGTTCTCAGAGGTAGAAAGTCCCATCACACACCCACTCATAATTAACAACAAAACCTGGCATCCCCATAGGATTCACAGACATGAGGGTGAATGCGACCTTTGCAACAAATTTTTACACTTAATATAACAAATACTTTTAAATATTACATTGAAATTAAGTTAAATGAAACAAACACGGACACTTCAATATTTGACCACGATCAAGGCGTGTTATAAAATCAGTAATGATTCTGCTAGTACTATTATAAAGACAAATAAATAAGCATTAAGACGCTTGGCGCTCAGCATTAAAAGGTTAGTTTTAGACCTGGTAGGACTGTTGTCAGGATAATATGATTGGGTGGGACATCATGCTACATGTCTGTGGCATGATGCCCCAGTGCTAAACATAACTCTAAACTGTCACATTATATTGCAAAAGTATTAAAGCAACGTTTAAAATCGAACACACTCACATAGCTGAAAAAATGAAGTGTAAACAGATCATGACAAAATTATTTGAAGATATTTTCCTGTGAAAAGTTGGCAAGTTCAAGTCCTATCGTGGTTATAATCAATAATGGTATGACATGTAATGACACCGAAAAAAAAATCTAGCATCACAATGAACATAAATTCAAAGGATAATCTCGTTGTTTGAAATTCTAAATACCAAATGTGACCCGGGAATAACCAAAAGCAAGAGTTGGATATTTCATAGAATTGTGTGTTTGACACACACACACACACACACACACACACACACACACACACACACACACACACACACACACACACACACACACACACCCTCCTCAACTTATTTGTGGGGGTTACTGGTTTTGGCTTCATATCTAGGAGTGACCTCCAACGGTTAAATTTTCCCGGTATCGAATAAAGCTACTACTTAAAGTAGCAATTTATGAATGGAATAAAGAAGTAATCTGAGCTAATATATAGAATAAATAAGTCAAGCCCCCATTACAAATAAAAACAAAATATAATAAAATTCCGAACTATAAAATTTCCACAAGTAAATAATATGAAAGTTACAGTTCAAAACATACACTAATTAAGGAATTTCAAAAATACAAATAACATAAGATTAGCCGATTCTGTTGAGGATAGAATCAAAATCACCATTTACAAGTCCGAGTATATCAAATAACTCTGCCTTGCATCAATTCATAACCTGTTGTCTGATTCCGTTCACAGGTCTTCGTAGACTGTACTTTCTGTTCCACTGTATCAGTACGTCTTCCGTTCCACTTTTCTTTCGCTCCAAAACTTCTAGGTGTATGTCCTTTGGTCCTAAATTGCCCTTTTTTCCTTCCCACACAATAATTTCCGCAATCACGGCACTAAAACACTGCGTTATTTCTATCAAAAAATGGCTACGACTGGGTTTTCACCTACTAGCAAGTCCATGCAGAAAAAACTTGAACCCCGTTCATTAAGTTTAAACAAACTAAGCCCTTAATTAAAAACTAATAACTGCTGGTCTTGCACGAACTTATCTGTACTTTATCGCTTGTAAGATGCGGCTATTTTCCCCATAAAACTCTTATTAATGGGACATGTATACGACTAAGTGTGTTCTACCATAATTAATTCTAACAAACTAAGATCGATATATATATATATATATATATATATATATATATATATATATATATATATATATATATATATATATATATATATATATATATATATATATATATATATATTACCACACTGGTGGAACCGCAAACTCGAACCCACTCGATAAAACATTTTCAGAATTGATAAAAAAAGGCTTGAATAAACGTGAAATATTATGTGAGATATTTTATTCACGGCAAAGAATCTTTTTTATTGGGATTAAATTTGAGAATATTTCGCTAAATATTCCCTCAAAACATCCACATAAACCATGTATATGTAGTTGTCATTTGATAAAACAATTTGCCTGTGAAAATAGATAGTACAGCAAACATTGAACTGTGTGTAACATTGAATAATGTGTGTGTGAATGTGAACAAAACTGTTGAAGATAATTACATTTGAGTAGTTATAGTGACAGAATGAGGGACAAGATGCAACAATATTGTTTTTATTTGATGGATTGAAACAAAACGCTAGTATGTTATCTAAATTGATATCATCAAATATAAAAGAACATGATGGTAAAAAATATACCTGCAAAATATGCATGTATGTTTTAACGCTCCGAAGATAAAAAATAATATTTTGCAACGCAAAGAACATAATATATATTGCACATCAAAAGGGATACATTGCAATATTTTGATTTTAATATCATCAGGTATCGTACCTAATATTGTTTATTGAGACCATGAAATGTACTCTAATTACTCACTACGAAATTGTAATGATGCTACATATCCGTGTACTACAGTGCGAACAGCGCAATAGATGCTATCTTGATTTTGTCTGCACATCTATTTATATCTCCAACTTTTGCACGCTAAAAGGTTGGAGTGGATCTAATTGCAGACAGGTGTTTAATAACCAGCCGGATAGGAGAGCGATCCGAGTCTACCGAATGAAATGCAAAGCTAGTGGTATTTAGAAATACCAAAAAAGAAACATACAACCAGACGAGTATATCTCAAATCTGCGAAGTAAAAATAGTGAAAAAGAAAATGTGTAGGCAAAGAACTAATGTTGAAATACATCTTACTATTAATTCAATCTTGACCTGTTTTGACAGTTATCTTTTCACTAAAAATCTTCTGAATTGTGCCCCGGATGAAGGGGCTAAAACACATATCGAATACCGATGACAAATGCTTTTAGTCAGCAAGGATTTTATAGTAGACAGGTTTATGTTGCATGCACAAAAGTAGCACATAGAAGAATAAGCCGTAGATTTACTTTCATGGGTCAATCACTTGAAAAAGTGCCCCCCCCCATTAAAAAAACGAACTCATGAAAAGTTTATTAAGACCATGAAAACAGTTTGAAAACATAAAACACAAATCCTTGAGGAAAGTCATTTACAAAAACGAATACATGTATTTTTAGTTGAAATATCTTGATCCCCAAACCTTAAAGCTTTATTGAAGTTTTAACGATTCCTAAAATATAAGATAATGAATCTCAATATGTACATTAAGGGATTTCATACTTTAAAGTGAATACATATGGTATCGATTCGCCAAGATTAACAGAGTAGATTAATATATACTGTTGACCCATCACATCCTTCAGTTGTTGCTGTAGGGTTTTAATGCCATTTTTCAGCACAATATAGGTTATACATGGCGGCCAGTATTAATGATGAAAGAAGAACCCTTGAAAATCCTATGAAGAACCGCCGATCAGCGATAAGCTACTGGCAGGCTTTATTACGTACCCACGTTAGCCGAGCCTGAGACTCAAACCCACCCAGACGGATGTGAGATGGCAACCTTTCCGGAACGGTGAGCGTTTAAGACCACTCGGAAACTCTTGGCCCGGTGTTTAGTCAGTACTTAGTTCCTATTCTTGTATGGGATGTAGGGAGAGGGCAGGTGGGATATAGACATGATGGAAAACGAGTATCTTACAGTAGTGTACACTATTCTTTTAGGGATGAGATATCAGCTATTTATAAGGGAATAACTGAGGTATAAACTGTTACTGTAATGGTATTTAAGGTAAATATGTTATTATGGAATGTGTCCACACGCGCGGCCGCATGTGGGCGCCCGTACATAGGGGCAATGGGGCACTTGTCACCTACCGAATTTAACCTCTAAACATGTCTTGACGTTCATCCGTAAAACCTAACAGTTTCCCCACTTAAACGATTCTATGTATGTATGTATGTATGTATGTATGTATGTATGTATGTATGTATGTATGTATGTATGTATGTATGTATGTATGTATGTATGTATGTATGTATGTATGTATGTATGTGCTAATTTATAGTTAATTAAATAAGCACATCTTCATAAGATCATCCTAATGACGGGGACGAACCAGTAGGTATTATCGATGCACACGTATTTCTAGCGGCTCTGAGTTAAAGTTGTCTTTGTAGAGCATAGTTCCAGATCAGATTTTATGTTTGACAACTTGTAAATCCATGTTGAATAGCATACCCCTGCCTCCTGTCTTTTTTTTTTAAGAATATCATAGCTTAATTTTAACGCACCGATCAGAAATGAAAAAATTAATTAAAAAAATTTCATTGTATTCACTTTGTAGAAAAGAATCGCGAAAAGTTCTTGCACAGTTACACCTATAGATATGTATATACATAAATATCCACTACTAATTTGTAAATAACTGCGATACGGTCAATGCATAAGATTACTGACATCCAAAAGTATTCGAGCTCACTCACCTATATTTTCTAGTTATTCCTGAGTTCAGGATAGGACAAAGGACACGGTTATCTGGTCCTAAATCGAGAGCAATGTAAAACTCTGGGCAACAACAATATCATCTCGCGGCGAAAATGAGTAATTAGTCGTGTTCTTAGAGGCAGAAAGTCCCATCAGGCCATAGAACACAATTTAGTTTACTATATAGTCTCTATATGTTTCTCAGTACTGAACTTTCTACTGTATGATAATCAATACAAAACATGTTAATCTACAGCACCTTAAAAATGACTTTACGGTGAAGTTCTTGTCAAGGTTTTATCTGTATTTTTTTGAGAGGCTGAACTGTAAACAAAACACCATGCAACGGAACACAGATTTCACTTCCGAATCATTGCCATGGCATTATTACTAATTGTGCACTGTCGCCGAAATACACACAGACAACCACACCATAAGCTCACATTTTTATATCAGTTTAAACTATACTCAAATGCAGTGCTGAGAGGCCATAGAACACAATAAATTTTACTATATAGTCTCTACATTTGTTTCTCAGTACTGAATTTTCCACTGCGTGATAATCAATACAAATCATGTTAATCTAAAAAAAAACCTTCAAAGATGACTTTACGGTGAAGTTCTTGTCAAGGGTTGACAAAACACCATGCTACGGAACACAGATTTCACTTCCGAATCATCACCATGGCCTTATTACTAACTGTGCATTGTCGCCGAAATACACACAGACAACCACACCATAAGCTCATATTTTAAAGAATTAAACAATTGCCTTTAAATCCTTATCAAGAATGCCAAAATCTAACTCTAGTATCACCACCAAACGGAGACAGGAAAAAAAATGATCTAAAAATAGACTGGGACTACATTCTTGGTTACTGAACTGGAGTTATTGTGTCCTGATTCCATCACACACTTACTCCATATCAACAGCAATACGTGGCAGCCACGTAGTATTCACACACATGAGGGTGGATGCGACCTTTGCTACAAATTTTTACACTTAAGATAACAACTCCTTTTAAATATTACATTGAAATTTAGTGGAATAAAACAAACACAAATACTTCAATATTTGATCAAGATTTTACAGAGCGTGTTAAAAAAAGCATGAATGGTTCTTCTAATAATATTAGAAAGACATATGAATAAGCATTAATGACGCCTGGCTCTCAACATTAAAAGGTTAGTTTTAGGACTGGTGGGCCTGGTGTCAGGATAATATCATTGGGTTGGACATCATGCTACATGTTTGTGGTATGATACCCCAGTGCTAGACATAACTATAAAATGCCACACTGCAGATAATGTAGGGATGACTGCAAAAGTGTTAAAGCCACGTTAAAAATTAAAAGCACACACACACACACTGATGAATAAGCGAAGCGTAAACAGATCATAACAAAATGACTTGAATATTTTTTCATTTTAAATATTAATGGTTACAATCAATATTGGTCTGATTTCTTAATGACACCAAACAATCCTATATTTTGGTTCTGTATACCTTCAGCTTGACTTGCCGATCTTATTTAATTAGAGGGAAAAGAACGGACATTAAATACAAAGAATTTTGACCATTAAACAAGGCCTAGAATGGCAATGAACAGCGATTCAAAGAATAATCTCATTGTTTGAAATTTTAAACACTAACTTTGACCCGGGAAAAAGTAAAGCACGAGTTGGATGTTTCATATGATTGTGTGCTTCCTAAAAGGATATACATAAACCATTCATATGCAGTTATCATTTGATAAGACAATTCGCATATAACACAATTCCCTTGACGCATCTCAACCTTAAGATGCAAGTGTTGTAGTTGATTATATCAGTTTAAAACTATCAGGTGTATAATTTGAACTTCTTGCAACCTTTTATATGTTTTTGGTGACTGAGATTGGAGAAAAATGCTGTGTTAGCATGACCCCATAATAAGGGCAAAATCCGGTCAAATCCGTTAACCGTGTATCTGGACAAAAACATTTCACGTGTTTGGACAAGGAATCAATACAAAACATCGGTGGTAGATGAACAAATTAGATAAAGGAAAATGTGGTAAACATCCCCTATGGCAACGACGCCAGGTGGGTTTTTGAGGTTGAGGTCAATTTCGAGGTACCAATATAGTTGCAGGACTATTTCAAGGATTTCACCCTTGCTGCAGAGAAGCATGTATATGCATTAGAAAAATACCGAATTGTCTCCTTTTCTAACCAAAGTTCTGAATGACTGCATGGAAACTAAACAAACAATAACAAAACTATCGTGTACATTGATGTACACTGATCAATATACGAAGCATTACATAAACAACCAACTTTTGGTGTAGTTGGTTTTAACAGTGAGAAAGATACCCATACTTATTTTTTTTAAATAGCACTATTGGGCTGAACTTATACAGACATTTTAATCATAGTTTCAAATAAAAACTTAAAACTATTTCCTGTAATGCCGTATAGAAACTCACTAATATTTTTGTATTTAAGATAAGGATTGAAAATTACCAAAAGATGTCAACAGTTTTAATATATCACGAGGAAAAAAATTAAGTGTCAATATACAAATAAATTAAGTGTTAAGATAAAGATATATATATATATATATATATATATATATATATATATATATATATATATATATATATATATATATATATATATATATATGGCTTTTATCAGGAGGACCTTAATATATTATGACTTGGTGTGCTCCAACCCCAACGAAACAATCAATCCGACTTGAAATCTGTAAGCTGCTATTTATTACGCTAGAGCTCCCCCAAATGGACGATCCTTAGATTCTACGGTATAAACTGAAAAGCAAGTAATGTGATGGGATCAGAGTATTGACATAAAATACATGTTCTATGTGGACTGAAATCGAGGCTATTGGAAATGGGTACAGATGATTTGTGCATTAACATCGAGGCTATTGGCAATATATACCGATTCTCTGTGCGTTCACATTAAGAGATATAATTTGTACAGCTACATAAAGGATTTTATCATCTTCTTTTACACAAGCAATTATTCCTAGGACAAGTATTTATCTTGTCGCATATGAAGAAAGAGACACCAGATGCATTAAAAGACCATTTAATTAATGAGATTTGTAGATTAAATGAAATCCCTTATTCATATAGGACGGACAACGGTGACAAATTTGCAAAGTAATAAAACAATATGTATTCATAAATCATGTAAAAGTATTGATTTAGCCCTTGTGAGACCTGTGCATGCCACTAAGGATTGCAACATAGGGAAAATCAGTCTAAGATGTTCCTAGCGAAGTCAGCAACAACAAACTGTTTCAAAATCAACGTTTTTTCATGCACAGTACGGACAAAGGATAAATAAGCATCAACAATTAAAATAACTCCTGACTCGGCGCCTCACATTGAGGAGCTGTCCAACATCTCGTTCTAATGCGGTAGCCAGCTACAAGTAAGACCTAGTGACGTTTCTTAGGACTGTGATAGTTGAGGTTTATTTATCTCGTCGTCTCTACAGTATCCAGTCTGGTTTGAGCAGGAAGACACGCAAAAGTACACTGACACTCTTTCACTTATTTCTTCTTTTGTATTATTACTTTTCTATTTGTTTTACCGCTACAGTCCTTTCTATATTCTTGACCAAGCACAATGCGATGCTTCATAGTCAATTATAACAACGTCAACGTATTTACAAATAGCTAGATAAAATCTACTAAAGAATTTTTTTTTAAAAAAAGCTAAGTCAAATATGGATATGTCTATAAGTTGCTTTTTGTATTATTTTGCAGAACAAAAACGTTTCTCTTTGCACTTTAAAGTCACAAACTGCTAATTAAAGTTACCAAAAAGGGATAATCATTAATGCAAGAACTTTTTCGCATTGTCGTTAGCATCATACATATTATACTGGATAATGTTTTCTGTGAAGAAGAAAAAAAAATAATTAAATTTGTGGAAACTTCGTTAAGTGTAATTTATTGGCCTTATCTCTTTAACTGCGTCAATAATGAAAAAAATATATTTTTAAAATGATTTATTTGCTATCAAAACTGAACGATTTGCGAACACATATATTTATTCATTTACTAAGTAATCATCACGTAGGCAGGGTGAAATAATAACGCGAGATGCATCAAAACAATGGTTGACAAGCCAATTTTTGCTAATTATTTGAGAAAACTTAAAATCTATTTAAGTGTTTTGCAAACATCGTACGTGTACCGGCTTCCTGTAATTATCACGTAAAATATAGCTAATAAACACTATTCACCGGTGCTTGATTTTAGTGTGTTGCTCGCGCTCTTAAAGGAATCTACGCGACCAATCATTGGAGACAATTGCTTTTAGCTTCCGAACACTCTCCTCAAAGAAATTGAGACAAATATAAAAATAGCCATTGACAACCTAAATTTTAGAGACAGCAAGATCGGAACATTACAGAGATTATTGACAAACTGTATATGGTTAGGTTCCATATTTGTCAAAAATTTACATCCAGTATTAAGTAATTACATGATCATGTATGAGCAAGGAAATACAAGACTGGCCCTTTACACTGCCATAGAAATTATTCAGTCACAAGGAAAACTCTCAGATAACGCATTTAATCATTTCGTGCAATCATCATTGCAAAGAGTAAAGCAGCCCTGTCTATCTTGTTTCAAATTTATTTTGATTTTTTTTAAAGACTGGATTGCATAGTTTTCGCGTGAGGGTAATTTAAATCTGGACAGCAGTTTCTTCGTCTGGAAGTAAATGCGACATTCGTAAACCGATATGTTGGTCATGATTTGTTTTTCCCTTTTGCTTTTGTGGACAATACACACTCGTATGAAATACATGTCTGAAATCCCTAGTTTTCTTTTTAAATGGCTGTGTTTACCACGTCTGTCACGTTATAGAAACTTTTCGTTTATTTAAAACAAATCACTTTTAGTGTCGCTTGATGTGTGTGTATGTGAGTGTGTGTTTCATTAACAGTTGTAGTCAATGCTTTTGTATACAATCATATATTTGTAAGTTTGTGACTATTAAGCTATGACTCCAATAATTATAGTTGATATGTTTGCATTTTATTGCATTATAAATTTAAATCTATTTTCATGCCCATCCTTGTATATATTTGTACAATAAAAATATAGACCATGGCGACGGCGAGTTGTTTGTATGTCTGTTGTTTGTTCACTGAGAAATATCTTATAACAATACCATGTCGACGGCGAGTTGAATTCCTGTCTTTTGTTACTGTCATTCCTATTTTACAACCATTTGACTTTGTATATGAATGAGATCAATAAATCGTATGAGTGGTTGGGTGCATTTGTATAAAGATCGAGACATCGTGTATAAGTGGTTGTGTGCATATGTACAGAAGTCTAGAAATCTTGTATGCATGTATTGAGATCGAGTGATCGTGATGGATATACATGTATAGAGATCGAGTGATCATGTCAGGTATGCATGTATTTGAGATAGAGAGATCTTGTTGGGTATACATGTATGGAGATCGAGTGATCGTGTGTGAGTGGGTGGGTACACGTGTAGATGGAGAGGTCTTGTGTGAGTGGTTGTGTGCATAAGAGATCGTATTGGGTAAACATGTATAGTTATCGTGTGTACATGTGTATAAAATGGAGATGTCGTGTGTGAGTGGGTGAGTATATTTGTATAGGGAAATTTAGTAAGACTTATTCTAGATCAATAAGTGTCACTATCGTTAGATATGTACACCTCTTTTGAACTATGTGTGTGTGTGTGTGTGTGTGTGTGTGTGTGTGAGAGAGAGTGAGAGAGAGAGAGATTCTTCATTAATTGAAAATTTAAGGTTTCATTTGCTTGATAGAATCTACATGAAAATAATCATATACATTTCCGTCTCTGTCACATTTCGCATGATAAACCTATTAAAAGGAGGGAAGCAGGTTCGTGATACGGGAATATTTCACAAGTGTCTTATACATAAAATGTTGAATATGACAGATAAAATTTCCATTTTTTAAAAACCAAAATGTACTGTAACAACTATAAGACTTAATAATTAACAATGCAGTCATTGAACATTTTTAGGTGTATGCGTGCGTGTGTGTGTTTAATTTGTTAAGTTTAATATTGGTATGTTGATAGTGTTGAGTTGATAGACCGACGGAATCGTAATCCAAAGGTCGTGGGTTCAATGTCCGTCCAGGACTGTCAGTGGCGGCTACCTCCGTATGTCCTTAGGAAAGGCACTTAACCACCATTTCCTCTGCATTATACTTTGCTGATACTAAGCTAATAGAAAAGTACATATCTAACGATAGTGACACTTATCGATCTATAATAGTCCTAATAAGTTTCCCCTGTACAAATATACTCACCCACTCACATACGATCTCTCCGTCTTAAGACTTTGCTAAAATTCCCCTTCCCCTTCATGATAAGGCCGCCAAATGGAACTTACCTTTTTCCTTTTAAATGACACATCATAATCGTATAATGGTATTCAACGAAGGAGATGCCTATGAAATAATAAGTTTACATAATAGTTTGAAAAAGTTATTTTGGGAAGCATATTTTCGTGAGCAATATTTTGTTATATTTTGTCTTTAAAGTTTCCAATCTTTCTTTATTAGCTTTAATAACCGTTGTTGTTATATTACATGAAAGACGTTTTATTATTTTGCTTGCTTTATCTGAAGGAAGAAGTAAGGGTGGGCCTAGATGTCCCAGTGGAGTAAGACGCTAGATTTTACTCATCTTGTCTCTGTGCGTTCGAGTTCAAGTTACGGTTTGACTATGATGGTGTGATAGAAAGTTTGTCAGTAGTTACCACTGGATCAATAATTCGTCCTGGGATTTTTTTTCAGGTTGCTTCCGCCACCAAAATAGAATGGACCTCATACGCTAAAAAATGACCTTAAACCCAACAACACAAATCAAATCTGTCTGATACAATTTTCTTGCACTAAATATCGTCATATAAAAAAGCGACTGTAACAGGATTTGACTTGAATGGATGCTTGGACTGAATGACAACACAACACAATGTAATGAAAGATGGAAGTTTATGAAATGAATTTGTAAAATATATACATATATCCTCTATAACATATACAGAGTGATTTTTGACACTTCAAAAACACGACTCATTCGTTATCTTAACATAAACATTCACAAATAGGAAAACAAAAATGATTCATATATTCAAAAAGGTAAGATTCATATAATCTCATGTAATGAATGTAATATTCAAATGAAAGTAATGAAAGTAAGATTAATATAATCTCAACAATGAAAGTGAGATTCAATAATATCACGTAATGAAAGTGAGATTCAAATAATCTCATGTAATGAACGTGAGATTCAAATAATCTCATGTAATGAACGTGAGATTCAAATAATCTAACGTAATGAACGTTAGATTCAAATAATCTCATGTAATGAACGTGAGATTCAAATAATCTAACGTAATGAACGTGAGATTCAAATAATCTCATGTAATGAACGTGAGATTCAAATAATCTCATGTAATGAACGTGAGATTCAAATAATCTAACGTAATGAACGTTAGATTCAAATAATCTCATGTAATGAACGTGAGATTCAAATAATCTAACGTAATGAACGTGAGATTCAAATAATCTCATGGAATGAAGATAATAATTGTATCGATTGAAAGAACATCAGTTAAAACAAATATGATCAACTGAATCAACATAACAATTGTACCAAACACATGACTCGTGACTCGCTAATTTTTTTACAGAGCGTACAATTCATTACGTGTCCATTGTCAAACCAAAGAATTCTCCTGAATTTTTGGGTTGGCCCACACTTGTATTGGGCATACACACCCTTAATGGATCCACCACAAGGTTACATATCAGCAGTTCCGTCCTTGTATGGCCTAAATGGTCACACCTGCTTCCATCCCCATACAGACATACAGATGGCCAGACCGACAGCCTGATATACCCGCTCTCTCTCTCTCTCTCTCTCTCTCTCTCTCTCTCTCTCTCTCTCTCTCTCTCTCTCTCTCTCTCTCTCTCTCTCTCACACACACACACACACACACACACACACGCACACACACAGAGCTAAAATAAAAACAAACTGGTCATAGTAACATGTACGGAATTAAAATCTAAAAATCCCCATACAGACATACAGATGGCCAGACCGACAGCCTGATATACCCGCTCTCTCTCTCTCTCTCTCTCTCTCTCTCTCTCTCTCTCTCTCTCTCTCTCTCTCTCACACACACACACACACACACACACACACGCACACACAGAGCTAAAATAAAACCAAACTGGTCATAGTAACATGTACGGAATTAAAATCTAAAAATCCCCATACAGACATACAGATGGCCAGACCGACAGCCTGATATACCCGCTCACACACACACACACACACACACACACACACACACACACACACACACACACAGAGCTAAAATAAAACTAAACTGGTCATAGTAACATGTACGGAATTAAAATCTAAAAATCCCCATACAGACATACAGATGACCAGACCGACAGCCTGATATACCCGCTCTCTCTCTCTCTCTCACACACACACACAAACACACACACACACACACACACACACACACACACAGAGCTAAAAAAACCCCAAACTGGTCATAGTAACATGTACGGAATTAAAATCTAAAAATACGTGCTGCTAAATTAAACTTTTAATAGCAACTTGTAAAAATTCAAAAGTTTACATTTCAAATCCGCATAGTTGTAAAGACAACATTTCACGCTATGACATTGAAACTGAATATACTTTTCATATCAAATAAAATAAAAGCGTAACACTTAACCCTATGGTTGTAGAACACAAATGGAGAACGTACAATCCTTGACAAGATCCAAAAGACAAATGTGTTAATTAGATAAGAACTTTGCCTTAAATTTCCAGGAGAATGAGTCTTAGTAAGGGTGCAATAACCGTTCTTACTGTGCTTTTCGTGTCTCTCGCCGCAAGCGATCTACGACGAGATATATGGTAGCTCATTCGCTTAACTGTTAAAACAATTATCCAACCTAGGTAACGTTGTACGCATGTGCGACGAAAATTATCAAATCATTATAAGGCGAAACCAAGTTAATTATTGCCTTATTCTGCGACAGACAGTAAAGCTTTTTGTTAAATCCTAAGTACAGAGTTCCTTGTTAGACTCTGGTGCATTGTTTGTCCACAGCTACTCCGAATTAATTCGACGATAGATTACCATAACGGTTCAATACCATTTGGTCAGGTGAATGTGTTAGCTTTCCATTATTATCATTTCGATTGCTATCAAAACAACCGAACCCAACCGATTGTTGGAATAATTAGGCCAAGGATGAATTGATAATAGATAACGTGCAAATTTAACACACACACACACACACACACACACACACACACACACACACACACAGAGGAATGACCATAATATGCATAAAATCAATGTATAATTATACAAAATATAGAGATAAACATAACAAGATGTTTTTCTCAGATATCGTGAGTAGAGCATTCGTTATGTCTTCAATCCGCTGACAGACTAGCTGAAACTATAGCGTTCATGAAATTTGACCTGAAACTCGTCATTTTCATTCCGAGTCACATGACCACACAAATGTCGCAACATGATATCAACAATTGATAACGTTGCTATAGGAAAAAAAAATTGAACATAAAAATGAAAATCACGTAAAATTTGCATAATAATAAAAGAACATAAACGTGTAAAGATATTTTTCTGAAAACAACAATCAGAAATCTTTAAAAGTTGCAGCAAGTTGGAATTTTTTTTAAAAAAAAAAAAAAAACTCCAACAGATTCAACAAGATATATCGCTGACACGTGCTTAATACTTGATGAATCTGATTTTCTCCACCTTTGCTACGATATCTACAGGTTTGTAGTCGTTGTTCTCAGAATAAATATGTTGAGAATTATGTGTGAATTATATTTATGTACAATTAGTACGAGACTTTAAGTTAATATTTTCGAATTCTATGTAAAACTTTCGAAATAGTTTATTATTGATATCGTGTGACTATTGGACCTCTGATGTCATTGACATGTAGTTTGCGAGATTTGTGTAGTAACGTGACTGGGAATAAAATGGCGAGTTCCATGTTAAATTTAATCAACGCTATAGTTGCATCTCGTTTGTTAGTGGATTAAAGATATTACGAATGCTACACTCGCTATTTCTGAGAAAATAAACCATATTCCTATCGATTTCATGCAGGTATATCCCGAAGAAAGGTCGTTAAAGTTTGCTAGGCCAACTAGTAAGCGGTTACCCTTTGCCGAAACCAAATGGTGTCGGCGAATTCCAACTTTTCCATAGGCAGTGGACTCTCACCCTACACCCCAACATAAATATCCAGACATCAAAAATGTGATGGCAAGGGTCAGATGAAACTCAGACTAGACTTAGGCAATGCACAATCGGCCCGATGCAGCGTCCAATATATCGTAATAAACGGCTAATTGAGACAGAAACCGCGGTAGCGCACTGATCAGAGTCAAGGAATTTCGAGGAATATCATTATATTAGCCTGTGTTCGATACAGTGCAGCGTCATTGTGCAACACATAATTCCAGTTTTATCGACACTTGACAACCTACTCCAAACCAACCAAATATATTCATCTGAGTAGAAATTCCTTTTGTATTATTTAGATATTTCTGTATGTAAATTTGCTACACAGGTAGTTAAGTAATAAAACACGAATTTTCAAGTCCGTTAAAAGTCGGTCTATGTCTTAATATCCTATGTTTTCAACTAGATTTACCATTGCCACAGTAGAGTGTTGCACAAGTAGACATTTACGGTAATAGAACTTTTGTACCCATATGACCCAGTTTAAATACCGTTGGTGGAGAGATTTATATGTTCTTATTCTGGAGCGTTTATAGTGTATTGTCATGTCACCCAGCAAAACGACGTATCGGGCAATAGGCATAGTGCTGGATGTTGGGATTTTCCTGGCAGGTGAGTAAAAATAAGCAAACACATTATAGATTGTTATAGGAATATTGTCAAAATATTAAAATGTTTGTGTTTTATTTAGGCAACTGGTTGATGTTTTATAGTTTAGATGGAGTATTTATAGGAATAGAAGAAGCGGATGTATGGGGTAGGAGTGATAATTGGCTAGTGGTATATGCTATTGTAGTTACTGTAGATTTGGGGATTTAGAGAGGTCGAGGGTGAGAGGAGGTTGGTGATTGATCTAGAAGTTTGATCACCTTGTCACTGAAACATTTTATTTTTTTAGTGTTGGGATGGTATATTAAATGATGGTAGGATTATATGAAATTTGGGAGAAAAATAGGTGTTAATGTTCCAGTTATTATTATTTGTTTCTTCTTTTGCCAGTATTTAGATTTATGCTGCTATATTACTGGTTCTTATTGGGGGAGAGTGTGCTTACGACTGAATTTCCGATATCTTCGTTTTGTGTGATGGGAGGACTCAAACCTAGAATGACCACCTGATCAATGATATAATTCATCCTCACTCCGTGTTCTGTGTGAGAACCAGGAGATATGCTGATATTCCAAAATACTGCTACGGAATGCCTGCTTAGGAAGCATTAGGAAGAAACAAAAGAATTGATATCGTCTCTGTACGATAGGTAAAATCTCCCTGGGGACAAAGGACAAATGGAATTTATGGATTTTAACACTGATTTTAACACTGTAATGGAAGAGGCGGCAAATGATGTTCTTGGGTACGGAATTTCCGAAAGAGAAAAGTGGAACAACCAGTCATAATAGGAAACAATACAGCACAGGAAATACATTAAAACACATGTTGAATACGATATCACGGCAATTAAAAGAAGATGGACAGGGAATAAGGAGCTAAGGACAAAGAATTAAGAAGAGCGCATTTAAGGACAAAATAAAATCTCAGAAAATTTTGCCACCCATGCAGCAAAAGCCATAGAACGGAATGATATGATACAAAACAATGAAAAGGCTGAGAGGTCCTGTGGAACCAACTTACATATAAAAAAACGAACGGAAAAACAATTTCATTAGGTAAAGAGAAAATAAAATGATGGAAAAATTAAAATGATGGAAGAACATCTTGAGAATATCATCAACAGACAAGAGCCACTACCCACCCCCCGTCAACCAATATACCACCAGCAGGAACGGGGGAAAAATATGATTTTCTGCATATACTCCCAAAATGAAGGAAGAACTAACTAACTCCATCGAGAAACTAAAAAGTAAAAAGGCATCTGGCGAAGATGTGATCTGTGAAGAGATGTTGAAAACAGATGCAAGAAAACCACCAAAAACAAAAAAAAAACAAAAAACAAAACAAAACATGTATCATACCCAGAAGACATATGACCCCAGAAAAAACAAGTAAATAACTACAGTCTAACCTCATCATCAAGATAACCGGGAAATTGCAATAACCAAAGAGAGTTACTTTGATCTTTGAATGGTTTAATCTTCAGTCGGATTATCTTAGTTCGCATCACACCCGTTTTAGAGGAAATCATAAGGGGAGAGAAAGCTAGATTTAGGAAAAGTCGCTTTAGCGCTGAATACATATTTGCCCCTCGACAGATAAGGGTGCAAGAGACATAATGGCGTATCTCCCTCTATGTGTACACAGTAATACTATTTTGAACATTCTTTTAGTTATGGAATAAAAAAGAATGTTCAAAAAAAATATCGCATTAAATTACATAACATAACGACTTTAGTTACAAGGTCACTTGTGAAGACCAAGCAACAGACAATTTCAAGGTTAGGACCGGAGTGAAACAAGGAAATATCCTCTCCCCTTTCTATTCATTCCTGCAATGGAGTGGTTGATGAAGGAGCTGTGTGTATATGTGTGTGTGTGTGTGTTTGTGTGATTTAAGTATTGTAACGTAGCTTCAACAAATTTTCAGTCATATCGCTACGATGTCTTCAGTGTGGTAGTTTATAGTTGTCCAGCGCTGGGGCATGATGTCGCAGGCATGTAACATTATGTCCCGCCAGTCACATTACCATGACATCAGTTTGACCAGTCCAAATACAAACTTCTTAATGCTGAGCACCAGTTGAGACAGCTGTTAGTACCATTTAATAAATAGTTGGTATGACTCGGCTGGGGTTTGAACCTGCGACCTCCCGCATCCGTGGCAGACTCTCTAACCACTAGGACACAGGAGCAGTCCTGATGAAAGAGACGACTGAGGACAAGATTAAAGGAATTCAGTTGTTACTAACCACCGTCTTTGAAGATTTAGACTTTGCAAATTATGTTGTTATTTTTTTTTATTTTATACGAAAGCATGCAACAAAAGACAGACAGGCTGGTGGCAATAGCAAACATATTTGGTATGAAAATAAACCCAAAAAAAAACACGCTTTTTAAAAACAACAATCGATATCAATAAATTGGCAACAGAGGAGATCACCGAATTAACGTACCTTGACAGCAAAGATACAGCCAATGGTGACGTTGATTGCATTGAGAGTGACAAAAACTAACCAATTCCTTTGCTTGCTACATGGAATATTGAAAAAAGAAAGCTCTTTCTTAGAACAAAAGCAGAGATATACCCTCAGATATAACAAGCATTCTGCCATAGGGATCAAAATGCTGGAGAACCACCTAAGCCATCGGCAAAAATATGCACTCATCATGCTTAAAATAACATTGAAATACAATTAGAAAGTTAGCGTTATATACAGTTTTGTCAGCTGCAGAGTCGGCGCACGTGTAACATCATCTAGATTTTTGGTCTGATATAGATATTTAAATGTATCTCTATGTTGTAGTCTGATTAAAATCAGATCTGGACCGTCCTACGTGAAGATCTGACTGTGGCCGCTTAGGGATCATGTTCTGGTTACCTTTAAATTAGCCAGTGGAAATACAGCTTTCAAAAATCTAAAGCGAATCAAATTGTTCGGTAGACATTAATTCTCTTCAGCCACACTGCTCAGTCCCCAAAACGCAAATGTATTAAACTTCATCTGATTGGCTGATAATACTTGCAAGATGATAATAACATTGGTTGCATTAAGCAGTAAATAATTATATTTTAGCAGAAATTACTATATAAATACAGACTTTATATGACCTAAAGTAAACATGATCTAAGCAAGACACATTCCTGTTCCATAAAAGTTATCGATTATGGTTAAAACGACCCTTAAACGGTCGCTGTCAGACCTTCACTGTGGAGAGTGCAGGTCTAATTTAAGTCAGATTGTCGTTATGTTGTAAAAATTTAATCGGATAAAACTTGGTCGTTGTGCGTGGGTTACCCATGTCTGGCTTAATAGGTGTGTGTAAATAACTTTTGATCTTTCCTTTTTACTTAAATTTGTTCATTTTTATTAATCTTCTTTCGTTTAAATTTTTGGGCAGAATTTGCTCATTTTTTAATCTTTAAGCCAGTGTTCAGTTCTTATTTTCTTATAACTTTTTCGGTATAGTAAGATTACTTCTAGTAATAGCAGTTGTTGTTAATGTTAATGTAAAGGGAAGGTCACGTTGGTGTTAATAATACTATTTTAACAATGTCTGTTTCGTACAGTCCTAGATTTTAACACTATTAAGCAGTAAATAATCTTTTTATAAATACAGACTTTACATAACTTAAGGTAAACATGATCTAAGCATGACACAATTATGTGCCATAAAATGTGTCGCTTTATATGTTAAGCCATCAGTATACGCTTATTTGATCTTGTTTACGAGTTGTTTTAAGGTTGTCTGATATTTGATCTTATTTTAAAATGCACTTTTTCTTTACGGTGAAGGAAGCAGTGGTATAGTCGTCTGGTTTGAGGAATATTTATGTCACTATACCTTAAATCACGTAACTTGCATTATATTTGGCGAAAACCATTTTCATTTAAGGACATAGAACAAGTCGGAAAAGTATCTGAAAATACCCTTCAATTTAAATCACGATGGGCCTTTTTTCGGGAGGAAAGGATAGTGTAATCTGGTATCAGAACATTTTGTTTTTGGCGTGTGTGTGTGTGTGTGTGTGTGTGTGTGATGGAGTAATGACATAACGTGTCACATTTAGTCTTATATTTTATTTTAGGGGATTGCGGGAAGGCTAATTTTTCAACGCAATTACAATCATCAACCACACTCTTTAGCGTTGGGGATCCAGTCAGACCATCCTTCTCTCCATCCGACACTCATTGCCATATCTCTTCCTGAACCACCGCTTTGAGATTACCAAACTCAAACTTTGTCGTTATCAAGCATGCCGTTATTAGAGCCAAGAACATAGAATACTATTATTACAATAAATGACACCAGTCATTATAATAACTCTTTATGAATCACCGTTTAGAGATTACCAAATTTCTGGCTTTGTATGTTGTCATGCATGCTGTTATTAGAAGCCATGAATGAAAAAAAAGGATCTGTTATTACAATAATTGACAAATATATCCGATCAAAAAATGAATGCAGATTCGTTTTTGAACTAAATAATGGGCTTACACATATTACTGCCCATAATCCGTTGTTTTCACGTGACGTCACAAAACGTGTGTACTTCCATGTCCGCCATTTTGAGTCTCAAACCAGTGCTTAACAAATTTGTTCTTCACATATAATTATCAAGGCAAGTCTCATATTGTCGTATGGATATAATAATACAATACATTCTGTTCTGCATGTCAACCGCACGAGAAAAGATGCTTGACTTTCCCCTTTGTCTTCAAGTAAAACAATAACATTTGAACCATCTTTGTTATTCTTTCATAAACAAATAGATCAATCAGAAAACAGACGCTTAAGCAAATCGATACACAAACGTGTAGAAACATGTAATGATTCTCAGTTTACAAGGGCTGAAACCAATCATTTAGTTATAGTTAAAGAAAAACAAAACAATAGTTAATATATAATTTCATATTTCTTAAAGCATTTCAAGAATAATCGGTTTTGACGTTCTGTACAAAGTCATGTTCCGTTTGGCAAATGTTTCGTTTTAATGCACTGAAGATGAAACTTCTTTCAACGGTTATCGCTTCCGTTCATTATCATCCCACGTCCATCATAACCACCACGAATACAATTATTTGACCGTACTAATTTTTTTTCTCAGCTGTCTTTGGCACTAGCACATGTTTTCGCGAAAAGTCTTTTTTCATTAAAGTTCTGGCACAATACACACAATACGAACTTTTATTCAGTAACCGTTATTGTATTCGGAAGATAATTGTTCGGAAATACACTTTCACGGCGACAAGCTAAGGGACATCATACAAAATATTTTATTTTTTTAGAAATTGATTACGGTTCAACTTTTCTGTCTTTCGATATAAACCATGAACTCACACTTAAATTTTTTCCGTGCTATAGAGGCACATAATCTCATGTATAATCTATGTATAATTTCGATTAACTAAACATCCTTTAGCGACAATTAAATCAGGTTTGTTAGAGACTCAAAATGGCTGCGCAAGGTACGCGCACTTTGCATTGTGGGTATTTGCGTACACAATAGTGACGTCTGTGAAAACAACCCATAGACATTTGCTGTTTTACTTTCAATCAGATGCCTTCACGTAACAATGAACTTACTTTGAACTATTCCATATTTCGATCCGGATCTTGCTTTATATTCCCGGATATTTAATACGTCTGAATTGAATTAAGCATCATTTAAATCAGGAAGTAATCGAAATATATAATTTTGTGCATTTATTTCTCTATTGGGCATGGCATAAAGCAGACTAGAGAGTTACTTAATTTGATGCAAGCAAGAATCTAGTTCGGGTTTAACGACGCTCATCACCAAACTTTTAACTTCCATCCACGAGCGTCCTGAACCATTCAGACATGCGGTTCTCATCTCGAAAAATAGAACAGTACCAGTCCTAATTAAACAGTTCGAGGTTAACGGAATATGCTCGCTAGGCAAGCGTGTTTCTTGTTTTATTTTCTTCTTCGATCTAACAACACCTTTATTAATACACATTATTGGCTGTATAATGCCGAGCAAACTAAGTGCATTTCTTACGGAAGACCCGAGGCATCAGACCCTGTCAGTATCGAACATGCATCCATTGAATTAGGAGTCTAACATGCTACAATCTCAGATGCTGCTGGTCCCATGCTAAAAATGAACACTCTTCAAAATGGTCGAATCAGCTAGATTTAGAGTTAGAAATGTAATGTATTCACATACAATTATGATTAATGGTTGACACTCTTCAATGCCTTCAGTGTTACAGAAATGAACATAAGTCTCATAATGTTGCAATTAGTCAGTCGCTTTCTTTTCTGGAAACAACTGCAAATATTCTGAGATTATCCCATGGTGGGTTATCATTATTTAAAAGGAATTTTCCCAAAGATTCTATTGTAATCAACGTTGTTGTGATACGGTCAATAATAACAGATCCAGGCAAAATTTGGATCGGCCAGTTAGACAAGGCTGTTCGCTGTAACAGTCCCTAGCTTGATAATATTTTATTAAAATATGTTTCCTATCTGCCCTTCGACAAATTGGCAGGGCCCCGAGTGGCCGAATCGTCTAAAACGCTCTCCGTTAAGGATCAGTGCCATCTCACCTCCGTCTGCGTGGGTTCGAGTCGAATGTGGATATGTGAGAAAGCTTGCCAGTAGCTTCTCATGTGTCGGTGGTTATTTCCGGTAATTTCCCGATTTCTTCCTCCACCATTAATACTGGCCGTCATGTATAGCCTATCGCGAGCTGAAAAATGGCGTTAAACCCAACAACAACAATAACAAATTGGCAGATAGCCAGTCCGCCATTAACAGTCAGCATTAACGTGTAGTTTATAGACATTGAAAGAAAGCCTTAAGTATTTTGTCGCTTTTTACCTTTTTTGAACATCACACCATTACTAGTTCTGCAAGTTTTATACAAACATCCAGCTCTCATAATTGTATTTATATATAACTAAGCCAGAAGTTTTGTTGGGGGCATTTATCATAAAAATTTATTTCGTATTGATAACAAAGTTCAAATTTCATTTTCTGGCTGGAATTTGACTTGCCAGAATAGGTTTGGACCGACCATTTTTTTTTTCAGGAATGCTTGTGATTTTTTGGGGAAAATAAATTGCTGGGCCGAACATTTTTTAGACAGAAGATCTACTTTCCTATCATTTAACCCATTTAACTACATACCTTGAGCATACAATGCAAGTTGCTTGAATATATTACATAAAAGTTTTATACATTAACATTTTGTATTATTAAAATAGCGAGAAGAAACCATTCTAACTAGAATCGACACAAACTCAGATATGGCAGCTCCAAGTGTGCGGATTGCGGTCTCAAAAGATATCTTCTCATTTCATCCGCCACGAAATTTCATGGGCTATTTTTTTCTTCGGACAAGTTGCGGATCTCTGTTATATAAATTAAATGGTCTGTCCCTTAGTAACGATATTTATGATGATTCGCTGATTGAATAGACACTGATAATCAGATCAGGACTTGCAAAAATACAATTATGGTTAGACTTTTACGTCTCGTATTATCACGTTTGTTGTCGCCTTCGCGTTAAGTTACGTGGGAAAGCGCAACATAACGCTTCCTTCGTGTGACCTAGTATTTACACTGTCAATCAAACCAACCTTTAAAACTCAGTAACATAAATTTTAAAATTCTTCTCCAACGTTCAAAACATAAGCAAGAGCTGACAGCGATTTAGATATCAGTTATGTCGTATAAGATGCGTATGTAAAGAAAAGAATCATATCTAACCTAAAGAGCGGCCATCAAGGCCTGAAACTCCTTGGCTTTTGACCAATTTTAACCAAAACTTAATATCACTTGCAAAGAAATTGCGCAGATAATCCTTTCAGAGCTTCTAAAAAAGGATTACTAAAAAAGATGTTAATTTGGTCTTGAAACGTGCATCACAAAACGTTTGCTGCTTTAGTCTAATTATTTTGTTTAACCAAGCTAAATGTTAGGATACACGAATACATGAAGTTAATTGATCTTACACCAATATCAATCTCATTAAAATCAGATCTCTACTGTCGTGGCTGAAGAGCTTAAGGGTCATGGTCAGGTCACCTTTGAATTAGCCAATGAAAATGGAGCTTTCAGAAATTTGGAAGTGAATCAGATCAATTTGCACACGCTGATGCTCTTTAGTATACTGCCCAGTCTCCCAAGCACGAACATGCAGGGTTTCATTTGATTAGCTGATAAAATTAGCGATTATGGTAATAGCACAGGTCACCAAAACATTACTCTTAAGCGGTCGCTGTCAGAGCTTCACGTGGGACAGTGGAGATCTGATTATAATAAGACTGCACCAATGTAATCTAACAGGTTTGAATTATAATTTGTTCCATGCAGGAATCGAACCCAGCCTGCGATTATTAATAACTATCGCGGCCTGAGTCTGATTCCTTGTTGGAACGAATAATAAATCTCTGACCTGTTATATTATATAGATGTAATGATGTATCCATTTCTTTTATAAAATCATGTCTCCTAACATAAAAAGTCGGATCAAGTGATAGGAGATTTCGTCTGTGTTTGTTATATAGGTGTAAATTTACAATTCTAATTTAATGTATATATATATATATATATATATATATATATATATATATATATATATATATATATATATATATATATATATATATATATATATATATATCTTGCATTTCTCAATAGAAATGCAGTGGGTTTGTGAATTAGTATTGAATTACATTTGTAATGTGTGGGAATTCTCTTGTATCTCTAGTCTTTACCATACAAAATGTATATGGCCAAATTTTTAAAGATATCGCAAATACAAGAAAAGAAACGATTACAAATACTTATATATCTGTATTGTATCTTTTTGTTTCCGGTACTTCTTTCTCTCAGATGACTTTTCTTCGAACGATTCGCTCGTTTATTTACTTTGTCTTGTCCTAATTTAGTTTCGACCCTGGCCGGACTGTTGGGTTTCAACAAACTAGGGATAAACCCCACGGTCCGGGGATTCTTCTGCGATGACCAGAGCCTGATGTATCCATACAGACCGGACACTGTGTCCACAGCACTTGCGGCTATCCTGAGTGCACTGATACCAGCGATCTTGGTTTGTATGTTTCTTTATGATCAGCTAAGGTTGAGTCTTTTCTGCTTTGTAAAGCTTAAAGAACTTGGTGGATTAAGATCAAATTTGTTAGAATTCTTCACACTGAAAAACCTAGGTCAAGTTCAGTTTCACTATTTTTGTAATTTTAAGTTTGTTCTTAACTTGCTCTATGGTGTGGATGCCTGTTTAATGTGAAATACCTGTAGAGGTTTCCTAATCTGTTAATCCCATTTTAGATGGAGCTTAGCTAGATTTGCACGAAGAGATAAGGTGTCAAAGGATCCCATGTGATTTGACACAGGCCTTGGAGGGTTCACCTCACTTGCATGATTATGCTGACTGAGCCAGAACTATGTTTTTTTTTTATCTAGTTGCTGTTTCTGAGAAAATAGTCCATATCTCTTCATTGATTTATTCCTGTGAAGACTGTTACTTACATTTAACAGCAGCAAAGATAAAGTCTGAAGAGAAAAAAGATGTTTTAGGTCAGCCTCTGTGCTTTTGCTTAAGGTGACATAGCTAGAAGCATGATTCAGGAAATTCCGGATCGATCTGTTGCGCTAAAAGTTCCACTGAAAGTTCAAATTATTTTATGCAGATCGACTCTTTTCAGAAAATGCAAGACAACCGATGCTTATATTCAGATCTGTTGTGTCCATGTTATCGCCTACCATAAGTAAGATAGACGTATCGTATCTGATGATACAATTAATACGATGGATTTTATTATAAATGTCCAGAACTGAAGGAAACATATAAACGTAGCTTAGTGCTTTGATGCCTTAAAGACGCATAGACGAGAATTACCATGGACCATAAACATTCTAAACTCATATTCTGATTCAAGCTAACACTTTAGTGTCTGAATGTTTAGAATTTTGAAAGAGCTAAAAAGATGTCACATTGTGCAAATGATTCTAAGCTTGAAGGAGACTTCTTCGTAATCATAAAATTTGGTTTTTAGGATGGTCGTGTATGAAATGTTATTGTGTACTGAATTTGATTTATATATATATATATATATATATATATATATATATATATATATATATATATATATATATATATATATATATATATATATATATATATATATATATATATATATATATTATGTTATTGTGTACTGAATTTGATCATTATAAACATTGATAATTTTTATACAGACAATACAGGTAAGATCTTATGCAATTCCAGATTACTAAAACATTTTAGGTTCTTGTGCTATGCTCAGATGAATAAAGGAAAAAGGATTTTAAAAGCCGCTTTGTTGAATTTCGTTCCTGATTATATATACATAATTATATGTATGCAAGATTCGGAGTACTGTAATCTCGCACGATATGCTTAGACCAGGTTATCAGATATTTAACACACTGTTTGTAGAGATATTTCCACAATAACAAACAGCATAATTTTGTCACCTTTCAAATTCGTGTCGCATGTAATGCAGACCCAACAGCGAATGTTTTTTAAATGAAATAGTCCATAGTTCTGCTGCTACAGATAATATTGACGTTTGTTTGCAAAATGATACATTCTTGACATCTAGAGTAGTTGATAAATTTGGAGATTTTGAATTTTCATTCCTCAAAGTTGATCAATCTTCATCTGGCAGTATTTCAAATTTCCCTGTTGCCCAGTCTGTGTTAATATTTGATTTTGAAGCTTATTGTATTACTAAATAAGTCACCGTTTGTCTGATATTTTTTAAAATAATATATTGATTTTAAATGTTTCGACCGCCCCACACACGGACGTACGGGATGTAATAACACAGGAAAACACGAATGGTTCAGTCTGCTTGACGGCAAGCATTATGGCAAATGCATCATCCGCGCTTAAAAAACAACGCTCATGCATTATACATATTGCTTCATTATATCCAGAGAGTTGTCAAGGTATATAAAAAGTGATTTTGTAACACTTGTCTTAAAAACATTAGTCTGTTACAACTAGATGCTACAAAAAATAAAGAGAAAGTTTTTACAGGAAATTACATGAAGTGATAAAGAAGGAAATAGGAAGAACGTAGATTGCAAGGGTGCTACATTTTGATGAAAATATCAATATAGCTGTTAGGGACCGATTCTTTTATTTTCCTGGAGTGGGGCTGGAATTTTATTTAGAACTTGCATATTATTTTCTTTTATCTCAAGATAAATAACTTTTCACTTAATATGTGGCTATACTAGGTTTTGTTTAGGCTGTAAATCAGAGCAATAATTTTTTCAAGCAAGTACTGACTAAACCCAGTCCTATATTTATTTATAGATCCAGTCAAAGATATCGTTTTAGTCATTTCTGGTTTAAAATGAGATCACTTATCCTCCGCCATTACCAAGTCGAGGTTCGTATAGACTAACCCACTCTCATAGCTTTAACACTAGAGTCAGTTAATAATTTTAAGTATTACTTTCGTTCTCAGTGATCCAGAATTAGTGAAGTTAGACTACGTTTATGTAGGAAGCAATTTGGCTGTAGACAGTGTTTTTAAGGAACAAAAATGTACCTATTTTCCTCGCTGATAATCCTGGATATTAAAAAACCTTGTGTATCTGAGGTATTGCTAATCAAACTTTTTACGCCCTCAGTTTTTGTATATGATTTGTGTTTATAATTTGGTTTGGAGAGTATAGTTCGGCTATACTACATAATGCTACTATCAAAAGACAACAGGTTCCAATTGGTCATTTTTGCTTTCCGCTCATGCAAAGTAAATTGAAGACAAAACTAGCTGATAATATTTTTTTAGGTTTTATGTGTTTAATAATGAATTTATTGTTCTTTCTGATGCTGGTATTGGCACAATGCATTTTTTTTCATATATTAGTAACTGTTCTAATTTGTGTACTTTTGGACTAGTTTAAGTTCTTTATTTTATGACAAAAGAGCAGTTAATTTGATCAATTCTCTGCTTTATTTGATCATTCACGATTTCCTTAATTATACAATATAAGTAAAATTTCAGTCATAATATATGAAAAGTGGCATAGATGTATGGCAATATTTATTCCACTCATAGCTCTAAAACGTATCATTTAAGATATGTATCATTAAAACGTATCATTTGTTGTTGTTGTTGTTGTTGTTGTTGTAGGGTTTAACGCCATTTTTCAGCACAGATGAGCTATACATGGCGGCCAGTAATAATGGTGGAGGAAGAACCCTGGAAAACCCAGGGAAGAACCACCGACCCACGAGAAGCTACTGGCAGACTTTCTCACTTACCCACGTTAGCCGAGTCTGGACTCGAACTCACGCAGACAGAGGTGAGATGGCAGTGATCCGTAACGGTCAGCGCTTTAGACCACTCGGCCACTCGGGGCCCCAAAACGTACCATTTAAGATACGGCTTAAAACGCTCTTCCCGGCGGGCTAAATAATTTCTTTTATTTGGACCAAATTCCATTCCCGTATTGACATTTGTAACCCCTGTTCTTCCTGAATATTTGAATTAAATCTTGGACATCAGTATCACAACGATCTTCACAACACGAATTTAGCTTTTCACACAAAGCAATGATATTTCAGAAATTGTATTTATAGTCAAGTCTGATTTTGAAATAAATAGTGAATTATTCTCCACTTCAAAGAAATCAACTCAAATTCCGATTGGATTTTAATGACGCCTAAGACCAGAGTAGGACTACAGTGGAAAGAGCCCCTAAATTATTCCGATAAAACAGCCCCCAAATCTGTACTTGATCAACAGTATTACAAACAGCGCCCAAATCTGTACTTGATCAACAGTATTACAAACAGCGCCCAAATCTGTACTTGATCAACAGTATTACAAACAGCCCCCAAATCTGTACTTGATCAACAGTATTACAAACAGCGCCCAAATCTGTACTTGATCAACAGTATTACAAACAGCGCCCAAATCTGTACTTGATCAACAGTATTACAAACAGCGCCCAAATCTGTACTTGATCAACAGTATTACAAACAGCCCCCAAATCTGTACTTGATCAACAGTATTACAACTCCTAAATCCAGGAGGATAAACACGACCCTACCTCCAGTGACCACTTCAAATTGGACTGCTCCTATATTTTGATGTGTTATGCACAATATTGTTTGCACTAATTACACGATTTAATGATAACATAAGATCAGACAACAAGCTGTCCAGCACTGTCAGTACAGTTATATTTTTGGACTAACTCAATAGCTCTTTGTTATCAAATAAAAAAAATCTAGTCATAAATCTCAACAGGCATTACCGTCTATAAAAATAGACCCTTTTTGGAAGGTAGGGATTAGGAGTTAAGCTTTACCTAAGTGGTTGTTAGTAGCAACTTGAACACCGACAATTCGTACGTAGAAAATCTTAATCAGTTTAAAATCAGTTATGAAATTCAGTATGTATCATTTTATGATAACATAAGTTGGTAGAATATATACAATTATCATGTCAGACTGATCACTAACATTTTATCATAACATAAGTTGGTAGAATATATACAATTATCATGTCAGACTGAACACTAACATTTTAATAATAATAATAATAATAATAATAATAATAATAATAATAATAATAATAATAATAATAACATTTTATGATAACATAAGTTGGTACAATATATACAATTATCATGTCAGACTGAACACTATCATTTTATGATAACACAAGTTGGTAGAATATATACAATTATCATGTCAGACTGAACACTAACATTTTTGTTGCCTAATTTTTGAAAGAGGAATTAAAAACGTCGATTTTGAAATGTTTTATCTGTTGTAACATCCGTAGCAATATCATATTTTTATGTAAAACAAAAAACTTATCTGATTTTTTCATACTGACGTTTACTTGTCTTTGTCCTACCACCAGATGGCGGTTATAGAAGGTGTCCACCATTACCAGTCCAGACAAAAAGGTCAAGGTTGGAATCATTTGAAATACACTACTACATGTTACAAGACGATAGGGGTGTTTTTATTTGGAATGGGGCTGACACTGATACTTGGAGAAATTGGAAAACTGTTTGCAGGGAGACTAAGACCACACTTCTTTGATGTATGCAAGCCAGATTATGGTAAAATAGACTGCTTTAGGAACAATTTTTCAGTCTACGTCAACGTGGGTGACCAGTATTGCATGGGAACAGATTTATCTTTAATGACAGATGCAAGGTGAGACGTCTAATGTTGTTTATATATAATATTGCCCTTTTCTGTCATCCGTGTTTTCATTCATGTTTCATTCATTGGAGGTAGCGTCTCGGTGTCGTACCAACTAGTTTAGGGACTGTATTACAGAGTTAGCACATTTCACGTAACCTTTCTTGATTCTTTTAGTTAAAGACCTCTTTTAAATTTGTGTATTATTGTACTGCAGTCACTGTTACAAGCAACACTGCTAATTGAACTAATTTTCGTTTCCTCAACACAAAATTTTGTGTGATTTGTAACTTTGTGACTTAACGACGTACTAGAGTCGATGTGAGCATTCAAACTCCAGTTCACTTCGCATAATCTTGATATATTGATTCTTATCGCTGATTTTGTTAAGCGTGACTGATCACCATCCAATGAATGGAAAAGGATACTGTTTATTTGCTTGGTGTTTGTGTAGAAAATGTTACGTCAATTGTCACTCAGTTTAGCAATTGTCCTGAACTGTGACATAAATTGTATGAGTATATTTACCTCCATTCCTTTGTGTTGACCCCTAATTCAAGGCAAAAATAAAACAAATAGGCTTTCTAGCCCCTTTCTGAAATAAATTGTCTGAAACTTTCTCTCGCTCAAGACTTAAAATAGTCAGTTCCAATGATTCGTTTTGACGGGACATAATGTGGTGAATTGGTGGCGAATCCCTGAAACTGTTCGATTGTGGTCACTCATCCTTGCAAGCCACTGGCGATATTCTCACCCTGTGATGGGATTTCCTCGGGGTTTTTTTATATATAAAGTAAGCATAAACACAATACGTCATCAAGAACACACTATAACAATTTCCTGCACTTCAATAAGTGATTCCTTGGAAAAAAAACTTAGATTCGCTCTTTTTTCATGTAACATGCAATGTGCTGATGGATGACAGTGGCGAGAAAAATATCTACGCGCGCAAAGTGACTTATTTAACATATTTATAGCATATACCCCCGGGTATGTATGTATGTATGTATGTATGTATGTATGTCTGTCTGTCTGTCTGTCTGTCTGTCTGTCTGTCTATCTATCTATCTATCTATCTATCTATCTATCTATCTATCTATCTATCTATCTATCTATCTATATATATATATATATATATATATATATATATATATATATATATATATATATATATATATATATATTACATTTTTAAGAATGATACATATCATTTTCAAAAAATATATATTACTTAAGCTGAAATATAATATGAGTGGTCTAAAGCGCTGTCCGTTACGGATCACTGCCATCAAACCTCGGTCTGCGTGGGTTCGAGTCTAGGATTCGGCAAATGTGGATATGTGAGAAAGCTTGCCAGTAGCTTCTCGTGGGTCGGTGGTTCTTTCCGCGGATTTCCCGATTTCTTCCTCCACCAATAATACTGGCCACCATGAATAGCCTATCGTGTGCTGAAAAATGGCGTGAAGCCCAACAACAACGATATTTCTTTGCCTCATACTGCATGTTTGTTTGAGGTGTTAGCAGGACATCATGCCAATCGATTTGGTATTCGGAGCGATCTATCATCTCGCGTAAGGTCAGTCGGCTTAGACACTTCAAATACTATCAAAATAATTAAAAAAACTTTGTCTTGTCCAAAGTAATTGCAAACTTATAGAAATACATTACATTAAAGCTAACATTTTCCCGTTGGTATAACAATGTAACAATAACGCTTTAGTCTTAAAAATACCTGGTACGTGGGATAACTCAGTGTAACATTTCTCGACCTCATGGAAAATAAAATAGGATGTTGCGATCCTCTGTCTTTTATCTTCTAAAATCGTTGATTTGTGAAGGATTTTATGGCGCGTTTAACTAAAAACCTTTGCCACATCACACTGGCGCCTTAATTACTGAAGTGTCATTTAGAAACCGAGAACCAGGTGTGAATTTGCACCTACAATGTTTTTCATATTTACCCATTTCGGTAACAGTCTACATGTCTACATGGGGTACTTGTAGAAAGAAAAAAAAATCCCACAAGTTGTTTCCTTTGCTCATATTCTTTACCAATACGAAATCATAAAACATGACGAAGAATATTTATGATTGAGGTAACCCAAATAGTAGGCGATTTTAAACTTTGGCGTTTGTCAAGAAGAGTACGATTTCTGACATATTTTTCGAGATTTTAGTTTGCATCTACTAGGCCCAGGGACGATTACGCAGAATATATATATATATATATATATATATATATATATATATATATATATATATATATATATATATATATATATATATATATATATATATATATATATATATATATATATATATATAATGAGAGAGAGAGAGAGAGCGTTTTAAACCTTGTCCATTTAAGATTGGAACACTTTATAAATTTTATAAGGTTGCAAAAAAAAATGTCTGTCAGTCGCCATCTTCTAAATAGCTATGTTCTAAATTGAAATTACTTCTAGAATGTGGTATTTCATTGTTTCCAGTAAACTCTCTCTCTCTCTCTCTCTCTCTCTCTCTCTCTCTCTCTCTCTCTCTCTCTCTCTCTCTCTCTCCTTATCAAATGTTTGTGTTGATTAGAACAATAATTGATAATACATTAATTTTTTATGATTTTATAGCTGCAAGTATGCTTGAAACAATCTGTAAAAATTAATGCTAAGAAATATGTCATTTTGTAAAGCTTTAAATGATTTGTATGGATCTGTCTCATTAATAAATAATTATAAAATCTGATGGCTTTCGGAAACAATATTAACAACTCACACATTTTCATCAAAAGTAAGTGACGTGTCGTTATCAAAGGTTATATCATTTGATTATTATGTTTGTATTTTTAAAATATTTATATTGAAAATAAAAATTTAGAACATTGATATAAAAAGCTGTAAAATTGACATTAGTGATATCTTTGAATCATCCAAAGTAAGTGACGTATCGTTATCATAAGTTATATCATCTGATTATTCATGTAGTACACTTATTTATTTTTCTTTTTGTATTAGCTTAAAATCTCTACACACACGATGCACACACAGACACACAGATACAGACACAAACACAGATATATATTTCGAAGTATAAAATTTGGTAATGAAAATTTGGTAATTTGGTAATGAAAATTTGGTAATGAAAAATCGTACCAATGAATGATTATGATGATAAAATAATAATAATAATAATAATAATAATAATAATAATAATAATAATAATAATAATAATAATAATAATAATAATAACATAAAGTATAAAACAATATAAAGTATAAAATTTGGTAATGAAAATTTGATAATTTGGTAATGAAAATTTGGTAATGAAAAATCGTAACAATGAATGATAATAATAATAATAATAATAATAATAATAATAATAATAATAATAATATTATTATTATTATTATTATTATTATTATTATTATTATTATTATTATTATTATTATTACTACTACTACTACTACTACTACTAATAATAATAATAATAATAATAATAATAATATTACTACTACTACTACTACTATTACTACTACTACTACTATTACTACTACTACTACTACTACTACTACTACTACTACTAATAATAATAATAATAATAATAATAATAATAATACGAAAATGGGTGCGCAGTCACAGTCACATACACGCATGTACGGTATTGTCTTAGCAAAGTATGGTGAACATACTAACACAAATGCTAAAAAACTACACCAATAAAAAAACACTACTAAAAAAAGCCATTTTATTTTGCAGAAAATCGTTTCCATCTAACCACGCAACCGCAGCTTTCTTCGGGTTTACTTATTTCATCGTAAGTATATTCGTGTTTTTTTCCCCATCTTTTTGTTGCTAACCTTAAACTCTATATATGTCGGGTTTTTTTTTTCGCTCACCTTTATCACCCCTGTCGGCGTGAGCTCGAGTCCAGACTCGGCTAACGTGGGTAAGTGAGAAAGCCTGCCAGTAGCTTCTCGTGGTTCGGTGGTTCTTCCAGGTGTTTTCCAGGGTTCTTCCTCCACCATTAATACTGGCCGCCATGTATAGCCCATCTTGTGCTGAAAAATGGCGTTAAACCCTATAGCAACAACGACAACAATCTCTACTGGATTGTAAATGTCATATATTTTGCTTACGGTTTATCAAGGTCATGTAAAAATATTAATTAATTAGTTAGTTTAATTATTAGGATAAATAACTAGAATTCATCTCTTGTATGAAGTGTATACAAATACAGAATAGAGTTTCCTTTTTCGTCATATTGATCGACCATCCACCATTTTTTTTCTTCAGATTAGTCCCTCTGACAGAACTGCATCATTGTTTTCTTCAATCGTTCTTTTTTTTTAAAAACATTCATGATTAATACACCAACTGTATCAAGAATGTCTTTCATCAATTTGATAAATTATTCAAAATAGTTATAGTGACATACATGCCTTCTTCAAAAACGTTTCCATAAAGCCATTATATGAAAATTTATTTCAGAAAATTTAATCCGAGCCAGCATCTGCCATTGTTATAGCATGAAAAACCGAACTGGCAAGGCAATATTTTACATGATTGATAATGGAGTTGATTGTTTTTTTTTTTTATTTTCAGATCTATCTACAAGTACGTTTTATCTGGACCAGGATATATCTATTCCGTCCATTGCTGCAGGCGGCATTCATGGGAGTTGCACTGTACATAGCGTTCTCCCGTATAATGGACCACAAACATCATTTGATTGATATCCTGGGTGGTGCTGTACTCGGAATCATTGTTGCAGTTCTAACTGTAATTTTTCACATTATCATGCCCTCACGCTTTTCGAAGAAGTGTGGTTTATGTTTGTCCTGCCCATCAAAACATGCAAGCAAATATTATCCCATGCAATTCATCGTACAGTGTTTTAAGGCTTAAAAGAACTTTGGATAAGAATAAGTGTGTGTGTGTGTGTGTGTGTGTGTGTGTGTGTGTGTGTGTTATTTGGATTTTGGATTTATAACGTCGTTTAACACTTTCTCAGTCATGTTGCTACGATGTCTGCAGTGTAGCAGTTTATAGTGATATCTATTACTGGGACATCATGCCGCACACATGTAGCATGATGTCCCACCCAGGCACGTTATCCTGACAACAGGCCGACTAATTTCTTAATGCTGAGCGTCAAGCGAGGAATGTGGGAGTAAGTGGTGGGCATATGTTGACCTCGGTTTTGGAGTTTTCATCCTTACGCCCGGTTGCGGAATTTAGAGGGGACAGTTATATATATATATATATATATATATATATATATATATATATATATATATATATATATATATATATATATATATATATATATATATATGCATATGCATATATATATATATATATATATATATATATATATATATATATATATATATATATATATATATATATATATATATATATATATATATATACGTATACGTATACATATATATATACATATATATATATATATATATATATATATATATATATATATATATATATATATATATATATGGATGGGTGTGCGTCCGTGCGTGCATGCATGTATGTATGTATGTATGTATGTATGTATGTATGTATGTATGTATGTATGTATGTATGTATGTATGTATGTATGTATGTATGTATGTATGTATGTATGTATGTATGTATGTATGCATGCATGCATGCATGCATGCATGCATGCATGTATGTATGTATGTATGTATGTATGTATGTATGTATGTATGTATGTATGTATGTGTGTGTGTATGTATGGATGGATGTGTGTGTGTGGATGAATGGATGTGTGTGTGCGTATGTATGTATGTATGTATGTATGTATGTATGTATGTATGTATGTATGTATGTATGTATGTATGTATGTATGTATGTATGTATGTATGTATGTATGTATGTATGTATGTATGTATGTATGTATGTGGATGGATGTGTGTGTGCGGATGGATGGATGTGTGTATGTCTGTATGTATGTATGTCTGTATGTATGTATGTATGTATGTATGTATGTATGTATGTATGTATGTATGTATGTATGTATGTATGTATGTATGTATGTATGCATGCATGCATGCATATATATATATATATATATATATATATATATATATATATATATATATATATATATATATATATATATATATATATATATATATATATAGAGAGAGAGAGAGAGAGAGAGAGAGAGAGAGAGAGAGAGAGAGAGAGAGAGAGAGAGAGAGAGAGATTTGTGAAGGCGGACATAGTGATTACTTACTAAACACTGAGCAAAGCGTGGAAGCAAATCTAATATATGGGATACTTATATTATATTTAAAAGGAAGAAAAGTATTTTGGCAACATCTTTTGGGGGTTTAAAAACAGGAAATAGGTCACTGTTGGACTGCCCCTTGCCTTGTTTCATCATCCGCACATATACTGGCATATACAATCATAGCCAAAAAATTCAGATGTCAATAAAACATTTGTCTAAAACAAGGTTATTCATACTACTTATTATTTACTAAATCTTCTGGAGACTGGCATCAGCTTCAAGAGACTTCTAAAAAACAGAACACTTCTCCACTAGCCACACTTTCAGTGATATAATACTTCTCGCTATTGCTAACAACCACAGCTGGAGTTCCGAAACCAGGAAGGAAAAGGAATCATACTGGATACGCCGCCTTAGAACATTGAAACCAAGCGGACTAAATCAAGAAGACTAGAATATGAAAACTATGCACTAGTAGATTTAACATTTTCTAATTCTTATTATCCTTCAATTTTTACTATAAGAATAACCGGTATAGAATCAAATATCCGGGATATAATCTGCGTTACATAAATGTACAAAAAGTAAAAATAGATGCCGCTTTGGCTTGTAGACTTTTAGGGAATTATACACCGTTTTCAGTTTCCGCAACTAGTTTATACAAGCTGGTTGTATTTATAGTTTTATCCCATGTGGAGACAGCCAGGTAGAGGTTTACAAACACAACGTTTTTGTGTTTATTTGTTTGTCGTATATATGTTTTGTATTTGCCTTTGAAAAAGACTCATTAAGAGTCGAAAGCGCTTAGGCTAGTTAGTTACTAGTTTCGTACTGTTCGTCGTCAGTTTATTGCATATATATATATATATATATATATATATATATATATATATATATATATATATATATATATATATTGATCAAAGGTTTCTAATAATATTAAACCCGACATTTCGTATTTGTTCCAAATGCATTTCTAAAAAATTTAAAAAAAAAATAATTTCAAAATATTTTTAATTTTTCACCTAGAATTGAAAACTATTGTTAGAAAATATTGTTACGTAATCCTTAGTGAGTATTTATCATTTTATCCATCGAGATTTTTGATGCGCCACTCGTATCTAATACATAATATTCGTGTTTTCTGCAGGTGCGTTTCGTGTCACTTTTACCGAGTTACAGGAATTCCAGCGACGGGCAATACGATATAAAATGTACCGATGCGAATAGAATGTATGCTGACAAAAATATACAGGCACCACTCGAAATGAAAGAGCAAGTGTAATAGAATCCATCAATGACCTAATATAAGTCTATGTACAGAAAGCTTCAGCATTTGATTTAAAATTTTATTTGTATTTATTTTGTAAATGATGTTGTATTTATTTACGGATCTATACATTAGTTCTTTCATTTTCCAAGCATTTATTAATGTTTGATATTTAAAGACACACCATGATTCGCGAAATCGCAAAATGTGTTATATAAGGATATTATTGCATGAAATTGTGCATGATTTGGTTGCATTTATAATAATGTTATGTCAGATTTCAATGCATTTGTGTTTTATGTAGCTACATGCCGTAAATACCACTCGAAGTATATAATTTATAAATATTCATTTATTTGTTGTGTGTGTGTGTGTGTGTGTGAGAGAGAGAGAGAGAGAGAGAGAGAGAGAGAGAGAGAGAGAGAGAGAGAGAGAGAGAGAGAGAGATTTGCCTATCTGTTCTTTACATTCACAAACTTTTTTATATCACACTTCAATATTTGGATCATATCATTTATATATTGAGACAGCGTATTTCATGTGACTTAATAATAAACATTTCCAAATGAAAGACATTTTTTACAATTTTATTTTATGTAAAACTAGAAGAGGATAAACGAGGATATATATATATATATATATATATATATATATATATATATATATATATAATTTTATTTTATGTAAAACTAGAAGAGGATTAAATAGTATATATATATATATATATATATATATATATATATATATATATATATATATATATATCTATATATATATATATAGATAAAGAATACAAATCATCTTATACAACGTTTTCAGTTTCCGCAACTAGTCTATACAAGCTGGTTGTATTTATAGTTTTAGCACATGTGAAGACAGCCATGTAGAGGTTTACTAACACAACATTTTTGTGTTTATTTGTTTGTCGTATATATGTTTTGTATTTGCCTTTGAAAAAAGACTCATTAAGAGTCGAAAGCGCTTAGGCTAGTTAGTTACTAGTTTCGTACTGTTCGTCGTCAGTTTATTGCATCTATATATATATATATATATATATATATATATATATATATATATATATATATATATATATATATATATATATATATATATATATAAGATGATTGTTCTACAATAAATTAATCTGTAGCACTATGACACGTACAAAACAACCAATATAATGATGTCCACGTGATCTTCTTGAATTTTGTGTAAAATCGAATAAAAAAGGAATATGATAAATTAAGCCAATATATAAATTAAGATTTTAATTTAATTCCTATCGTAAGAAATATAATGATTTGTTTAGTACCGAATCTTGTCCTGTGATCTGCGAGATAAAAAGTTAAATTATCACATGTTTTGATTTTTCTTGACACTCCTTTAGTCTTCTAGTTAAAGTGAATGTTAACGTGGTAATGTAGGCGTATTAACTCAGATTAAATATTATAAAAATATAATAGTTCTTATAAAATATAATACTAGTATATCTTACCCAAATTCAATTTAATCTTAACTATTGAATGATCTGCACTTTAGATATCATGAAAAACCTTTTCAGATGAAAATTATTGATCGCTTAGGACTCGTACAAGGATTACAAGGTACTAAACTGGGTCAAGAAAAGAGGACGCCGTGACTGTATTTTAGTGTAGTTGGATTTGTTTTATCAAATATATGCGTAGTTCTTATTGCATCAAAGCGCTGTCACTCAGTTATATTTATTCTGGATAACACCTTTCAGCTGATATCGTCCAAAACGTCAACGTATTTTACATTGATTTGCCGTATGCATTTTTTTGCGACATGCATATAATGCTCTTACAATGCAAATGGATTTATGGAGGCTCGAAATAAAGTGAATAATCGCCATAATGTGTAATAAACTTCTAGAATTGGCACCCATTACTGCAATGGTAGTTGCGCATCGTACACGTGACCAGTTTGATTTTTACTTTAACTGGACAATATTAGTCATACCCAAATGCACTCGACGTATAGAAACATGCACCGATTTTAACAAAGGTGGCGTTCACCAGTTATTATGTACTTGTGTAATGTAATGTGAAGTTGTTTTTATTTAAATTAAGCATAGTGGAGAGAATGTTGGCATACTTTTATGCTACTTTGATAAAATGTGGCTGAAATGTCTTTGAATATTGTACTTTTTAAAAAAGTAGATGATCTTAGCATACTGCTAACTAAAATGACTGCTCCCTTGCGCTCCCAAAAACCACGCTGAATGTGTCTAAAGTACACAATCTTTAGCTGCTATTAAAAAAGTGAAAATGAATTTTGCTTGAGTAGACAATACTAGCTTCTGAAAGTGCAATGAATGAGTTATTAAATATATAAAATGTAAAAATAAAACTTAACTGCTTTTTTTTGAGAATTTACCCCCGAAGTTCATTAAGTATAAATGACCATGTGGAATTGGTACTTTTTGGAAAGGTTCTCATCTGGAGTAAAGCTAAGGTGTATACTCTAGAACCCATATTATACCCATTAATCGTACACCAAAATAAAGGGAATTTAAGATTCTTTGGACAATATCTAAGATATAATTTTGTTTAAAATACACAGTATAATCAGTGAGGAAACAAGGGGAAATTCTTTTTCTTTAAAATTCTAACCATATGCAAAATATGAAACTGCAGAGCACTATCAAAAATAACAGATGACTATAGACAACATTACTATTGTATAAAATATGGACCGATACACGAACGAGAGAGAGAGAGAGAGAGAGAGAGAGAGAGAGAGAGAGAGAGAGAGAGAGAGAGAGAGAGAGAGAGAGAGAGAGAGAGAGAGAGTTTGTCTTTAAAGAAAATTATAGCTTAAGGGATATAACTTAAGTTTCATGCTATTTTAAAGAAATTACACCTTACTGATTTGTTTACTCTTTTTAATTAAGTGTCTGGTTTGGAGTGACCTCCCTTTTGGATAACTCTTTGTGTGCTTTCTACAGGAGGACATAGTACACAATTAATTTCACTATATATTCTCTACATTTGTTTCTCAGTACTGAACTTTCCACTGTGTGACAATCAATACAAATCATATGTTAATCTAAAATACCTTCAAAGATGACTTTACGGTTTAGTTCTTGTCAAGGGTTGACCTGCATTTTTTTGAGAGGTTGAATTGTAAACAAAACACCAGGCAACGGAACACAGAATTCACTTCCGGATCATCACCATGACCTTATTACTCAATGTGCACTGTCGCCGAAATACACACAGACAACCACACCATAAGCTCACATTTTAAAGAATAAACAATTGCCTTTAAATCCTTACCAAGAATGCCAAAATCTGACTCTAGTATCACCACTAAATTTAGACCGGAAAAAGTGATCTAAAAATAGACTGGGACTACATTCGTGGGTACTGAACCGGATTTTATTAATTGTGTACCGATTCCTGAAAGGGTCAATGTTTTTGTCAAACTTTTATATTTCCATTTTATTTTGCATGCCACTACTGTTTCAACTTCATACATAAAGTCTTTTGAAATTTCCTTGCAAGCAAGACATGTGACAGCTGTCAGAAAGTGTGTAGTGCTGGTGTTCTATAGGGTGCAATTTGAGGTCCAATTGTTCTTAAGAAACCAAAACTAAATTTGCTATATCTTCCTTAATTATAGGAATTTTTCAATGCAGTAAAAACCTAATTGTAATACTTGATAAGGCCTGTCTGAAAATAGTCTTGAAATTAAAAAATATTGATATATTAAATTTTAATGAAAATTTTAAAAAATATATAAATTTTAAAAACTTTTTATTTTACAAAAAATAAATTTTCATACAAGTTATGACATTCAGTTTGACAAATTTAAGGCAGCAATGTTGATTAATGAATGGTCTTTAAAACAAATGGTAGTTTAGGTCTGTACAACTGATAATATTAATCCCAGGGGTACTGAAGCATGATAGCTCACAGTGATTTTGACAGCAAATTACAATATGCCTATCCAGATGCATATAGGTGTACATACTAAAGAAACAATGACAGGTACTATGTTCCACATTTATTGTTTCAGGTACTTGGACAGTTGTTTGTATAACTAATATCCCACTCAAATTTCAAGTTTTGATGGGACCACTACCATGTTTTATAGCAAATATGCATTCCATTTTAATGCCGATAACTACAAAAGTCAACAATGCAATATGAAAATACAGTTTCACCTTACTGAAAAAAGATGCGAATCTCTCTCATGAAGATCTAAGCCATGTCTTTGAGATGCTGTATATCAGTGTACTGATATGAACTCATCTTGGTCACTTATAGCAGCACACTGCACATGTCCTTATGAGATCTTGCTATCACCATTGGACTACTGGAGAGCTTCCAAATTGATCCAACTCTAATACTTTGTTTCAGATACCAGACTAGACCTGAAAATATATAACATGTTTCACTTAATTCTAAAAAAAAGGAAGATGTAGGCAAATGAAGTTAAAATGTGTTAGATATGGTGATTTCAATATAACATTCAGGTTGCAAATATGGTTAAAAAAGGTAAACTTGATAGAGTGACACTCAAAGATGTGAAGCAATGGGCATGTATTAAAGTGACAAATGCATCCTAAAAATAGATGAAGTTTCTACAAGCATATTTAGCCATTTACAGGTTAAATAACTAATCAGGTAGAGTATGTATCATAAAGTTTAAGGCAATGTTGGAATGGTGAGGTTTGATCATTGGTGCAAACATTGATACATACCAGTATAGTGGAAAGTCAAATGACAATGTACCAAATTAAAATTTATTACTATATGCAATCCTATTCATGAAGGAAAAAACAATTTTAGATATTGTGAGTGAATATAGCAAAATGTGGCCACACAGATCAACTATAGGTACCAATAGATCCTATATCATCAACTAAATGTGAAATTTGCATCCTGAAAACTTGTAAACAAGGATGGATATTTGCATGTGTGGGGACATATGCAATGTACTTGTTAAAATCACATGTGCAAACATGATTCAAATAATCTGTTTGAATATTTTTAGTCTATTTTTAAGAGTCTTGGCTACCAAGGTTTTAAGTTCAATGATTCAATGATTCAATGGAATGAAATATCAGCTGATGCTGCAATACCGCCCTCTGTCAAAGTACTAAATTGAAATGTGTTACCATACAGAGGCATATTCATGATGAAAATAACATCTTGGGATATTTTAAGTGCACACAATCAAAACTGAGCCTTACAGATTCACTATAGGTACCATGTCAGCCTAACAATGTCAACTTTTGATTCCAAACATTACAAAATATATGCATATTTGTTCATGTCAGCTATGTAACCATGTTAGGATCAGTTGTAGAAAGTTAAATTCAAATAATCTGTTTGAATATTACTTATGTAATCTTTAAAGTGTCAGATAACAAATATTATTAGTCATTAATAATGCATAAAGCAAAATGGATCATGAGAATTCCCATAATATCATCTAGGCTACAATGTCGCACTACATCAATCAACATCTTAAAGAAACTGAACAATAAAATGGAATGTATTCTGTGTTCAACTTACATCATTTTGCTGTTTTCTTACATGCAATGGTAAATATACCTGGGTAAAGTATATTTTACCCCTCTGACCTGTATTTCATTCTCTGACAGCTTAATATGATTTTGTAGAGAACTTGAACAGGTTCTAGTATAAAGTCTTCATCTCTGTCCTCTCACTAAATACCCTATAACTATGGTTATAAACAATTACTGATAGCTATACAAGCAGATATGTGTTACTCAGGAAGTCACCCCATCATAAACACATAAATTAGCTGTTTGAACCCCAAATAAATAGTTTCAATGACCTAAAGGTACAAAGCAAAGTAGAATTTTGTCTTCATGTATTTTAAATGAGGGTCTCATTTTGACTAATAAAGATATTTTCTCTGATCAAATTTGACAAATATCCATCATTTGAGCTTGTATATGGTGTAGGAGTATATATATGCTGATATCATTTAATATCATTCCCAAAAAATATTATATATGTGTATACTTGGTGGAAAATTTTTATTTTTTAATTGTTTTTTTAAAATTCATTTAAATTTTTAAAATTAAAATTATTTTTTTATTTTTAATTTCATTTTTATATTTTTAAAGTCAATATACATAACCTATTAAAATTTCATGTGTATGTCATTAATAATAAAATTTTTATATCAGTTTCAAGTTTTTACTGACAGGACATAGTACACAATTAATTTCACTATATATTCTCTACATTTGTTTCTTAGTACTGAACTTTCCACTGTGTGACAATCAATACAAATCATATGTTAATCTAAAATACCTTCAAAGATGACTTTACGGTTTAGTTCTTGTCAAGGGTTGACCTGCATTTTTTTGAGAGGCTGAATTGTAAACAAAACACCAGGCAACGGAACACAGAATTCACTTCCGGATCATCACCATGACCTTATTACTCAATGTGCACTGACGCCGAAATACACACAGACAACCACACCATAAGCTCACATTTTAAAGAATAAACAATTGCCTTTAAATCCTTACCAAGAATGCCAAAATCTGACTCTAGTATCACCACTAAATTTAGACCGGAAAAAGTGATCTAAAAATAGACTGGGACTACATTCGTGGGTACTGAACCGGATTTTATTAATTGTGTACCGATTCCAGGAGTCACGGTACTAATTCAACTCCCTTAGTAAACATATGGAAACACGATCATATTTAAAATTCAATAACTTAAAATTTCTGGGCATTGATGACCAGACTTATATTTCTCCATGCATAACTATCATTGGTGCAAGCTTCTGTGTGGAGAACACCATATGAGCCGCGGCATTTTTTTGGGACCTACATGTGCATGAAACACGTTATTGATTCTGCACAAAACGAATCAAGTGCTACTTTTAATATTGAGTAATCCTAAGTAAAGTCTTTAAAAATACTAAAATTGCATCAATAGAAATTTGTTTATATTTTTGTTTTTAAATTACACATAAGATAAGCTTTCAAAAGATATTTTTACTAAAATTTTACTTTTCATTATTAATCAATTATGGACCACCAAACCCGTATTTTCTTTATTATTTCTACACCCATTTCTAGACTGGTTCACAGTTCTTTTTTATAATTAGTCCGTGTGTCCTACAGATATTATCTACTTCTGAGAGTGTGATAGCACAGGCGTCAGACTTTTTTTTTTTATAAAAAAAGCACCATGAAATCTCTAACATCACGAAAATACCTTATCGGTACTATAAATGAACACAAGAAGTGCAGACATGACCCGAACCAACCGCTGGATTCGACTTCTGTCATTGATGAAACGTCAGACTCCTGTGATTATAGTGTAAGGTCATGTTATATGCTAACCAGTACATCAAATATAATGTAAGCATACCTCTATGTTACTTTCTTATATTATGGCTGCATTTCTATTTGATATTGTACTTACTGAAACTGTGCTTGATCTAAGTACACATCTGACCAAAATGACCGCTCTCAAGAACTTAGAAAAAGCAGCCTGAATAAGTTAAAATACAAAATATTCAGCTGTTATTAAAATAAGGAAAATGAGTTTGCCAGTCTTGACAGTATCTGTTTTTGAAAGAATGAATTACCAAAAAAATAGAATGTCAAAAAAGAGGTTTTGGGCTTTACTCTTTTTGTTTTTTACAATTTGTCTCTCAAGTTCAGGAAGTGAAAATGACCAACTTGAGCTAGCCGGTGTTTCTTTACAGGTGTACATCTAAGACAAGACCAATATGTATTCAGTAGTATGGTGTTGTTACAGTAGTATGGTGTTGTTACAGTAGCATGGTGTTATTTCAGTAGCATGGTGTTGTTTTTTAGTATGGTGTTGTTTCAGTATGGCAAAATCTCGATGATGATCTCATTGACGGACTGATCACATTTAGATCTGAATATAGTAATCAGTAACCGTGCTTAAAACTTTTCGAGAAGCCATAAATAGAATCATCAAAAGATTCGTCGGGGTTCCACCTTTGATAGTCTCGCTGAAATTCGCACATGACTCGATGAAAAGTTAAACGGCTCAAGATAGTGTTATTAATACAATCGAATCTGAATCGGCAACACGGTCACAAAATAACTGTATCTAACATACCACTGGAATCACCGGGGTGTACAATCTCCGTGTTTAGCGCTGTGAAATTAAGAATATTAGTCCCATATATATAGCGTTATTCCACCGATAGATTTCCCGGAACATTGCAAGTAGCGTTAAATAACATCACCGAGGAAACATTCATAAAGAAAAAAGCAGATAAAGTCTTAACTGCAACAACTTATTGGTGGTATCTGGAATTCGTAGCGACAACACCTCAATTGGTAATTTAGCATGACACACAATGAATCCCACACAATCCTTTCAGTAAAGTCAAGCATGTGCGTGGAAGGCATCGCTGGAAAAAATCATAGACGAGCACATAATGAAACAAAACAAAATATCGCTGACAAATCATTGTCATTGACAATGCTGTATAAGCGGTTTCGTCGCTGGTCACAGAAACAACCGTCTTAATCAGCACATTATCTGCGACGCAAGTAATACCACAGTTGGTTGCAATCAGTGTATCTGCTTTTGTCGGTGTTTCCGGTATACTGAATATCATCTCTAAAACATATTTACATGTGACAGTACAAAATTGCACGAGTGCACTGAATTGCGTGTATGAATGTATCATAGACACTGTAAACGGGTTAAACGATGGTACAATATCGGACAAGAATTTGATACGATCAGGAATGTTTATTATGGATATCACAAGAACGCCAACACACCGTTACCAATGTTACCAACTCCACATTTAAAATCCACCGTATAGATTATAATGCCCGTAGTAACAATTACAAGACTAGAACAGATCATTGCTAAGACAACATCGCAGACGGCAACAATGATATCAACACCATCAACACAACCGAGAAAAGGGTCTAATTGTCGGTTATTGAAACCGCACTGGCACAATTATGATTTTATTATAGTTGGCCAAATATCAGGGAAATCATTTGGCTGATTTGATGCTAATAATTAACTGGTATTCTAGTAAGAAACCACTGATGCAGTTGGTGGGGAAAGTCTCAAATCAAGAGGTCGTTACCATCCCAACAGAATCATATTAAATCGAACAAATCAATGACGAACTTCAACACAAATTCAAATCAATAAAAGGAAAAGAATAAAAATGGTTATCGATGTAAACGAGCTAACGCCGAGCGCAACCCTAGAAATATCGACGCCAGATTAGAGTATAGACAAATACATACCAGCGATCAGAACTGTGCTCAGATGGCTATTTTAAGCATCTATTTACACTGGACCACCAAGTTTAGTGCGATTTGATTTTTATTCACCCTTAGGTTTACTAGAGCTTCAGGTATAGAGATTTGTTTGATTGATAAGTATGTACTTGAATATCCTAAATAATCTATCAGATGAAAAATTGATTCTGAAATGACAAACATTAAAAATTTGAATATCGATTCTTTACGTTTAGCATCCTTTATTCATGAGTGAACCATAGTTGTGAAGTACTCCGCTCAACAAAAATTATTTTATGATCCTTTTAAGATAACCGGACACGATCTGAGTACGCTCAAAATATTAGGGCTTGATTATAATAAGATGAAGCAGTATATCAAGGATGTTGCAGGATGAGAGAAAATAAAAAACCCTACGGATATTCTCTATCATAACAACGATCCAACGGGTGGTGGTCGTCATTTATCGCCGAGATTTGTTACTATCGGGTCAACGATTTCTGTAAAGCAGTCGACTGTAGCTATACCGCAACTGGGCAAGCATTAGAGCAGGCTCCTAGGTTTCCTTCGGATTTCCAACTAATCCTGTTATTTAAGATGTTATAATCCTTTGCTGTCACGAATATATTTTCGTCTAACCGAAGAAGACGGTCATGTATTGGACACACTTTTTACGTAATTAGCCGTTAGATTGTATGTGTTGTGACGGATCCTGAGGTCTCTCTCAGCCAGTGATATATAAAGACAAATTTCTGTCGTTAATTTTTTATTGTTATTTTTTTGTTGTTATTAGGATATTTTTTTTAGTCTGTTCGAATCTTAATAGACTCCAGTAAAAGTTTTCTAGCTGTCTCGCGTGCACTTACTAGCCAATGGAACAAATTTAGCTACATCGTGTTCATGTAAAACCGTCAATGACAATACCATTTCGCGTTTCGAATAATTTGATAAATTTATACTGTACAGTGTATAACTGCGTTCTTCACTTCACTGCTATATCATCAATATAGAGTTGAATCGCGAGACCATCTTGCTGAAATTGTTCGATCGTAGAGATAATCTCATCAATATGTTCCTGGTTCATTATATAACAAATGTATTTCTTGAACAAACGATTTTACCTACATCCATTCAATAACCTGTAACTGGATCATGTAAGTTTATCCTGATCAAACCATTTAGGTTTCTTGAATATGTGCGAAGAAATTTTTAAACTTACCTGTGTCCATGTCGCTGGGTTAAATATTTCTCAGTTTATGTTAAGATCAGACGAGAACATACCGCGATAGATCGCGATCAGGCAATCATTGATCAATTTAATCAAACACTTGCACAGAGACTCTGTAGTGTCATCTGTATGTCCATGAATTAACCACATCTGGCGAATAGGTTGCGAAGTTACCGCATGTGGAGGCCGCGTGAAACAATGTGGTTTCGAATGAAATTAATATGAAACCTGTCGATGGAATTGAGTAAAAACACATACTACTACAAAAATCACCAGATCAGCTACAACAACCAGTATTGGGGAGTAAAGTGATAGTAAGGTATTTTTATTAACCCAGTGAACTTTATTGAGGTGAAGCAAGAGCAAGTTATCCCGTGTGAAGTGTAACAACAAAATGTTTAGCATGGTAAGATTTACTACGTAGCCACTAATCTATAAACTAGATTTAAGAATTCCAAAACAAGAATTTGTGCGGGAACACTTACAGATAATTCCCGAAAGCACACAATTACCACCAGACTGGATACAATACTGCATAAGCTAGCACGTGCCAACAAATAACGCGGACAAGAGTCATACGCACGAAGAAAAGAAGCTCTTCTACGTCTGTTACATTCAAAACATATCAAAGCGACATTTGCACGTGTGTGTCCAAGATTACTATCGATTCTATCCACGGTACATTATCGTACGTCATTAGGAATATCACAACATTGTGTTTCAGCTAACGCAAAGATTGTTTTGTAGTTGTGTTATTATCATGTTAAATTCTAATTGTATATTTTACTGGCGAGATTTTGATTTGTCATCTCGCAAATAACCAGCTAATTTTTATTCACCTTGTTGATAATTCCTGGCGACGGTTTTGTTGTTTGCGACGCAGTTGTCAGCTCCAGTACGTAAACAACCTCTGTAACTGAGATATTTTTGTTACTCTACACAGAGCCATATAAGCTAAATTTGACCATTCCATGCTATCATTGACAATCCAGATATTGGGGCCTGATATTATTAATCACTGAGAGGAATGGATTGTCATTGCATATTCCAGAGTTCAACACAATGGATTTAACGACAAAGCTTGTGTTAATGCTTCTGCTGAAACCTCCAGGATATCTTTAAGAACAAGGTTTTGTCTGCTGCCGATTCCAGGAATGTCAACGAGTATATTTTATCTGCGTGTATCTGTTGGTCGATAACATAGTGGAACTAGCTAATAAGGAAATATTTCCTTGTGAAACTCAAATAATAAATGCGGAAGTCAATTACGGACGTTGTTTTGGATACAACGATTAGGTTATTAGGGCACCGTAAGTTTCAGAAATCTGATACTGGAGTCTCTGAAATTACGGTACGTAATATGTCGCACCGAGTTTTGTCAGGTTGTAATCTGATTAACGATTGTAGTTGTCGTAGTTGTGATCGATGGTCGTACACAACTTCTTCATATTTGCTTACATAGTTGATCAACCATTCGAGTGGTGATTCACCTGTGAAAATCGGAGGCTGTCTATGATAGTCACACATGATAATTGAGACAAAATTTAATAATAAATAATTAAGAAACATTTTTAAACATCTTTGGATACTCTACATATTGTATCCCAGATAATTATTATCAGGATATATTTCTCACCCATTTGTTAGGGCGTCTTTGCATCACCTCGCCATCTAAAGAAACTATGATACGTGCGTGCATAAACATATGTTATCTCATCTCTGACAAGCTGGTGAGTTGACGTCAACAAAATCATGTAAAAACAGTGTTTAAATAATTATATCGCACGTGTTGTTTTACCATGACCACTTAAACCAATCAAATAGATCGAACTATGTCTTGTGATTGAATCGTTTACAGACGGTGATTATGAAATATGTGATAAATTATCGTTGTGATAATAAACATCAATTGTTTTAACGTCACCTGACTCTGAATATTCACGTATCTGTTTGTGTTTTACTCGCCACGACTCCCAATCAATACCTTCGGTGTCTTCTTCGACAAAGGGCTCAAGATGTTCCTTTTCACAAATACTACTATAAAAAAGAAACCATGGCGACATAAAACAAAGTCAATGGATAATCTATTAATCAGCGATAAGTTTATTGATGGGTTGGTAAGAGTTGACGATTTCAAATGAGTCAACTGAGGAGAATTACCCTCGCAATAAATAACAATTGAACCGACGTTTTTTTTCTTCTCATTTTGCATGGTTGCATTTATAAATTCACCAAGACCAAGAAAAGCCGTCGGATAAGCAGCAATGTTGTCAACACAAAATCGGAGGAATTATATTTTGCGTTCCAAAGGCCACCATGACCAAACTCAACACTGGATTGTGATACATCATCGAGAAATTCTTTTGGAGTTGGACGCCAATCATTGTTGTATGACGAGCCACAACAGGCGATGCTGTAAACCAATCAATGAGTAAATCATCGTTGTTGCCGTCAAATTGTACCACATTGTATGTTGAGTGACTCCTTACCATAAAGATGGCAGAAGAAACTAATCAAATATTGATTCATCCGACTAAGAGTCATCTATAGACTGATACAGGGTCACGCTTACTTATGCCGTTGATTTTTTTCGTAGACGTCGCAGTCAAAAGAAAGTATTATTCTCTCCCTTGTAATATTTAGTTTAATTATGGTCTATAATGGTTAACGTAGGACCGCGTCTTCTATATTTTTTCGAGTTGTTTAAAACTTCATTTGTTATTGTTTTTACAATTATCGGCAACATTGATAATTGTTCTAACTCAGCTATGTCATATATGCAAGCTGTAGTGATTTATTTTAATTTTTTCCCCCCATTTTTTGTATTCTTGATTCTGTTAATTTGTTTCCGCGTGTTGAGTTTATAACATGTTAAATGATACGTTGAGCCACACAATTTTGAGAGCCTGAGTTCACTGGATCAAGAATGGCTATGCCTGTTTCATTTAAACAACTGCGAATACTGGATATGCATTATTACAGATTGATTTGTCAATTCCGGTGAAAATGGCTGCTTTAGAATTGTTCGTTTTACTATCACTAGATTGTTATGCCTCTTTGAATCTTAGCAGGATCGAGTTTATCAGGGCTTATCCAAGTTAGACCATTTTGGGTAATATGGTCGGCAATAAATTTTATTCTAAATATATTCATGCTATTGTCATTAAAAGTAGCCGCTCATTTGTCATATATTGTGTAATCAATAAACGTTTCATTACGGTCTGTCTTAAATGTTGAAAAAGCAAAAGACGCACCACCATTGATAAAATTGATTCTTTGTTTGACAGAAATTTGCAACTGTAACTCAAATAATATTTGTTATCTGTCACCTGGTAATCTGTCAAAATCGGATTTGGTGGTGTGATCTGACTCAATTGAGGATAGCCTTGTAAACTCAGCTTGAGTTGACGCCTGTGACCTAATGTATTTTATGATGAAACTCAAATCTGTTTTTGATTTGGGTTACGTGATTTTGTTACCGGTGAGATCTTGACAATTTGGCTGCAATAATATAGTTTCTTCCCATCGACACATCCTATACAATTAGGTTTCTTTAAAATATAATGTACATTATGTCTAACAAAACTTTCATTTAATTAGAGTTTTTGCTTATTGTATAATGTTAAATCAGACATATAATAGTTTTAAGTAACTAAATATGTAGTGAGCTGTCCAATGTGGAAAAAATAACGCAATGAATCTTGTGGAGTTCATTTACAGAGCGTTAGACGTGAACGTACCGGCCCCCAATACATGCCTGAAATGTAGAGTTAGCGTCAAGAGAAAAAAAAGTGTTGCTTGTGGTAGAAGAAAGAATGGTGCGTTGAAAAGATACTTGAAAGTAACAAATGCGTCAGATGACCTAAAAATTACAACTCCGAGGATTACATTCAGAGATACATAATAAAATTGATCAAGTAAGTAACGACTTATTTGACGAGGTACGTAAAGACTCAGTTAAGCTAGTGGTACCCCATTAAGAGACTCCATGAACTAGTTACTGAAAAGGTGCTCTGGGTATTTTAACGTCAGGATATTTTAAAGTCATTATCACCCGCTCTGTCACCCCCATGTTGTTCATATCAGATAAAAATATTTACATTTTATAGTACAAAAAAAACAACACATCACGATGCGTCACAGTTTATGTTACTGTTCATTGATCATTACAACCCTTTAAAATAAACGTTTTTGTTGATTATTTTTATCATCCCCCTCTATATACCATTGTCTCTACAAACTCCCTATTGCTGCTCATCAGACGTGCACTTATCAAACTTTTGCTAAGTCTGCTTGGTCATTTTAAATTCCTAGACAATAAATAAAACTTATTTTACAAAATATAAGCTGAGAACTTATTTTAATATCTATATATTTCATTTAAGAAGCCACCGTTTCCTATTCTGAAAAGATTCCTTTTCCCAACTTCAAAAATGTGAAGGTTTACTTTGGACTAATTCAAGACTTACTTTTTAAGCACATTATATTATTCAGTTTGGTAAGACGTGTACACAAAACTTGAAAGTAGTATCGAGGTATGATAAACATTCTGTCGTTGTGCATGCCGCAAATGCAGTCAATTTCATCTCATATGTCAAACACTCAGAAGTTCATATCTGTAACAGAATTGAAACCGAGTGGGATTTCCCTGGACTAAATGAATAAGAGCAACACAAAGCGATGAATAATTGAATTTATAAAATGCGTTACTAATTATATATATATATATATATATATATATATATATATATATATATATATATATATATATATATATATATATATATATATATATATATATATATATATGTATATAACAAATGGCAAGACTCTCACACTACTATCATTTGGCTAATACAATTTGTTCTACATACACTCATGAAATGAGAAGGAAAAAAAAAACGAAAAGTAAGAAAAATGAAAAACGAGAGATCCACTTAATCTCGTAAAGTATTTAACTGAGATTCACAAAATCTCTTGAAGGAAAATGAGCAATACTCAGTGTTATTTCTGACACTTCGACCACTTCCTGCGTTCAATGCAAATAAATGAACACAGATATACGTCCCTCAACTGGAATCCACTTCCTAGACTGACTACAGTTTATACGATATATGAACTCAAATCTGTGGTCGACTCTCATTAGACGCCGAATCTCCTGCTAGGCTTCGACAGTTTCAGTGAGGCTTCGTTAGCCCACTAATGTCCAATGATATCCGATAACGTTCACTAAGCTACCCAATGGGCTACAACAATTGGATCCAACAGACTCCAATGGCTCCCATAATTTACAATAGACTACCACAATCACAATAGACTCCCGTGATCAATAATAATATCGAACTGTCTACAATAGTATCCAACCGGCTTCAATAGTATCGAACAAGCTACTATAGTACCCAACGGCTACTATAGCATCCGACGGGGTCACTTGTATCCAAAAAGAAAGGAATCACTCGTGTCCAAAAGAAAAGAAAAGCTACAATAAAACAAAACTATTTGTTATTAAAATCTTAATAAGAACAAACGCTAAAAACGAAATATCATCCGACAGGACACAAAACCGAGAAATAGTTTCACAAATCAAATAAGACAAAATTTCGACACTTATCCCTATGGCCTGAGACGATGGTAGAAAGTTCGCCTACCACTGATGAAATCCAAACGACTTGTGTCTTAGTTTACAATGTATCAATCTTAAGACCATAGGAGTGATTAATAGTCAAAGTCAAATGTCCACGTAATCCATGCTTTTCAATGGCTCTCCGTCTGCATGTAATTTCAAATCACTTTACCCGGTGGCCAGTGATTCACAACAGGTAACATTGTACGCCTGTACAGCGAAAAAGGTGAAAAATAGATTAAAGGCAAAACCCAGTTATTTTTAGCCTTATTCTGTGACACTGATGAGCGCCACCATAGGAAAAATAATTTCCATTTATCTGATAAATGAATAGTACGTATCATGTACAAGTTTGGGAGTTTATACTGGCCAATAGTACCAAAGAGTGAGTATTGATATGGATCATCGATTTTAGGTCACTAAAAATATTTTCCATCATTCGCAACAAGTTGACATAAAGAAATTTAACCATAATAAATTTAGCTGTTTAAATCCTGTAGAATCAGTCATGTAAATTTTTTTACAAACACAATGGTTTTTCTGTTTTATTGTTTGTCTTGTCTATGTTCTGTATTTGCCTTTGAAAAAGACTCATTGAGAGACAAAAGCGCTAAGGCTAGTTAGATACTAGTTCTTAGTCAGTGAATTGCGTTTATCTTAATCAATCCCTGACAAACGTGATCCCTTGCTGTATCCTATGCACTTGAAGGGACTGTTGTTCGCCATACAATTTGTATTCTTTATATTATCAACCTCGTATGGCACGATCTACCTTTGGTGTGATCTACCGTCCTTTCACTTCTGTATTTTATGTCGTATTAGTGTATACGTCCCAATTTATTGCTTCTTTTATTAGATAATTGCCGAATCTAGTAGGATGGAGACGGTGTCTCAACAATACAGAAAACACAAATCTTTACGCAATTAAAATCAAAGCCTTTCTCCGTTTAAAGGATCATCGCAGTCTCTTGCATAATTTTGTTGACACAACCACATCCACTAAAGGTCCTCAAATTCATGTGAAGTCTCAAATTATGAGCAAGAGTTCAAAACTTTTCAACAAAAGATTGAATAAAAGGCGACGCGCTCATCAAACTCACATCCCTGCTTATGGATAACTTAAATCATCAATATCGTGTCAAATCAGCAACCATCGAAGAACTAAAGACCAGTTAAATTCAATTTCCAATGAGGAACAGTTGCAAACATTTTACTCTTAATTATATAAGGATCAACAAAGACTCTCTGAAAAACTAAACAAAGTCAAAGAAAGAAATCTTCGAAGTCATGATCTGCAAAAAAATCACTGTTGTGAAGAAACTTCAGTTCACGAAATTTCCTCTAAAACCAAACGTCAGAAGAAAAATCGCCGTAACAGAAGAATCGTAAGAATTATATAGCACACATTGATTCAACTCTTCTAATACAGTGGTCAGTATGTCAAAGTTAGAACTTACTGAAGCAGAAATAAACGTTTATCGACGGGTTTTTGCTTCCATTCCCACCCATAGATATATGAAACGTAAGCTGAAAAAGGACACACACCAGTTTAGCCGCCGACTTAGACTAAAGGCCTATTTTGTCTTGCAGCCAATAAATTTATCTGAGGAAAATCTAAGCTACGACCAACCAATATTCTGAAAGAAAATATAACCTTACCAAGCCAAAAGGTTCAATTTTTAATCTAGAAGCCATTATCAACTCAGTTAAAGAAGGCACTTACCAACACATCAACCATACTAACATATACTCTAACTTGACAAAACAAGAAAAAAAATGCCCTACAATCACTGATAAGCTGAATAGATTTTATAACTAAGCTTGCAGGTAATGTTTTCGCTGTGGTCTCTATGAATATCGAAGACTACATTAGTGAAGCAAATAGGTACAAAGTGACGCTAGGTTCTACGAAAACTAGACCACGATTCAACATTGGAATATGCAAAAACCGTCAGAAATATTGTTGACGAGGGGTACTAAATCGGGCATATAGACCGGCAAACAAAAAAACTAATTAAACCAAGAAAACCAAGGGCAGATAGATTTTATCTTCTGTCTAAAATCCACAAACAAGGAAACCAGGGAAGACCTATAATCTCCGGTAACGGAGTTTCCACAGAAAAGATATCAGAACATTTGGATCATTTCATGAGACCACATGTCCACAAATTACCATCAAATCTTCGGGACACGACAGATTACCTCATGTAAAGCAAAACAAACGAACCATTACTATTCAGACACATTGCTTGCTTCCTTAGACGTCACATCTTTATACACTATATATACTACGCAACGAAGGAATACATGTGTACAGAGAAGCTTGTGAAACAAGCACTATAGACAATCCACCCAATCCACCCACTCACTTGCTAATCTAACTCCTGGAGCTTGTCCTTAAAACTTAATAGCTTTGAATTTAATGAAGGAAACTTCCTCCAAATCAATGAAACCGTAATGGGTACTAAAATAGCCCCTTTGTATGCATTCTTCAATAATATTCACGGCAGAAATCTCCAAAGTAAATCACGTTTTCCTGGACACAGCAACCAGATTGGTAGAAAAGAAACTCCATATAGACATCTGCTCGAAGCTAACCGACAAACGTCAATATCTCCTCCCAATCAATTGTCACCCAAGACACTGCATTAGGGACATTCCATTTAACCATGCACTGAGGGTACGCAGAATTTGCTCCGACATTCCTAAATAGGTCTGAAAAGCTGTCTAAACATTTAATTTACGGAGGTTACGACGATGACCTAGTTGCGGTTGCAACCCAAAGGACGAAACAAACAAACCGCAATGACCTGTTAAAATATTGAGAGAAGGAAAAGGCTGATTAGAATAGGACATTTATCTTGATCAAAACCACAAAGTAGGTACACTCATCGGGAAACACTGGCCCATCGTGGTATCGTCGGACGCACTAAAGTTAATTCTTCTAACAAACCTGTAGTAACCTACCACAGACCAAAAAAAATCTCAAGGACATCCTGGTCAGGGCGAAGCTAATGCCAACGATTATTAACAGCATACTGGCCAGTCTGGCCCTTGTGGCGATTAAAGGTCCAAAACCTGTCAACATTTGATAGAGACCAGGCCATTTTGTAGCACAGTTACTAGAGAAAAGCTACACATATATTGTACAGACAAAACGTGCAAAACAGATAATGTAATATATCTCATGACATGTAACAACTGTAGCCTTAAGTATGTCGGAGAAATATACAAAAGGATCAACCTTCATAGGTCTGATATGGATGACAAAGAAACTTCAACCTTCATAGGTCTGATATGGATGACAAAGAAACTGTACAGAAGCCTCGTTGTAGAACACTTCTCTTCCCGTGGCCACAGTTTCAGTGATACCAGTTATTGCAATTGCTCACAACCCCAACTGTTGTTCCGAAACCTGGAAAGAAAAAGAACCTTACTTGATACGTCGCCTTAGAACACTGAAACCAAGCGGTTTTTTTTAAACCAAGAATACTAAACAAAGATAGCCATTTACAAATAAAATTTTCTTTTCGCAGCCGACACATTTTCTTTTAAATAATTCTCTAAAGTTACTTATTAATCACTCATTAACCTATAATTACTACTATAACAACGAAATATCCGGGATAAAATCTGCGCATACATATATTTTGCATAAAATAACAGATGTCGCTATGGCTTATCGAGTTCTAGGTCAAAATAAAATATCTTCCAGCATCCGCAACAAGTTATAGTCATCTAAAGTTTTGCAGACACGTTTTCTCTGTTTTATTATTATTTTTTTTTTGTCTTGTTTATGTTCTGTATTTGCCTTTGAAAAAGGCTCATTAAGAATCGAATGCTCTCAGGCTAGTTACATATTTACATATAAACTCTTCTGATAATGATTTCATTTATGTGGTATTAGATAGAACTACCAATGATAGTGTCAAGAAACTGTCTTTGCAAAATACCGGTTTAGATGCAGAAAGCACGAAATATATTAAATAGCTATATAAATTAATGCTGAATGCTAAGCTTAGATAATAATTTCCCAGTATCACTGTACAAGTTTACACACGTTGATCAGTATGACTATAGAACGTCCTATTTGACGCAGTTAAACATCTTTAATATCTTTAATCTATTAGTAGTGTTATCTATATGTCATTCTTTAGGAGTGTTTATGTTGTCGATAACATGTCGTCCTCCACAAGAATGTGTCGTGCAGTAAGGATAATTCTGGATGTAGGAATTTTCATGGCAGGTGAGTAACATGTAGATGTTTGTGTGTGTGTGTGTATATATATATATATATATATATATATATATATATATATATATATATATATATATATATTTTGAAAATATTAAAATGTATTTAGGCGCCAAGTTGGTGTAAATAGTTTAGACTGGTGGGTATATGCACAAAACATAAACCGAAGAAAGAGGTGTGGGTGATATTAGGCTAGAGGTGGAAGTTAATGAGGTGACGAACTGGACAATTAGAGAGGTCGACGGTGATACTAGGCTCGTGTTGGGTCTTTATATTTGTGGAGATTATTACTGAAATGACTCAGAAATGCTTAGATAAGTGGTGCATATTCAAAACCTGCAGTGTAGATAAAATCACGAGATGAAAAGGTGTTAATGTTCCAGTTATTATTTCTTATTCTTGTGTCAGCATTCTGATGTATGCTGTTATATTTATGGTTATTGTTGGGGGAGGGACAGTAGTTTTAACTGAATGTCCGAAATCTATTTGTGCCTGATGGGACGAATGAAATCCAGATTATTCATCTATAACAGAATAGGGTGTCACTCCGTGTTGAATATGACAGCGACGAGACGTGTTGAATTTGGAAGTGATCGGAACCTACTTGTTGTATCCAAGCTCAAACCCAGGCTAAGGAAGGGCCAACTAATAAACATCAGGATGAAACACTGACGCCTCAAAGTTTGATAATCCGGAAACACAAAGAACTAATCTGTTCTATACGAAGTAAGTATAGCCTTAATAATGAGAAAATAGAAACGGAACGTCTGGATTTTAACAACAGAGACAGCAAAAGAAGTTCCCGGGTACATAAAATGTAACAGAGAAATGAGGAGCAGCAAAAAAAAAAAAAAAAAAAAAAAAAAAAAAAATAAAAAAACTAAAAAAAAGAAAAAAAACTTAGAAAGTGACAGAATACAGGGTAAAAATCAAGGTACAACTAAATTGATGGCATGATTAACCTGGCAATCTCTATCAACATACCGGTAATAAATTTACATCACAGGAGTACCAATATTCTAATTTAACTCAATTATCTTTGTAAGTACCATAATACCTATTAGGAAACAATTCTGAAGAATGAGCAATTGGGACAGAACTTTTCACCAGAAGGAAACCTTTTCTTCATTGTAGTTCTATCATAGTTTAATTTTACTTTTGATTTGATTTGAATTGCTGGATGCCTAATAGAATTGGCAGAATGACACGTGATTGATATTGGACCCTTTAACATGAATGATTCGTACTTCTCTAAAAAAAAATCACAATGCGATTTGTTTGACCATACAAATGTGTCGCTTTCAGTGTATAACCGTGACCTGGACGTCTTAGAAGTAACAGCATTTGGAAAAGCCATATCTTTATCCTAATGCTTATTTATCAATTTGTAGCAATGTCATGTCATTTCCTCTTGTAATAGGAAGAGATATGACTTTTAATGTCTTCTTAATAAACATGATTTGTAAATATTGTACCAGTCTGAAATTTGGAATAGCTCGTATTAGACTGTAATATTGTTTGTTTTACCTGAAGACTACTGCGTGGAAGAATTACTGGCAAAAGAATCTTTATGAGTAGCATTTACAAAGTTTCTACCTTGTGTTCATCAAGGTAAGTAATAACAACACTGTAGACAGAACTCTTGAAGTCTTCATCCAATATAAATTGTTTAAGGTTTTTGTAATCTTTATTAATCTTTTCAGAGTAGCACCAGCTATCAAATCGTAGTGGGGTTTTTTTCCAGTGGAAGTTCTATCTGGGTTTGGTCAATTGAGTTTCTCCAATACCTAAGTCCTTTTTGATAAACTTTGGTCGCCAACTCGTACCATTTCAGGATATATTCCTTAGCCAAATCATAATTCCAAGATTCTTCGTCCACCATTATTACTGGCCGCCATGTATAGCCTATCTTGTGCTGAAAAATGGCGTTAAACCGTATCACAACAACATAATTAAACATAATTAGCACTCAGTTGTAGTGACAGTGAAATGTAAATATCACGATCTATGCCGATAAGTACTGTTGTGTATAATATAATTATTTGTTTGTTAGTTTTATTTTTTTTAAAATTTCATTGCATGTTATTGTAATGATAATTTTGTCTACTGCATTTGACATGTTTTTTTATAAATTCAGTTAAGTTCTGTTTGACCTGACTTTTTTATTTTACTGATAGTAGTAGAAACACTATCTAGTTGTTGACCTTGATTCAGAACCAGTAAGGGTTTAAGTAAACATTTGTAAAAAAAACTTATATTCATTCCCAGAGTAAGAACTATTGATTTCAGTGAAGGCCATAATGGGTAGTACGTAATATTAGGCATGTAAAAAGCTTCGATGCTGTTCTGGAAGGGTGACCACGTGACCCTCATACTGGAATCTGTTTTGCGTTTTAAATTAGTGTATAACTGTTTTGTGATGTGTCGAATTATGAAAACTCTTAGACGTATTGATTAAATGAATTGTACCAAAGTTAACGTAATTAAAATAGAAAGGGCTAGAGACAGTTATATGACTATTTGCATTTCATCTCTGAACGTTAAAGGATTTCGTTCCACGCGACGTAATTTGACCGAATTTCTGCTATGCTACAAGGGTTTGGCATAACACTATTCCCACAATCAACCGGTTAAGAGGGGAAGCTCGTCAAGAATGGATTGTTCAATCAAATATTATACGGAGAAGAATTTAGGAAACAGTCGATTCTGATTGGTTAATAGGAACCTAAGGGCGTAACTCTGTAAGGAATTAAGGGTTTTGCTTTGGAAAATTTCTTCAGTCTTCAATCGTACATGGGAAAAGTCGGAATGTCGACTCCGGGAACGTAGAAAGCGCGTTTTCGTTATTGAGTAAGGGGCCAGATAGTCGTCTCAGATAGAAGACAGATTATACGTTGGAGGTTCGTGGAGAACGAATAAGAGACGGCAAAGGAAACAGCTTCCTGAACTTTTCTGAAACTTCCTGAAATTTCCTGAAAATTCCTGTACAAATTCTGAGAACGGGAGCAATTTCTGAGCAAGAAGTATAGGTCTAGAGACGATCGGCAAAATGGTTCAAGTTTCAACTGGCAAAAGTCCATGTCTAGATGACTAGACAAAGGTTGACAGAGCAGGGACGAACGGAATATTCGATGTCCGGATAAGATAGGTGATAAAAGTACCAGTAAAGATAATTTGTATTTTTTTTATTTGTGTACATGTTTTCTCTTGTAACCAAAAAATTGATTTCTTCCATTTGAAATTCTGTTGTTGAATTGATTAAATTTTATATTCATTGAAAGAAGGCTCTTTGTGTTTATTTCTTCTATACACGTGTTAAAAGATCTGCATTCTTCTTTCTATCCATCCACACTGGGTAAATTACACCGTGGGAGGCCATTTCCTAGCAACGAACCGTAGTGGAAGAGGTTGCTTTGTTTTGAAATCCGCCAATTTACCACACTGTTGTTTTGATAGAAGATAATTTTGTCTGGCTTCAGACATAATGTTGTGACCAGTTTGAGTAGAAATATTTTGTGGTACATGTGATTTTTTTCCCCTGGAAATATGTAAGTGCTCTTACATAATTTTTGGACCAAGACATTAATTGAAAATCATTCTTAATTCCAAACTGGAATATTAATTTCTGTGATTCATCAAAGAATTGTTGACTCATCAGTACTACGCTGAACACAACAGACGTCATTGCATCCCATTTTGAATTTCATCGAGACTCTAAACTCAGATTCATAAAGGATTTTTTAATAATAGGACTTCTTTTTTTTAATTCTTGGGATAATTTTGTATCTGATTCATAAAGCCGTATGTTCCTTTTCTCATTTTTACCTTGGTTTTCTAAGGAATTATTTTTTTTGTTAAATTTTTACGAAGCTTATTGTCATTACTCTTTCCTTCGTACATTTTGTTAGAGCCTAGAGTCGTAACGGTACACTTTGTACTAGTAATGTCCAATAAGCTCTTGGTCATTTCAATATTTCAGCAGTTTTCCCAATATGAAGATCTCTCTCTCTCTCTCTCTCACACACACACACACACACACACAAGGGAGGACTAACCTAATATTTAGTAACACCAAGCTTTGACTTTATGTTATTGTAGTTATTTGTTTTTAACGTTCTTCATCCAGTTCTTTTAATCTAAATTGAAATTGTCTTTCGTCCTTTTCTTTTTTGCTCATTAATTCTTTCTTTTTTTTCATTTTGCATCTTATTTTAATAGTCTATCTTCAGTATCTGCTTTCCTCTTGTATCAGTCTGTCTGCCTGTCTCTGTCTGTCTGTCTGTCTCTCTCTCTGCAACTGCATTTGTGTATGTCTTCCTTGAAGCTCAAGAATTACTTAAACAAGATTTCATTCTTGTATTTTGATTTCAATTTTATCACTTTGAAGTTCAAGCAAGAAGGAAACTCACGTATCCAATCCAAAGCAATTTTCTCCAAAACATTATTTTCCACCAAATATTAGGCCAGTTTTTTTTAAAAAATTTCTATTTCGTTAAAGAAGAAATTGTTTCAGAAAGATCATATTTTCTTGGGTAGGATTTAAAATGAAACGTTCTCCACTTTGGATAATATTCTATAAGCTTGTTTTTACTGAAGATTTGTAAAATATCATACGGAACATAGAAAATTCCAATTGAACGTGAATTTAAATTTATAATACAAACTTTTCTGTAATATTTTATATCCAGGGCGAGACCCAAATTTTCTTTTACGACTGTATGGGAGTAAAATAAGTAATAGAAAAGAGTGAGAAGCAATAAGTTTTGTCAAATTCAACAAGGATCGTAAGGTATTGTGAATTAAATCCCATATAATGCTATAATTACAGAGACAAGTCATAATATCAAAGTTCGGAATAAACATTGGGTAAAGCACATTTCGGGCCTTCGCTAAAAATAAATGTGGAAATCGACCTACTGTACAAACATTGACAGTGAGGCAATTCATAAAATGTATTAATACGACATTCCCAACTTCAGTAGTTTCGTCCGCTTCTGATGCGGGAGGTTGTGGGTTCGATACCCGGTTGAGTCATAACAAAGACTTAACAAAAATGGTACTAACAGATGCCTCGCTTAGACGCTCAACATTAGGAGGTTGGTGTCAGGATAATGTGAGGGGGTGGGACATCGTTCTAGATCTCTAGATTCATATTTTATTTTCATATTTTTTAATTAGGTTTATTGATATATTATTTGTTAATTAGTTCGTATTTTGTTAATTTTATTATTGTTGAAACGGTTAAATCTTCAAAAACCTTCATGAATGGTTTTTAACCGATATTGACCAATGTTCGATTAAAATAATGTAGGGGTAAAAGTCAAACATCAGAGTGCGAAATGTATATTACTGATCCGGTGGCTGCAGGTACTGCAAACTTTGAATATTTTACTCGTTCTATTTATTTGGGTCTTTCTTCTTTGTAGGTGACAAAATGGTTTATGCTACAAAAGTATGCATTTTTTAATAATTGAAATGAAATAGCTAAACTGACAATACATTTTAGTGTCTGCAACTAATGCCCTTTGTTAAAGATTTCTCTTTTAAATGACAATAGAATAAGCTGCGATATTTTTTTCTTCTTCATTTCTACTAATTTTTTAACGATTGTACCTGACACTTACATACACTTATATCATGTGCCTGATTGTATGTAATTGCGGACTGAAAAACAAGGATTCATTCCGAAGTCTTTGGTGTCAGTTTGTTTTATTCTGAATTTCACGAAAGAAGGAGAGCGAGAGCTGGGTGATCAGTTTAACATGAGCATTTTTAGAGAGAGAGAGAGAGAGAGAGAGAGAGAGAGAGAGAGAGAGAGAGAGAGAGAGAGAGAGAGAGAGAGAGATTCAGTTTGACATGAGCATTTTTAAAGATTAACGGACCTGCTAAAAAATACCTTTATCAGGCTAGAATCCTGGTCCTCGAATAATTTATCTCGTCAAAATAATGTAAAAGGATTTTTTGTTAAATCTGGGACTCCAAGTTTCATACCAGATGATAATATCACATTTTGTTGAGCTTTCTGCTAAAGAAAGCTGAAATCGTTTTCTGATTAAGCCTGCTGTGACCTCTTCTCAGTAATAATACCAGCAACGCCCCCCCCCCCCAAGCAGCCTCAAAACAAACTGCAACTCTAGCGACATGGTTTTGGTTCATTCTTGGAATAGATTATACGTTTCTAACCTCTTAGATTATATTGATATAAGTATATTTAAATTTGTTTTATGTATAATGTAGGAGCCAGTGATAGGAGTTTAACTTTTTTGTTTGATACAAAGGTGTACATATATCATTCTAATTTAATGTTTATATCTTGCATATATCAATAGAAATTCTGTGGATTTGTACTTTAGTGACGACTTATATTTGCCTCACGCGTGGATTCTCATGCACTTCGGTTCGTTACTATTATAGTAAAACTATATCGGTAAACTTGAAAGACAGTGCAAATACAACAAAAGACAGTATAATTTTGGAAAGAAAGAAATACAATTTCGTATTGTCTTACAATATTGTATTGTTTCGGTACTTATTTCTGTTTTTACGAATATGTAATTTAATTACATGTATGTTAATTTTAATTTTTTTATATTTATGTATCATAACATTTTATTGTAATGGTTATTTTAACAGGATATGATATTTTTGATATAGATATTATAATAGAAAACGCAGCATGACTCTCATAAGCAGTATTTAATCTTGCCGTGGTTTGTCGATTGAGAAAACACTACTCGAAAACGATTGGTTATTTCCAAGGTTTTTTTCCTGGCCCAGGTAAAATTGCATTCTTTACTGAGATATTTGCGTTCCATGGTGCGCGCTTAAAATGACGTCCTAGTTCAGTTAAAAAAAATATTCAGATCCTCGTGAAATATCTTCAAGAAGGATACATTTCTTTTAGGTGCCGTAAAGAGTTTTAATTTTTCACCTTTGGAGCTCGAGATGTTTTATCATAGATGACAGCTTGTTCAGAAGCTCATCTATTTTTTTAGAATATAATAATTTCTTCCCTGGAGAACGATACAGTTGACAAAGATATTTTATGTAAATTTATTCAAAATTGAAACATTAAAACAACTTGGAATTCTTGATATTCGTATAAACACTTCACATTGGCGCCATCATCCTCCATCTTGGTACATCATCAAGATTCGAACCTGGATTCTGTTAAAACTATTTAGTGATAAGACTCGCCTTTTTAGTAATAGGATAAATGTTTCGATTGTCTTCACAAACAGTAAGCTCTATTTTCTTTTTTCACCTTTTCACCGTGTTTTCTAGGGAAATACATTATTTTTGTTTAAACTTACTAAGCTTGTTGGTTTCACTCTTTTTTATTTCTTCATATTTTTGAACGACTCTGTACGTAACATTGTTTGATGGCTTATTGTCGACCGCCGCCTTAATTTTACTGTCTTGTCTCATTTTAGTTTCAATCCTGGCCGGATTGATGAGTTTCAACAAACTAAGGATAAAGCCCACGGTCCGGGGATTCTTCTGCGATGACCAGAGTCTAATGTATCCATACAGACCAGACACTGTGTCCATAGGTTTGGTGTGTATTTTGTGTGTAGTGACACCAGCAATCTTGGTTAGTATGTTACTTTACAATCAGCTAAGGCTAAGTTTGAGTTTTTTTTTTGTAAATGGAGGGGGTTAATAATGTTATCTGTGACCATTGGTCATCTTTCATTTAAAATTCGTAATAAATTTTTTCTCAGTTCCGTAAGGTTTACATGACTGCGTGGATTAGGATCATATTTGGTATGATGCTTTCCATTGAAAACACGGGTAATAATCGATTTCATTATTTCGGAAGAAAACTTAACCGAGTTATGACCCTTGTGTATTTCAAACATCGCTGAATATGTTTTGTGTTGTCGGTGGTATCTGTGTCATTTATAGTTTACCTAATCTGATTATGTCCACTTTTAAATGAAGCTTAGCCAGGTTTGCATAACATGAGGGATTAGGAGCCTAAGCGTCACAGTTGATTGGACGTAGACCTCATCTGCTAATTTATAGGCATTATCACACTAACTGGACCAATCAGATGAAATCGTCAATATCTTTTCTCTTATTAATTCCTGTATATTTACTAAATTTCCATGAATTTTGACTATTAATTAATCTTGGAAATAGTTGTAGATATATTTGCCTACATTTTACAGATATTAAATTTTATTTAAAAAATAGTAATACAAGATGTACTATGGTATATTGAAAAGAATGTGAATCATCTGACACTTCTCTATGAATGCAGTAGCACTCATTTTATGGTACTACCCCATGAATGTAATAGTACTCATGGCACTACTCCATGAATGTAATATTACTCATGGCACTACCGCATGAATGTAATAGTACTCATGGCACTACTCCATGAATGTAATAGTACTCATGGCACTACCCCATGAATGTAATAGTACTCATGGCACTACCCCATGAATGTAATAGTACTCATGGCACTACTCCATGAATGTAATAGTACTCATGGCACTACCCCATGAATGTAATAGTACTCATGGCACTACATGAATATAATAGTACTCATGGCACTACCCCATGAATGTAATAGTACTCATGGCACTACCTCATGAATGTAATAGTACTTATGGCACTACCCCATGAATGTAATAGTATTCAACTCTTCTCGAATGTAATAGTACTCTTTTATGGCACTATCCCATGAATGCAATAGTAATCAGCGTATGACATAAGCCCTCCCACTCCCACCCCACAACAGTGTCAATTAAAATAAAAGTATATATGATACATACTTCTCAATTTCCATGCCCCAAAAATTGTGAAATCTTGATGAAATTTGTTCTCACCAAGGTTGATATTTCGTGACATGTTGACAGCAATGTCGATACAGTACAATTGTGTATTTACAAGATACTTGCCTGAACAAACAGAATGTGAAGAAGACATTAATATTAAAACGTACCATCTGCATTACTATGAATGTATTGTTCAGTTCTGGAATTCAGGGAGCATATATATGGTTGCTTAATCAAGAATTCTCTTCTATATATTTTTAAGGGATTTATGTTTTATAGGGTTATAGTGTTAATATGAATATGAACTTGTTTAATTTAACCATTGAGGCCAGAACTGCATCAAATTTAATATTAGTAATGTTCTTATATATAACAGTTTTTCTAAATCTTCTCTATTTAAAGTTCTACTAACCAGAAACTTCAAGTTCGCTAGTTTGATCCTCAAAGCTTCCTTAATACGTTTCACAGTGGTATTGTTGCAGACTGTTTGGTAAATACCGCCTTCCTTTGAATTCACTTTCCTATTCAAAGGATTACTTCATGCATGCTTCTAGCAAACACGGTCCAAGAGAACGTCAATAAAAACTAAAATATTTGTGATGATTTAATTATACACGCAACTGAACTATTTATGAACATTTTTTTGTGTATTTACTTGACAGCTATCATCTGATCACCTTTCAATTATCGATACACATCAGCATACACATCAACATGTTGGAAATATCGATACACATCAACATATGGGAAAAGCCAACTTTTGTGATGTGATAGAGAACACTTAGTTGTGGGTACTACACTTTTGATACACTTTGGATGAAATCTTCCTGATGATCAATCATTCGAAACAAGTGCCTTATTTTTTATAAACGTCTTTCAAAAAATCTCTCGAGTTATATTATTAACAACAGCTGATTGTTTAGAACATGCAAACTAACAAACTGCACCATGCTAGGTTATGATTTTAAAATTGTATGATCCTGGATATGCACAGTGTGTGTCTGTGTATGTGTGTGTGTGTGATTTAGATTTTTAATGCAGCTTTAATCAGTTTTCAGTCATATCACTACAATGTATGCAGTATGGCAGTTTATAGTGATTTTTAGCACTGGTGCATCATGCAACAAACATGATGTCCCATCCAGTCACATTATACTGATACCAGACCGACCAGTCCTAGCACTAACCACTTAAAGCTGATCTCCAAGCAAGACAGCTGCTAGTACCATTTTGGTATGACTTGGCTTAGCTTCGAATCGCGATTTCCCACATCGGAGGCGGACGCTAAAACCACATAGACCACCAAATACGTATAGATATTGACATTAAAATACAACTTATCAGTTAAAATGTAGATATTTATTTCTTTTTTTCAGATTTGTATATATTCACAAATCATGTATGCACAAGAAAATCTGAGAGTTATTTTGAAATTGACTACAAAATGAAAATGACTTATGGTAGAAGAAAGAAACTGTTATCAGTTGTCATGCAGTGCTTTGAAAATGACCACTTGAAGATGTTACACAGATGATTGGCCAAGGAGAGCTAATAGCCAGTAAAAGTAATGTTATAAGATCAGAACAAGTAATGCTACTTAATGTGTCTTTATATAATATGTTATATGTGGTTGACTTCATATTTGCCTTGTTCTAGGCCAGTGGTCAGCTGCACAGGCCCTGGACAATGTCCAGGTTCCATAAAAGTGATGAGAGCCAGCTGAACTGATCTAGGATAGATAACAATGCTATAGACGCCCCCCACACTTGACATTTGTGCAAACTGTGCCATGTCAAAGCAGTTATTCTGTCTTTCAGTGACAATATGATTGGGAACGTCGCCTGTCCCTGCTCTACAGCCACCGCAGAGCGCACGAAGTTCTTATAAACGGGCATTTAATTTTATGTTACTGTTTAGGAACAAATACATATCCAGCTGTACAAATTTTTACATCGAAAAATATCACACGGCAGCTTTTAATTAGATTTTCAATCAGTTTAACTGTCTCAGTTAACTGTATTAACTTAACCTTTGGTTATCATGAGATAAATAACGTAATACATCTTATGCTAATAATGAAATTCTAAAAGTGCTCAAATTTTTGAGATCTTTTCATCAAATTTATACATTTCTGACTTTATTCAAACAGTCTACAGTACAGAGATTTTCTCTTTTCTGGTCTGCCACTACATCATCATTTGTTCTTGTCTGCTACCACCTGGCTTGAAAGCGTTCTGATCATAAGCGCACATCGCTGATTATCAGATTATTTACTAATATTATAGCACATATATTTTTTGGAGGGGGTTGCAGCCTAAAAAAATTAAACCCTTTTTGTATTTCATTTGCATATGTTTAATTGTTTATTCGATTTGAAGTCTGGTAAACCACAAACTTAGCGCTCAATATTGGCTCTTGGCAAAACTCGTTTCCCGAATGCGCACTCTGTGACATTAAATAGAGACAGCATGACTGTCGGACACGAATGGTATCGAAATCAATTCCTTTATTCATCTGTATCTGTAACTTATTTATATATGGACTTATAAAGCACATGATACCGGTTGTGTACAAGACCTTATTCAAGGAATAAGCCACTTTGTACAAGGCTTTATACAAGGCCTAATCCACTGTGTACAAGGATTTAATATAAGGCCTGATCCACTGTACAAGGCCTTATGCATGCCCTAATTTCACAGTGTACAAGACTTTATACAAGGCCTAATCCACTGTACACAAGGCCTTATCAATACATAAGGCCTTATCAACTGTGTACAAGGCTTTATACAAGGCTTAATTCACCGTGTACCAAGCTTTATACAAGACCTAATGCTAAATCCACTCTGTACAAGGCTTTATAAAGGCCTAATAAACTGTATGCAATTCTTGTTTAAGACAACACATAAACCCAGTACAAGACTCTTTCAGTGGCGTCACTAGGGTTGGTGGCACCCAGTGTGGTAATTCAAATATTTTATGGACAGAAATGTGCGGTAACTCATGGTTTCACCACCATGGACCTCCTTCCTGCATTAAAACTTAAAAATTTGTAGACAGTCACTTTGGTGTCAATCCATCTGATGGTGTCACTCAGTGTGTTCTGCACCCTCATAGTGAACTCATTGTACCGTGTTGTAGAATGGGCTTTTTTCAGGGAATTCTATTTAACTCATTGATAATATTATCATACACCTTTTGGCTAATCTTTACGAAACACATACATGAAATTAATCCAATATTGGTATAGTCGGGCTGAGTGGGATAACGGTGGGTTAATATTTATACAGTATCATCAAAGAGATTGTCCCCATCTATAACTTTCGTATAGTATGTTAGTTTTACAACATGCATAGTGTTTGATCTGCAAAGAAATATAATTTCCCATATTTTCTTTGCTATTAATCGTGATTATCAAAGAAACTTTGTATATCTTAGGTATTGTTCAACGAACTTTATTAAAAACCTTTATTTGTTATATGATCGATACTTGTAATTTGGGTTGGAGAGTATAATATTTGGCCTTACTTCATATGTGCTCCTATCAAAAGACGGCAAGTTCCGCTTGGCCATCTCTGCGTTATGTGCATAGATGGTAAAGATTAAGAATTATAGCGAATAATTTTTCTGTATTTTATTTATTTTATTATTCCTCTGTTGCACTTTCCGAAGCTTGTATTGTCTATCTTATCAAGATGCATTTACTCATTTTAGCAACTTCTAAAATTAATGTTCTTTGGACTTGTTGAAGTTCATTTTTCAAGTACATAAGAGCAGCCATTTTGATCAACTGTATGTTTTAGATAGTGCACAATTTCTGTAATTACAACATGTAAACAAATTTCTATCCCATTACATGATAAGTTCAATCGAGGTATGCCAAGGTTTTAGTGACAAAGAACCTTAAAGGTACGGGTAGTACTCAGTTTCGACTGGTTGAAAACATATCGATTGCTCTGAAAAAAATTGCACTCGAATATTAAAATGTGTAAACCCTGTTCTTCCAGACGTTTTTGAATAAAGCATGGAGATCAATATTATAATGACAAAATTAATTACTCTTTACACAAAAAACAATGATATTTGAATAATTGTATTTAGATAAGTGAGATTTATGAATAAATACAACCCTTCCTTCAGAGTCCATTTCGCATTTTGCGGCTATTTATGGCTGTTCCATTAGATGGATCAACACACTCACACACACACACATAACTATAACTATATATATATATATATATATATATATATATATATATATATATATATATATATATATATATATATATATATATATATATATATATATATATGTGTGTGTGTGTGTGTGTGTTACTTCGGCTCCATTGCTAGTTTGAAGGTTTGGTTGCTCATGTCTAGCTACTGGAACACCCAAAGATTTCGGTATGCCATGAACGGCCCTATCGATTCTAATCATACCTAGTAAATAGGTGGGATCATACTATAAACGTTCCATCACTATCTGTATAGGTCTGTGGATGAATTTATTGGACAAACACAACAGTAGCACATCGGTTTCTGTTTTGTAAAGTCAGGTTTGCAGTTACAATTTACATAACGTGGTTGTTAGTAACAATGTGAAACGTGGAGTTTACTTACGTTGAAGACCTTAACGACATGGAACTTGGATGTCACTAATGTGGAACACCAAAATCACTATTAAATACCAAATAAGAAACCCATACAGTTTCATTATTTTGACATAGCACAAGTTACTTGAATTTGTTTAAGGTACATATAACAATCATATTATCATGCTAGTCCGATACAGTTCAAGTAATCAGTTTTGTTGACGAAGTTTTGAAGAAATTATACTTCCTTCTTGATATATTTTTGATCTACTATAGCATCCAAAGAAATATCAACTAAAACAAGCAAAGCTACACCTGCTGAAACATATGTACCAACAGATGTTAAAACATACAAAACTACAGATGCTTAAACATTCGGAGCAACAGCTGCTTAAACATCAGTGTCAGCACCTGCTTAAACTTAAACATCTGTAGCAACATGTTAAAACATCCGTACCAACAGTTGCTAAAACACCCGTATTAATAGCACATTAGTTTTATTTTAATAAATCTTCACTACTGTTTCAAACTGACGAGTGCGTACTTGTGTCTTTACTCTACCACCAGATGGCGATTATAGAAGGTATCCTCCATTACCAGTCCAGACAAAAAGGTGAAGGTTGGAATCATTTGAAATACGCTACTACATGTTACAAGACGATAGGGGTATTTTTATTTGGAATGGGGCTGACTCAGATACTTGGAGAAATTGGAAAACTGGTTGTAGGGAGACTACGACCGCACTTCTTTGATGTCTGTAAACCGGATTATAACAAAATAGACTGCTTTAAGAACAATGTTTCTGTATACGTCAATGTGGGTGACCAATATTGCACTGGAACAGATTTATCTTTATTAACAGATGCAAGGTGAGACATATGAGTGTATATATATATATATATATATATATATATATATATATATATATATATATATATATGGAAAAATTCATGAAATAGTATTTTATATTGCATATCTGCAGATAAACATACAATAAGATACAAGGTTTGTAACTCCAGTAATTGTAGCAGTACATATTATCTTAGATTTCTTTTTTTCATTCGAATTTATGGTCAAGCCTTTCAGTAACAAAGGTGTCAAAGTTTTTACTTCCAATGAGCTATCACACATCCTTCTGAATTTCCTATGGGAGCATTCTAGAGAGAGAGAGTAAAGTCCAAATTTGATGATTTAAAAGCAAGAATTGGTCAAATTTCAGACTATGTTTCCTTTCTATATCGTTCTGGAGACAAATCTTCAGTTTTACAAAAGAATGATTCGGTATATCAATATTTAACATGTACCTGTTCACTATTTATAACAAAAGCATTTAAAACAAAGAAAAGTCCAGCCTGGCTTGTTTGATTGGATTACACTTTTCCAAGTAAATCTATGGAAACCTATTTTATGTTTGGTATAAAACAACTTGATATAACAATAGTATTGGTATATCAAATTGTGATTTGCCCATGGCGTATGAATACGCATAATAATCATGTTTTTTTATAGCTTTATGCTCTATAAACATGTATATGACTCCTTTGGAATATTACGTTTAAAAAAGATGAAATAACAAGAAAATGATTTTCAATATTTATAGAAACTAAGTATCAAAGTAAGCAAATGAATTAATTTATAACAAAAATAAGTAATATAAACGGATGCAAGTACTTTATTGTTTACAAAGTTCAATGAACAAACAACTTCAACTAATGACACATTTTCTCTTGCAGAAAATCTTTCCTGTCTAACCATGCATCCACAGCTTTCTTTGGGTTTACTTTTTTCACAGTATGTATATTCGTGGGATTTTTTTGTGGTTTAGCACACATTAAACGCTTTAGTATGTATATTTTTTTATTTTTTTCTCTCACCATAATCTTCTACAATATGTAAATGTTATCCACTTTTGCCAAAGTTCTATCAAGGAAATAGAAAATTATCAGTTTGATTATTACGGTAAATACGTTCATATATTGCATGTGCTCTTTTCTGTATCATCATTCAATAATGATGTTTTACATAAAATATTCAAAATAGTCACAAAAACTTAACCCAATCCAGCATCGGCCACTGGTTACTGTTGAAAAGTCGTTATAAGCTTGAGCAATTTATTTGTGTAATTGGTAATGAAGTTGGTTCTATCAAAATTATTTTCAGATCTATCTACAAGTTCGTTTTATCTGGACGAGGTTAGAAATATTTCGTTTATTGCTACAGTCAGTATCCATGGTAGTAGCGCTATATGTCGGATTCTCCCGGATAATGGACTACAAACATCACTGGAGCGATGTTTTGGGTGGCGCTGTACTCGGAACCATGGTTGCAATTCTGAAGGTTGTGTAATTTTCCATATTATCATGCTATCAAGCTTTTCGATGGAGATGGGGTGATTATGTTTGTTCTGTCCATCCAAACGTGTGTGTGTGTACGCATGCGTAACTGTCTAATGATATGCAACTCTACCTATAGCATTTAAGATCAAAACTTTATATTACATGTGGACCTAAAAATAGCTTCCTGTGTTTGAAAATAAAAAATTAAATTTATTACTATCTAAATACACCATACAGATAGTAACTTTGAAAAGCACACTATATAATCCAAATGTAATACGACATAATTTGCTAAAATGAGGCAGTAAAACACTAAAGAAGACCTTTTTCCATAGTATCCATTTTTTCTTTTAATCAGGCGATCCTCTTAAAACGATATGAATGTTGGTCAAAGCTTTTGTAATTACATTGAATCCAATAGTTCGTATCTGTTCAAATGCTTTTCTAATAATCACTGAAGAATTGGACAAGGTCATAACAAAATTTCACACAAAATTAAAAACAAATTGTTTGAAAATATTGTTATATAATAAATTAAGAGAATTATAAATTTTATTTATCCATATTTGATTTGAGACTCGCATCTAATACATGATATTCATTATGCTTTTTGCAGGTGCGGTTCATATTAGTTTTACCGTATCACAGGGATAGTTGGGACAGGCAATATGGTATTAGAAGTGCAGATGGCAGCGGAATACACGCAGACAAAGGTAACCTGGAGTCACAGGAAATGAAGGAGTTATTGTGATGCAGTTTCTGGATCATCCTAAGTCTATTGTAAATAGGAAATAATGACCGTTAAGACACCTGTGCTAGTGTTTGTCTCTGAGAAATTAGGTCCAAATGGTATCAATGTGGGAAGAGATCATGCCAGGTTTGAAGGGACACTACAACCTGAATGGGATAAATGTTGGGTGGTGAATGTTTATTTTGTTAAATATTTTCTTTTATTGAGAAAGGCTTAAGCATTTAGTAGTGCTAATATGAGTGTTATGTTATGCATAGCAATTCTGTCAATGACATAATGAATTGTATTCCATAGTGTAAAATAAATAAATGATCTTTCCATACTACATAAGAAGATACTTCTCTTTTAAATAAGTTTTCAAAGCTTGTTAACTTTCGAGCTCTACGTTATGGCATATATGGCTGTGTGTGTGTGTGTGTGTGTGTGTGTGTGTGTGTGTGTGTGTGTGGTATAGCAGATGTACATATTTTTCAACAAAAGTAAATGAGGCTGGCCGAATGGTATATCAAAAACACATCTTATGTATCAAACATACATCTTATTTATACCATACAATACTTATAGGTTACTGCATTTGTATGGGAAAATATGAAAGAGTTTTTCGGATGACTATACTGCACGACCTTGGGAGTGCAGTATATCCTTCCGACAAAACGAGTTCATATTTTCCCATACAAATACAGTAACCTTTTTATTATATGCTCATTTCTTATTTTTCCCAAGGCTTAAGTATATAAAACAAAAATACACTGAAAGAAACAAAGTAACTAAATGTACGCCGTACGCCAAGATAAATATGAAGTTGGTCGCGCTAGACGTAAGTTTCGAAAGAAAATGGCGCTTGCTCTACTTAAAATTGAAATTTGGAGTAATATTGTTGATGAATACGCATTGCAACAACTTTTCCATTTGATCTGGAATGAATACCTTTTGGTATATTTTTCGATTCAACGCAATATTTTGATTACGGTCTGGATATTTTGATTACGGTCTGGATTTATCTACATGAAGTGACTTGCATCGGTTTCCAACAGCGCCTGCCAATTTAATGTTTTTAATTGTGTTGACATCGGCATGCGTGTTTCTTTTCTGTCATTGAATGATTCAGATCACACTGGGGGAAAATTATGAAGCCTTTTCATTGCAATTATCGAACATACGCTGTGAAATTTAATGTTTATTTCATTTTGAGTGCAGTAAGGAGGATGTAGCTACACCTGGAATATACTTGAAATTACAGTACAATTTCAAAATGTGTAATCAATCTTGAGAACCCATGACATGGCTCATCTAATTCAGATTTACAGACCTACGAAAATATATTTTTTTTGAGGAAATTCAGAATGTATAATTGTAAATATATTTTTGGCCATTTTTATTAACAGCTAAAGAAGACAGTTTATGTGTATTACTTGCATTTTATTGTGAGGAACCTGAATAGCGTCAATATATAGTTCAATTTGAAACAATGTATCAAAAAAGTAAACGCGGAATGTGCCAAAGCAGTTTGTATGTGTCAGTCTATGAAACATTATTTGCTGGTATGTCGCCGTCTATGAAATATATGCTTTAGTTCATTCATAAAAAATTGTTTACGTTAGAAAATAGTTCCTTTGCACGTGGGATAAAGTATGAAGGTGTTCAATATCGGTGAATATTGCACGATTCTGACAATGTAAAGTTAACGGAAAAAAAGATGAGCATATAATAAATAATTTTACATGTCTAGGATGGTACGAAAGTAACAGAGAAAAAAGTGAAGCCAACAAGCTTTGTAAATTTAAAAAAATAATTTATTTCCCTAGAAAAACAAGGTAAAATATTAAAAGTATTATGGTTTATGAATCAAATCCAAATACTGTAACAAAAACTAAAAATGCAAGTACTATCACTTAAATGTTCTAAGTGAATAAAAGTTTGAATCCCGATGAAGTGTGAAAGGTGATGACATCCTCTATAATCTGTTTTGTGTTGGTTGTTGTGTCAATAGCTCCTTGTTAAATCTTCAAGAATAATATTCCGGCTTTAGAATTCTAAATAATTTTCAGTAAATATCTTTGTCCAAGAATTTTGATTAGCACTAGATAAAGTCTCAATGGAAATAAATTATTAATTCCAAAAAATATTTTAAAAATTTAAATTAAACTAGCAACAACAAAATAAATACCTTTGAGCCCAAAGGTATGAATTATAACTGACCAACAAATACTATGATACGTCACTTTAACTCCAAATGAAGCGCAAAACCAACCATGTGATCACTTCCTTTGAAGAGATGTAGGAACACTATACGCCAGCTGTCATGTGCAACATGGATGGATTCGATTGTACTGAATGAATCTTACAATAACTATAAGATTCAATGATTAAAAAAATATAAAAGTCTAGGACACCAAGAGATACAAAGTTTCAAACTACTGCGTTATATTATGAAACACACATACAGAGTTCTAAACCTAGTTCATTTATAACTGACTGTATTGAGGGCGATAAGGTTTATTCTTCACATCCCTGCAGAGTGAAGAGCTATTTTTTATTGATTAAATAAATAGAGAAAAAATAAATAGAGAAAAACGAATGAAAATGAGCTTCTCTTAGGTTTTCAATTTGAAAGTTGGTTTAAATAATACTCTACATTCATTGCATGGACTGACTCATGAACCTTGAAAGCAATGCCATTAGATTCTGTTATTACAGTTAGTGGGAAAATTGGGCAGGCTAAAAAACAATCATACAGAAGGTATTTCAAACATTGCACTTACGACCAATTCATTACTTTGCACGTTTTACTATTGCTACTAGCAAATTTCTCTCTCTCTCTCTCTCTCTCTCTCTCTCTCTCTCTCTCTCTCTCTCTCTCTCTCTCTCTCTCTCTCTCTCTCTATTTGACCGTCAATTGTACAGTCATAGATCGCATTTTTGCAATAAATTTAGGACAATGATATTTTATAGCTTAGATTTTATGTTGAATGGCCTACATCGCATGCTTTATGGTGCTTTGTCATTGAATACAAAATTATATACTATAGGGGCAACAGTCTGGACACATTTTAAAATATATAGATTCTGATGGGAGATGAGTGAAGAGAGGCAAGAGTGGAGAAAGAGAAGGGAAAGAATAATAATAAATAAATAATACATAAATATGGAAATTCAGTTATGAAGAATACATAAGGGCAGATATACGTCTTAAATAGTAAAAGTTGTTCCAAAAGTGATTTCTCTACTGTGGTGATTGCAGTTTTATCATCACTGTGGCGATATAATTTTTCTCACTTTGATATATTTCTCTATCTCATTATGAAACAATAAAAAGCTGGATGAACTGAATTAAACTGATGGTCGTGCTGATAAAGCAACACAGAGTTTTATAATAATGGCATGTTTTAGACCTTCGTTAAAAAACTTAAATATAAAACAAAAAAAAACGATCAAACACTTAAACAGATTGCAGCTGTGGGGTGTCCTCTACCTAGTCCAGGAAATTACAGTACGGACCTATCTTCTCAATGAACATTGCTATATTGCATCATTGGATTGTATTGTCTAACAGCAGAAAAGTACCATGATACGATTGTAATGACTCGAGATCTTGTATTTTATAAACAGTTTTATTCAATTTGAGATACAATCTGTTTATTGTCACAACTCCCAATATGACAGTTCGCTGGGGAGGGGATATTTTCTCAACTGTTCTTTGTGGATTATTGGACTCTTTAACTCTGCTGTATGAGTCTTAGATAACATATATTCTTATATCATGATAAAAAGTCTGGTTCAGGTTCTCATTGGATTGCATACGAGATTGATCCACGTGGAATTGTTTATTTCAATTCGTATGGGTTGGCGCCACCAAAAGAATTGATAAGATATAGGAATTTAGTTCGTGATATACCAGTATGGTATTCAACATTACCAACACATACAATAACTGATCCGCCAATATGTGGCCGTGAAGTACTTGCTATACTGGACGCTGTATCCCTGGCACGACCAGGAAAACCACCTCATAAAGTTGTAAACGAATATACCATGTTGTCTAACGTTTTAAATAGACAATAGTAAATATAATAGTATATATTTTTGGAAGATCTTGCAATTAAACGCAGCAATGTCACTTATCCAATTATCAACTCTTGATCAAGAAATTTGGTGATGTATTCACGGGTAAGATTATCATGAATCATAGAAACTCAGCCACAGACGATGCAACAAAAAATATGTCGATCAAGAATCTAAGTTTGTGTTAACGGTGATATAATGTGTTCATTTTTCAACATGGGTAATAATGGTATTAATAATCTCAGAAGACCAAAATTGGATTTCGACCTTCCACCGAAGAAATATGTCGACGATAGTAACAACCCGATGACTATATCATTAACACCAATCAATGATGAAATGGCCACCTTCAGATCCGATTATAATAATCACGTACTAACAACAGATCTATTAATGAATTGCTTGGAAATCCAGCAGTTTTGATACTAAACTCACTGATATTAAAACGATTATCAACAGTATAGTATATATGATAAGAATCAGCATTATGGTCATAACTCAATAAATCTATGAAACATCATGTTGGGTTACTGGTATATTCAGGATTTCGGTACTCGGTGCTGCAACATTTACATCATCTACAACGATTTCATGACAGGCTCCACTAATTGAATCTTTTACTGTATTGTTAGCAGTAATATATCAAAACAATGAAGACATTTTTGTGATGATACACGAAAAAAAGTACCCCCTGTTGTACTATTGGTGTCTTAAATTAATCGCTAAACTACCATCTACTTAAAAATAATGACAATCAACATTCAACGTTTCAGATACGAGCAAGTTTGTTAGTAAAAAATGTAACTGAAAAATATTGACGGGTATACAGTAAAAGTAAAACAAATATCGCAGACATTAAGTTATCGTTGATGCAGTTGTATATTCACTGTCTGCCATCAACGCTGGAACAGATGTATTGCTTTTAGTTGTAAGGTGTCTAACATCGAGCAATAAATTAATTTCATGAATTTGTAATCACATGGTCTTATATATTTTTATTCACATTTTCGTTGTAATAATTCAGAATCACATATATTATTTTCGAGGCCCCGAGTGGTCGAGTGGTCTAAAGCGCTCTCCGTTACTGATCACTGCTATCTCACCTCTGTTTGCGTGGGTTCGTGTCTAAGATTCGGCGAATGTAGATATGTGAGAAAGCTTGCCAGTAGCTTATCGTGGGTCGGTGGTTCTTTTCGCGGATTTCCCGGTTTCTTCCTCCACCATTAATACTGGCCGCCATGTATAGCCTATCGTGTGCTGAAAAATGGCGTTAAGCTCCAGAACAACAACAACAACAACAACAACAGCATATAATATTTTCAAGATTGAGTTGATCAGAGATCTTTATTCAGTCATGTAATTTTTCAATTGCAGAAATAATAACATTAATATTTTTGTAATTCATTAAATAATATGTTTAAATTGAAAATATTTCTGAATACAAAAATAAAACTATTTATGAATAATAATAATAATAATAATAATAATAATAATAATAATAATAATAATAATAATAATAATAATAAAATTAATGATAATAATTATGATGATGATAATAATAATAATAATAATAATAATAATAATAATAATAATAATAATAATAATAAAATTGATGATAATAATTATGATAATAATAATAATAATAATAATAATAATAATAATAATAATAATAATAATAATAATAATAATAATTCTGATTTAGAATAATAATATTCTGAGTATAAAAATAAAAATAGGCAAAAAATGAACAGTAACAATGATGATCGGTAAAGACTTTACCATGAGGTCCTTTTTAGGGTCCTTCCATTGATGCCTTTCTTATGGCTTTCATTGATGCTTTTCTTATGGCTTATATGAGGTACCCTAGATTTTATATAATATACTTTCTTATGACCCACGGGCACCCCATGAAGCTTTTTTGTCTGGCGACATTCTTTCTGAATGTTCATGTGCAGAGTATCCTTCAGTGAGGTTACAGAGCTCAAATCATCCTACTGTTTATTTTTTGGAGGGCTCCAGTTTTAAACATTTATGTACACTCTTTATGTCAAACCTCAGGGTGAGTGAAAAGCAACCTCCAGCTCGTGTTTTACGTAGTGAAGAAGTGTTCATGAAATCCCTTGGTGTCGAGCCCCCCTCCTCAATATACAAAATCACCACCTTGTTTTGGACAGACACCAAATGAGTGACTGAAACATTTTGTTGATTATTACGAAGAAATAGCTGATGATCATATAAATATTGATGAACCTCAAAAAGAATTAAAAATAATAATTAGGCTGCAGCCGGATAAGATTCAATGTGAGATAATGCGTGAATTCCAGAAACTCGTATGAGTGATTTCTGGAATTTATGAAGACTTACTCATCTGATAGTTGTGAGCAGGAAAATAGTTCGTGATACACTTCAACAACAACTATTTCTGTTACATAAAGAAATTTTTTCAATTCTACCTGTAATATTGTGTTATCGCCCAGCAGCTACTTCGCGACATAATGCTGAAGTTGAAATTCCAGGCTGTGGTGATAACAAAATCTTGTATTTCAGTAAGTACTGTTAAGAGCGCATTAACGCCTGACGGTGCCAGGGTTAAATCTCCTTGGACGTTATGATACACCATGACGTTTCGCTTGTAGCAGGGAATAACTTTTCTGATACAAATATTTGGATTATTGATGATAGTATAGAGTGGTCAAACTTAGTTTGTCTCGCAGTGTTTCTGGTCAGAAGTCTATCTCAGTTGCAGAGGATTATCATGGATTACAAAATAAACGAAGAAATCATTGGTAATGTTAATAACGCATTTGTCGTCATCAAGAAAATATTAGCGATCTATAAACAATGACAAAAAAAAAAAATAAACGCGACTTTGATCGCGATTCCGAATTTTTTTATCATATTAAAGCAACGCAGTAATGTTGTGTCAGCATTCGAAATAATAATCTAAGACAGTTCACCGTGGATACAATTAAGAGTAGTCTTGGTCACACATGCGAAAAGGTAATGCTGACCTGTCTCGAATGTAATCGACGTCGAGGAGCCAGTTTGAAAAAATGAACGTAGTGGTGGTTGTGTCTTTAGGAATTACTTGTAATTGATCGCGGACAAATCCACGTTGAGAAGCAATTGAATCAGTTCTGTAGATTGCTGGTCTACCTGTGGATCTTGCCATGCTAGAACGTTTATGTGTGGTCACACTCCAAATAGGATCAGTTGTTCTTTTGTACTCCTTTCAAGTTCACCAGGTTATATAGATATCTTACAGTCACATTCTCTTGTACTGGTTGTTTGGAGGACGAGTCATGTCGTTGTATTGGTATATACTTCATTATGATTGAATTAGTAGGCTTCATAGGAGTTGCATGAGTAATTTTACTATCACCCTTAATAATCTTGTAACTTATTCACGAGACAGCTTCCAAGATGTATCCCTTGCATAATTATATCCAAATAAAAGCAAAGCAAGTGTTCGAATAAACCGTTCAATGATTGCCTAATCACGATGAATTGCAGTGTGTTCTCGTCTAATTTTAACGTTGTCTTTTTCATCAACGATGATTCTACACTCAGATCTCCACTGTCTTACGTGAAGAGGTGATCGTAATCGCTAATTTTATAGGCAAATCAGATGATGTCTTATATATTCGCGTTTGGGAGACTGAGTAATATGACTGAAAGGCATCAATATTTGCAGAATGATTTGATTCACTATCAAATTTCCAAAAGCTGCATTTTCATTGGCTAATCAAAAGCCCACCTGAACATTACCCCTAGACGGTCGCTGTTAGATGTTCATCTAAGGGTGGAAATCTAATTTTAATCAGATTGCACGGGGGTCAAGCCATAATATTAATACCATTGGCTAATCCCAATTAGACTTTATTATTAACATTGTTAAAGTTGACCTCAGTGTGCTCCACCATTGGTACGTTCACAGGTTTAACATGGGAGCGGCACTTGGAGGTCATAGGAGAATTAATATTAGCTCGAAGGTTAACGTTCAGGCGACACATGTATCAAAGGCCATCACTGCAAAAGATATGAAATAAAAACAGAATAAGTAACGTTGAAATAAACCAAGGAAAACTAAACAAAACAATAAACTTGCTTGTAAAATATTTTTAATTTTTTTAGACAATACGCAAATAAAACAAACGACGCACAAATGAAACGGACAAATGTCATAGAGAAAATTAGAAAATACGACTGAAACAAGCTAAAGTCAAAACGAAAAAAAACGGAATTTGATACAGTAAGATAATTATTAAAATAAATAAACATGACCCAATGTAAAACAAACATATATAAAATAGCAACAAAAAAAAATTAACAAGAATGAAACAAGCAAACGCCAAAAGAAAGTATCGGATATTTATATAAATTAACAAAAGTTGAGCCGGTTAAGCTAATGTAAAATAAAACGAAGATACATCAGAAAATGAAAAGAAGATGCACATATCCAACAATGTCACAATTTTGTTGTTGTCGAAGCTTAGGGAAATTAATGAAACAGCACAAACCCTTTATGCAGAATATAACAATTTAATCACACTGGAAACAACACTGCCAGTTATCCTCAGATCTCAACCTTGCATCCAATACAACCAAAACCATATTTGTTTACCATTACTAATTCATCGACAGCTGAGTCGACTCTCACTTAATGACAATTGAACTCCTGTAGTGTGAGCTATTATTCATTATCTTTAAATGTTTAACACATGCTTACATATTGCTGATCAGTAAACAGCCGTACAGACCACAACAACTGCTCATGTTATTGCAATCCATTCATAGATTAAAAGACTGCACGTCCTAGTTAAACAAATAAATGAAATATATTAACTCCTTCTCTTATACCACACTACATATAACTAACATTTCCTCTGCATAAAAATGAACAAAATTACAATTTCTTAGCATCTACTATTCATATATCATTTAAGACAAATTAATTCAAACCTTATCAATCCTTATCATAAGACTCGCATCAAAGATGAAGTATGTATAAAATTAAGATACAGTACGTTTTAGCGCGGACATTCATGTTCTCTTCAGCGGAACCGTCTCAATACATACCTGTATACGTGTCTTTCAAAGAGTTTCAACTACACGTTCTTTTGCCAACCTTTACTAGGGTCTGGTTCTCATCCCATTCAAGATCAGTATGCCTCGCGCAAAACCGGACATAATGTTTCTGCAGTGTAAGTATATTTAAAATTTCGTCTGGGAAACATCACAGCCATTAATTACCCAATCAGATCTCTGGTTTATCTAACCGCCATTATTAACACACGCCCTTCCTTTGTTTGAAAAATTCAACATTCACCACTCCTCTACCTAGACAGATTTCTGTCAAGATACAATTTTATGACAAATACTTCAATAAGTACAAGCGCTGCATCTGCAATATTTTAACTCTTGGTCATATCGGGAGCCCAAACCCAATCTTCAGCCCTGTCCAGTTCGTCTGACATAGTTACCAAAGGGGACTCCATTAATAATCAACCAAGTCCTAACCAGATGCACTCAGGAACTAGCAACCTTAAACCTGTCAGAGATTTTATCCAGTGCAAAATGACATACATCAATTTAGAACTAATACATTTTTACAATTACATCTGCAAAATTCACTCTTCTTTTCCAGCTGACTTTCTCTAAGAAAGTTTCAATTTGACCTCGCAATCGTTTCATTTTGCACGATTTATTTTGGAATGCAACTTTGGACTAAGGTCAACCTTTACTTCTTGGTAGGGCATTATTTTTTTATAAAAAAACGTAACAATGTCGTTATAAATTTTATAAATTTTCTACATGGGCGTCAAAACAAATCCCATTCAACCACTTGAGCCAAAAATAACAGTCTTGTAGGCGAAAATCACAGCAATACACCTATAGCATTTATCACCGTAGCCTCCTCCCACAAGTGCTTTAAAGTACATATCCATCATGGTTTCTTTAACCAGGTCCCGAGGTTCGAGGTGAAATTAAGAAAAAGGGTACAACGTTCGAAAGTCAACTGCAAAATCGGTATTCAAGTGTCACAAGTTTGGTCTGGATCAAGGTATTTCAACAGTCTTCACACACACGATTGATTTGATAGTTGCCGAAGTCGATCAAATTGTTTTCGTTTTGTTTTTAATGACTATTTAGCCTTATGGAAACCTCAGCCACTGCCAAATTTGCAAATCTCATTGGACTTTCCCTTTGCCTGTCCAAATAGTCTATGGCTTGAAATATTACAAACATGTGCCGTGATGTAGGAAACACTCGTTGAGAACAAATTCACCATGATAATTTTCCGTGGACATCATTTTGCTTACAGTCTATGGTCCGCACGATAAACGAAGTTATAAATGTTCCGCCAGCAATCATGAGTCATATTAAATATGCGCTCACTGAAGAATTCAATGACAGCATCCAGAGTGTGAATTTGGATAATATAACTTGAACTGCATTGTAACGGCTACACTATCAATGTGAACTGCATCGTTAAACTTATCCTTTCTGTTTATTATGACTGTGCATTTAACCAGGAAACTTATGTAACTGTTTACGAAAGTCAATTATCTGCGATAGTTGAATTATGCAGCAAATTGGGTTCGACGCTATAGCAATCCGAAGTCAGATTTCGGATTCATATCAACTAAAGTAATCGTTGCGTTGCTCTTGTTGATGTCCCGTCGATTCTATGCCGTTGCCGTTTGCATTCTGTATATGATCAAAAACCGCACTTGTGTCTTTGATGAACATCGTAGAGGGGCCAGCAAACTTTGCGTAATCATCACTGTATTAGGAGAGTCCAAGAATTGTGGTAGCATAGTCGACATTGTTAAGAATTGCTTCGATTTTCCTTTCTTCGATAAAATAACTTGCACTGTTAAACAATGTTTAACAAAGTTACGGTGACAAATCCGACTTACCGTTGGCATAGAGTGCAATAGCTTTAATGAGTTTCTTTTGACGTCCAACAATTTATAGAAGAGAAAATACCGAGAGGTGTTATGAAACAACCATTATGCAGACGGTTTCGTGTATGGAAATTCCTTCTCCAAGTGTAGGATTGATTATCCATATGGAAATTCCTTCTCCAAGTGTAAGAATGATTATATTGTATATGGGTAATTTTGCTTGCTTCGATCTAGCAACAAAGGCGCATCTAGGTTGAACGTGCAATCAGATGTGCATTTAAATTGAGTTATTATACTTTTTAGTTTCTTCTGATACCTTCTGCAAGATAACCGTTGCCTAATTTGTAATCATTTAATCCTACCAATGTTACAGAGCGCCTTCATTGATGCATTTACTGACTTGAGCTGGCATTATCGGTCTTGATGGAAATGAAACCGCCTTTGGTTGCCTATTTACTGGTCGACGTAGATGAATTCAAAACAATTGAACTGTTCGCAAGCCAAGATTTTTTCAACCGATCCTCAGCAAGGTTTTAGAAATTATCAATGACTTGCATTGCTTGAAATTCGTTTAATGATTAACGCACCTCACGAAGAAAAGGCTTCTAGAACCTTTCATACACCTGTAAACAGTCCATTTATAACATTGCCAATACCAGTTCTATAATATGCTGTGTAAACCGGTTTTCTTACGTTAATAACACTCTATTTTTTCTCTTCCATGTATAATTGTCATTTAATTGAATATAAGATCAATTTATAATGTATAGTTGTATTGTTAAGGTCTCGAACATATGCCCATCATTGTCCAAAAGGGTGAAGCGACGGTTTGTTGTATGAAATAAACACGCACATGGAAGACAGCCATATCAGATAACCCAGGCATGAATCGGGGAAGACCCAAACAGTATATAAATTGCGACGCTTGCGTTTTCGAGGCTGGTGTTTCATAACTGTCACTCATGACATCACACGTCCGATTAACCTGAGTCATGGTGGTGATCCTAACAATATCTAGCGAGAAACAGTAACTGGTTCAGTCTGTTTCTGCAAGCATAATGCGTTCGTTTTGGAAATCTCTTTAATATCTTTTGGCCAACCAAGAGCTATTCTTAGCAGAGTGTATGCAATATGAGCCGCATGATCTTCTCGAAATTTAACAGAAATGGCAAAGCCGAGTGCTGGCTGCTATCTAATACAAGGGCCTCATTGATAAACACGCAAAATGCTAGTGTAATTTCGCTCGATCTTCCCTAGGGTAATCAGTCCTACACTTGGAGAAGGAATTCCCATATGGATAATCAGTCCTACACTTGAGAAGGAATTTCCATATGGATAATCAGTCCTACACTTGGAAGAGGTTTTTCCATATGGATATTCAGTCCTACACTTCGAGAAGGAATTTCCCTATGGATACTCAGAGGATGATTGAAGGCTATAATTGCTCTTTGTTGTTTGCGTGACACTTGGAAGTAAAATATTGATATCATGAAACTAACCTAGATCTACTCAGTCCCTGTCGTTATTGTAAAATTGAAGCTGCTATTGTAACGTTAGCAGACACAGCAAAGTTCATCCACTGGATTGCTCAAGCATGGTTGGCCAGACTGGCGCTGTTGCAAACTTATCTACCTGCACAAAGGATGATTTGCCTTGGTTGGCTTATGTGAGAACACGTAACGAGGTTCATAAGGTTGATCTTTTGTTTCGTATACATAATTGCGTGCGAAGACTTATAGACAAGAACGTTATCAATACATGCAAAGAGGCTGATCCGTTGATATCTAAATATTCGGCAAGTGTCGCGGATGTATATATGCACGTTCACCACTAATATTGCAACGGCTGTAACAAGGTGATGGGGAGAAATACTTCTCAGAGCAACTGCTGAATTGTTAACAAAATGAAAGTTGCGGGTTCGTGTTAGACATGCTAAGACACATCGCGAAACTATTAAGTTACTTGAAGAACGATCATTTGGACATTAGCAAGCCCAGATATTATTAAAGAGACCTCATTCCCGATACCACGAGAGAGTAACATATCTTCCATCAGTCATACAAGCACTAAGTAATGAAACAGGTACAATTGGCTTAAAGCTTGCTAAGGCGACTCGACAAAATGCTGTGACCGTTATATACATCCGTTAGACCCACACGGAAACAATTTCGTTATCTGTATGCAACTAAGAAGTTAGATGAATGACATCGCCGTACTACTGACCCGGTATATACAATCTCAGACAGTATCAGTCGTACTTAGAGGCAGCCGACATTTAAGCATTTAGCACCTGCGGTCTAACCATGGAACGTAAAGCCGAGCGGACGTCGCCCACCAAGTAGAGCATTTGAGGGAGAAAAATTACAAATCTTTTCCTAGAGATTGAGCTACCTTCAAAGTCTATTCTAAAAGCGCACAAAACATTAATTTTGCGTGCTGCCCGTACTAGTAAATAGTGATTCCTTGTGGAAATATCCATTGACTGATGCCCAACAGTGATAATGGTATACAAACAATAATGTTTCTTTGACTGAATCAGTTTTATCATTCGTGCCAATTCGCGTCGCTCGCAAAGACATTCCAAAGACGTGTCTTGTCGTGCACATTCTCCTTTTCCAAAGCCGTCATAGTTTGTGTTGTTAACTATAACGGACAAAGATGACACGATTCCGCTTAAGAAGATTTTCCACAGTCTTGCCAAACACGGAATTGTTAATGAGTTTCAAGAATCATTATGAAATTCGTTCATAGCCTTTGAATTAATCTGAATGTACTGGGTTATCCATGCGCTCTGGAGAAACATATCACTCGGAGGAGCCGCAGATATAATTATAAATTATGTATTTGAACTACATAGTGTCTATTAGGACTCATATTTGGATTTAGCTAAGTAAATTCTATATATTTGCGTCCAGTTTATTCTATAATCGCTCACTGATACGACCCAGGCCAGCAATTAACGCGACACCGACAGCTCCTCCAATGCTGGTGGAAAATCATTGTTAATGCTTTGGCGCCCGTTTAAATATTCAAAATCGATTTCTTAAAAGCATACGATATGTTTTTGTCGTACCTGTGAATGACAAGGGAGGCTTCCACTGAAACCAGCCAAAAGGTAGAATCTACAGCTTTGTCCACTTATAAATGTTGTTGTAGCTAAGATACATTATGTTACTGTATGAGACAATAGGATCATATGACTCCATGTTTGGGATGCTGGCATGTCTGACACGACATTGGAGACTTGACATTGATATACCGCTACGGAAACGTTGTTTAGTAAACGGATGCTAATCTAAGTCGGTGAGTAATTCTAACTGAGACATGGTTTTTTACGTAGCGCATCCCAAAACCATTCCAGTTGACGAAAAGTAGTTTGCGGAACTGAGATTGTACACACGCTTGGCTGTATCATGAAACCTCCTAAAGACATCCGCGATCAGAAACATATCTGTTTTCATATACAGCTCATGATAGTCACCGAGGTCATGACAACCAAATGCTGACCTGATTTTCTTTGCCAGTTTGGCGGAAACACCGTCGAGAGACAGGGATGAATTGAGTGACTCCATAGGCAGCAACTGAGTTTCCTTAAAATTGTTCCAATCACTCATGTACCGGGGTCATGACAATCAAACGCTGACCTGATTTTCTTTGCCAGTTTGGCGGAAACACCGTCGAGAGACAAGGATGAATTGAGTGACTCCATAGGCAGCAACTGAGTTTCTTTAAATTTGTTCCAATAACTCATGTACCGAGGTCATGACAACCAAACGCTGACCTGATTTTCTTTGCCAGTTTGGCGGAAACACCGTCGAGAGACAAGGATGAATTGAGTGACTCTATAGGCAGCAACGGAGTTTCCTTAAACTTGTTTCAATTACTCATATACTCGTAAGGACAGATTACTTTTGCAGCTGAGTAAGCCAAATTTTCCATCGTTTTTTCACCACCTTATCGACTAGTGATTTTAGATCGATGATTACCATTCGTTGCATGGTTTTTTTTACGGGTTTGTCCAGTCTGGAATTGAGAAACTGCACCTCATGCATACACAGCGTGTAATTCAAACTTAAAAGTCATATATTATTTCATGTTTTAGGGGATTACGCTTAATGTCAACTTTGATAATTAAAAGTGGTCATAATACACACGCAGGTACGGAAGCACCTCAGAGATATTTTGTTTAGATAAGTTTGCAACAATTGTAGCCTGCATGCTTCGTATGTATTCCACTATATATTTCATTAATGCGACAATGGTCATGTACGTTTTCGTTAGCGGAGCTAAAAGCACAATCGCACATCCAACAATAAGTGGCCGCCAAAATTTTCGAACTTTATAGTTGGTCATAAATCATGCCAGCGGTGGAGGATAGCTGTTGTCTAATACATTTCTCTGTAACCTCGTATGATTAAGAAATACCTCAACCGAGTCCAGACTATGATACGTTATTTTTTGTTCAGTTTGGCCTTTGTATCTGACTGCAGTATAACATAATCCGCACGAGACTTGTTCAGTGATTGGCATGGTATTCGACTGAATGCCGGTTACGAGAGCAGGGCTTCCCACCGGAATGTTCATGCATTCAAAATTTTGCATAGATGTTATTATGTACTTGCATTTTTCGCTGCACTGTTGCCTTTCGCTGATTCTACTAAAGTAAAAGTTATCTTTATCAAACAGATGTTGGACATTATATACAGAAAACCCCATGTGTAGTTTGATATAAACTTTATATTAATTTTCGAACCTTTTAATGTATATTTAGAAGATGGGGTGCTATAGAAATGAAAGGAGGCACCCTATTTTCCTAGCAACAAATTTTGGAATAAAGGGGAGACGGAACACATAGACACCGCAAAACATTAGGATTTAAAAAAAAAACAAAACAAATAAATTTAGTATACACCGTCAAGCCCTAAAAAAATAGAAAATTTCAAAAACTAGAGCAAATAAAATTTTAAGTAAAGGTAAAGAAAAAAAATTATATGCATATAGTAGAAAGAATGCTGGAGTGCAGTTTGTTGTGCCTCCACCATAGGAGAACTGATATATAATGTGAAGGTATATCAGAGTTTGTGTTGTTTAATTTGAATTCGACTTGTACGTAAAATACATTTTTTGATATTTCATCTCCTGCTTAGGATTTATGACTAATTTCAACCCTCACCCCACCACAAAATACATACAGTATAATACGCTCATGACTAAATCATGGTGTAATCTTTGTCGTAAATCTTTTTAGTTCTATAAAATTCCTCCATTAATGACATTGACGCTTTCAATAGTATTGAATCAGGTGCTTTAGATTTCAAATAGTCACCAAGTTCATTTTTCTTCTCTAAAACTGTGGAAGACAATCTTTAAGTTTGTATTTAAATTTTCCCAATACGAAAATCTTAAGTTGTTTTTAGACTGTCTTTGACTTCCATCTATTAGCTCAGTCGAATACGTAAAAGCACCAATCGAAATATAAAGATATTTGCATATCAAGGTGATGTACCATTTTTTGTCCTTTCTAAATTCGGACACCTGAATGATTGGATATTCCTGTAATCAGTTAGCAAATGCCACTTTTATTTCTCACAAACGTAAAGTGAAATTTCTTTGCAACGGATAAACCACATATGCAAAGTTGGATTTTTCGAATTTTGCAAATCTATTAACCTTTTATACATTATTCAATAATAATAATAATAATAATAATAATAATAATGATAATAATAATAATAATAATAATAATAATAATAATAATAATAATAATAATAATAATAATAATAATAATAATAATAATAATGATGATTATAATGATGATGATAATAATAATAATAATAATAATAATAATAATAATAATGATGATGATGATGATGATGATGATAATAATAATAATGATGATGATGATGATGATGGTGATGATGATGATGATGATGATGATGATGATGATGATGATGATGATGATGATGATGATAATAATAATAATAATAATAATAATAATAATAATAATAATAATAATAATAATAATAATAATAAGTACAAGTTGTAGTAGTAGCAACAGAAAAAAATAGTAGTAAGTCAGGGATAAATAGTATTGTGGTGCCATAGCCGCCCTCCCCCCCAATGAGCGCGAAGTAGCGTGTGTCCTTTACAGTTAGATAGCTACAATTATGCCAATGAAACGCTAAAATACAGAAGCTTCCTATAACATTATGGTATAACGGTACCAATTGTACAACCCCAGGTGGGCGGAGCTTAAGGTGTAGGGAACATTGCATTCAGAAATAAACCACAAAACTAGCTGTGATTGGTGCATTATGTAAGAGTTGTACTTTCTGTTAGGCTTTAAAAAAAAGTTGAGAATCTTGGCAACATGGGAAATTATGTTAATTCATATCTAGATCACATTTTGTATTTTTAAAGATTTTTTTAAAATGTGGTACATATGACTGAAAATGTGTCCGGTGTAACTAGATAACTCTTACCCCTGTCTAGTTCCAGCAGAGTTATCTCTCTTAAATGCAATGAAGTACCTATTTTCGATGTTATCAAATTAACAATCTAACATTGTTCTCTGTAACAGTGTGTGACATGCATGCTGAGGTAGGATAGAAAGTATATTTATTTCGCAAAACATTAGCATTGCGGTCTATGGAAAAGCAATTGGTACCGTGATACCTTATCTCACGAAACGTCCCTGCAATTCTTACTTTCAACCATTGCAGTGTAATGGTACAGACAAGTCTAACAACTCGACATTTGAAACGATCCTTTCAGCACGTAATTGAAATGAACAGATAAATCAAACCCGACAAATGAAACGAAACTTTCAGCACCAACATTTGTATTCAGCAGTTGAAGCCTAAATTTGCATTACAAAACACTTCAATTTCAACCACTGCTGGGCAATTGAAAAGTTAAAATCTAACAACTTGACATAGAAAATAAATCAATAGATCAACAGAAAAATTATCAAAAAAGACATGTGAAATAGAACTTCCAACATAAACATGTGAAACATAATTCCCTATATACTGTTTGAAATTTCAAACATATCTGTGAAAAATGTAAAAGCTGAATAAAAACAATGGAACATTCAATCACCGCAATGTACGGCATCAGATAAAATTGAAAAACTCAACATATGAAATAGAACTTTGAAAACCAACAATAGATACAACATGTAGAACTGGAATTTCAGCTGATATTTTCTCGTTGGATAAATCTGTGTCCCCTTCCACTCCTCATACATAAACTGCTATAAAGTGCGACACACTAATCTCATAACAAGAGTGCAAGGTGTGAATAGAGGCTTCCAGTGCGCCGGGTCAGTCAACCCCTCACGCATCAAAGACTGGATTTTTTTATGTTTCAAACAAAGGAAATGCAACGGCTGTAGCAAACTTCAGATAATGCATTTCCTGGTGTCTCCGTACGTCACCGTAATGACTTCTACGACAAGTTTCTTGTCAACTCTTCAGCGCAAGCATTTATAGCCACACTATCTGGTTGTTCTACCTGAACTTGGATCGGAATAACGTGATTCAGTTTAGTACAGGTGAAAATCACTCTAGTATCATATGATTGACATTAGTGCGACGACATAAAAAGTGTCGTAAAAAACTTCAAGATGCTGTCTTATGTATATATATATATATATATATATATATATATATATATATATATATATATATATATATATATATATATATATATATATATATAAAGCATATATGTATATATATATATATATATATAAAGCATAAATAAAACGCAATGAGGCAAAGCCACGAGCATTATGTCTAGATAAAATAAGGTAAAACTCTCATTGAAAAGTTATTGTTTTTGTTCTCATTCAACGACAATGCCGTAAATAAAAGGTTAATGTTCTCATAAAATAAAATATTAAACCTGAAGACCTATACTGTATAAGATTGATCTGTTTCGGATCGACTACCTTGGTGTGTCTTATTTAGGTCCTATTTCCTCCGAATGATATAATTAATAATGTGTTTTGAAAAAGCCGACGGCGACAACCAACCTCGTCGGTAAACTGTTACCGGTTTTCTTCCGTTAAATTTTGTCTGAAAGACAAAATGAATTATGTATATATGGATTGATTATATATATATATATATATATATATATATATATATATATATATATATATATATATATATATATATATATATATATATATATATATATATATATATATATATATATATATATATATACATACATACATACATACATACATACATACATACATACATACATACATACATACATACATACATACATACATACATACATACATACATACATACATACATACATACATACATACATACATACATACATATGTGTGTGTAAATTAATACATAGATCCCTACCTACCTACTTACTTTTCTGAATAAATAAATCAGTAAAGTTATATATATATATATATATATATATATATATATATATATATATATATATATATATATATATATATATATATATATATATATATATATATATATATATATATATATATATATATGTGGTTGTTAACTCTAAAAATATACTGGCTTTCTAGAGTTCTATTTTTTGACAACTTCCGGTAAACAATTGCATGGATGTGCCATAAAATGTATGAAAAATATTTGCTTTGATAGGGGTCATGGGTACCAAGATGTCTAAGACATTCAATTTTATTGATCTCTCACACACGTCATCTCTGTCTACTAAAGTTCAAAATCTCGGCTGGACCAGTGTGGATATGCGAGAAAGCATGCTAGTGTGTTAGGGAGAATGAATAACTGCATGAATAAGTACATGAATAACAACATGAATAACTACAGGAATAACAACATGAATAACTACATGGATCACTAAATGAATAACTACACGAATAACTGCATGGATAACTACATGAATAACTACATGAATAACTACACATGGATCACTACATGGATAGCTACATGAATAGCTACATTAATAACTACATGAATAACTTCATGAATAACTACATGGATAACTGCATGAATAACTACATGAATAACTATGTATAATTACACATGGATCACTCCATGGATAGGTACATGAATAACTACGTGAATAACTAGATGAGTAAGTACATAAATAACTACATGAATAACTACATTAATAACTACATGGATAACTACAATGATAACTACATGGATAACTACATGGATAACTACATGAATACCTACATGAATAACTACATGAATAACTTCATGAATAACTACATGAACTACATGGATAACCGCATCAATAACTACATGAATAACTTCATGAATAACTACATAAATAACTACATGAATAACTACATTAATAACTACATGGATAACTACATGAATAACTATATTAACAACTATATGGATAACTATATGGATAACTACATGAATAACTACATTAATAAGTACATGGATAACTACATGAATAACTACATTAATAACTACATGGATATCTACATGGATAACTACATGAATAACTGCATAAATAACTATATTAATAATTACATTAATAACTACATGGATAACTAAATGAATAACTACATTAATAACTACATGGATAACTATATGGATAATTACATGGATAACTACATGAATAACTCAATGAATAATTACATGAATAGCTACATGTATAACTACATGAATAACTACATGAATAACTACATGATAACTACGTTAAGAACTACATGGATAACTACATGAATAACTACATGAATAGCAACATGAATAACTACATGAATAGCTACATGGATAACTAGATGAATAACTACATGAATAACTACATGGATAACTGCATGAATAATTACATGAATAACTACATGAATAACTGCATTAATAACTACATGAATACCTATATGGATCACTACATGGATAACTGCATGAATAACTACATGAATAACTACATGGATAACTATATGAATAACTACATGGATAACTGCATGAATAATTACATGAATACTTACATGAATAACTGCCTTGATAACTGTATGAATAACTACATGAATAACAACACGAATTACTACATGAATAAGTACATGAATAACTACATGGATAACTGTATGGATAACTACATGAATAATTATGTGAATAACTACATGAATAACTACATGAATAACTACATGAATAACTACATGGTTAACTGCATGGATAACTGCATGAATAATTACATGAATAACTACATGAAAATAACTTCATGAATAACTACATGGATAACTACATGAAAAACTACATGAATAACTACATGGATAACTGCATGAACAACTACATGAATAACTACATGAATAACTACATGAAAAACTTCATGAATAACTACATGGATTACTACAAGAATAACTACATTAATAACTACATGAATAACTACATGGATAACTACATGAATAACTACATGAAAAACTGCATAAATAACTACATGAATAACTACATGGATAACTGCATGGATAACTACATGAATAACTACATAAATAACTACATGAATACATGTCTAGATAACTACATGAATACCTACATGGATAACTACATGAATAACTACATGGATCACTTCATGAATAACTACATGAATAGCTACATGAATAACTACATGGATAACTGCATAAATACATACATGTTTACATTTATTTTTATAGGATTATCTTCCTACAATTTCTCTCCGTTTGCAATGTAATTTCTCCGGTTATATCTTAGATCTTAAACTTTTATTCGACCCAACATAGCCTGTATTGTGCTGACATTCTGCTAAATCCTATCCAGGCATACACATCATGCAAAATACGAGTCATATTACATGGTGAGAATTGGAATCCAAAATACGAGTCATATTACATGGAGAGAATTGGAGTTAATAAACACTTATGACAAGGCTAATTTCTCGTGTACATGATTGGTGCTGGATCTTTTCCCCACCTTGTTTTGTCAACAATATTCTATACGATAAAGGGTGGGGCTTTTGCCCGCAATCCTACCCTCTCCAAGGTGTTAAACCATATACATGATATTTTCAAGCAGCAGAACAATGTTGAAACATCAAAATAAGGATGTCAAAAGGTTAGAAATGAATAAGATTTGCAAGCATTAACTTCAAGGGAAAAAAGAGCCTTAACGTTCGTCCAAATGTTAATATAGTTTGCAGTTATCAGGATCAGGATCTAATAACTTGATTCTCGAATTCAACCAATGCACCGCAATAAGTGCGTTATCCCGTACTGTATATCCTTTTTTTGCCTAGGGATGCATTCCATAAAGAGTTATTATTACCTGGCTTAAAAAATATACGTTTCTCGCGTACTATTTCTTTATATAAAACAATTCCTCGTTCAAAATGTAATATCACCTCTATTCATTATTCCAAGGAACAGTGAAAGAACAATTGTAAAGGTTGTAGATAATGATTCTTACATTTTACCACTATATTAAAATTTAACAGAATATTATATGTTTTATTTCTGTGATATTAACTTGACGGCTTTAATCATATGTCAATAAGATAAAGTACGTGGCAACTAAATAGTACATTTACATCTATCTTGGAGGACTGTATAAGTAAATAATTACAGGTAAGCTAACGCGAGGCCTACATAGCCAAGTATCATGAATTCTGACGAAAGTATGTCTTCACTACGTGCATATAGAATGATCTAGTGGACAGTTAAAAATACGAAATTCATATGTATTCTGAGTTCTGAGTTCGTATATTTGTATCCACGCTTTTGGGAGGATATCGCCAAGTCGTCTTCTCATCTGCCTTTCTGACCCTCGTTCTATCTCCTCCCACATCACTGGATTTTAAACGACATGGAAACCAAAGATTTTGTAATACTATACTGAAGGGATCTTATTTTTCTTCACATGGGACAATAATGAGTAGTCGTCATGACTAGGATGTGACAATAATGAGTAGTCGTCAGGACTAGGATGTGACAATAATGAGTAGTCGTAAGGACTAGAATGTGACAATAATTAGTAATCGTCAGGACTAGGATGTGACAATAATGGGTAGTCATCAGGACTAGGATGTGACAATAATGAGTAGTCATCAGGACTAGGATGTGACAAAGTACCCCCATCCAAAGAACTCGCTGAGAAGGCCTTTAATGAATATGTGATCAGGTATATATGCATTCGGTTGACTTATACATTTCCATATAATGTAAGCCTATTATATGTTAGATTTTTCTAGTTATATAATAAAACCTAACACCACGAACAAAATGCTACCCTCAATTTTTGCCAGCTAACATTCATAACGGAAGAGTGAATGAATACGCATATAAGCAGGAAATGTTATACCGATCGGTCCTTAAAAATTACCATATCATCACAACGTAACTAAAATATGATGAAACTGGGGGTGGGTATAAGTTTCCTGCAGGTTGTCTTCCCTGGTTTAAATAGACAAATCTAATCTAGCGTCATTCGGATACATTATGTATAATTTTCTACCTTAGCGGTATCTTTAGCTTTTAATATATATATATATATATATATATATATATATATATATATATATATATATATATATATATATATATATATATATATATATATATATATATATATATATATATATATATATATATATATATATATATATACACACACACACAAAAACACACACACACACACACGGAGTGCACATACTTGCCACAGTGAAACAAGCAAAATGAGCGCTTATGTATGAATAAGACAAACAAATAAACAAATAAGCATGCAAAGTTAACATTATGCGATTTGGCGAGATGATTCGATTTACGTAATTGGATATCGTTTGTAGTGCATATTTTTTTTGCGAGCTCGTTTTACATTCCGTATATACCGTCCGCCACAGTCAACAGAGGTATCAAGGCATATACATTACATTGGAAGGTGGTGTAAAACGTAAGAAATATTTTTTTAAAAATAACTTGATGTCACTAAATATGGGAGAGGCTGATTAAAATGGAAGAAGAGAACTCTACGAACATGGGTTAACAAGGACACTTATAAAGTCTCGTTGCAATTAAGTTCCCAAAAGTTCTCATCTACAATATCCAGCATTTATCTTCATTTTCTCATTCCATCTTTGAGTTTACTAAGTGGGCAGCAAAGTAAAGTATTCGACAACATGTAAAGAAGATTAAAAATGTTTGCATAGGTTATGATATGATTTGAGTTCATTTTGCTTCTAAAACAATTTGTTTCTCCCAGGGTGGTCTTTTATGGTTTCGGGATTGCCTGTGGGCGACCATTTGTTGACCATTAGACCATTACAGCGTCCTTTAGACATGCAGATAAATCTATAATCCGTCAATGTCTCTAGACAATTTGCCCTTTGTTGTTGCTGGTGGTACTTTGTTATGAAATGGGCATGGTTGTGGGGTTTTTTTGGTGGCAGTTTTAGCTTTGTATCTGATTAAACTGTTTCGGTCAGGGGTGGTTAGCCTTTGTTATAGTCGAATCTATATTTATATTCATATGTGTCTTGTATATCCAGTAATCATTAGCCCATATTTATAGATTGGTTTAAGGTTAAGATGAAAACATAAAAGCCAGAAAAGTCTATACCACTGCGACAGGCGAATAGGCGTCATTCATCTTTCCCTTCGCAGCTGAAATTTTGGTAGACTTTCATATTCACCTTCGTGCAGCTGAGGTAATTCTTTGCCAAAAAACAACAAAAAACAAACAAACAAACAAACAAACAACAACAAAAAAAATTGCTAGTTTGGTGAGGAGGAGGGAGATTGCAAGCTGACATTTAAACGGTTTATCCTAGCAAAGTAGGCGCGCCCAAAAAGAACAAAACACTCGGGCGCCTCCACCCATTGTGCCGCCACCATGCTTAAATTAGCATCAAAGCTAGTTCAGGATGGCTGAAATTGTGATTTTATTCTGCTCTCTTCCCATTTTATCAGCTGGCATACATTCCATACAAACGTGTTCACATATTTCGCTTCTGTGATGAGTACTGTTAAATCTGGATTTTCTGGCTACGCTCTCTTTTTGGAGAGAAATTAACTTTGTTCAAGCAAGTTCACGACTAATGAAAGATTACTGAAAGTTACCTATTCCAGTATGTCATCTCTGAAGCTTTGTCAGTCTTGTTCTTGGGACTGTTCCTAGAATTTATTGCAATAATTGTTTGATTCATTTTGCCGATAAAGGCGGCGAGTACGATGATATATCCGATTTATTAGGAAGACCTTCGATGGCAGGATTGGGTGGGTGCAAGTATATTTTGAAGTTCGAAAAGGTTGACTGTATCTAAAAGCGTCAAATACAAAAATAGTTTATCGTTTTATTGTTTTGGTTTGTTTCGTACTATTAATATTCATTTAAAAAAATTATTTTGTACTTCAGATAGGTAGTTTAATCTGACATGACACATACACAAATACTGAACATGAAACTGCTGTTATTGACTGTTTGTTTGGCAGGATATCATTTCACCATAGGGGTCCGGTGTACTATACAATGCAAGGGATGATCAGTACATTTCAAAAATAGCATCATCACACAGGAATAAATCATGTATAAATATCAATATATAGACAATGCGACACCCAAGAGACAATCCTAATTGATACATCGCACCAATGGCAATCACGTGACACAGCTGAGAGCCAAAATTAATCATATTATCCCTATCCTTTTCCAGGGTTGGCAGGAATAAAATAAATATAACGTGGTCATACGTGGTGGCATGGTCATAATTTTTCAGGGAGGTCAGTCAGTCATGGCCGAGAGAGTTAGAATAAAAAGTAGTCTGAAACTATAGCTAATATTTTTTAAAGCGTTTTGAATAGAATCTTGAGGCATATTTTCAGCTTCGGTAGGGGTAATGTCACCCACCCACCCCACTTTATCCATGTTGCGGGCGCCCATGCATTGTGGCACTTAAAAGATTACATTAAAGTAGAAGCTGGACACACGCTTAAACTTGTAAAGATTTTCACATGTTTGCTTTTAAAAGTTAGATGGTGAATGACTCCATCAAAGTCTCCTCAGCATGCCACCACTGTGTTCTCACAAGACAAGAACTGTCACTACTGATTAACATATGCCATGGTGAGAGGATTGAAAGATACAACTGAGTATTAAACAGTGTCAGTTATAATTAGAGACATCCATCAGCACAAACCAATTGGAGGTCTATATATTCTTTGATCGTGTTTTTGTTCCCATTCATCTTTACTGTAAAGCTAATACTGGACGTTATGTAGCGTTTGCGTGCATGCGTATTTTTTTTCCGATGAATCTTAATCACTTACGTCACGTATGATATTATAAATACACGTATTTAATTACAGCATTAAGTCAAGGATGGAGTGGGCAAGTTGTTGTACGCTCTCAGATAGATAGTATATATGCATTCAATAATTGCAGTACTCCAAGTTCAGTTTTTGAATACTTTGGAATAAAAAGTATTTTTCTACTAAATTCAACAATAGTTGACTTTCTTAACAGAATGAAGAATAATTACCCAAGTGTTTTATTTCAGTTTTGTGCACAGGCAGAAGGCCATTTTGGACAGTAGGTTTAATTTCCATTATTGCGTACGTATTCAAATTTATATTGCAGAATTTTCACCAGCTTAAAATTGAATAATTATGTTTATTTAAGTCCTTATCGGATTTTGTTCAGATACTAAATATGTCAAATGCATTTTTATGTTTTTACGAGCACAAAATCTCGATAAAATCCTATGTCTCGAAAAAGGAAACTCATAAATATACTTTCTTCTAAGCTTTTATTGAAAGATCTGGCCTTTAATTTTTTTCGTGATTGTAAATTTCTTTATGAGAAAAAAATAGCAATTTTTAAAGCCTAATTTACTATGAAATAGTTATTAAACAGGAACCTAATAAATGTGAAGGACAATGCATAGATACTGTTCTTGTGTAAGTTTTAAAATATGGTATATAATTATTTAATATGTTTTTGTTTATTATGTTTAATGTATTATGTAGTTATAACTAAAATCGTTTAATATCAAGTTGTATAGTTCCAGCTTCTGAAACTACCACTGTAATCAGTCGTGACAGTTTTTGTCTTGTGTAGAGAGCGTAGTGGAGGCACGAGTCGGCCTCATTGAGGTCATTCTGCACTTCGTTTTTAAAAGTAAACATTTGCGGAAAATTTCTGCACCTAAAAAAAGTCAAAAACAGAAATCACAACACGAGATAGTGAAATTCGTCACGTTATTGTTCGTCCTTCCTGTATTAAGTAAACTTATATCAACGTCGTAACGGACGACCGACCGATATGTTCACACAGATAACTGGTGACGAGTTAATCATATATTGAAATCGATAGTCATAGTTTACATATAAGATGTAATCAAAATACTTTATATAAACACGATGTTCTGAATATAGTCAACTTATCAACATCTTTTTATCATAACTCCTGATAAAACTTCCTTTTCATATTATTTTGCAGAATTATAAGGAAAGATAAAATGGGGTATAATCTAAAATGTCCTTCTTAATATGCAATATTACAATTCCAACAAGTTTGGCTAAATTCAGATTTTCTTCAAAGACAATATTTTTATGGAGGAAAAAAGGAATTTGTCTAATTCTGAGTTCCTACGTTTTGTGTGACTATATTTAACGTAGTTAACAAGCCTGCTGATATCACACTTAATCTAAAAACGTTCTATCGTGTTGCTATTTTGGAACTTCCACGATTTATTCATTAATCGTGCAACCCAAACGAATAGGTATTATTGTAAACTCATACACAATCATCATTTTGCAAACAAACATTTCTCAAATCGAAAAAGTAGGAGGAAAATTATTTTTAAATTCTAAAGCTGTGAAAAATTAAGAGCGACGAGATTTCCCTGTTTATATTCCTTTCTTAATTGCAAGATAATTAGAATAGAAACAGTCTGCTTGAAACCATGCAGCTTGCTCAAGACAAGACAGGAGAAGACAAGACAAGACAAGACAAACCTTTATTACACTCAGGTTGTAACAAATGAGGTATGTAAGAAAAGGTATAAGAATATAAATATTGTGCGTGATATCATATAGGCTAATAATACTTCACAAGGATTACAAACTTCGGAAGACAATATCGATGTAATAATCTGAAAATAGTTTTTAAGAGTCGCGTGTCATTTTTATTCATTAAACTTTTGTCGTAGAAATGAAAAAAAAAATAGTTTTAACTGAGTGCTTGATAGAAAGGTTTGGACGACGCGAGGGTTGGGGTGGTGGTTATAAAAGGGGGCAAAATGTATTTGCTGTTTCAGACAGGTATAACTACTTGTGACAAAATGACAACTGACCAAATCATCATTTTTGTGTTATAATTAGGGTTTGAATGAAATGCTTGAAACATAATTGTAGAAAACTATAAATAAAAGTTTTAAAGAGTTTGGTGTCGGCTTTCGCTTTCTATGCATTTTCATTATTTCAGTATTTGAAACCGAAACTTCGGAATATCAGAGGTGAATTTAGAATGATCTATATTTAGGACATGCAAAACTGATTGAAGGACAGAAGGAACAAATCGTTAAATCTCCCGCCAACAGGGCGTGTTCTAGGTCATGTTATACATGAGTATTTTTACCTGATGAATATCCCGCCTTGGCTGAAATTGCAATGAATAATAACCCCACTCCTGATCATCCTTTTAAAATAAATAAATAAAAAAATAAATAAATAAACACGTTTTAAAGTATGTTTATCCTATTTGCAGATATAGTTGGACTGAGATCGCTCGAACAATAAATTATAAGAGTTCTGTCTCTCTATCTCTCTGTCTGTCTGTCTCTCTCTCACTCACGTAAAAAAAGCAAAATAAATTAATGCAGAATAGAATATACGGCATATACTAATAAAAAAACCCCCTCAATTATAATTATGGCAGTAATCTCTCTCCGTATAATTCTGCTACGAAAGCTCATCCCGATTTGCCAGCTCATTGTGGAATGTTTACCATTTGGTCTCTTCGTAAAAGGGTGTTTAAGGTCAGTCTTTCTATATAAGGTTCCACAATGCTTTGCGTACATCATTTCAGTATGAGTACACGCGATAAAGCAAGAGAAGAATTATTTATATCGACAACGCATTGCAGTATTGTACAACTGTCAAGGATGTTTTCTGTGCTCTGGATGGTGTTCGATGTATTCATATTTCTTACAGGTATGGTAAAATGTGTATAATTAATTGGCAGTGTAAATTAATCAATACTGAATGCATCTTGCAAGTAGTCTCACCTTCGAGGTCCTAATACTATACAGTTAAATTTCCAATTGTTTAACTCAAACATTACCCACCGATAATAATATAATTATAGAAAAATGACTAACTTATATATATATATATATATATATATATATATATATATATATATATATATATATATATATATATAGATATATATATATATATATATATATATATATATATATATATATATATATATATATATATATATATATATATATATATATATATTAGGATTAATATCTGTATTCCGTAGCATAAGTTAAACCACATTTTATTTTTGGAACTATTAGTTTTACTTTGAACTATTGAGGAGAAAGGAAAACGTGCGGTAAAACAATGAAAGCATTTAAAACTTTTAGTTGAATATTGATTTTTCCTTAGCCCTACCTCCTGAACAGGGTACAAACCTGAGTCTATGTGTGTCAATGGAGCATTCGGTTGTGAATCACACTCGGATCTTTTTTAACCTAATATAAAAATTTTTGAATATGTTCTTTGAATACAGTGAAATAAATTGAGTAGTCCTCTTATTCAGTATATGAATTATCGCAAATCATTGTAGAAATAGTAATAAAATCTTTTTTACCTTTCTTATCCTATATTTTGGTTTTATTCGTCCGCCAAATTAGTTCAAATAATGCCTAATTCCGTTTTCAGCTTCGTTTGTTTGTGTGCTATATAAGGACGTTAAGGCCTTATTTGGAAATGTAAACAGATCGTCGTAAAAAAAAATATGGCGCGGTTTGAGTCGGAAATTCTGCGGAGTAAAAGTAAATACAGTTTACCGGTGACTTTAAAAATTACACCAAGAAGCCATTATTTTCTTAACAAAAACTGTATTCCGCAATTTATGCAAGTATCAATTCTCTATCATCGTGCGTTGTCATTCAACAACTAATACCATAGCTTAGAATATCCATGTATAGTCTGGCAAGTCTTATGTAGAAAAGGGGTCACGGAGAGAGTCTCGCGTTATCTGTCATGGTGGACACTGTAAGGTTAGCGTAACTATGCCAATTTATTTTATCGTGTAAGGGCTTAATGAATTCAAAATAATCCAAACTTATTTCACAACATGATTATACTTATGTAGTAGAGTTCTAAACTATTTGTTTCTGACTTTTGTGAGGATTTTATGTGCTCCATTACATAATATGGGATCAGTTCGTAGCCTCAACCACAACAAACCAAGTTGAGGCTACGACATCGTAGCTACAACATGCCCAAACGTTTCAATTGTATGCAACAAACGGAAAGAATAGAAGTGGCCATAAGTATTATGAGAAATTTAAATCTCATACCTTTCGTCAAATGAACCTTTGTAGATGAATTACATTTGTGTTGTAATTTCGATACTAATCTTCACTTCCTGATACGAAAAAGTCATAACTTTTCACTTTTGTCGCTTTATAAGACTCATCGATAAGTGCCGCCAGAAGTTTTTTGAACTAGTCTTAGTTTTCCGTATATAGTTTTTATACATGAAATTGTCATTGTCTGACATTACATGTCCCCCACAGGGCGGTTTTTATTGGTCCGCAATTTTTTAAAGGCGTTTATCGTACCAGACTGATTTAATGAATTCAGAGACATATCTGCCAGAACGTCGTGGTCCACATGGTTACGTTTGTTTACAAGTAAAATTCTCTCAGCCTCCCTTCCAAGCATATTTTAAACTCATTTATTAGACATTAAGGAAATGTATTAATTTGTTTTGCAAATTATACTTGGCGTGTCTTTTATTACATCGACTATCACATTTTCGTTACAAGTACACATCTGCTTACGTCCCTAAAACGAATCTCTCTCTCTCTCTCTCTCTCTCTCTCTCTCTCTCTCTCTCTCTCTCTCTCTCTCTCTCTCTCTCTCTCTCTCTAAATTAACAAAATTATTTCCAAACAACCAAGAGAAATATTAGTTTCAGTTATATTATTGAGTTCAATTAAATCTGGTGGCATAGATAGGTGATGCATATACAAGTAAGTCTGTTTCATATACAATATATCTTTTTTTGACCCGTCTAAATGTCTAAATCTGGTTTAGTCTGACTGGCGGACTTGTGAAGAACCCTCATTTTCCTTACTAAACCCACAGATTGTCTAAACCATATATATAAAACATAAAACGTCTGCTATTTTGAGTTCCGTAACTATGCCATTAACATGTCATTTGTGACAGAGTCCTACAAAGACAGTGCACATTCCAGTTTGCTTGTTCATATTGTGTTTATTATTACCTAATTCGTATGCAGGTGCTTTGGGCTCAACATTAGAATACAGTCTACTGAACTACAGAAAGTACGTTGATATTATGGTCTATATGCAAGAGATAGCACGCAGGTAAATTAATCATTTGCTACGTTGTACAGGAAACAAACTGCATCACGTTATCTAATGTGAAAATGCACAGAAGTGTAGTCATGTTGTTCGATGTGCTTATATTTCTTATCGGTAAGTTAAAATTAAAATATTATCCCAGATTATTACTCATTTAAACAAGGGTCGATATCTATTTCTTATTTTAGAGTGGCGCATATTATTTTGTTTCATGTTTCGCAATGTATGTTCCTATCAATGAATTCTAGGCACAATCAAAGAAAACAAGGACCTTACTGTAAAATATTTTGTGGCATAAAGAGATAAGGTTGGCTATGAATTTTCTTGCAACAATTGCGCGTATCATGGAATCTTTGAACAGTTTATTCAATTGCTGACCAGAACTTAGAGTAGGGATATAAATATTGACGATGTATCCTTTTTTGAATTATATTCAGACCTTGTAATAAAAATCGTGATTGTAACTTTCGCAATATATATATATATATATATATATATATATATATATATATATATATATATATATATATATATATAATAATAATAATAATAATAATAATAATAATAATAATAATAATAATAAGCTCTTTGGTGAGTTTCTGAAAATTGCTTGCAATTTGATTAATGTACACATCTACTGAAGTCTGTTGTAGATACAACTAATGTGAGAATTTAAAACATTTAAATCTCAAACAGTGACTGAACTCAAAGTCCGATATTTTATTGGCTAGAAAGAAGTCGCTGACAAATCAGATGGAAATTAGAGTTGGAGCACAAGAATGTTTTTAAGGGCCTGTCTCCGGTTTCGTTTAATATCAAATTTTATTTTTTAATTTAAAATTGTTAAATATTGTTGTTACATATATCTAATTTAATTACCTTTGTGATAGTTTTTTTTAATTTTATTTTTATTTCCTTACATGTTATTGCAATGATAAATTCATTCAATGGAATTGACATTTTTTTCCAAAAAAATCAGTTAAGTTATTTTTAGCTTAATTAAAACGCAAGTAGTTTGAAACATTGCTACATTGTATTTTTTGCTGACCTAGTTCCTAACCTTGATTCAGAATTGGTAAACACAGAGTGAAAATCATTGGTCATAACCTTTTCTTTTTTACATTCATAACCATTGTCGAAATCATTGCTTTTTAGCTAAGGCTATACTAGCGTACGTGATAATTTACTTGTAGTTTTATTGCGCCGATCTAAGTGATAAAATGACCCCATCACGTGTGTCTAAATTGCGTTTTAGCTGGGGCTAAAACTGAAGTTTTATAGTGAAATAATCAGTGGTAAATTAATACATTCCGAGCTCAAAGGTACTTTGTGTTTTCGTGACCAATTTGAGTTAAATTTTTGTAGTTTTCGGAATTATCAATTAATTTATCTGGTAAATATGTATAAGTGTGTTTCACCAAAATTCTTGGAGAAAGACATTTATTGAAAATTATACTGAATTCTAAAGCCGGAATATTATTCTTGATTTATAAAATTCAACAAGGAACTATTGACTCAAAAACACTAAACCGGATATAGAAGACAACAATACCTTCCGTCTTGGAACTTCATCGGGATTCAAACTTTGATTAATTTAGAAAGATTTAGTGATATGACTTAATTTTTCAATTGTTGGATTAACGTTTGGATTGGATTCACAAACCGTAAGTCCTTTTTCATAGTTTTACCTTGTTTTCTAAGTAAATAAATTATTTTTGTTAAATTTTTAAAAGCTTGTTGGCTTCACTCTTTTCTTTGTTGCTTTATACGAGCCTAGACGAGTAACATTATATATTACCTTTTTGGAAATCGTGATTGCTTCACACAGCAGTCAACTTGCATCATAAATATGTCTGTCACAGTAAGTTAAGATTCAACTAGATGGAATCTTCCTTCAACTATGAGGAAAAAATGAGAACTTTTACAAAACTGATGATTTTTTAAAAATCGTTTACAAGAATGAAAAGATTTATAATTGTGGCAATTAAAAAAGGATTTGTCATACTTTTTGCTAATCCTACATCTGACAAGGGTTTTTCACTCCAAAACCCATTTGCTACATGAATCAGACAAAGTATAGGGTGGCGGATTTATTTTTTTTATATTTTTAAAGCTGCTGAATTTTGCTGTTCCGTACATTTGTTGTTTGCTAATTCTGGGCCTAGTCGACACTTATGGAAAATGTCACTGCCTTTGACTAGTGTCTAAATTGTGGCCTGTATCCTAAGTGAGATAGTACAAAAATTTAAGCTTAAGCATGATAGTATGAAATCTAAGGTTAAGCATGATTGTACAAACTCTCATTTTGAGCATGATAGTACGAAATCTTAGTTTTGAGTATGATATTAAACATTTTTAGTTTAAGCATCCTAGTATGAAAGCTCAGTTTAAGCATGATTGTATAAAATTATTTTGAGCATGCTAGTACCATATCTCAGTTTAAGCATGATATTATGAAATTTCAGTTTAAGCATGATAGTATAAAATCTCAGTTTAAGCATGATAGTATGAAATCTCAGTTTAAGCATGATAGTATAAAATCTCAGTTTAAGCACGATAGTATGAAATCTCAGTTTAAGCATGATATTATGAAATCTCAGTTTAAGCATGATAGTATAAAATCTAAGTTTAAGCACGATAGTATGAAATCTCAGTTTAAGCATGATAGTAAAAAATCTCAGTTTAAGCATGATAGTATGAAATCTCAGTTTAAGCATGATAGTATGAATTCTCAGTTTAAGCATGATAGTATGAAATCTCAGTTTAATGAAATAATTGGAATCTGTTTGATCATAGCATCAATTGTCTGCTATTTCTATGACAGTTTTTCAATCCTCTTGAGTAAAATTTGTTCTTTATTCCTAAACCAACTGCAAGCAGAAAAACATATTAAAGATGGGCATCTAAATTAATTTTTTAATCAATCAATAACTTGTGTTTTCCAATAGATATTTAACAATGCTATTAAGTAAGCTAGCTTCCCTTTTGTCTCAGTTAAAAATTGAACTGTTGTCACAACAAATGTTCAAAACAACGCATGTTGCAAACACATTCATGAATACGCTTTTACACCCATCGCCAATAGAATATAACTTTTACCATTGAATAATCTTGGATGGACTAGCAGTGAGGAACCCTGCCTAGAAAACAGATGATCCTATAATTTCAATTAGAATCATGCAGGATAACTCTCGTTTTATGGATTCATAAGATGGGAACTTTTAAGGTTCAATTATATTTTGAACAAAGTAAAGATACCCAGAATAGCGTTTTTGCGATATACGTGGTACGGTCGAGGTCTTGTTTATTTTTCTGTGCAGTCTGGCCATAATTTTTTTTTCTATGTTCAAAACACTGGAACCTTGAAAAATTGGATGTTATTGTCCTGATCTGTTAAAAGAACAAAAGGGTAGAACGATTGTAACGGTTTTTTTTGTTGTTGTTTATAATCGTATATACCCGCGTGTAAGTCAAATCCAACTGGTAACTATACAGACCCAGATTTGCTGTTACATAATGCGCATGCAGATTTTGGGTTCATGTAGTATTTTAGTAGTAGTCAGTAAAACAAACATTCGCCCTAATCTGCAGAGGCAGTATGCGACGATAGATCAGGGTCCATATCGTTTTCTGTTAGATCCGACGTGTACGCTAACATATACGGTACCACTCTTTGCCCTTATTTGCAAAGCATTGTTATTTCGATAATACAGATAAAACCATACCTCTAGGAAATCAAGCACCTACATTTTATCTAACCCATTCCTTTAGCATATAAACCAGGTATATTTTTCTAGTACAGTCCTCTAGCATATCAGCCACGTGTATTTTCGCTAATACATTCCTCTAGCACATCAAACTCGTGTATTTTCTCTAGTCCTCAAAAATATCAACCGTGTTGTTTTTTTTTAAAGTACAGTCCTCTAGCATTTAAACCACGTGTATTTTTCTAGTACAGTCCTATAGAGTTGCTACAGTTCTTCGCGGATCATAGAGTAAGGGGTTCAGACCCCGCCAAAGCGCTCGCGCTGAGCGCGTGTTTTGTGTAGGTGCCAGAGTTTTGTCTTTTTATGGACCACAAAGATCTCATCGAAAATTTGGTCTCGGGATTCAAAGGGCCTTTGCGGAAGAGTATGTCACGTTACATGTATCTTATCAGTTCAGTAATTTAAGAACGGTATAAAAATAAATCGAAATGTAAAATCAACGGAAAGGAAAGAGCATTTTATGCCTATCTTAATTTATCCTGTCCCGACGTGCCTAGGATTCCTGAGAAATTTGATAAATCTAGTGGCTTAAACCATTTATTATGGCTTGGATAGTTTTTCAAAATTTCGTTGTCATCCTGCTTTTAACAGAAAATACGGTTATTGTTTCCTTTGGCCTGTTTGTAAAAAGAAAAACAAACAATTGAAATAATCTTAAAGTTGTAGGTAGTAATTTGTTAATTATTCTAAAAGAATTAAAAAAATCATTCTTAACTCTCTTTATAAAGCAATAAATCAGAGCAATCTTCATCTTTGCGACTTGTATGGGTAAACAACAATGTACCTATAAGGAAATAGAACATTCGTCATTCTTACAAAAATTAACACCTGGAGAACTAGAAATTGCGGTGAGAAAACTGTTCTCTCTGTAGGCATGCAAATCCAAAAATAGTTTTGCTGAAATACAGCACAATACAAGCACAATAACAAGATTTATGCTTAGGTAAGCTAGTAGGAAGAGGAAGAATCAAAGCTTCGAAGTCAATGTTGCTTATCACTATGAGAGGAATGAATAGGAAGGAAAAGACGATGACGAAGGCGTCTTTGACATAAAACCAAGTTTTCCTTAGGATTACAGCCAATACATTATTTAACTTAAAATGTGAAAATCAAAGCTTTTTCTTCTTCAGTACTAGTGGGTATTCCTTTCTGCATGACTGGACATATCTGATTAGTATGTTGTACTTTGTTTTGCATCGTTGTTACTTCGATCAATCATGGATAGAATAATAGATAGAACCTCCGCTCACAGCTCTTCATTGCAATACGTTAATGGTTTACACTGTACTGTATATGTGTACTTTAATTATGCTGTATTGTTAAATTTGATTAAAACACTATATGCTTGCTAGAGGCAAGAATCACGTGATTATTAACATGCATACGAGAAGTCACTCTTTCGGATCGCAAACCTGGAATTACGTCGCTTAAAGCTCATTCTAGATGATGCCAGCTCATATCTTTCTGAAAAATATAAAAAGTGAAATTTTATAAAGGTTTATTTCAATATTTATTCTTATCTTTTCAGTTTCAGTAATAGCTGCCCTGTTAGCATTTGACCAATTAGGGATTAAGCCAGCGGTCAATGGATTCTTCTGCCGAGACGAAAACCTAATGTATCCCTACAGATTAAGTTCCATTCCTGCTGAACTAGTAGCATTTCTCTTTGTTTTGATGCCGTTTGTTCTGGTTAGTATTTATTGTTTTTAAATCTGTACTTATTTCGGATCCGGGTGATGTGTTTCTCAAAGCTACTTTCTGCCATTATATTTGAATTAAGTCTCTGATAATACTGAGAGAAAATTATATAAAGTCGGGTGTGGTGGGATAGAGAGTGGCGGGGGATAAAACAAAACATATTTTTACATTTTTACAAAACATGAGAGAAAAAAATGTGAAGAAAACATTTAAAAAATACATGCGATAGTTAATGGCAAACAGATTGAATTTTAATTAAATATATGTATTTATCCATGTATATATACATTATGGAAAAGCAAAATAAAGACTACTGATATCCCTGCCTATCTACCCATCGACCTAGCAATGTACCTATCTACAAACATGCTTACATTAGGAATAAGTAAAATGGTTAACTACAAAGTTACATGCTCAATTTAAAAAAGTGTCAATAAATAAAAATAAAAAGACGGCGACAAGGTTGAGGACTTGCACTGTTCTTTTTATGCTGTAACAGATGACAGGAATAGAAGCTATCCGCCACTACCACTTTAGGCCAAAAGACACAGGATGGAACTGCACTTGGTACTGGGACACCTGTTACAAGACAGCAGGCGTATTTTTGTTTGGGATGTCAGTTACAGTTCTTCTGGGAGAAATTACAAAACTGGCAGTTGGACGACTAAGGCCCCACTTTTTGGACGTATGCAAGCCTGATTATAACAAAACAAACTGCTTTAGTGACAATATACCCATTTACGTTGACGTCGGTGACCAGCATTGCCAAGGCAACGAAGTATCTTTATTAGCAGATGCCAGGTATGAGTGTGTTTATATTAGAAGATATCAAATGTATTATAATTTTGAACAGTTTGCTCAATTGGCAAGGAAATCAGCACTCGCAATTATTGGATTTAATCAAAACGTGAGTTCAAACCTTGCCTAAATCTAATCTAAGGCAAGCAAACACTTTCAAACTAATCCGCTAGGTTTCGACCATTTATCCAATCAGCAGTTGTCCTTCTGAGCATACTTTATGCCAGATTGCGGTAGTGATTCACATAATAATAGACTGATACGTCTAAAATATCTGTTAGAAATTAATTTCAATTTGATACCACGAAAAAATTACCAGGACTTAGTAGATAGGGCTTACCTCCAAAAAATAATCTAAACTCTGTCTTCATTCTTGTTATGGAAGAAAAATTGTTTGCCAAAATGCATTTTTGTTGCTGTTCTTAGCAAGGTCTGCCTGTAAACCTGTAATTAGCTCGAAAATTTCTTTCATGTTGTGAACTATCCTTCCTACAGTCAGTATAGAAGAATTCCTTTTAGAAATGACACATAATACATTTAATAATTTAATAATAGATTCATAAAATGTTACCATGAACAAACACCGAAAATATCCACGACTAGAATTATGTAAGGTAAAAGATAACGAAAATCATTTACAGCTTACAATAATATTCGTGAAATGAAATCTTATATCACCAAATAGCCTTTTGGGAAATGGGAAGAATGCTCCGCCCACTAATTTGTTCGACATTGGACTTTTTTGTCCTTGAAATAAGCTAATCGTGATGAGCAAATGACTTTGAAATGTGTAGTAAACATTTCGTAAAATTGGACGTGAAATTTAAAGTTAGAAAGATCTGAGCTATATGTATTGTACAAATGAAAGTACACAGATATTGGGCACCGCTTTCGAGACTTGTTTTAGTCAAGCACGTGGAATCTGGACGTGATTAGGAAACGATCACACCTATCTGGATCATTTGACTGGTGTGAATGCATGAAGTTAATTTGCAGACTCCCACGCCTGTGCATTAATATATCTTCAGAATATCTTTCGTATATTTTTTCAGGAAGTCCTTTCCCTTTATTCACGCAGCCATGGCTTTCTATGCAGTGGTGTATCTTAACGTAAGTAACTGAAATATTGTATATATATATATATATATATATATATATATATATATATATATATATATATATATATATATATATATATATATATATGATCCTTGAACGGCAAAGATAAGGAGCCGATGTCCAAAGCTGTCATTTAAATATCATTTAGTTACAGATGAAAGACAAAACTAATCTATTTTAATTAGATATTTGATATAAAAATGCAGAAAACATTAAAAACAATGATATTGTCAACATAAACATTGAATATAGCTATAAATAAATTATGAAGAAACGAGATTTTACCTATGTACCGATCAAATTAATTTTATTGAAATTATGTTTACTAATTTCAAGAAAGTAACTAATATCGGATTCAGTTACTAAGTTAACTTTTCAAAGTTAAATAGCTTCAAAGATTTCTTAACGCTTTCACATTCTCACGTTGTTTTTTCGCCTCTGCCCCGCCGCAAACGATGAAGATGGGCTTTCTCTAGAATACTTTTATCAGATGAAAGGGTGTGTGTGTTAATTTGTTTTCAAGCTCCCAAGTCCATATAAATGTTTATATCTTTGTTACATAACAGATCTATCTACAAGTTCGTTTGAAGTGGAGAAAAGTAATGCTGCTTCGACCAGCTATACAAGCCTTGTACATAGGTTTAGCAATCTACATTGCGTGCTCAGGTGTTGCGGACCACAGACATTATTGGAGTGACGCAGTAGGTGGCGCTCTACTCGGTGCAACTGTAGCCATCTTGACAGTACGTATCAACGACTACCTTTAGAAATTGTTGACATTCTGTGTTCTTATCGAAGAACATTGTTCTTATTCTAGTGGTAATAACTTATTTACATACCGTTTTTGACAACACATATTTTATGTGACTCACAATTTCCAAAGATGGAAAATTGAATATCAACTTAAAATAAAATAACTAGGTGTTAGTTCAAAAGTTTAAATAAAGGTCATTGACCTATTATATTTTTGTGTATTTTTGCCTCCTATTTAATACTAAAATAACGGTTAAAACACTAGAAAAAAATACTGGATAACTCACATTTTTTGGCGTCATCTTGTTCAGGTATACGAAAATATTTTGTAAAATGTGTTAAAAAGAATACGAAAAAAAGACCGGTTTATGGATGTTTTAAACAAAATTATTAAAATTTACTGAACTTGTGCATCAGTGTCATCATCTCGTATAGGGTAATGGGAATATTAAAATAAAAATACACATGACCAATTAGTCTTTCGGGGTGTCTTAAAATTTGTTTAAAAATCAGAGAACCAGCCAGGCTTTAGAGTATTTATAAAAACCATAAAAAGAATTACTGAACCGGAATTTTGAGCCATAGTGACATTAAACGTCTATGCAAGAGCTTTATAAACTGATATAGGCTTCGCCTCTGTCAGAGTTTACCAAATATCTCGTATTTATCCTCAAATTGTAAATTATAAAATTGTGTCGTGTATAAATAATGTTATCTTCATGCTTCTAAAACTTTATGCTTGACATGTACAACAATTTATGCCTTGCAAAAAGACAGTAATTTGTTGTTAATTTTTCATTATACCGTGAAACAATTTAACTCTTTGTCAGTTTCTTTGATGTGTGATAATGCTATGGTAATAGTAAAGACAAACACAAATTTGTCCAAAATAGTATAGGTGATGCATACTGTGCCCTAAATCTAATATTAAACCACTTTCAGTGCATGTAAATCAGCTATTCATTGTGAATTGGCATTTCGTGTTCGAATGATGACCTTCTGCCTAACTGGATAATTTGGACACCTGCTTGATCTAGTCTAAAATGTTTGTGGAACAATATATGGTATTAACTATTCAGATTTTCTTAAAATTTGAAATTTTTGTTATCTGTAGATTATAGCTGTTCCTTTCTGATAAAATATATCACCATGTCTGATAATTACATTTTATCTGCAGGTGTGTTTCGTGTCGACCCTTCTGGACAAATGGATCAGACAAGACAAACTTTGCAACATGCAACGTAATACATATTACAAAGAGATAGCCATTGAGAATGACAATGCCAAACGCGTGCCCTTGTTAGTGTTTTAATACATGTATCCCATTTGGCATCAATGATTTGCATCATGAATGTTCACAAGTGAAGATATACTGTGATAAATCAGTGAAGTTTCAAAATGGCTCCTGTCAACATAAAACGTGATGCAAATTTAATGCAAAAGATGCGCCAAAAGATGTTTAAATGGGGATGTATTTAAGATAAAACTAAAACAAAGAGAAAATTAGGTGTAAGTTTGTAAAGACAATATGGACTGTGAAGTGAGAGATATAAAAAAGCTAAGATTTTACGTCGTAAAAAGTATTTGTTCACTACGTGTATATTTACTGCATGCACTTATATTGTAAACGTTTAATATCACACAGGCAAGAGCTTTTTTTTTACAACGTTGCGGCTTATTCTCGTGCAGTATGCAATCACGAAACTCGCACGCTTTTAAGAGGTTTCAACTGCAATTTGGTGCAAGAAAAGCCAAGGTTTCAGTGTATTATTGGTACAACAGAAAAGACTTTTTTCAGCGTATGTTTCAGATAAAATGTTATGATCATTTAATGTAATTAGAAAGAATACAACTTGACGTTATGAAAGAAATGGACGAAAATTCTTCACAACTTCTAGGCGGGTTGTAAACAGTATTTGTTTGCTCTGTTTCCATTTTCATGGGAACATTACGAACCAGCGAAGTATTTCTTCTACTGATCCACATGACATACATGATAGTGTGACCGTTTGAGAGCAAAAAAGGTGAAAAGGAAACAAGATATACAGGATATCAAAAAGGCAATAATTTCGTTGATTCTGCCTTTGACACTGCATATTCACCTGTTGTGCATAACAAATAATCCCAGACGTAGTTCTATAACCAGTAACATTAAAGTAGGATTTTGTTACAATTCAGAGCGCACCTGTACTTTCAAATAAAAAAGACATTTGATATATTCAAGGTCATTGTTCAACAGTTTATATATATATATATATATATATATATATATATATATATATATATATATATATATATATATATATATATATATAGAGAGTCGGTACACTTTGCCTACAGTGTATATAGTTTCATACGTTTGATATTTTAGCACTTGAATATATTCGCTTTATAGGATTCTGATTGATACAAATAAGCAAATGAAATCATTGTGGAGTGTTCACTTTACTGATTTCCTGCGATCGTGTGAAAACTTTTTAACCTCACCTTCTGAAATTTGTTGTTTTCAATTAACATTTTGGAGGCCATGTTTCGATTCGGTTCATGAATGGAATTATGGGAAAGTGCTCTTGTCTGTCAGAATATGGCTAAGTGATCACTACAAGGGCTTGTTATGTCAAGTATAATATACCATATTATATAATAATATATATAATATAATGAAAAATGATCAAACCAATACAAGAACAACATGTGAGGAAGGCAATTCATGTGCGTTCATACGTAATGATATCACTGTGTTCGTATTTATCTATAACTCGTTTACTAAAGGCTCAGTCATTGTATTTTAACCGTTTCATGGGGAAGGGTCCCTGGTGACCGTGTTCAATTGGCTTCGAGTCTCTGTTCGGTCATCTTGGATATATGAGCTTGCCAGTAGCTTCTTCCTGTGGGTCAGTGATTCTTTCCATCGTTCAAACATTCTGTGTTCCACATAATCAGCGTATCATATGCTGAAAAATGCGAGAAACTACCATAACCCAAATTTTTAAAACAAAATGTCATTCGTAGTGGTAGAACTATGAGGAGTTTTGTATGATACGGAAGGTTCTGTCGGTGTTGGCAATGGCTCGGAAGGCATTCTTGGTTTACTTGCGGTGAGGGGCAAAAGCTTTAGGACCAACGGGTCTGCGTGGAATCGAGAAGAGAGAAAAACCGACTGTGCTTACTTGTTCCTTGCACATACGATACGAGTCGTATAATGTTCATCTATTTGGCTTAGTAAGATTGATTCGCCCATGTTTGAATGAATATAATTCATTTTTGCTATATGAGTGAGAATCAGTTATTCATGGATCGCATTTGTCTACAAATCGTGCATTTTTAGTATTTATTTCTAAATGCTATACATTGTTCATTGGTGATGGATCTATTAATCAGTCATATTTATTTATTAATGCTATACATTGATCATCATCTCTGCTGACGTATTTATATATCAATCGTTTTTATTAACAAGTTCCCTACATTGATTCTAGTTTGATTGCACCGTAGAAATTTCATGTTCTGATTGGTTCCAGTTAGATACGACATTATTTTCTTATATCCGTTCTTTAACTATGTGAGCATTATTCTGTTAAATCCGTTATTGTACTTTATTTGCACGAATATGGTGCCAGTCATCCATCTTTAAATTACATTAAATAAACTTCTCAATCACGAAAGTGCTTGATTAAATCCCAATCGGGTTCATCATATTACATTGAGAAAACTTGACAGTGGCTTTCGTGTGTCGGTTCTTTATGGAATATTCCTTCACAAAATCTACTGGCAGTCATACATAGCCTAGCGTGTGATTCAAAATACCATATAAACCTCGCAAAACAAAATCACCAACTATAAGTAGTTACAAAAATTGTTGGGTAAACATAATATAGAAAAGAGACGAGTTCTTGTATTGATATAACAGATCAGATTAGAAAGCAAAGTCTAAGCAAAAAAGATTAAATTAATCCGGAGTCATTAGCGGTTTGAGCTATTTTACTGACTTTACAATAAAGAAACAAAGAAAATCATGTAACATAACACAAGGAACTAATATATCACGTTAAATCTGTTCGTTTCTGCCCTGGGGACAAGCGAGAATATGTTTGTTGCTTGTTGTTGTTGGGATTAACGCCATTTTTCAGCACACGATAGGCGGCCAGTATTAATGGTGGAGGAAGAAACCGGGAAATCACCGAAAAGAACCACCCTCCCACGAGAAGCTACTGGCAAGCTTTATCACATATCCACATTCGCAGAATCCTAGACTCGAACCCACGCAGACAGAGGTGAGATGGCAGTGATTCATAACGGACAGCGCTTTAGACCACTCGGCCATTCGGGGCCCCCGAGAATTTGTCATTGTAGGACTGTCTAGGGACAAGGGGAAATGTATAGCGACAATGTATTATCACTATCTAGGGACAAGGGGAATTTAACAAGAGTGACGTCATGGTACTAGACATTGGGGAAACAATGGTAACAATGTTGTTAGTGGCTTACCTTAATAGCGGAGAACAGTCTTGCAAGGCAAGAGAGCATAGCATCTTCTAAAATCATATGAGTGGCCCTGGAAAGGTCCTTGGTGTCTTTTGTTACCACCACTAAGTAAACAAAGGAAACATCGCACATGTCTTCTTCTCTTCCTCAATCTTTGTCTGACATCTGGACCGTGGTTAAAGATTCTTTTAGATAGCATTGCCTCTCCACATAGATCCTTCGTTTCTAAAGGGCTAGTCTCTGTGATCTTGGTAATAACCCATGATGATTTGACATTTATGGGATAGTCTGGATTGAACAGCATCGACGATAGCAGGGTAGACGGTTTTACGTTAGTCCACATCTTGTCTTTAGAACAGGTGAATGGAATGAAGTGATCTGCGAGTATTATAGCGTAGAGAGAATCGAAATGGATTGAGTTCTTTCACCATTTCTAACACGCGATACAAATTTCAGTCACAGTGTGGAGTCTGTCTTCCAATCCGAAGCTACCTGTGACGTCACATTCACAATATAGGTGCGCAGTGAACTGACGTAACTTTGTTAGAACATGATGGAAGCTACTAAGAAAATGATTTGGGGAGTACCAGCCGTGGAGACAATGAGTGATGATATAACGGCGGCTACTAAAACAACCATAGTTTTACTTCCACAAAAGAACGATTTTAATTGGAATTTAGCGAATTTTCTCTCTCTTCACAAGAATTTGTTTCGGTACCAGCACCCTCGATGCCTTCTTCTACAGAGTCAGAAAGAAGAATTGAAGAAATGCTTGCAATAGCAGAAATAAGCAGAACAAGTCTTTCTCATTTAACAACAACAGCGATAAGAAGAAAAGTCAAGAAGAAAACGACAGGAAGAAGAAGCAGCAGAGAAATAACAAGGTCTATGATAGAAGGAGGACACTGAAATTCAAACGATCACGGTACTCTTAGACATTTTGTCAGAGTTAAGGAACCTTCTTTTTATTACAAACCTTGAGAAAAAGACCTTCCCAGGCCAAACAGTTCAATCCCTTTAAATATTCCCACTACCCCTGAGATACCAAATATCATCGACAGAAACAGGTCCAGGAGTAGGACGTAGCCGTGGCCAAGGGATAAGGCAGTTAAAGCTCATTCCTAAATTTGATTTTCTAACAACAAACACCCAACACTTTTTCAGGGCCACCCAATTCTCTATGAAGAAAGACTACTCAACTTTTGTCAAACTCAAACACAAATCCTTTTTTTCCCATTATGAACGTGTGTAGGTCCATGTGATTATATAAATCAAAACCAAGAGACACTTACATTTTTTCTGGCATATTCTGTTACAAAGTACAATCAATTTCACATCACATCACTTTCAAACGTTTATTTTTCTTCTTTTCCTCTCTCTCTCTCTCTCCACATTTAATGTTTTCAGTGTCACAAGTTTTCCTTTTCTTCCTCACTTCTCGTATTATTTTCTTTTCTTTCTGGATGTGTCTGGATTCTTCCTTTATATAGGATACCTCTTCTTCCTGTTCTGATCCCCCCTCTTTATCCTGCTACAGTTGTTTCTTAGGGCAGTCTTAAGACCAATGTTTTTTCTCTGGACAATGATAACACGTATCTTGACCTCTGTCTCGCCTGTCTTGCGTTGACGTTGTGGACACTCTATGATCCAATGTCCTTTCTTCTGACAGACATAACATGTGTGTCCGCTTTTATCTCCAAAGTAAGGTGCGTAGTGGGTCTACTCTGAAAGAAAACCTTCATATAACGCCTCTCAAAACTCAGAAGTTCGATATGTGTTGGCTCTTTCATCTTTCTGGAAGGATTAAGAGTGAAATGAATACTCTGAACGAAGACAATTACCCTTTATACAGCGAAGACACTGACCTTACATTTATATTTGGGGAACCGTATTGTTTACAACTGAGTCATCTGACATTTTGAAATCAAGAGTAAACGATCGCATGATTTCGTGAAGAAAGTACAAGAAAGCAAGAGGCAGAAATATGACCTACCGCCTCGCACAGCTGAAGCCTTGGTTCAAATGTATGCCAGCGATTTTGAAGATGACATGAGTGAGCCAGAATCCAGACCCAGAGAGTCTACGCCTGGCCAACGTCCTCTGTGAATATTCCCTGAAAAGTATTATCTCATTCGAGAGACTGATAAACACTCCCCTAGAAAATTTAGAACTACGGCTACACTGCAAACTTTAGAGATTTCAAGTCCTACGTACCGCTACATAAAACAGTGGTGTTCATCACTGATGTGTGAAATTCATTGTTTAACCACACTAAAACGATAATGTCGAACCAAAGAAGACGATCGCTTGAGACTTTCCATTTATCATGAGAGTCTGAATTACCCTCTCTGGATCGAGTTTAGTAGTCAGCTTAACTGACACCTTCCAAAGTCATTGACAAGATTAAAAAATTGGAGCAATCCAACCACCAATTTCACATCACCGATGGAAAAGCGACTCTGCACTCGTCCCAAAGTGACCGGACGCATAAAGGTGTTTATTGGTGAACAACCTTCGACCTTCGTAGCACCAAATACGAGCTTCTTCCGAATTAGCAATCCTCAGAACAAAATGTGTTTAACCGGGGTTATCGGAGAGTGAAGAACATATGCTGACAAAAAACCGCACGTATAATGGAAAAGAGACTGCGACAATATTTGAAGATCGAACCGAGTCAAACATCGAAGAGATGTAGATTTCCTGTGCCAGCAAGCTGATCTATCTAAAGACACACCCTGTGGCATTTCTGAAATGCAAAACTGCAAGACGTCTTAACTCCACGCTACACGTTGAAAGTACACCCTGAAAAAGTGTTTGGACTTCTGTTGCTTCGAGGCAAACATTTCAAAGATGGAAAATACATTCACGTCTATCATCACGATAAACACTTCGATGCGTTACCAGTATCACCGGATTCCTGGGATACGGTTATTATTGTGAGAAATAGCTATAACAGTCGAGATCAACACAATCATATCGATTGAGATCTTTGGCGTCTATCCTGTCTTAGCGAATGACAACAACGAGTCCATTCCCCAGCTTATCAGCGAAAGTTTGTCAGTCCTACCTGTTGCCAACAACATCTGAAGGTGCAAGGTTCACAGAAGAAAAGTGCTCATCTACTCCTGAGATTGTGCCCTACTTGTGGACAAGGCGTATGTACCAATAGTACCAAGGGTCACGTATGTTCAGGAAAGAAACGATGTCGCATTTGTCATCTTATCGTGGACTTAGTCATATAAATGCTGCACTGAACAATACCAACCCAAACAAGAGGAATATGGCTGGAAGAAAGGAAATATCTTTTTCGATTTCGAATGTTTACAAGAGACTTTCTGCGTGGCCCATTGATCGTGCGAGAAGTGCATCCAAGAACCTATATTTTACCATTCCCCCACTGTAGCACGATTCCTGGAGGACGTGAAAGAAATCTTTCGAGGACCTGACACGCTGGCCGATTTTGCCCAATGGATCTTAGACCCCATAGGCGAGACGTGGAGCCAAGAGGATATCGAACGATATCGAGATTGCCATCATTATGCCACGGTAATGGCTCACAATTTCTTGGGATACGATGGACTGTTTCTTCTGAAATAAGATACGGAACAAAGTACCAAATGTCCTAAAGTCACCTTGAACGTCTCCAAGCTCATTTCCATGCCAGTGGTACACAAGTGTTGTTTAAAGATTCGATGAGTTAATTAGCCATATCTTTGAGTCGAATGCCTAAAACATTTGGAATGACAGAAATGGCCAAAAACTATATTCCACACTTTTTAAATACCGAAGCCAGTCAATACACCGTTCTACTACTTTTACCTGATGCTTACTATTACGATCCAGACAATATACGCACAGAACAACGAGAATAAGTGCAAGCTGAGTGTAACGTGAAATAAATGACTCTAAATTATTGCACCAATCAAGTGGTGAATTTTGGGATTTTGAAATAAGTTTTGCAGTATGGATAGGATCAACATTTTTAAAGTGATCACCTACGAACCTCACAAGAATTTACGTTTACCCACACATCAAATTCCATTTGATGACTGTAGTTGATGTCTTTTACAAAACCGACATGCAAGAAGCCAGACTTTGCTATCGTCGCGTAGAAGTGTTACCTAAAGTGGGAAACGACATCAGTCACACTCTGAACATAACTCTGAACATAACGACCGCCAAGTATCTGATACGACGCGTGGAAGTGAAAACCTTCACGATTCCCATTGGATCTCGATCCCCGATCGAAAATCATCTGTTACGAGGACATTTCCCCAAGCGTTTAAATTGTTGGTATTCAGAATTCAGCCTTCAATGGAGCATACCATGAATCTCTTTTTCAGTTGCAGCTCTTTGACGTGTCCGAGATCGAAGTAAGTCGAGATGGCAAGACTTTGTGTACCAGACCTTTCAAACCTAACACTGAGAACACTAATTAATTGAGGTCGTACTTGTCTCTGTACGAAGCCACATGACAGCTATATACCAACACTAGTCACGGCATTTCGTACAAAGATTATTCATGAGGTTACACTTTGTGAGGTTTTGATTTCACTCTTGACCATGGCAGCGACGAGTGACATTTTCACCTGATTAAATCCGACCAACTTCGAGTGGAACGTCAGTTTAAAGGACCATTGAACGAGGCGGTCAACATCCTCTTGTATGTAGAATTTTATAATATTATAGAAATTAACAGTTTGAGAAAGGTAATTCTAGATTATTAGAAGTTATGTACGACTCTTATTCCCTTTTGAACAGTAAAGCCTTTTTGGAAATGGAATGGTAGGATATCCTGGAAGCGGAACCATCCACCAAACAAGACAAAGACGAAGAGAATATGGTGATGTCGAGATGGCCAGAAGAAGAACAACATTTAGTCTCCAGTTCTGCTAAACATCTGACAGACAAACATTACAGGGTTAACCAAAAACATTGATATGGATGTTAAAACGATCATTCCAGTCAAATTCAACACGATAAATGTCTGATGATGATTCAAAAAGAAACATTGGGTGAGTATCTGGATGACGCTTGGGGGTCTCATCTTGGAAGAAGCAGTGTTGCATCAGGGGGATAAAGACTTGCATGATTATTCCTCCCCTCCATTGACTGCTCTGGAGATCAGTTGAATAGAATTTCTCTTTGCGCAGAGTACGAAGACGAAGCAAATAAACAATTACTTGACAGAAATTCAAGGCAAGACTCAGGATTGAATTGACGACATATCATTACTTATGAAACAAGACAAATGGATACCTGATAACTTTATTACCTTTTGAAAAGCGTTGCTAGCAAGTAGTATGGGAAAAAAATCAAACTCAGCAGAGAGAGAGAGAGAGAGAGAGAGAGAGAGAGAGAGAGAGAGAGAGAGAGAGAGAGAGAGAGAGAGAGAGAGAGAGAGAGAGAGAGAGAGAGAGAGAGAGAGAGACCAATTTACAATAATGCCATAACACTGAGGATCTGGAACACGTGTTCTTCATCTGCCATTGATACAAAATAAGGGAAAAATTAGTCAGTATACATAAGATCATTGATTCTCCCTATCCTGAATTCCTATATTAGAACAACCCAAACATAAATCTAACTAACAAATCGATCCGAATCTTCCTCAAAGATAGATAAAGCGTGAAAAATTAATATTATCCGAATTTCTCCCATAGTCATATTTTAACTACTTATCAACTTTATCAAAATGAATCATGTAATTGGTAATGTAAGCAATACCCTAAACGTGGTTCCCCAGCAATGCAACACGTATCCCTCTAAATAGATATACATTTTATAATTTATTCAATCTTATCACCTTTTCCACCTCACCCATTCTGTTTCGATAATAATACAAACTTGAAACAAAATCCCTTACTCGAATCGAATCATAAAATTGGTGAAGCTACCATACATGCTTCTATGAATTCAGTTAAACACCTTTTACGTAGAGTTACCAAAGGTGGAATTGGGTGCGGATGTGGCACAGTGTTGATGACCCAAGTAAAGGTGCTACCTGCCTGTGCGCGGGCTAATGCTACACCTGGACCTTCTATCCACTAATCCGCTGCAGGCGGCATTAAAATTGTGCAACACGATTACAGGTCTCCCAAAGTGGTTGGCAGCCAAACCATCCCTATTTCTCTTACCATAAGTACATTCAGACTAAAAGTAACCTCTTTCTTCCATCTACACCTCGTGATAAAACGGATCATTTAAAACATGAACTAACAAAACTGGAATACTAAATTTAGATTTTTAAGGTAGTTTAATCCCACCTATCAGGACCAATTACAGAATGTCGCAATGATTCTATTAGCTAACTCATTAAGCAAATTAGCTTTATAAGGTGGCTAAAACACAAAGTTATCAGGATCAGTCGTACGATATGGCACCTAAATTATTTATTTAATATATAGGATCCAAAATTAGATGCATTAGTGGAAATTATTGGTCCTGTGAGACCTATACGGTATCAACGGATACAAAGTACGGAAAAGAGACAAAATGCATACAGCCGTTCCTGTACCCGTGTTTTTGGGGGGTGGGGGTAAAACCTCAGCCCTTCTTAGGGCTATCACATATTGCTACTTAGTAAGAGATTTCAATGTGGCTTGAAATTTCGACTCGATAATACTATTGATAACCTAATATGATCCTTTGAACACCGTTTTAATTAAAAACAAAATTCCTAACTTGACTATTAAAAAAGTGTTTAATAGTCTATTAGACTTTTCCTTTAGGTTTATATAAGAAATATGTACACTACATACATTTAAAATCAACTTTAAGATAGGAAAACTTTTTAAAACTAAATTCGTGACTCACTCTAATTGCAATTGCTGCTAACACAAAATTGGTAATAGGAAAAACCAACTATAAAGACAGCTTGGTTAAATTTGACATTATTATTTTGGGCGTTACAGGTACGTTCTGGCTGGCGTTTGGTACCTCCTCCCGTGTCCCTCTCCTCTCTGCCTACTCGGATATTAAAAGACGAGTTTATGGGCCGTTCCCAACTCATCTATAAATCATGTGCTCCAAAGAGCGTTTAAGCACGGAATTGGGGTGACGTAGAAAGAGCAGTACCCGATCCAACTAGACGTCTTATCTTGCAGTAAACAAACATTTATTTATATTGATGTGAGTCCTGGGTCCGTTCCAACTCATGACAGCCTTCCATACAGGTCGTTTGTGACTTTGTTGGTCCTATGACCTATTGGCTGAATTAAAATAGCACTCATTAAGTGCATAAAAATGTTGGGAAAGAGGGTCTCTTTCCTTCCTCCACAAATAATTAATTATCCCCCGTATGCGTAATGACCCATGCGACCTAAATTCAGTATTCAGTTCAGTTCAATTTGGCCATCCATTTAGGATAATAAGAAGGAGCATGGAAGAAAGAAGATGAAAAATGTTTTATAAGAACCTGATGTAGAAAAAGTAATGAGAAACATTAGACGAAAACCAAAGGCCCTTTTCATGGCCACTCATATGTCTAGATATGATGTCTATACTCTCTTGACTAAATTTTTTTGCTGGTTGTTTAGTCGTTTTTATGTTTGTATATGTCTATCTCTATGTATCTAGCCCTGTTTCTAACCATGTCTTTATGTCTATGTCTCTATTATATTTGTCCCTAGAGTAGCGCATATTCAGGTCAGTTCCCTTGCAACGCTCTTCTGTTCGATTGAGGTTAGCCACTTGCAACATTGTTACCATTGTTTTTCTAGTATCCAGTACCGTGACGTTACCCCGGATCATTTCCCCTTGTCCCTAGACAGTCCCAATACATTGCCGCTAAACATTCCAGATATTAAATTCCCATTGTCCTTAGACAATCCCACAATGATAAATTCCCGTTTGTCTGAAGTATACAAAACAAACAAATTTAAAATAAGTCCCCATTGTCCCTAGGGTATACCCATTCTCTACTACCCATATTCGGGGCATATTCATTTTTATATACTTTTTACATTCTAACTTTTTTCTTTAAAGTATAGACGTGACATGCTTTTTACAGATTTTCTTGCAACCAAACACGTAATAAATGTCATTGTGTCCTCATTCAGCTGAACGGGCGGAGGCCACAAATCTTTATTCAACGAGGTTTTGTCAGGGTTTAGATAAAAGATAACTGTAGGACTTTAAAAATCTGGATATCGATTGCTAGAATTACAAACCCACTCTGACTCCTTTCCACCATTATCAATCGAATGACCTACCATTGCTAACCGTTTATATATTTACGATAACCAATTTATTATCGCGACAGATAACATGTCGAAGGAAATGGCGGACGTAAATGATGCATGGATGTGTCTAAATTGCGCTTTCTGATTGTTTAATCGAACGTGAATGATAAATAGGCGTAGGTCAATGCTAAATATGACAGATAATTTTGCATTATAGTCAGGAGTCCTAACCTGTTGAAATACAATTGATCTGGAATCTGTTTTTGTTGCTCATTTTAATTTGAATGACGTGTGATACGCGGTCATATGAATATGGCCCAAGCTGTCAGCTCCCATTAATGAAATGTCAGGAAATATATTGTTTCTTTGAAATGCAATAATTTCATTGGCAAGTGGAAAGCTAGCTCATATAAATAAAGCCATAAGTGTAACTATGTAATATCAGAATTGGGATTCAGAATACACAAACGCACGTTCACATACACACACACACACACACACACATACATATATATATATATATATATATATATATATATATATATATATATATATATATATATATATATATATATATACACACATACAGAGAGAGAGAGAGAGAGAGAGAGAGAGAGAGAGAGAGAGAGAGAGAGAGAGAGAGAGAGAGAGAGAGAGAGAGAGAGAGAGAGAGAGAGAGAGAGAGAGAGAGAGAGAGAGTTGACTTTGTTGGTAAATTCTTGTAAATTTCACAATTCACGTCACTGTTTTCTATTACGTCGGAATGCCGCTAATGCGATTTTTAGTTTAATTGTGTATCAAAGAAACATTCTTGAGAAGAAGGTAACTTGCATATAGAATGGTCATAGCAAATGCACCATAAATTGATCCGGTCAGTTTATGACGTCATTTCTCTTTTTCTATTGTTTCATGTTTCCTGCTGTGTTGTAGCTGATTGAGTTAACACTCACCTCACCCAACACACATGCACACGTTCCAAATGAATTCCAATGGTGTTTTTCAATAATTTGCAATTGTGAACGTACTTGTGTACCAATAGCTAGAAATAGTGTTGATGTGTTATCAGTCTTAATGTATCACATGATATAATCCAAAATGTCTCTAAACGAACTACCTTTAACCACAAAAAGTGCTTAATTTAAAACTTTTAATGAACACTTTGTAATTCCAATGAAAAATGTAATGAATAAATCTGCTACAAAATGAACTGAACACATCTAATGACTGATTCCATTTTGTACGTTGAGACAGGAATGAGTATTTCTGTTTATCGCTATATATATATATATATATATATATATATATATATATATATATATATATATATATATATATATATATATATATATATATATATATACACACATATATATATATATATATATATATATATATATATATATATATATATATATATATATATATATATATATATATAAACCAATAAAAGATCAGGATGAGGATCCTTTGCCCCATCAAAGCAATTATTAGTAGTTGTAAACAAGGTAAAGTCTTTTATAATATTTCAAAAATTATTATATAGCATATTAAAATATCGGTAGTTTTTTCCAAAGGGGAATACCGATGTCAGGAATATAGATCCAAGTAAATATGTTTACCTCCAACTAATAATGATCATGAAATATAATCTATAAAACAAGAATGAGCTGCGTAATGTGTTGGTTACAACAGCAAAATATTCATTATTTAGGTAGACTCAAACTTCTATCCTCAATTAGGGACAAAGGTCAATCACACAATACAAATCAAATGCACATAACAATTATACTAAAAAATGATGAGGCACATCATATGGCTAAACTAAACACTTTAAAATATTTAATTTTATTTGCAAATACGTTTGAGATTACTTATTTATGACTGTTCAACATCTTATTGACTTTAGAATGCTTAATTACCATAAAAATAAAGACCTCCTCACCCATTGTAGAAAGGTAAACGCTGTACAAAAGAGCCAGCAATAAGAACTCTCCTCTGCAAAAGATTAGAATAGACTAGTATTTCAGCAATTACTAAAACTGCAAGCACAGTTATAGCAAGGGAGATAACTATGTAGTGTATTTATCGTCTTACGAAGAGTTACTTCCTCGATTGTAGGTAAGTATAAGGAGCACAGTATTAGATTTACACCATCAGAGAACACTTCAATAACAAATGGCAAACATCATGAACCAACTCAAGGCAAGGTAGATTCCTGTATACACTAAGCCTAACAGTCTCCAAGAAAAGGCATTGCCATCAAAAGCCTCAACAGATATGAATCAACCCTTATTAACAGACTATACACCGGTAAAACTTTACTTCTAACCAGCTTTGACAAATATCTAAAGAAACCTATGCATACACAACCCAATTGTATCCACTGTAAAATCCCAGAAACGATTTTCCATATTATGAACCAATGTGATCAACCAAAGAACGAACTCCAGACGTATCTACAACGCCTCGGATCACCTACGACTTACCCAGAGTACCTTCAACAAGACCAGAACGCGAACCTGCTGCTCATTAATCAACAAATTATCACCTTTCTGCGCGTCATTAATAAATCTAAAAATATCTAACAACTATACTAATATTCCACGCACTGTGCTTATTTATGATCAATTAACCGAATCTGCTATCATATAATATATGCAATATTAACCCATGCACTATGATTGCTTCCGCCATCAACTGATACTTAACTTATAATATTAACTTAAAATGTACTTACTAATTCAATAAACTATTGTATATCGTTTCTTTTTCTTACTCCTTAATAAATCCAATGTGCTCATATCATGACTAACAATCGGACACTAACACACGTGACATAACAACTTCCATCCTTTTTGCCCTATACAAGAACAGTTTACCTTGAGAAAGATCTACTTAAACATGAACAAAACGAAGAAGAACTTGCACAACAAAACGCTGCGAAGGTTCCGTCCACCCTTTATGTCGTCATAACCAAATGTTAATGACAATAGTATATTACACGTCAACGACTGGATGAATAACTCCAAGATTTATCTTTCATCTAGACTACACTAGTCATATCGAACAAGCAGACTAACAATCAAGTAAGGGACGCCCCATAGCTCGTTAAGTTCAGTCCCGTAATACCCTCCGGACAACGTTAACCTTTTCGATGGAAACGCTGCGTCGATGAAAAGGGTGCCCGTCAAATAATGGATAACCCAGGGCACATACATGTCTGTCGTCATAACTCCCTCCCTCAGTTTCGATGAAACTGGCAAAGACTAAAATAAACAACATCCATTTTCATGAAAAATGGATGCCAGTATGAAAAGATTATACTTTCCTCACGCCAACTCCTTGCCAACATCAATTTATGGGGCATGTAGGCAGCTCTACCTAATTCTCCATAAAGCCCATTTCCCTCCGGACAGCTATAACCCGACCTGATTAGACGGGCCCCTTTTTCGTTTATCTGTTTGTATTGTTTGTTTCGTTTTTTTTCTCTATTTCCACATTGGGTTCTAGTCTTAGTCCATCAGAGCCCTCATTCGGCATACAATAAATGGCCCATGAAAAGACCGATTGGTACTATTTTAATAAACTTACAACACTTTAATAAATTACGATCACAAACAGAAATAAGGCACATTAGCTCACCTTATTTGACTTACCTTTATAACATCTATTATACGCTAAGTATACCAACAATACATCTCTATCAAATTATAGGTAAATTCATAACTTAGGCCCATATGAAACGTATGTGGCTTACACATGTTTGGCACCACATTTTAATAACCCATCCCCATTAGGTAACGGAGACACCTGATCAACCAAATATATTGCTTGCTGTTGGTGTCATTTGGTGGCGAGGTCCTGCACAGGACGGAGTGGAGGAGTCAATAAAATACAGACATCACCTACCACCATCGAGAGATACGATGCCCTGGGTCTATGTGCTCATTCTGAAAAGATTATTCAAATATGCTTACATTCAAATTCGCCAATAATAATGAACATGACCCAGCCTTTGTACTGCTCAGTTGTAATCTTAGAAACAAAGTACCGTACAGGGTATTTATTTCAGACATGTTTATCGTGGAGATCAATACAGGCAATGAAAGAATCTACTGCATACAAACAGGTCTTTAGTACTGTACCGTCAAAAAGCTTTGCTTTGATTTGTCCCGACAGCTATATTTACACTGAAGAGAGACAGAGACAGAGAAAGAGAGAGGCACAGAGAGAACACTAGTTGAGTTGTGAATATTTCGGTATTTAAGAAATGCTAACAATGGTTTATATACGAATGTTGAGTAGTTGCAAGGCCAATGACTCCCAAAAATTAATGGTGTTTTAGGGAAGTCTCTAATAATAGCACAAACTCGCAAAATGATTCAAATTTCAAACTTGTGACAGATATACTCCATGTGCACAGAATATATTGTACGCCTATCCGAAACAAACACAGGACACACTAATAAGTTGATGAATCTGGGAGTGACCTCAGAAATAGACACGAGCGACGTTTTTTGATGAGGTCAGTGACAGGAATATTCAAGAGCAGACTAATTAAACAAATGCTTCGGGGGTATAAGTATAAAAATGGCATACGACCTCACTTCTATTCAGTGAATATACGTTATGAACAATGAAGACAAAGAGGACGAGAGGTGCAATCATCGATTACACATTTCGGAAGCTATTGAGAAAAACAATAAAATAAATACAATTTAGAGAATTTACCGGCAATCCGGGAAATATGATGTCAATGGATTTCAACGTGCAAAGTCTGGTCGTATTCGAGCTGCCTTGGTAGTGGCTGAATAGTACTTTGATTTACGGGATGGGCTGCTTTAACTCATTTGAGCCTACGAAGGACTGGAATGCAACTTATTTCCGTTTGTCAAGAGTTTGATGATGCCGGTAATAATAACGAACTAATTTATATGAGAGATGCCTTATCTGAAAATTCGATTTACCTTACGGTCGCGTAAATGACTTCTATAAGACTCACCATCTGCGTAGCCTTGAAATCTGTTTACCACCTGACAAGGAGGACAAAATAGAAATAACGGCTAAAGACCACCTGAAATGTAAAAGTGTTTCCACAAATTAGATACGCTTGTGTGTATGCGTGGGAATCTCCATGAATTAGGACTCAACAAATGGAAAGCTGTTTGCCCTGAAAAATAAAAACTCCGTGACAGAACATACCATTATGAGTACCGTGAAAAAGACAGACAAATATTATGCGATGATCTGTGGCATCGGAGTCAAATCACATAATCACCTTTGCAGCTTTGTCTATCGGTTCATGAGTACTCGTAACTCGCAGAAATAAATCAACTCACAAAGTCCTGTGGCCGCCAAAACACTGATACAACAACAAAAAAGAATAAAATAGAAATAAATGAAATAATAACCAAGACTGAAGCGATCGCAGTTACTGATCATGATAAAATTTCACAATTAAATAAGTCATTGACAGAATTTTCTAATTAGAAAGAGGCTTTACCCTTCCCTTAATACAAGTATGATGACTATGCCACATCTAAAAGAATTCGCATGGCATTATGGTATGAACATAGCAAGTAGTATGAGAAAAACATACCTAATTAAATTATTGAGACCCATATTTGCATTAAATCAATACCACCAACGATTGCCACTGTGGCAACAACAACAGTAGCAACAATTACAAATAAAGCCATTGCAGAAGAGCAGGACAATTCCCTCCTGAACATAATATCCCAAGATACAAGCAAAACCGACATCCTTAAGAGACAAAACCGTAGTCGTCGTCTCGTATCTGCTATCGATACTGAAGTGGCAGATTATATAAACGAGAAAAATGACAATTACAATTATCAGAATTCAAATTTCGTAAACGTTATGGTGATTTGTAAGATCTTGTGGTAATTATGGCACCCACATACGCACAAAGCAAAGACACAAGGCAGCTATTGACAAGTGTTATTGACAATTAGTATTCCAGCAATCATAGCGGTGTTAAAAATCTTTGGTCACATTGAAGTTAAAGCAGACATCGTCCTTAGTGCTCATCTGATTATGCCACTAAGTCGTGACAATATTGGATTCAAAACTTCTTCACAATAGATTTACAATGGTGCCTGCGTAATTTTGAAACGCAATAACAGCAGCACCATTATTGATGAAATTAACAGTGGCATTGGAAATGTTAAAAATATATACCAATCGGGATCAAGATGTGCATGTCTTGGTCCATCACTCGTCATATTAGCAATTTCTTGGATTCCGATACATAGCAACAGTCAACATGGTACCGCCATGATCATTTACACAATTAAATATTTTGATAACAGATAAACAGAATAGATAGTTTTTGTCGGCGTTATACTAGGTCAGTGACAAAAAAAGTGCTCCAAAAATATTAGCAACAACTGCACTGAAGAAATTTTGAAACACTTAATCGCTGTTAATTTGTTTACTTATGACAAAGACTTTTTTCCGCTTACATCACCTCAATGAACTGGACAGGAGAGCTCAAATTGATTTGTTTTTGCTGAGTGAAATAAATGAATCAGAATCGACATCGCACTACGTATGGATAACAAATTTTGTTCAGTTACTTAACCGATAAAGTAAGTAGAAGTGTAACAAAATATCCATAAAGGCGTTGCATGCATTATTTAAAACTCAACAAGTGTTTACCAGTCATGCCTTTTACTGCAGTGGTATCATTGAAAATACAGTCACAGTCCTGCAAGAGCCTGGCAAAAGCCTGGCAAATTAACTGCAGGACAACGCAAAATGAATGTCCCGTACATCATCTACTAGGAGTTTGAATGCCTGAATGATTATGTGGAAGCTCTGCTTTTACAGACGCTACTGAGTCCAGCGCCGATAATGAAGATAAAAATGCTATAATATCGATCGAATTAAGAAAGTCGCTGAGCACATCCTACACCAAAATCACTTGCATCCAAAGACAATTTAATCGTAGCTAGGTGTCCTTTGCAGGTGTCGTTGTAGATGATGGCGTCATCAATATAAGCATCACAATTATCTAGACGGTAAGCAATCATATTCATCAAACGTTGAAACGTACTTGGAGAACGCTTCATCCCAAACGGCATTAATTTATACATTTGGAGTCACAAACACCGAAATTTATTTCGCTCTATCCATATGTGGAATTTGCCAACATCCCTTTATATGGTCAAATTTGGTGACGTACTTGGCTTTTCCTATTTTATCAATACAATCATCGATCTCTGGTAACGGAAATGAATCTGTCACGCTGTTCATCTTCCTATAATCAGTGCACATACAGAAGGTTTCATCCGGTTTCAAACAAGTATGCATGGCGAACTCCAATACTTTTACTGTGCTCTATGAAATCGTTCTCCAGCAAATACTGAATTTCCTTTTTAAAGTATTCCTGTTTGAGAAAGTTCTTTCTGTATGTGTGTTGTTTTACATGTTTTGCATAAGCAATTTCAAAGTCATGAAAAATGTCGTTTGCTCGCGTAGGAATATCCGGAAACAAGTGCTCATATTTCTTTCTTCTTGTTGCAAATGTAAACGTTTCTTATCTACATCATCTATAATTTCCGAATTTCGAAGATTTGTTGCTCCAAGGTCAACAATATCCAATTGAATATCTACACATAAATCCTTAGTTTGTGGGACAGGTACTTCTAAATTAATTGTATTAATTGACTTGGCTATCTCTTTCTATATACAAGTACTCCATTATTTTTTTTTAAGCTGAGAACTATAACTTTAATATAACTCATTCATTTTCTTCTTTCCTTTGTAAGGGCCGTAAAGTCTAAATTAAAAACAAATTGAAGAATGAGCAAGAGAGAATAAGCTCTATCACAGAGCTCTAATATTCTCTCAAGTAAATTTTCTAAAACACTAAAACCATAGTTTCATTTTTGACTTGAATTGCGGAGTGCCAAATTCAAGTATAACATGCTGGAAAAGTCCAGACATGAAATTCGACTTTGACCAGATTGTAGTTTTGGTTTTAATATTCATCAAAGGAATTACCTCTGGGAATCTTGTAGACGCACACATAATTGTCAACAAATATTGGTTGCCTGACTTGGTCACAGGTAAGGGGAAAAGCACAATCTACCATAATTCTGCTAAATGGTTAGTCTAATGCAGGAATTAGTTGTAGATGAGCCTTAGGTATCTTCTGATTGAATTTTCCTTCCATTTGACAAGTATGACAAGATATACAAAATTTACAAACATTGCTTTTGATTTTTGGCCAATAAAAGTAAGTCAAGATCTTGTTTTAAGTTTAATTTATCTCTAAATGTCCAGCCAGAGTAGTTTCATGGATTAAACTAAGTATTTCCTATCTGTACAATTTTGGAACTACAACCTGATAGTTCGCTGACCACTCATTAGCAGGTATCTCGTCAGGTGTCTATTTTCTCATAAGAATTTTATTTTAATGAAGTAACAGACCGGTACTTCAGTTGCATCAGTTTCACTAATAGTTATCTGAAACACACAGGACATCTCAGGATCTTTTGCATGTTCGACTACAAGTGATTGTCATTCATGATCCTGATTAGATGAAAGAGAATGAGTATTTGAAATAGGACAACCCGATTCATCCAAATAAGAAGTGCAAGTGACCTCATCAAAAGGCTAACCAATACATGTGTCAGTTAAAGGAATATCTTCCTCATGAATATCATTCTCAGGAGCTTTCTTGGACATAGCTCTGGCAACTGCACTAGCTGGGTATTGTTCAGGGTATTCCTTTTCAATTAAATCAAGTTCCTGATTCAAAGAAAACTTGTCTGTTACAAGTGGATTAACCACAACGTTGTCTCCAGCTAACTCGTTGCCTAGCAACAAATGAATGCCCTTAACGGGTAGGCTATACACAACACCGACTTTCACGTGTCCTGAAACTAAGTCTGATGACAAATTTACAGAATGGAGAGGAACATTAAACAAAGGCGCACTCTACTCCCTGAATGAGAATACTCTCATTAGAACAGGACTTCTCAGAAGAAGGCAAAACACCTGACACTAAAAGACTCTGAGAAGCTCTTGTATCCCTTAAAATTTAATAGGGATAGGATTGGCCGAATCACCCAAGATATAGAACCCTTCGACATGAATGTTTCATAATTGTACATAATAAAATCACACTGGGGTTTATTAGACACAACAAATGTATTGCTTTCCATATATGACTGTGATCTTAACCTCTTAGAAATAAGAGCATTTGGAATAGGTCAATCTTGATTCTGATGTCTATATTTCAATGTGAAGCAATCCGAAATGACGTGTCCTTTTACCTTGCAATAGATACACGTAGGCAGAGACAAGGATTTTTAGAATTTGTGCAAGATTTAGTTTTCTTGAGAGTCGAATTAGCTGAAATAATTTTCTAACAGTAAACCGCTGAGTGAATGTTTTGCTTACAACAGGGACTTTATGAGTTAAAGAGTACTTAGCAGCAGTAAGAGCAGCATTTTCCAAGGTTTCAGTCTCATGCTCTTCAAGATGATTCTTAATATCACTAGAGACACAGTTCTTAAACTCTTCAAGTGAGACAAGTTGTTTGATATTTTCATAATCACGCTCAACATTTTAGGCTAAGAACCATCTCTCTCTCTCTCTCTCTCTCTCTCTCTCTCTCTCTCTCTCTCTCTCTCTCTCTCTCTCTCTCTCTCTCTCTCTCTCTCTCTCTCTCTCTCTCTCTCTCTCTCGTTCTCTAACAAATTCGACATAAGTCTGTCCAGCTTCCTTTTGATAGTTTTTGAAGTTTTGCCGATAAGCCTCAGAGACTAACGCATAACCCCTTAATATGCACTCCTTAACCAAATCATAATCCGAACTCTGTTGTACTGACAAGATATTTCGGGCTTTGCCGAAAAGTACACATTGCAATAATTGAGTCCAATACTCCCTTTGCCATTTCAAAGTTTCAACAACGTTTTCAAAATAGATAAAATATTTGTCTGCTTCCTTTTCACTAAAAGGGGGAACTAGCCTGACATTTTTGTGATATCGGAACTTTAATATTTATGTGAAGTGGAATCGTGCTTGCTACTTGCCAGCTCAAATTCTTTCATTCTAAGTTGAAATTCTCTTTCATCCTTCTCTCTTTGTAATTGCATTTGTATGTCTCTCTCCTCTTTTTCGAATTGTAACTGTTTATCTTTCTCCCTCACCTGTCTCTCTTTTTTTTCTCACTCTCCTGTCTCTCTCTCCTTCTTCCTCTCTATCTCTCCTTTTCCTCAAATTGCAAATGTAGTTGCTTCTCTTGCAACTGCATTTGTTTCTCTTTTTCCTGAAGCTCAAGCCTCCTTAACACTACTTCCATTTTACAATTCATTTTTTATTTTCATTGATTTAACATCAGCGTCTGTCATAAACTTACAGACTGATGCCAAAACACTTTTATGAAAAACATTTTACCCAACCAAATATTGAATCAAAATATTTTTAATTTCACGTTTCGTTAAGGAAGAGTGAGCTTCAGAAAGATCGTACTTTCTGGCAAATTGAAGCATTTCATCTTAACACTATCCAACTGCTCTTGCTTTGGATTAAAAAGGAAGGTTTCTACTTTTGATGACATTGTAAATGTCTGTTTTTTCCACTTAAGATTTCAAACAATAATATAAAATAGTAATTGGGGTTTAGAAACTAGGGAAATTTAAATTTCAAAAAACCATATTTCTGAACTATTTAACTAAAATTTATAAATCCAAAGACGATCTACCAAATTTTCGTTGTTACGAAACAAGGGCTCGTACTCAGCAAGAAAGAAAAGAGTGAAAGCCAACAAGCTTTGTACATTTTAACAAAACAATTTAATGTCCATAGATAACGATGCAAAAATTTGTAAATATGACTGATAGTTTAAGAATATAATTCAAAATTTGATCCAACGAATGAAAACACAATGAAACAAAACTGAAATAAAAATAGTTTTAAAACTTACACAAGTAATTTAATCACATAAACGTAAAACACATGAAAAGGCACTTTAAACCAGAAACATCAATTTACTAGAGTTATATTACCGACTGCAAAAACAATACTATACATAACTTTAACGTACGTACATTCGTGTGTACAACAACCATAACGGGAATTTAAAAAGTAGGCGTAGTACACGAGTAGAGTTAAAATGGATAAGCTATATGGGATTGGACTCAAGTTGTCCAACACATCTAGTCCTTTCCAACAATAACTCAGACTACATCATTAAACAGTTTCCCTGGTTTATCTAGTGATCTAAAGCACTCGCCTTTACATATCACTACTATTGCATCTCTGCCCGTGTGAATTCGAGTCTCAGGATGGGCAAATATGATGAATATAGGAATGCTGCCAGTAGCTCCGTGGGTCGCTGGTTCTTACCAGAGTTTTTTCAGGTCCTCTGTCCATAATGTTATAGTGGCATCCATGTATAACCGATCTTGCTCTGAAATATGGCGTTATACTCAAAACAAGATCATTATTAACTATTTGCTACTTGACCATAGCAACGCAGAACAAATTCTGTTACATGCTTTAATGATTCCATACAATAATGTTATCAAGAATAAAGCAAGAAACCAATTTCCCCCTCCATATCCATTTTAGTCTTTTTGGTAATAAATGTCCATAAACAATGATTGTAAATGTACACCAAAAGTTACAAGTATTCGATCAATACAAAGTTAAAAATTACCTACCTAGAAAATTATTACCTTATAGATAATATCAGAAACGTACACATTCAGTCCCAGAAAATTTACAAGAAAACAATTTCAGATATTGTCTTAATTTTAACTTCCACTATTCCTAAATACTTTGGATATATGGAAGGCAGTAAGCATTAACGCCTTTCCATCAAGTTGTACCACCTGCATAGTTAGCCCTTAGCTCTCTGGTGTCATCTTGAAAGTTATCCGTAGTATTATTGCATACCAACAAAACAATTATAAAACTTCGAATTTTACTGGCATTTTGCATAAGGAGTTAAATTCAGCACAAAGTCTTTTGGATCTCTGGACCTGAACTATACTATGTGGCAAGAGGAAGCGAACTTTCGTGATTAGTTTTTCAATATATAATTACCACTTAACTTTCAGACATAAAGTTAGAAAATGAACATGTACGTAAATGGAAGGAATGACAGAAAACAGTCATAGAAACGAAATCACATATACATAAAAGCAAGGACTCACGGAATACACGTGTACATAAAATAAAATGGCTGATGGAAGATGCACATGTACATCAAGAGAAGGATCTACGGAAGATACACGTGTACATTAATGAAAGGACTGAGGGAAGACTTTCATGTACTTAAATGAAAAGACTGACAGAAGGCACATTTGTGACTCAAATGTCACTGCATATATAGCTCAGCTCAGAAATATTTTGTTTCGTTACACATCTGTTTGCTCTTACATTTCTAAATGCGGTTTCCAGTTAATGGTGTTTGCTATCATACTATTGTTGGTGATTATTGCATTTGAATTTTCTTGCATTTATTTGGGGCATGGATTTTAAATGGTATATGAACCTGTATATTCTCTATAATCTTGATAGGTGCAACTTGGATACCGTTTTACCGTTTTAGTAATTTAGCTATGTTTAGCTGCCTATTATAGAAATAAGTGGATGTTTCATTGAATGCAGTACCACGTATTTTCATATACTGGTTATAGACCAATTCTCGCCATGTACCAATTGTCGCCATATTAATAATAACTTGCGACCGCACGCAAAGTTTTGGTTCCTGTTTAAAACAAAATAAAAAGTGATTATAGCTGAAAAGCACGATCGAGAATAAAAGCATCAGGATAATATTATTAACAGAGTTATTATTATTTTGGCGACAATTGGTACGCGGCGAGAATTGGTCTATAACCAGTATATATATATATATATATATATATATATATATATATATATATATATATATATATATATATATATATATATATATATATATATATATATATATATAGAGAGAGAGAGAGAGAGAGAGAGAGAGAGAGAGAGAGAGAGAGAGAGAGAGAGAGAGAGAGAGAGAGAGAGAGAGAGAGAGAGAGAGAGAGAGAGAGGGAGGGAGCGGGTGGGTAAATTAACAGGAAGTCATTTGTTCTAGCCATTTCCATTTTACATGCAGAGTAACAAGACGGGTCTTAAAAAGTGGTAAGAGTCAATATCAATCAGCATTGCTTGTTTTATTTATTATTTTACCGCAAAGTCTATGTAAATATACGTTATACAACCTGTGTATTCTCTATAGTGCCTACGGTTCGTGTTTTTTTTTCTTGATTCGTTGTGTGACCGTCTAATGTGGATTTTGCGCCTTGATAATGGAAAGCACTTTCTCGTTTCATACCAGTTTTGCGCTGTTTGTGTGTGATTACATATGTGTGTGCTTATTGATATATGTATAAATTTATTTGATATGAAATTGTGTATACGAATGTAAGAGCGTTACATCGGAATATGTAATGTTTACTAAGATGCGACATATTTGTTTTATTGTATTCATCAAACGTGCCACCATCCATTTTTTGAAACAAGGTAAATGTGTTTACTTGCTGGTGACTCCTTGGCTAATGTAACAAAGAACCTTGAATATTACTCCAGGCAAGCATGTAACAACCAGTCCAAATTTGCTGGGGTTTCTTTTAGGGGTGGGATGTTTGTCTTTTTCGTTACCTTTTGTCTGGTTTTGCGTTTGCCTTTTTACATAAATAGAAAACACATATAATATAAAATGTATTAATAGCTTCTTAAACAATAAAATCTATTGTATCACGTGTTAAAAATAATATCTACCTTTATGTTTCTGCGTTGAGACATTCATACCTCAACAAAGGGTGTTTCTCTGCCAAGAGTCTCTGTACCGGTATATGAACTAAAGCAGAGGTAGAACAGGTACAAGATTGATAATAAGACGGTAAAAATAAGTTAAAGAGTGACAATCAAAATACCCTCTCAAACTTTAACACTCGGAGGAGTTCAGCTTTCGAGGCGGCAAAAGAAAAATGAAAAATGTACATCAACGGCACAGCATTGAGAATTATAAAATCTTTGTTGTAATTGACGAGGGCACCTGCTTGCGAACTACAAATTAGAGCTTCTGCAGCTGTTGTCAGTACTGTTTTCCATGTTCCTCTGGTGAGTGAAAAACGTTGAAATTTAAAGAGATTTTCGCTACAGACATAATTGTTTAACTTTCTGGTACAATTTGCCCTGGTTATGCTAGATGAGTGATTTCCAACACCAAGGTCATGCTCCAAATCAGGGTTGCCATGATTTACTTTTGAGGACAGAAAAATTTATCATAATGTGGAAACAGAGTCGCGAGATTCAGAAATGACTAATTGTTTTTTTTATAGCGGAGATAAAGGGTTGAGAACCACCGGGCTTGATGTTAGAGTTTGACATTTGTCCGGTAATAAAAACCGAACATATCAAACAACTGAACATTTTTGATCGCTATGAATGTATTTGTATGAAAATGATGGGATGGGGAGTGGTTAGATCTTCATCATGTCTGATAAATGTTGGACTTTAAATTCGTAGTTGGGGATAGCCACAAAAATCACGAAAATTGGTATCCCAGAAAAATACTCCGTCTATATATATATATATATATATATATATATATATATATATATATATATATATATATATATGGGTGTGTGAGTGTGTGTGTGTGTGTGTGTGTGTGTGTGTGTGTGTTATAATTATATCTTTTTATAAAATGGCCTGCTTGGCCACTTTCCCAAAATATATTTTCATACCCACATTTGGGTGAGAGGGTAAGTTTTCTTTGGTAAGCTATAAAGAGTCAGGTGTTGGATATCTACATATAATTACATGGGGAGGGAGACAGGGGAGTGGTCTTTAAGGTGATCTCAACATGATTTAATTTAAATATAGATATTTTACTTTTGCTTGTGATCTCTGTATGTGTTTTTCTTTGACTTCGAATTTATGACTTCCTACACAAATGAGTCCTTGGCCATTTGTAAAAGGTTGCCGTTACAGAACGTACGATCATTCTTCTTGTTTCCTGAATAAGTGTGATATTTATGACCTATTTTTGATTCACATTAAGGTATATTAGCTCGCAACAAGACTGGAGGTAGATATTTAGTCATCGCTCAGGCTAGGCGAACGTAATTATAACCCGCCGTGACACAGAATGAATAGGTGTATTTGCAAAACATAAAGCGAAAACCCTGGTTGTCAAAGTGGACTTAATATGTAATTTTTTTTTTCATTTTACTTCCAGATGACTTGACCAAACATTTCAACATATATGAAACATTTCTGGAGTGCTAGTTAAACGTGTTGTGCAATATACATCTTCCATTGTCATCACAAGCATATAGTTCGTCATACTTATTCGAACTTATCGCCCATTCGGTACCTTCGAGAATGTACTTTCAAATGGACACAGAGAAAAACCACATAAAAGGTATACTGCAGTGAGAATTGATGACCGTTTGAGTGAAACGAAGATACGACCAAGAAAATTAAGTAAACAAACAGCAACAACAACAAAGTGGAAATGGAGATTGCTGTAACTTGTATCCCAATACTTCCAGTCGTGATTATTATAGCAAGATGGATGCTCAAAAAGCGATATTCGAATTTGCCGCCTGGTCCGGCATTTTCTTTGTTCTCCACGTTATCAGTCGTTTTACAAGAACTTCATCCATCACAAGTACATCTTACATTAGAGAAATGGGCTAAGGAACATGGCCCCCTGTTGCACTTTCAAGTATTGTCGAAACATTTTATTGTGCTTAGTTCAGCAAAATTGGCTAGAAAAGCACTTGCCAGTGAAGAATACATGGACTTCACGAATTCAAGAAAGACTTGCTTTCGTGGTATACATTTCATGTGGAACCATGACGTCATTCTTCAAGGTAACCTGGTCCTTCTGCCTTATTTACTCTTTCATGCATCCTCTCACACATACTCTCATGCATACTCTCGTGAATAATATTATGTATAATCTTATGCAAATGATCATGCATACCCTTTCTCATACTCTCATGCATAATTTCACTCATTCTCTCATGTATATTCTAACACATAATATCATAGAAACTCTCACGCACACTATCAGTCATACTCTCACGCATACTTACGCGCATACTGTCATGCATATTCTCACACATACTCTCATGCATACTCTCGTGAATAATATTATGTATAATCTTATGCAAATGATCATGCATACCCTTTCTCATACTCTCATGCATAATTTCACTCATTCTCTCATGTATATTCTAACACATGATATCATAGAAACTCTCACGCACACTATCATTCATACTCTCACGCATACTTACGCGCATACTGTCATGCATATGATGCATATTATCATGTATACTTTTATGCATACTGCCATGCATAATATCATGAATAATCAATCTCACACATATGCATACTGTCATGCATGTCACATACTATCATGCATATTATCATACATACTCACACATACTATCATGCATACCATCATGCATACTCTCAAATACTATATACATTGTCATGCATACTACCATGCATAATTTCACACAGTATCATGCATACTGTCATGCATAATGTCATACATACTCTCACGCATAATGTCTTGCATACTCTCACGCATACTATTATGTATACTCTCACGTATAATGTCTTGCATACTCTCACGCATACTATTATGCATACTCTCACGTATAATGTCTTGCATGCTCTCACGCATACTATTATGTATACTCTCACGCATAATGTCTTGCATACGCTCACGCATACTATTATGCATACTCTTACGTATAAAGTCATGCATACTGTAATGCATACTCTCACGCATACTATTATGCATGCTCTCATGCATAAAGTCATGCATACTGTAATGCATACTCTCACGCATACTATTATGTATGCTCTCCCGCATTATGTCATGCATACGCATACTATTATGCATACTCTCACGCATAAAGTCATGCATACTGTAATGCATACTCTCACGCATACTATAATGTATACTCTCACGCATAATGTCATGCATACGCATACTATTATGCATACTCTCACGCATAATGTCATGCATACTGTAATGCATACTCTCTCGCATACTATTATGCATACTCTCATGCATAATGTTACGCATACTGTAATGCATACTCTCATGCATACTATTATGTATACTCTCACGGATAATGTCATGCATACGCATACTATTATGCATACTCTCACGCATAAAGTCACGCATACTGTAATGCATACTCTCACGCATAATATTATCCATACTCTCACGCATAATGTCATGCATACAGTAATGCATACTCTCACGCATAAAGTCATGCATACTCTAATGCATACTCTCACGCATACTATTATGTATACTCTCACGCATAATGTCATGTATACGCATACTATTATGCATACTCTCACGCATAACGTCATGCATACTGTAATGCATACTCTCACGCATACTATTATGCATACTCTCACGCATAAAGTCATGCATACTGTAACGCATACTCTCCTGCATACTATCATGTATTCTCTCATGTCATGTATACTCTCACGTAAGGGTTAGAATGCATGTACAGTTGATGTAATAATCATGAAACAGCCGCTTTACATTTTCATGTTTTCACAATTTTTTCTTTCCTCTTGAAATGTTATTGTTATTATTATTATTATTATTATTATTATTATTATTATTATTATTATTATTATTATTATTGTTATTATTATTATTATTATTATTATTATTATTATTATTATTATTATTATTATTATTATTATTATTATTATTATTATTATTATTATTATTATTATTATTATTATTATTATTATTATAAAATGCATTTAATGAAGTAGACGTTTAACATAAACATGCATATTCCCAACAGCCAACTTTTACCTCATACAGACTCAAGTCAGAAACTTGCCGTCCATTATAGATACACTGTCCATGTATCCCGGATTGGAATGATGTAATTGACAGGAAGATAATTTACTTGTTGCTGATTAAAAATGTTGCTGTTTACAAATAAAGAATTTAAAAGAAAGGATTCAACGTTTTTGTTACGATCCTTAACGAGTCAGTGTGAGAGAAATTTCGGATATGCTGTTGGGTCACCTTTACTGAATATTGCATTTTACATTCAGTAAGTCTGTCTTCTTATTGTGACAATTACTTTTTAAAAAGTTGGATAGGTGTGGTCTGGTAATAAAGTAGACTCAGCAACATAAGGGACGTCGGCAAAAGTACTATAAATAAACTAAACTTAGCAATAAGGACACGATAAAGGTAAGAAATATAGAAACAAACCTCAAGCTAGACACTTTAAGGCGATGAGTGCCGTAACACGTGGATCCGGGTTCGCTTCACAGTAGGCGTCGAATGAAATATGGTCCAGTATGTAGGATAGCAGTCTGCGTCCATACATAATTTAGCTTCGTATTATCACGAATCGGGGGATCGCAATTTCCGCTGGTTTTATCCTAATATGTTAAGTTTATGACATCTTGATTCCGGGGACTTTTGAGTAACTAACTATGTTACATGAAAGTTCATTGCTTTGTCAACATTAGAATGTGCTGGATTAGATCATGTAGTCAAGGTGATGGGTGACGTAAACCTTTAATCCGGGTTCGACTTTTCAGCAGCGGACGAGTAGAAGATTCCCAAACTTTTATGCTAGCATTATTTATTCATACATAATTTAACATCATATAAACAAGCATCATTCTTTAGCATCAAAGAATAGCACTTTACACTCTCCATGGTGTAGTTTGGTAATGTTATTTATTTTTGTGTAATTTGAATTTCCATTACTTGTTTGTTAGGTTTGAATTTTTTTGTGTTATGATATGTTGTGGGTTGTGTAGAATTGTGTTTTTCTAGCTAGCCTTGTCTAAAATCAGTGACAGTGTTGTAAACTACAATATTTTCCTTTCTCTGCCTGAAGGATGCCTATTAAGGTTATTATAGTGGTCTGAGTCAAGAACATTGTGTTTAACATGTTCCTTATTATAATTTAATAACAGACCTTCTTATTTTAACTAAGGTGTTATATTCTAAACATATGAAACCTTCTAGAGTAAAACTTTTCATTAAAAATAGTTTGTTTTCTTCAAAAATTGCTAATTGTGACCTAGGTCAGGCAGAAAAGTATAACATATTGTTATAAACTATTCATACTTGCAATAACATCTTAACCAGAAATCAGGCTTTTACTTTTTATTTGTGTCCAGTATTTCATTTGGGGTGGAATTTATTTATTCAAATTATTTATTCACGGAAAGTTAATGTGCTTATCCAAAATAACGTTCTTCGAAATTTAGAATTGGATTAATAGTGAAAGTCAAATAAATATATACTACTGTGATTCAACAAAAGACTCTTGGCACATTTATAAGACACAAGCTATCACAGGCACGTCAACACCTCCAGTGTTGGATATTTTTTTGGAATGCCACTAAAGTTTATTCAGAACTTTAGTCATTATTAATTGTGTTAGAAATTCTAGAATTATTTGGGATTGTGTCGCAATTCAGTAAGCTATTTCTTTTACATTTCACATGGTATTTGAGACAAATTGTTTTTGAATTATAATATATATATATATATATATATATATATATATATATATATATATATATATATATATATATATATATATAGTATTATCAGTTGGTAACTAAGATAGCAAAGGTAATGAATATCTCTTCTGTTTTTGTTTTCAATTAGGAAGCAAGAACATGATTGTGCATTAACAGAATTTTTATAGAGTTGATAGATTTTATATTTCGTAAAATAAAAGATATTCCTAAAGTCAATATGCAATTGTTAGCTGTCATGTGTTTTTGAAGATTAATTATGGAGAAGGATGCAATATATGTTTATACCTACTACAGGATGAAAGTCATGCTATATATCGTTCAAAAGTATTTCCAAATGTAAAACAAGATCAATGGTTTTTTAGTGACAAAAAATAACTCAGATTATAAATTCTGTGAATTTTCTTTAATCATTTTCATATTTTCTGCATTTGGTTTCTTTGTGTTTTGTTAATGATTTAGTAACAGATTAAGAAAAAAGTTTTCCAGCCACTCCGTAGTCATGAATCGATTTTCCGAAGGTGCATTTTTTCAGCTAAGTTTTTAATTGTCATAAGTACAAATAATTTCCATTAGTCTCTATTTCCAGGTTAGAGATTATTCTTAAATGATTGCTGAATTTTCACAAACAAATTCTCGTAGGAAGTATTTTTTAAAAAAATATTATATCTTCTGTCGCGAAATATAATTAATTTGTGTGTGAGCAAGTGATAATTGGTTTGTAAATATTGGCATATTCCTAGACGAAATATATATGAAGGCATTCTTCGTACCAAAATGAGTTTTAATTCGTCATGGTTCTATTCTTCATTCGACTTTGCTACACGCCCAGCTGTCCGACACCAGTTACTTTCAGACTAGACCAGTAAAAAGATTAAAGAATTTTACTCCTTGTTTTAATACAACCCGAAATTCAACAAACGAGAGAGAGAGAGAGAGAGAGAGAGAGAGAGAGAGAGAGAGAGAGAGAGAGAGAGAGAGAGAGAGAGAGAGAGAGAGAGAGAGAGAGAGAGAGAGAGAGAGAGAGCATATATATTAAAATAAACACACCTCGTTAACTTCAAATGTACAATGCAGATCATGCTTAATTTCCAATTTAATAAAGGTGGGTCAGAATATCTTTCGATTGAAAGTGTTGTTTCCATATGTATGTCTCAAAGTTATTTGAAATTTGAAAATGTAGGTCTAGTGGGGATTTGAAATGGCAATCTACAGATGACACATATATGACATTAATGTCTGAGCAAACTCGTTGAACCTGTACATACTTTTGTACTGAAATACTTCTGGTTAAATGGAACATAGCTGACAGAGTGATGTTGGCATATTTCGTTAGCGTAATTTTTAGCATGGTTCCATTGGTGAAGATGGATCAATAGCAAATAAGGTAATTAATCAAACGAAGCTGACATCAACGATACAAATCGTCATCATCGTCGTCGTTACAATCATTATTAAACTTGAGGGCTTTATGATAATTGTAGTTGTCATTTTATTAATGTAACCATGTAAAAGAAAAAAAAAAAAACTTATGAAGTTTTGTTCTACCTGCGAACACATTTTAACCACGTGATAAAATTATTCCTGCGAGAAACTGAAACGTTTTCGACTTATCTTTCTAACATTGAGATTCGGGAACCCGTATGTTCTACCTCAGAGGCATACATCTTTTGAAGGTCAGTCTTCAATATATATATATATATATATATATATATATATATATATATATATATATATATATATATATATATATATATATATATATATATATATATAGATAGATAGATAGATAGATAGATAGATAGATAGATAGATAGATAGATAGATAGATAGATTTATACAGATTGCAATATAATCAAGTGCTAAATGTATATAGATTGTAATACAATCAAGAAATAGGATTTCATATCACTAAGTAAAACTAATAATTTAATCGAACATTCAAATTAATACATAACATCTCGGACTCCGATATCGATTGACAAATAATAAAAATATCCCTACTTTCAAGAGATTCCATCCTTCGTTATTTACATCAGCCACATTATAAAAATGAATATTATTAATGAGGCGAGAAATCCAAATAAACTTATGATTGCTTCCAGGGGTGCCCGCAGAGCTATTTTCGGGGTAGGGGTTGGATGAGGTCAAACATTTAGTGCTCAGCTATAAAGTTTATGGATATAATCCAAAGCAGGTTTAGAAGTAAAGTCGGGTATGGGCGACATACCCCACCCCTTGCTCCTATTACGGGCGCCAATGCTTGATGCTCAATATCCATATCTCTTGTTCAACTTTATGTACTTCCTACGGGGAATAACATATAATAATATATTTTATTCACAAACATATACATATCTTGAATTATTAAACAATAATAGTTAAAATTCACATCATAGCCTTCAGTTAATAAATTTGAAAGACAACTAATTTACCAAACTACACCCCCCCCCCGCCACTGAGAGGTCCTCCATAGAAGGCTTTTGTGGATTGAGTCACACACCGACCAGGATGTTAATAATGCCTTTCTTAGTTCTTCAAACGACTTAGATACGAAGCTTATTCAACATGTGTTCCATTACATGGATCAATCTGATTCCCTTGTTGATAAGTACAATAGCCTTATACTATTCTCATCTAGGGCTCTTTGGCGATAGTGTCTTTCATTCACATTCGGGATCTTAAAATAAGACCAGAAATCAATGAAAGTATAGAAATAATAATAAAAGCATTATAAAAGAAAACCTTATTCTGAAGTATCATTCACATTCGGGATCTTAAAATAAGACCAGAAATCAATGAAAGTATAGAAATAATAATAAAAGCATTATAAAAGAAAACCTTATTCTGAAGTATCATCTACGACGGTAATGTCCTTATTTAAATATTGGCATACATTCAAGGAGTTGAATTTTCGTGACTGTTTTGATTGTTCTCTCCAATAATCAAGCCAGTCAGAGGTTCATATACTTAAACTTCGCGTAGCTAAACACGTTGAAGAATAAGAGTACACGTGTAATTTGTTTGTTAAAAAGGAGCTATGATGAAAAAGAATGATGAAAGACGCGCTTATTTAAAGGACTCAGACTGACTATATTTTAAAAAAGACACATGGCTTTAATACTACACCTAGTCGGCACATTACCAGAGACGAATTGTGCTTCAGATAGAATTACATTTATTAAAACCGCGCAAGGTCGGATTTTGCATGGAGATAGACAACCCAGAAGTTTTCTGTGACTGGATATGAGCGGCTAAATTAATTTGAACGATATTAAGAAAGAAAGAAAGAAAGAAAGAAAGAAAGAAAGAAAGAAAGAAAGAAAGAAAGAAAGAAGCGGAAAATGGGGAAGTTAATGAGTAAGGTCTTCGAGTCTAGTCACACTTTTAATATAATTTCTAGTGTTTATGGGTTAGAGTAGTTTGTATGTGTATGGTCTTTTCAGATAAAATGCTCTTTGTTGTTGTTTGTTTTCGTTTCTTTATTTTCATCCTTTCTATTGCATACATGCTAAGTGTTGCTCTAAATATATATATATATATATATATATATATATATATATATATATATATATATATATATATATATATATATATATATATATATATATATATATATATATAAATTAAATATTTAATGTTGCGCTACGTCATTCGGACTAGTTTAGCCTTCCGTCATTTGCCACATAAAAGTATTTAATTTAGTCTGTAAAGAATTTAAATATAAATATAGCGTAATTTGATAGTGACTTATTAAGCGTACCGTAAACTTAAAGTGGTTTGTTTAAAAAATTTTCACTTTAAATATCTGCATCAGTATCTTAACATCTGAGAGAGAGAGAGAGAGAGAGAGAGAGAGAGAGAGAGAGAGAGAGAGAGAGAGAGAGAGAGAGAGAGAGAGAGAGAGAGAGAGAGAGAGATTACGCCGCAAAGCTGATATATTTCATTGTTATCGTACATTTATCATACATGAATGTTAATCGTATTTCTATGTGACTTGTTTTCAAAGTGTTATTTCTTTAAATTTCGTGGGGGTCCGAGTGGCCAAGTGCTCTAAAACCACCGTTATGGATCATTGCCATCTCATTTCTGTCTGCACGAGTTCGAGTCTTGGGTTCGGCCAATTTGTCTATGTGATAAAACTTGCCAGTAGCTTCTTGTGGGTCGGTGAGTCTTTCCGGGATTTTCCCGGGTTCTTCCTCCACCATTTACACTGGCCGTCATGCATAGCCTCTCTTGTGCTGAAAAATGGCGGTAAACCCAACAACTTTAAATATATCATACTTCTTGGTGGCGCTCTATAGTTTCGTATTTAGCATAGGGTTAGAATTTCAAAGAACACTAATTTCCCCGGGTTTCCTCACTAGTTATTCTGGCTATTTAAAAAGACTTTGTATATCTTAGGTATTGTTCAAAGAACCTTTAATTCTCTTTATGTTGGTGTATGACTGATAAGTGTAATATGGGTTATAGAGTATACAGCTTGGCCTTACTCCAGATGTGCATGTTTTAAAAAAGTGCTAGCTCTACTTGCTCATTTTCACTTCTTGAACTTCAGAGGTAAATTGTAAAAAAAAAGAGCCGATAACTTTTTTTTTTTTACATTTTATGTATTTGGTAATTCAGTCATTGTACTTATAGAAGCTGGTATTGTCTAGTTTGGCAAAATTAATTTTCCCTAGCTAAATAGCTGCCAAGAATTGTGTACTTTAGACAAATTCAGGTTGATTTTTGGAGCACAAGGTTGCAGTAATTTTAGTTAGCAGCGTGCTAAGATCATTTAAAATGTCCAACCAAAAATACAATATCCAAAGAATTTTCAGCCACATTACACGAAAGTAGGATATAGGTATGCCAACATTTTAATACGTGTGCCGGATAAGTAAAAGGACTCAATAAGAGAAAGGGCTTTATCTAGTAGTAAGTCTCAGGGCTCAGGCCCAATAGCTACTGGGATCTGGAACTCCAGATTATGAGAGGCTCATGGATTCGCTAGAAAGACTGTTCGCGCCAAAAAACAAACGGAAAATTACAGAGCACAACCGAAAATCCGTGTTAGAAAGGAGCGTGAAACACTCCCAGAGTTGGGAAGGGCAATACGTCGACTCGCTTCCCAAGCATATCCCAAGGTGCCTGAAGAATTACTAGAAACACTGTCGAAAAAGAAATTGATCGATTCTTTAACGACAGCGTACTTAGGTTAGGAATACAACAGACATGCCCTAAAACTCTTGATGAGGCAATTCCGATTGTTGTAAAACTCGAAGCCTTTAATAGAGCCGAACGTCAGCGAAAAGATTTAGGAAGATACGCACGAACTGTGACAATGTCTGATGCAGGGTTAAGTGATATCCAGGAACTTAAGAGAGACGTTGCGGAACTCAAGACATTACTAAAGGATTTGAAGACAACATCTGCCGAAATAAAATGGAATGAAGAGAAGATCTTGTTACAAGTGCGAAGAAATAGGGCATTTCAAAAGAGACTGTCCAAAAAATAAGCCCAAACTGTCGGACAACTAGGTTGGGCCCATCTCAATGGCCAGGGGTGGGACCGCAATTCCAGGCCTAGGAATATAAGTGGTCGGGCAACGACGAAAGATGCTGGCATGTACCTTCCGGTATCTGTACACGGAATGGTTGTCAACTTCTTAATAGACACAGGTGTTAAGGTTACCTTGATTGCAAAGGGTGTCTATGAGAGGATGGAACAGGGATATCGACCTCGGTTATATGAGGTTATTGGGAATGTTCTGTGTGCAGATGTGAAGCCGTTAGAACTAGTCGGGAAAGGAAAGTTTACCTTGTCGTTTGAAGGGAAACGCCACGAGCATTGTGTTATCATTGCAACGATGGGGTTGACTGCAGAATGAGTCTTAGGATTGAATTTCCTAGAAAAGTAGGAAGCAAAATTGATTTTGTGAATCACAATTTGACTACTGGAGGACATAATTATTTTCGTTAGAACTTTCTACGAGGAGCTAAGCCGTCTACAAGAAGTTTTCACTCGATTGCAACAGGCAGGCCTTAAACTTAAACCCTCCAAGTGTCACTTGTTTGGAGACGAAGTGGCATTCTTAGGACATATCGTGTCCGAATAGGGAATTAAAACCGACCCTGAAAAAATCGAGGCAATAAAATCTTGGACTATACCAACGAATGTGAAGGAGCTTCGCAACTTCCTTGGACTTTGTTCCTACTATAGGAGATTCATAAAAGACTTTTCGTCAATCGCTAGTTGTTTACAGTCAGGAATGATGTTTAAATAGACTAAGCTGTGCGGAGAAGCGTTTGAAATGCTAAAAGCTAAGTTAACACCAGCACCAATACCCTGACATGACAAAACAATTCATTTTGGAAACTGAAGCTAGTGAAAATGGCATAGGTGCAGTGATTTCCCAAGTTCATGAAGGTCGTGAAAACTTCGTGACAAATGGAAATAGGTCACTGTCAAAATCAGAACGATCCTATTGTGTAACAAGGAAAGAACAACTTGTTATAGTGTACTTTGTAAAACATTTTTAACCGTACCTGTATGGGAAACGATTTCTCATTCGAACCGATCACTATGCATTACGTTGGCTCATAACGTTAAAGGATCCAGAAGGCCAACTGGCCAGATGGCTTGAGACGCTGGCTCAGTACGACTTTCAAATCATGCACTGACCAGGCTTGCGTCATAAAAATGCGGATGCGTTGTCAAGAAAGCCTTGCCGACAATGCGGGAGGCAAACAAATGCTGAAAACTATCGAAACAACGATGGAAAAAACGCACTACAAACTGTTGCTGAGACTACATAATGTTCCAAAAATCATAACAACGGTATGCATACATCGGCAGATACATTATCAAAGCTGATTAAATCTCAGCACGGCGATAATTACCTATCTATAGTTAGACAGTGGGTGACTAGTGGATGTAAGACCATGCTGGAATAAAGTATAAGGCCAAAGCAATGAAGTTAATAGTTTATGGGCTCAATGGGACCAACTTGAGATTCACAATGGACTATTGTGTCGGAGATACCAAAAATTTATTGGTAAAGCGGGACGTCATCAAACAATTGTTCCATACGAACTCAGCAAAAGCCTATTGAATTTTTCTCATGATACTAACACTGGAGGATACCTAGGGATTTCAAAAACACTTAATAAAATCAGGCAAGGATATTATTGGGTTGGACTAAAACACGATGTTTTGGACTGGTGTAGTACACTTGAAGTGTGTGCAAGAAAAACTCCCCCAGGTAAGAAGAGAAGAGCCTCGATGCAACTCTGCAAGTCAGGAAGTCCGATGGATAGAATAGCATTGGATATTATGGTACCGTTGCCGGAAACTTTATTGGGAAATAAATATTTTCTGGTAATTGGAGACTATTTTACTAAATGGACAGAGGAATTTACACTGCCTATTCAGGATTCCATTGCTGTAGCTAGTGTATTTGTTCAAGAGATAATCTGTAGATTTGGCTTGGCACGTCAAATTCATTCTGATAAAGGAAAACAGTTCGAATCTGAAATTTTCCAAGAAATGTGCAGATTACTAGGTATCGAAAAGACAAGGACAACTGCTTACCACCCACAAAGCGATGGAATGGTCGAGAGATTCAACAGAACGCTTGCTGTGATGCTTTCTGCATATGTAAATGAACATTAAGATAACTGGGATGAACACATGCTGTATTTAACAATGGCATATCGGGCAGCTGTCCAAGAGTCTACAGATTTCACTCCAGACCTTTTGATGCTGGATAGTCAATTTGGACGGCCACCAGATACATATTCACGAAATACCTGGGTTGAAAATCTTTCTGAGACAATGCGTTTAGCTCATCAATTTGCAAGGGACCACCTTAACCAAAGCATGCTACGCCAGAAGAGATTCTACGACAATCGATTAAAATGGGAACAGTTCAAATCAGGTGATTTGGTTTGGGTGTACACCCCACAAAGTAAAACAGGATTGTCAAGTAAATTGCATTCTTGGTGGAAGGGACCTTGCCAGTTGTTAAACGACTCAGTGATGTGACATACCGTGTAAAGTGTGGATATAGGGGAAAATTGCATGTGATTCATGTGGAATGAATGAAATCTTGTAAAGTCCGAGATAATAATAATAATGGTGATATGCATCAAAGTGATGATGATATCGATGAGAATGACAATACGAGTTACGATGATAGCGACGATCCATCCAGAATTAAGGATCTACCTTGGCCAAACCTTATGGAAAGTACCGTGTCAGAACATCCGCTTCCAACGACCCAGAGTGGACGCCAAAGGCGATGCCCGATCTGGTGGAAAGAATATACGCTTTAGAGAGAAACTTTAATTCCAAGAAGTGCTGAAAGTGAAAATCATTTAATTAAATTAGGACTTATCTGAAATATTCGGCTGGATGTATAGTGTGTGACTATGCAATTATTATCCTTTAATTATACATTAGGGCTTATAATCCTTTAATTATACATTATGGCTTTTAATCCTTTAATTATACATTAGGGCTTATAATCCTTTAATTATACATTATGGCTTATAATCCTTTAATTATACATTAGAGCTTATAATCCTTTAATTATACATAAGGGCTTATAATCCTTTAATTATACATTAGGGCTTATAATCCTTTAATTATACATAAGGGCTTATAATCCTTTAATTATACATTAGGGCTTATAATCCTTTAATTATACATTAGGTCTTATAATCCTTTAATTATACATTAGGGCTTATAATCCTTTAATTATACATAAGGGCTTATAATCCTTTAATTATACATTAGGGCTTATAATCCTTTAATTATACATTAGGGCTTATAATCCTTTAATTATACATTAGGTCTTATAATCCTTTAATTATACATTAGGGCTTATAATCCTTTAATTATACATTAGGGCTTATAATCCTTTAATTATACATAAGGGCTTATAATCCTTTAATTATACATTAGGGCTTATAATCCTTTAATTATACATTAGGGCTTATAATCCTTTAATTATACATTAGGTCTTATAATCCTTTAATTATACATTAGGGCTTATAATCCTTTAATTATACATAAGGGCTTATAATCCTTTAATTATACATAAGGGCTTATAATCCTTTAATTATACATTAGGGCTTATAATCCTTTAATTATACATTAGGTCTTATAATCCTTTAATTATACATTAGGGCTTATAATCCTTTAATTATACATTAGGGCTTAAAATCCTTTAATTATACATTAGGGCTTATAATCCTTTAATTATACATTAGGGCTTATAATCCTTTAATTATACATTAGGGCTTGTAATCCTTTAATTATACATCAGGGCTTATAATTCATTAATTAAATAAACATTAGGGCTTATGCTAAGCAAGAACTTTAATAGCAACTATTTTTATTTTTTAATACCTAGTTATGCTAAACGCATCTTTAAAGCTTTAAAACATCTAAATACATTGTAGTTTTAGTGTGAGGACACACTTATTCGGAGGCATGGGTTACTTGTAGCAAGATATTTTTGCTCCGCTCCGGTGGCCTAGTGGTTAGAGCGTCCGCCTCAGATGCGGGAGGTCGTGGGTTCGAACCCCGGTCGAGTCATTCCAAAGACTTACAAAAATGGTACTGATAGCTGCCTCGCTTGACGCTCAGCATTAAGAGGTTAGTGTTAGGACTGGTCGGCCTGGTGTCAGGATAATGTGACTGGGTGGGACATCATGCTACATGTCTGCGGCATGATGCCCCAGTGCCAGACATCACTATAAACTGCCACACTGCAGATATCGTAGCGATATGACTGAAAATTGTTAAAGCTACGTTAAAAATCTAAATCACACACACACACACCCACACACACACACACAGTATCTTTGCTAAATTGGTAAATAATTCCCAAAAGCTAGGCTGTTAAGTGACAGAGGTCACACTAGGTCAGTTTTTGTCTATTGTTGCAGGAAAATGGTGAAACGATCTGATAAGAATAGGGATAGAGGCTGGATGGTGGGTGTTTCCAAGGAAATATTGTTCTAAGCTTATGAAGTAAAGTTTATGACCTTGTGTTGTTGGGAGGTCTGTAGCTTGTCATTGTCATGATAAGTCAAAGGGAGGCCAGAAAAATCTGTGAAAATCTAAACGTAAGGTCAGTCTAGACTAGGTTGCATGCTACACTGCTATAAAGCAGTGTTCCCCAACCCCCGGGCCAGGGACCGGTACCGGTCCGTGGATCAAATGGTACATTAAATTATTTCCATTTTATTTACTGTTGTCTATTTCTCTTGGGTTTATATTCACTTTATATCTATATTTACTTATATTCATATTTGGTGTAACTGTATTTTATTTTGAAGGCATGTTTAAATACAATTAAATTAAAATTATTAAATCAGAACAATCTAAAATATAAACAATCAACGTCCCCCCTCACACATCAGGCCGCCGTAAAATTATCAAACGTTGACCGGTCGGTTGGGGACCACTGCTGTAAGCAACACTGGTTTTGGCTTAATCTTTATTTTATATAAAGTTGTTGGACCCTTACTTGCTGTTTGTGTGTCCTTTGAACCCGAATGTAACAAGCAGCAAATATAAAATTCACCATCCTTGAAAACAAAATTTATGTCATAGCTGTTATTTGATCTTCAAACAAAATCTATGAGAAACTGAAATCTGTATTACTTTTCAGTATTGTCATCGCTTCAGTAGATCTTTATCCACATGGAAATTTTCAAGAGCTCTATTCATATGGTAAGACTGGCACTAGATTTAGTAATGTATGTATGTATGTATGTATGTATGTATGTATGTATGTATGTATGTATGTATGTATGTATGTATGTATGTATGTATGTATGTATGTATGTATGTATGTATGTATGTATGTATGTATGTATGTATGTATGTATGTATGTATGTATGTATGTATGTATGTATGTATGTATGTATGTATGTATGTATGTATGTATGTATGTATGTATGTATGTATATATATATATATATATATATATATATATATATATATATATATATATATATACACATAGTTCCTTAATAGATAAGTTCTTGCTGTATTTATCATTGACTTCAGCAACACTAATTGACATTTTCTGTACAGTATGTGTACCATCTGATTCAAATGTTAAAATGTTAAAATGTTTAGCTGTGAAACCTAATACCACTACTCTGTATCTTGAATAACAAAATTCTTTGGGTCGCAAGAAAAAATAGTTTCTTTTAAATTACGCCACACCTAATGAAAAGGTTAAGTGGCTTCTTTTGTAACATATCACCCAATATTGTCTGATAAATCTACTCCATTCGATTCACTTATTAACTAATTCATCTCTGCTGCATAACAGTTAATTTATATATTAGTTTGTTTGCACGTTCGTTTTTACCTTCGTTTGGGTGTATGCCTTGGATATTGATATTTGTATTTGATGTAGTATTTGTCCAAATTCCTTCATCAAGTAAATTTTATTTACATGTGAATTTTAAACTCAAAAGCATTGCTCAATTATTTAAACCTTTAATACGTATGCTTAATGATAAAGAAAGGGAAGATATTTTAAGGATTTTGTGTTCTTTACTTTCAATATATTTTTTCTGCCACATTCTCTCCTATTGTACTTTATGTTTACATTTATTTGGAATGCTGTATTTGCTTACAATTATTTTGAAAGCTGTATTTGTTTACATCTATTAGGGGCGCTGAATCTGTTTACATTTATTTATTTTTCTGTATCTGTTTACATTTATTTGGAAGATTATATCTTGATATGGGTATTGTCTATGTTTTCATTTTAACATTTATGAAACTTTGCTTTTAATTGACATCATATAGTCACTAATATGCGTAGGTGTAACAAACGCTACTGCGTTGCCGTTCGTCCTTCGAATTGGAATATGACATTAAATCTTCAACTAGCATGGTTAATGTGAGTACGTGAGTGGCTGGGAAGGTCTATATGTCCTTTTAACAGTCAATGAAACATTGGACAAAAAAAAAGGCCTCTTTAGGTTGCTGCAATTTCAATATTGAAGTTGTCCCCTACCCCCATCTGACCCTCAAATCTCCTCAGTTCATAGTCTGTATGAAGTTCCAGTATCAACGAGACTGTGCCAGGCGAACTGATTATGTGCGACAGCTCAAACCACAGGGATGATGATAAAGTTTTAAAAGATGATTTCACGGAGTATTCGAAGCGTTTCATTATGACATTGCTGAAATCGCTTTCCCTCTGGCATCTCGTACGTGGAAGACCTTCTTTGGTAGTTGCTCGTCTGACATCCAGATAACATGGTACACCTATATTAGCTGTCATTTTGTTAGCAGAGTGTGGATATATGGAAGATAGGCCCACTTCAATATCAGGGATCATATCCTGCCAACATGTCCTCATCAGTTTTCCGACAGCCCATGTGAAATTCATTCATTTTCTTTGCATGGCGTTTGTATATTGACCATGTTTCGCAATACTATAGCTTGGTAGACGTTCCGTTTGTTTTGCTTTGTTTTGTTTTGACTTTTGGTGTCTTTTTTTGTTTTGGGGGTTTTGTGTTCGTTTTCATTTTTGGGGTATTTTTTGTGGGTTATATGTTTTGTTTTGTAGGTTTTTGGGGGTATGTGGGTTTTTTTTATTTCACATACCGACGCCTCTTTCAACCCACACTATTGCACATAATTTGCAGAAGACCACACTTGATTTCGCAATTCTGGTTTGGCTTCGTCATCGATGAAGAAAGCTGCAGGCAACAGTATAATACCAAGGTAGTTGAACTTATCTGTTGACTGAACGGTTTGGCTGTGACAGCAGGCTCTAAGAAAAGCTCTTCCGGTGCAGAATGGTGCATCACCTCTGTCATCTTGATACTGACTGTGAGATTAAAACTGTCATAAGCTAAAACGAAATGGTTCATATTGTGTTGGATGCCTCACTCCTATTTAGTATCCCGGTAACAGTCATCAAAAAATAGGACTAGTCACCTCTTGTAACTTTGTCTTAGCCGGTGATCTACTCAAAAAGAACAAATTGGCATCAGTTGATTCTAGTGTCTAGAATCATGACAAGGGGAATTGGATTGTGGCATAATCGCTGTCATGGTAGAGTGCAACAAAATAGCTTGATAATTCATTAGAACGATTTTATGTAGTGAATTTCATGGACGTGTACAGCGTTATCTAGAGCAATTTTAGTTCACCTTTACTGATCAAAATGTCGAGAAATGTTATTTGTGATTCAGATGTTTTAACGTAGATTTAATTTATTTCAGTCATAATTTATAGTGATGTCTAAGCCGTGTCTATATGATGTCACGTGGTATCATGTTCCAGACGCCATGCAGACATGTAGCATCATGTCCCAGCCAGCCAAATTACACTGTCACCAGGTAGACATGTAGCATCATGTCCCAGCCATCCACATTATCCTGACTCCAGGCAGACCAGTCCTAACAATAACCTCTTGATGTTGAGTTCCTAGTGATTTTAGTGATTGCTAGTATGATTTTTATTAGTCTTTAGTATGACTCGGCCATGGTTTGAACCTGCGCCCTTCTGCATACATCCCGTCGCTCTAACCACTTAGGAAACCGGAGCTATCCAAAATGTTGATTGATAGTTGCATCTCTTTGCTGATATGCACTGTTAGTTCAACCTTGGGTATATCAATTGTGTTCTTCGGTTTATAGATCTTGCCAGACAGTGTCTGCATGTGTTTGCTACCGCTCTAGGGGTAAGCATTAGCTTGCTTTACATTTTACAACAACCATTTGGGTAAGCTCGAATTTATTTCATAGAGAGTTTCCTACAGCCATACGAGTAAGCACGGGCCTAATTTACATACAGCTTAATTCAGCCATAGCGGTTTCCTTTACCAACATTATGCTACAGTCATACAGGTTATCACGAATTTGCTTTTCACCGTTACTTTATTCAATTTCCAATTTCTTTAATCTTCATGCGTATGCACGTTTCAGATGTAATTTTTCATATACTTTCGGTAAATTATACTGTATTTCACATACGAAGTACTCTAGCCGTTAGTTTGCTCTTTAGAATGTTCTTATTAAAGGATACTGTTAAATGCAGTTTTACTTTATTATCATATACATCTCATTCACGTATATGGTGTTCGGTATTCTCACTTACTCCATACGTACTCGGTTTCAGTGGTGTTACACACTAAGCCATGCTTGGCTACAATAGTGAATGGAAATGATTCTGACCACTCACTGTCGTCCGAGACGCGAAAGAGCAACCACATAAATACAGACATAAACATAAATGTCTTGTTTTCGTAAATATATATTATCTGTTTATATTGCGTTCATTCAAATATGTGATAGCCATCCATCTCCCCTTACTACGACTAGGATGACTTATTCTTGACTAGATAAGGATGACTTGTTCTAGACTAGACTAGGATAACTTGTTCCTTACTAGACAAGGATGACTTATTCTTGACTAAACAAGGATGATTTATTCTTGACTAGACAACGATGACTTGTTCTTGACTAGACTAGGATGGCTTGTTCTTGACTAGACAAAGTTGACTTGTTCTTGACTAGACTAGGATGACCTGTTCTTCATTAGACTAGGATGACTTGTTATTGACTAGATAAGGAAGAATTGTTCTTGCCTAGACAAGGATGACATGTTCATGACTAGCATAGGATGACTTGTTCTTGACTAGACAAGGACGACCTGTTCTTGACTAGACAAGGATGACTTGTTCTTGACTAAACAAGGATGACTTGTTCTTGACTAGACAAGGATGACTTGTTCTTGACTAGACAAGGAAGACTTGTTCTTGAATAGACAAGGATGACCTGTTCTTGACTAGATTAGGATGACTTGTTCTTGAATAGACAAGGATACAGTTGACTAGACTAGGATGACTTGTTCTTGACTAGACTAGGATGACCTGTTCTAGACTAGACTAGGATGACTTGTCCTTGACTAGACTATGATGACTTGTCCTTGACTAGACAAGGATGATTTGCTCTTGACTAGACAAGGATGACTTGTTCTTGACTAGACTAGGATGACTTGTTCTTGACTAGACTAGGATGACTTGTTTTTGACTAAACAAGGATGACTTGTTCTTGACAAGACAAGGATGACTTGTTCTTGACTAGACAAGGAAGACTTGTTCTTGAATAGACAAGGATGACTTGTTCTTGACTAGATTAGGATGACTTGTTCTTGAATAGACAAGGATACAGTTGACTAGACTATGATGACTTGTTCTTGACTATAAGATTCCCAAGTTTAATTTTTCAGTCATGATTAAAATTAACTTTCGCTTCCTGAACTTGAGCAAATGATTCCTTAAAGGTATTATAAAGCTTATTATGAAATTTTACTTTTATTTCAAGGTGTGATTGAGTTTTTCATTGTTTGTCTGCAATTTAAACGCCGTGTTATGCCATTGAAGATATTCCAGCATGGCGTCTGGTAGGGTAGAAACTGTACTTTGCATTTAGATTATAATCCAAGACACGTAGTGAACAGCCGTGCGGTGCGACCTTACATCTATGCACTCAAAACTCAATATACACCAATAAAAGTAAACGCTTCCTTATAACTAAATCGTATTTTCATCCAAAAGAACAAAATGTGTATTATAAAGGTGCATATTCCTGCAATCTAAATCTTTTGGAAACGTTTCAACCCAACTAAATCAAACCTGTGCCACATTTAATACACTTAGTGCGATACAAACTGGCAATAACCATCCCTTATCTTTAACAGTGATTGCGGCATGTCAAATTTATAAATCCTAATGAATAAGTGATTCCACTTATAAAAAGGACGGACTAGATTATTGTCTGCAGCTGAACTTGACGCCACAAGATGCGAAAGATGTAAGTTTAACAGTCAATTCATCTGTTTGGCTTTAAATTGTCTTGCTTACGGATGCTAATGTTCGAATCGCTGATAACGGTAAAAGTGATATTATTTAATCTCAAAGAAAGAGATCATGGCGTGTTAGTTACAAAGTAGCGAACGTTCTGCCTACCACAACCTTAAGCGAGTTACTGAAAGAATAATATTAGATTACTAATGAAGGTTATACTAAACTTATTTATTCTCACGAAAGTCATACCTTGTTACATACTAAGTAGCAAATGAATAAGTAAGACATGACTGTACAAATGGAAAACCATTCTACGGAGAGGTCCAATGTTTTTATTATGATATGCCAGATTTTTAAAGATAACGACTGTACAAATGGAAAACCATTCTACGGAGAGGTCCAATGTTTTTATTATGATATGCCAGATTTTTAAAGATAACGACTGTACAAATGGAAAACCATTCTACGGAGAGGTCCAATGTTTTTATTATGATATACCAGATTTTTAAAGATAACGACTGTACAAATATTAAACGATTCCACCGACGAATCCAATGTTTTTTATTTGATTTGCCAGATTTTGAAAAAGTAATTACACATACGCCATAATTGATAATTGTGATGTGTCGAATTTTGAAAACTCTTAGAAGCTTTGGTTAAAGGAAGTGTATCAAAGTCAACTTAATTAAAGTAGAAAGGGCTAGAGATAGTTAGATGATTATTTTCATTTCATCTCTGAACGTCAAAAGGGAATTCGTTCTAGCCGACGTAACATGACCGAGTCAGATGCTATGGTACAAGAGAATGACATAAGACCCTTTCCCAAAATCGACGGGTTAAAGGGCGGGAGCTGGCTATAGATGATTGTTCAAAGTAATGTTAATTACGGCATGATTAGTTGTTAAGTTGTCTTGTCAATCCAAAAAATTCTACGGAACAGGTTTAGGAAACAGTCTATTCCGATTGGTTAATATGGATTTATGGACGTAACTCTGTAAGAAATTAAAGGTTTTACTTTAGGAAAATTCTTTAGTCTTCAATCTTACTTGGAAAAAGAGTGGTTGAGACTCCGGGAAGAGCGTGTAAGACGGTATCTCGTGATTTGGCAGTAAAGCGGGAGTTTTGTCTCAGCGAGTAGGCAAACTCTACATTCTGAATTTGTAAAAGTACGTTATTATTATAGAGGAAGGGGCCAGATAGTTGTCTCAGTTAGGAGACAGACTATACGTGAGGTTCGTGGAAACGAATAAAGAAATGGCAAAAGGTACGCAATCTTAGTTTCCCGATTTGAATATGTTATTTCATTTGTTGATCTATTTCAAATGTATTCTTGATATGATGTATGTATGTATGATTTCATTTTGCAGGATTTTAGTGAAATGCTAGTCATGACATTTTATTCTTTGATTTTCTAATTATCAATTTATTTGGAAAAGTGGCAAGATTGAATGTAATTAAATTTTCATTAGATTAGTTGACAAGATTGCATGTAATTGAATCTTTAATACATAGGAGTGATTAGGAATTTTCATGAATGATTTAAGGAATGATGGGTAATATTTCATAGTTTTATGGATTAACTCTGTCTAAAATGAGTATGACCCAACATTACATGTATATCCATATACTTGTTTGTAATATTTAATTGATCACTTAAGTGTATATCTATATGCTAGTTTGTAATATTTAATTGGTCGAGTAAACTATTTTAGAATAGTTAGATCTGAGGGTCTAAGCCATATGTAACTTAACACTGCTAGATTGGTAGAGTAGGAAGTCAAGGGGGGGGTACATACGGATTCATACGGCTGAGTTGAATTTAATTGACCACCCCTAGCGTGATCCGAATTAAGGTCAGGACAAGCTTTGACCATCTATTTAAACATAAGAGTTAGGGAGCAATGAGTTACTGCGGCAGAGTTATGCCTTTTGTTTTCTGAGCCGAATTAATGTAAAAATATAAATATACGTGGGAATGTGACCTATTGTCTATTGCGAGACATTTTATTTATTGAAGGAAACAGCTTTCCTGGATTCACATGTTAAATCCCTGAACAATCACAGGACCAGAACAAGTTCTGCGCAGAAATCTAAGTCCAGAGACGATTGTTAAGTCAGAGTTCGACGGACAAGAGTCCAAGACGAAACAGCTAGACAAAGATCGGCAGAGCAGGGACGAACGGAAGTCTTGATGTCCGCATAAAATAGGTGATGAAGTCTCTCATCGTTGCACTCAAAGGTCACATCTCATTGGCAATGAAGATAGTATATTAACGTGGGAAGTAATTTTACATTTAAAGAAATTTGTATTGTCTTTTTATTTGAGTATATGTTAGTACCATTCTCCTTCTTTTGTAACCAAGTCATTGATTTCTTTTCATTTTAAATTCTGTTGATAAACTGATTAAATTTTATATTTGTTCATTGAAAGGGGGCTCGTCATGTTTATTTTATTCAATATACTTGTTCAGTGATCTACATTCTTCTTTCTATCTATCCACACTGGGTAAACTACACCGCGGAGGTCATTCCCTAGCAACGAACCGTAGTGAAAGAGGTTGGTGTGGTTTGCACGCCGCCAATTTGTCACAATAATATTATAATATTCGCACAAGACTCCATTACTACCGTGTTATATATGCACTTGAGGGGCATTACAAACTACTATGGGACATATATCGATGTAAATAAGAACATGGTTGAACCTTTAATATTACCTAATTTAGGTATATAGTGGTTGATATATTATATCAAATGCACAACCAATTAATAACGTGCATTTGTTTTAATACCTGTTACAGAATGATTATTGTCACACATTCATGGCAAATAATCATACCTCCACCCAGCCAAATCGTCTCCGTAAATGGTAGATGGAAGTTCCGCTTGAAAGTAATCAATAATTATGCAGTAGTGTACTGTGGGGGGAGGGGGCGGATGCCCCGTACGCCAGAGGTTTCGTGGCTCCAAAAGCACACAGATATTGGGGCACAAAAACATCTTTGGGCCATCATCGTCGCCTCAGGGCGCTATTTACCCTTAGTACGCCACGGCAGTTACACGAACGACTATCGCCACTTTTGACAGAGCGAATTGGACATTGGCATATATAGCGTAATTATGAAAGTGAAAGTAGAACATTGTAAAAGATCCATATCGGTGTAATTATCATGAAATATGACCTTAATGTTTGTGAGACGTGTCCTGGTAGTATTCAATCCAACCTAACGAACGTCCAATATTTCGTCAGCCGTTGCGTTGCAAGAATTGGCCTGCAAAATGATTGGCGTCACAAAGTGTCATGAGAGATAACGAAAGTGGTGCGGCCAATGGGATTGAGAAATACCCTCATGCGACCCTCAGGGTAGTTTAACACCCCTGATCTTAATTTAACATACGTCGGTTTCTCTCAATATACAAATATCACAGAAAGTACATGTTGTAGTAGATCCAATACAAAGAAATGTTATAGCACGGACTGCATATCAACTGATGCGATTTGTTTGATAACCTATGAAAAAATGTAACAAGATTCTTAGAGAACGATTAATTGCCGTTTTCATATAGAAATGGTATGGATCATCGGTTCTCCTATAATATTGCAATGCCCACAAAAATCACTCTTTACATGATATTTCTGACATGACAATTGATCTTTTTTGCATGGAAATATGAACAGAGTATTGGGGTCCCAGGTGGTCCAAGGCGATCTCTTACAGATCACTTACAGTGTACAACTCCGTTCGCTATTCGCATGAGATCGAGTCCCGACTTGACCGATGAGACTATGTGAGAAAGAATACCAGCAACTTCCCGTAAGTTGGTGGTTCGTACCTGATTCTTTCTCCGCCTAATACACTGGCCGTCATGTATAACCTAGCAGGTGCAAAATATAGTGTTACCCAGCACAAAAAAAATACCTTTCTAAGTTTCCATATATTGGATTACTTCGTTTTTCCGTGGATTATGAATTTAAACAACTGGACGATGATGCCGCATTAGCTATCTAACGTCAAAAACATAATATGTTATAGATCACTTTCGCAGATAATGTCAGTACACTTCAGAATGAGAAATTAGTCCAGATTAAACAGCGTTTAACGCTTGAACCAGAATGACTATTCTACCAACCTATACATAATTTTACACTCCATCATTACCTTTCGCTAAATTATCACAGAAAATGAAATGCGGGTGTTCGTATAAAATGCTTTGCAACAGGATCATATATATATATATATATATATATATATATATATATATATATATATATATATATATATATATATATACGCGTGATGGTACTCTGCAGATGAATCATTGCAACAACACCTTGTTTTCGACGGTATTGTTCTGTTCATGTCTCTATCACTTATCTACTTTCCCACAATTTCCCCTTATTAGTAGTGTGTATGTATGTATGTATATATATATATATATATATATATATATATATATATATATATACACAATTCTCCTTTTGTGAATCGTTGTTATATAAGCTCGTGCGTAGCAGACACATTCGCATGACGACATAGTAATTAATTCTCAGATATACACAGTCGTTCCAGATTCCTATGAAAGAAATAAAGGTATATAGGACTTTTGGTTTACAAAGAATTATAAATATATACCAGACAGAACAAACTGTGCTATCCCTGGATTCTGTAGTAGAAGCTTGAGAATAGTGGGCAGAAATAATAGTTTAATACAAGCAATACTATCATACAGGTTAGAGAAATAAAATTCGTACTCTACCGAGTTTCGAACCCAGGTCCGCGAGTAAATGGCACCCATCGCCTTGCCTGCACGCATCAACCCATATACCGTCACGACTAAGCACGCATCACCAAAAAATGATGGCACTGAATCGTTGTTATATAAGCTCCTGCGTAGCAGACACACTCGCATGACGACCTAGTAATTAAGTCTCATATATACACATAATCGTTCCAGATTCCTATGAAATAAATCAAGGTATATAGGATTTTTGTTTTACAAAGAATTATCAAGATTCTACTACAGAATCCAGGGATAGCACAGTTTGTTCTCTCTGGTATATATTTATAATTCTTTGTAAAACAGAGAGAGAGAGAGAGAGAGAGAGAGAGAGAGAGAGAGAGAGAGAGAGAGAGAGAGAGAGAGAGAGAGAGAGAGAGAGAGAGAGAGAGAGAGAGAGAGAGAGAGAGAGAGAGAGAGAGAGAGAGAGAGAGAGAGAGAGAGAGAGAGAGAGAGAGAGAGAGAGAGAGAGAGAGAGAGAGAGAGAGAGAGTCCCATTACTGGATTACAGTTTCATGAATTATGACCCCACACCATTGACCTTCTAAATTATTCTGCCATAAATATATTACGTGTCTGACCTTGTACGCAAGGGGTGATAAATCTAACCTTCCGATTTAACTTTCCTAGATATACTATGTGTCTAACCTTGTATGAAACGTATCATGTATTTTGCTTGTTTGAAAGCTCAAAAGGCACAAATCAATTATAATCGTACCCCCCATCCCTTAACAAATTTCCCCTTTTCAAAACCTTGCTCTGTAAACGTTTTAGCTGGCAATCCTTAGCGTTCTCTCTTGTCCCCTGGAAAGATGTGGACACAATCTGATAAGGATTCACTAAAGTAAGACATAGATCATCAGTAACCAAAAAGTTGGCGACGTACGGACAGACGGATGAACAGAGGAACTTGTATTTAACGGACCAACATTGCAACTGCTGTGTAGCATTCGTTGGAAGGAAGACAAAAAAGGTGCATAGCGTTTTAGGTAAACAGCTATTTTGAGGGGATATTTTGAGGACATTATGTTTTATTTTTATTTTTTCCGTTTTTTTTATTAAAAAAACCTGAATTTAAAATAATAATAATAATAATAATAATAATAATAATAATAATAATAATAATAATAATAATAATAATAATAATAATAATAATAATAATAATAAAACAAAATAAAAACGATTGTATAAAGTAAGTTTTCAGATTTACAGAAACTAACGGTAGCGTTTGAGCAGTTTTATAATTTCATGAAATTGTTCCACAGATATTTTCATGCTTTGCAGGAAAGTACGGCGAGGGATACATCAAATTGCGAAAATACTTATCTCGAGGTTTGACGGCTTATGGGCATGGAGTTCCGGTGTACGAGAAAGACGCCGAATCGAACGTCCGCTGGTTGGTTCAGAAAATAAAGGACACCAAGAGAAAAGATTTTGATCCCAAACCCATCATTAAAGAAGCCATTGCTAACTTTATATCTATCCTCGTAAGTAATAACTACTACCTAAACATATACATTCGTATCTATCCTCGTAAGTAATAACTACTACCTAAGCATATACATTCGTATCTATCCTCGGAAATAATAACTACTACCTAAGCATATACATTCGAACACATGCGCGTAATAACAAACCTAAGTAATTATGTTAATTTATAAAGTAGGTTGATTTACATCATTAGGAAGAATTCTTTAAATATATTTCTTTCTCTTATAACATTACAAAAGTTCTCAGATTCTCTATATTGTATTTTGGATTTTAAAGTAATTTTACAATTTTTTTTTAACTCGTATCGCTATGATGTCTGCAGTGTGGCAGTTTACAGTGATGTCTAGCACTAGGGCATCATTTCCCACCCAGTCACATTATCCTGCCACCAGGCTGACTAGTCCTAATGCCAACATCTTAATGCTGAATGCCTAGCGAGGCAGCTGTTAGTACCAATTTTATAAGTTTTTAGTATGATTCGTCCATGGTTTGACCTTGCGACCTCCTGCATCTGAGGCGGACGCTCTAACCACTAGGCCACGAGTGGTCTCTCGGATTTTACATTCAGCCCTTGTTTCTTGAAAGTGTCATCAGAACCGTTTTTTTTTCTAACATACGTCATAAACTTTTAAGCATTCATTTAGTCATATGAAGTTACATGATTCAACATATGCAAATATGCAACTTGTTCACATTCTGATCAGACTCTCTCTCTCTCTCTCTCTCTCTCTCTCTCTCTCTCTCTCTCTCTCTCTCTCTCTCTCTCTCTCTCTCTCTCTCTCTCTCTCTCTGGCATAAATGAATTCGTTCTCCATTGCATTCATAAGATGGCAATATTTATATGCGGTGTAGGTTTTTATTTTTAAATACATATCTCATTTTTACGATATAGTACATACATGTGTCTATCATAACAGCTGGTTGTATTTATAGCTTTAGCACATGTGAAGACAGCCATGTAGAGGTTTACCAACACAACGCTTTTGTGTTTATTTGTTTATCGTATATATGTTTTGTATTTGCCTTTGAAAAAGACTCATTGAGAGTCGAAAGCGCTTAGGCTAGTTAGTTACTAGTTTCGTAGTGTTCGTCGTCAGTTTTTTGCATCTTTATATATATATATATATATATATATATATATATATATATATATATATATATATATATATATATATATATATATATATATATATATATATATATATATATATATATATATATATATATACCTCGCTAATACGGTTTAGTATACATCTGAGCCTATCGTGTCAGCAAAATTACTTCCTTTTTCAAAATCAAAATTGATATTCAGTGAAATGACTTTTTAGCTCTACTATTCACATCAATGATGAGTTTTGAGGATGGTCTGATGTCCATCGTCCGGTGTTCGCCCGTCCGTTAGTGTATGTCTGTTATCGCTATTTGTCCTAAACTTATTGCATTATTGACACAAAAGTATACGCTATATATATATAAATGTTGTTGCCCGCACATCCAATATGACTACTAAAGCGGCCATTTTGAAAATCTCAATTTTGCCACTGACCCTGAATAAATGGTCATATCGACATGGAGGTTTCACTAAAAGCTTCCTGTGATATCAAAGTGGTTCTATATGAAAATGGTGCCAATCTAAGGTCCAGTATTGCCACGTTAGCCAGTGCCGGATTACCAAATAGGCATATTAGGCACCTTTCTATGGGCCTCACACCTTGTATGGGTCCTGCGACAACGGATTAAAATGATATATTGAATGGATTTGATCTTGAGGTATTAGGAGATAATTAGCGAGGTGGCCCCAAAATTTCGACTGCTTAGGGGCCTCCACAGGGTTTGATCCGGAGCAGATGAAAATCTTGTTCTCACTACTTCGGTCTCACTGGATAGTTTCGTATTTTGCCCCCCCCCCCATTTTTAAGGTAGAAGGCATGAGCCTGATTATCACAACCCTAGCATTTAGAAATTCACACATAAGCTAAATCTATAATGTGGTTTACATTTACTTTGAGTTAGGCTTGTAAATAGGTTGCCTTGTTGGTGACTGCCTGTCACAGTTAGACTAGCACTGGAGATCAAATGCGTAACTTGAGCTGCAAATGTGCATCCGACTTGGCTTACGTATTTACATGTGTCTGCTTCAGAGGTAAATATCTAAAAATCTACATGGTTGAGGGGTAATGAAAAGTATGTTAATATTTTATAGTACTAATGAATTTTCAAGATCAATAAGGTATGTAGTGAGTGTGTTAGCCTGCTTCTCACAGGAACCGGTTGAAAATAGCTCTTTTCTGTCAATAATGAATGTAAAAAAGAAGGGTTGGTGGTAGTATAGGTTCAGTATCAAAACCACCAGTTGCGTAAGGAATTAACCTTAATACCTTAGTCAGAATCTTACAAGCATCCTTTCAACAAAAATCATTAGTTAGTTTTTATTTGTATTTTATTGTAAAATTATGATCATTTTTCTGCAATAGGTCATTGTCGGATGAAAATTTGCCAAAACAACTGTCCGGTAAGACCTTCTCCTAATTGGATGGTCATACCATCATGTTGTTTTCACTAAAAGACTTCATGTGATGTCTTCTTTCTATACAATGGAAATGGTGCTAAACTGACACCCAATATGTTCACCACCGCAGCTAATTTCAAAATCTTATTGCTGAAGAATATTTAATATGGTTTCAACGCTCAGAAGTTACAGGAAACAACATATTCTTATCTTAAACTCCTTGAAATTCTTTTTCACGAAGTAGAGCGTCTGTTCCTTCAAGTGTCTTGATTGTTCATTTAAAAATGTTATTTCTCTATGAACCATATTTTACAAACTTTGTTCATTTAGATGCCCACAATTAAATGCCTTAGCAAACGCGGGGCCCGATTTAGATCATTTTGGCCGGCCCCCTGGATTTACACTTGGGGTTATCTGTGAACTCTGCATTTGAAATAAATAAACTTTTAAACAAGTTTTTTATGATACTGAACTTAAAAGTTTCTTCCATCGTTTCAAAATTACTTTCCCTTTATGGATATATTTTTAAAAATTACTACGCGCGAGGTCCCTTTGTGTGCAGGGATCGATTTGGCCAAATCGATGCAATCGGACTAAAGCCAGACCTGGATGGAGGGAAAAAGAAATGGATGGGTTGATAAATAGATATATGTACGTAAACACGCATTATGTACTTATATATGTATATATGTACCTAAGTGGATGGGTAGGCTGATGGATCTATGGGTATATGCTGTACGTTCATATGAACGTTCAACTGTTTTCTACTGGATTGTGATGCATTTTAATGTATCACATCGCATCGCATTGGATTGTACTGTGCTGGACTAGACTGGATTGGACTGGACTGGACTGGACTGGATTAGACTTGAATGTATTGTGTTGTATTGTCTTGTTATATCTCTAATTGGCATTGTATGTTTGAAGCTGACCGGTGACTTTTCTGTGGAGAAATCAGAGCAAATACAAGACTTCCTGGATACAGTTCTTGAGACCGTAGAACCCAGCTTCGAGGCCTGCATGGATACCTTTCCCTTTTTGCGATTTATCCCAGGCACCAGATTTAATAAACTTTGTAAAAAGTTCCAAAAAATCAAAGACAAAGTTTTATCTACTTTCTACGACAAAACTAAGGTAAAACAAATAGAGTAGAGATGTATGTCTTTTACTTCAGGACTGATTCTAAATATTAAAACATGTTACTGTTAATCTATAGTCTCTGGACTATATTGTGCATTCTCGAGTATGAGTCAGATTATATGGATCACGTCTGCTGGCTTTATGCTGAGTTTGTAAGTTTCATATTGTTCTTCAGAGAATGTCTGCACCGTATATGATTGCTTACCATTTACTTTGTACATACCACTTATAAAAATGTATAGAATGGTTTGATTCGGTGCTTTACGGCACATCAACTCATGTAGGCTATTTAGTATCGAGACAATCTGCATTGCCCAAAAGGATACACCACCGTAGCTGATACAGTCTGGTCTAATGGATGTATTCGAACATGCACACTTTCGGTCGCAAGTCTAGCACGCTAGCCACTGAACCAACGCAGCTCCTATCTTACAAAAATTGACTTGCCTAAAGAAGAACTGTAGTCAGATAGCACGTGCAGTTGTGTCATCTACTTCTATTGTAAAAACAAAGTCACACATGTCAAACAAGATATAAAAACCGACCTGATATGTAAGACACTTACAGGTTTTGTATCAAATGAAGTATTAGTCAGTGATATTTGAGGTGAAAGAAACCTGCGAGATGTGTGATGTTTGAGATCTCAGAGGTCTGAGAGGTTAAAGAAATCTGAGAATCCTGGGAAAATACTGACCATTATTTAAAGATTTCACGTCAGATCAGTTGTTTAAGTAGTTTTCTTTATACAAATTTTCACTTTAATAATTTAAAATTATTGTTAAATATGTTCTTATCATATTTTATCATAAACGGGATTTTAAACTTATTTGCTGAAGCTATTGTTTCCTCAAGTCGAAGCACCGAGGACGGAAGACAAGATGTAATTGCGAAATAAAGGGAAGCTATTTACGGTGCATATAATATAATTATGTTTCCGCATATTTCAGAGTTCATTTCACTCAGAGAAAACAAGGGGCTTAGTAGATGCTTTATTAAGGTTACAGATAGAAGACAGTTCTGGTGGTGAATCCAAATTATCTGACAATCAGGCTAAAGGAATTATATTGGATGCGATTAGTGGCGGTAATTGTTGTTCTGTCGTTTTCATTTCTATCGATTTGTTACGACTTTATGGTGTTAGGAATCTAGGCTCTTGCAAAACGTAACAAAAAAGAGTGAAGACAACAAACTTTGTAAAATTTAACAAATAATTTATTTCCTTAGAAAATGAAGTGAGAAAGGAGGAAAATAATTACCAATCAAATCCAAAATTAATCCAAGAACTTAAAAAATAAACATCCTTTTATTAAACGGTCCCAAATGAATCATAGTTGGAATCCCGAATAAATCCAAAATAAAAAGCGATGACGTCTCTTGTGATCAGCATCGTACTGATGTGCCATCAATTTCTTGTTGAATCACAGAAAATATTATTCCAATTTTGAATTCCATATAAATTTCAGTGAATGTCTTTGTCCATGAATTCTGTACGAAAACTTATATATTTCCAGGGAATAGAATCACTTGTATTCCATAAAATATAATTTCAACACAAACTGGTCACAACAAAACACTCTTAAATGTCAATGGTTTGGAGTCCCAATCCCCAAATTATATCCAGAAAATAGTTATACACAAATTTAAGACGCAAAACAGATTCCCCGGTCACCCTTCCAGAACAAAATAGAAGCTTTATACATGCCCAACATCATGTACGCTCAGTACTTCCTTAACTGAAAACAATGGTTCTTACTCTGGGAAGGAATAATAATAAAAAAGTTTTTTTTACTAGAACTGCCAATGTTTCAGAATCAAGGTCAGAAACTCGATAAAGTGTTTCTATTAGTATAACAGTCAGGGCAAACAGAACTAAACTAAATTTCTGGAAACTGTCAAATCGAGTAAACAAAGCTACCTTATAATAGAGTGTAATGGAATAAAATAAATTAAAACTAACAAACAAATGATTAAATTAAATATACATATCAATGGTAATAATTAACAGCATAGTGAATGAAATCCTGCTTTCCTGAATGTTCCATAAATTCGAGATGTATTGAGCAATCAGACATCAAAGAGCTGAATGATGCTCTATATTTTACGTATCGTAGAATCACTGTGATATAATCCCAAAATTTCTTCAAATGAATTCACAGTAATTGCATTACAACTAATAAATATCCATACTGGATTTAAATGAATTCAC